>JAYEPQ010000011.1:37883555-38586055 GCA_036321105.1 Dracaena cambodiana | reverse complement strand
GGGTATGCTGTTATGTTAAAAACTCTTAAACTTTATTTTTAATTATAAAATTGTCATTAGGTCAAATTCAATCTAAAATTGGTCAAGAGTGGTTGTTGGGTTGTTGGAGATAAATCTGAAGTTTGAAGGAGTTTAAAATTAGAATTCTTGATTTAAATTGATTATTTTAATCGTGTATTTACTCCAAAAATTAGATGATCTAGATTAATCCAAGAAAATTATAGAAAATCCAAAATAATAAGATAAGAAATCCTTACTTTATAGAATTTAAAATTGAAGACTAGAAAGAAAGATAAATTCAATCTACTCAGTATCCACCCACATCAATGTTAGAGGCCCTGGGCTAATACAGATGATATAGAAAAACTAATACAATGGCATAAGGATTAGGATCGTTGAATTCTACCTACTTAATAATAAATTTCATCCTTGGAGTTCAAATCAAAACGAAAGATAACAATAAAGCAAATGGAGAAGTACTAATTTAATAATAAATTTAATTAGGCACCGGAATATCATTGGAATAGATATAGATATATCTTCCGAATGCCATCCTCTTATTCTAATACCATTCACCCTGAGAGTAATTATCCCAACAGATAAGAATAAGGAGGATTATTATTCCATCATTACTTCCGGTTCTTATGCTCCTTAATCCTCCGATCTATAAGAGCTGCTGGTTCTGCTCAAGGGATAGATCAGGTCCCAACTATTTCAATTTGCGGAGTTAAACTTGTTTGGGGATTGGAGCTAAGCATGCAATATGGCCCATGTTTATGATTCCAAGGTTTAGGTTTAAATTCAAAGGCCTAAATAGAAATTGAAACTGGCGTCGTTCTAATATTCATGGTCTACTTGGCGCAAATTGTAGCCAATAATTTTGCCTTTTCTTTTTTCTTTCTTTCCATCTACTTAAATTATATCTTCTAACTCTACCTGACTCATAAAGTAAGGAGTTCTTGAAACATGTGTTGTCTCGGAAATCAGATGTATAGATAACTCCACACTCCTCTCTAGATGTAAGCCATATTACTCAGAGATCACATCTATAAAATTAGATACTATAGAATTTTGCCTCTCCCTCGCTTCCAGAGTAGCGAGAGCCCCACCTATCGTTCTTGCCCTAGTCACTGCTAGTTCCAAGATTCCATTGCCACAAGAAAACTCAAATTTTGACTGATTAGGAATTTGAAATACTATGATTCTCCTATGGCAAACAATCACTACATGAGAGGTACTCAACCAATTCATGTCTATGATCACATCAAAGCTACAATGATCTAAAATTATTAGGTCAGCATGAAATTTTCTATCACCTACTACTATGAAATGGTTTGATTGCATAGTAGATGTAAGATATTAAAAAGCTCGTCTTAGAAATGATTACAACAAATAAAAAAAATAAATACAAGATTTACTCTTCTATGGAGAAAAAGGAGGCAGGGTCTTAAAAGAGAACAAAAAGGAAGAGTACAGCATCACTTTGGAAACAAATATGTAGAAGGAAAAAAACTAGTCAAGTCATGTATTTTCTGTCTTATCTTGGAGAAGGCATGCAGGCCATAGAAAGGCTAAAGTTTGTCATGGCCAATAATTCGAGAGGCTTCCTTAAAATTTGTCTTTTTTCTTCTCCTTATTTGTAGAGATGCCCTCTTTGTGATATATAATGTGGTGAGGTTGCATGAAAAGGAAAGTGCCTACAATGATGGTTGATGGATGTTTTTCTGCTTTTCCTTTTTCTTCTTCCTTGCCTTAATGGTTGATGGTCCTGGAGGGTTGAGCCTTGAGAAACAATATCATTTGAAGAGGATTTTCACATGGAAACATCATCATCTATAGGTATTGAAGTCTGTGTCACTGTACAAAACTAAACTTTGCTAGCGTGGAATGTTGTACAGTCTCACTAAAACACCCATAACGTTTTATCTTAATCTGCGATTGAACTGATTTTAAATTCATTGAAAAGAGGAATCAATGATACACAAATTCTATAACTTTCTACCTCTCTATTTTCCATTATATTCTAGTCAAATTTAGCTTGAAATTGGAGTTGCTGCACAACAAAAAATATTTACTAAACCTATAATATATTTTGATCCCAAATACTAATTAAGCCCATCCTTGACTTACTTGAAAGAGAATAGAGTTCTCTACAACACTCATTTATAACTTTTGTTCTATATCTAATTATATAAAAAGTTAACATTTATTTAAAGTATCAGTAACTATAAGTCGACTAAACAACACAAAGTTGCTCCAAACTTCTTGATGCTCATTGTTCCCCTTGCGAGCTTTGCCTAACTATAGAAATCATCTATGAACTCTACCTCGGTTTTATTTGCATGATTTTTTACATATTATTTTGCTATATATATATATATATATATATATATATATATATATATATATATATATATATATATATATATACACACACACACACACACACACACACACATACATATATGCATACATATACATATATGTATATATATATATATATATATATATATATATATATATATATATATATATATATATATATATATATATATATATTTATATATATATATATATATATATATATATATATATATATATATATATATATATATATATATATATACACATACATATATACGTACATATACATATATATATACATATATACATATATATACATATATATATATATTATATATTATATATATATATATATATATAGAGAGAGAGAGAGAGAGAGAGAGAGAGAGAGAGAGAGAGAGAGAGAAATGGAAATGAGCTGACAACTCGCGCTAGTTACCCGAGCTGCAGTTCATTTCCACTACTTTCAATAATATTTTAATTTTTTTTTTGAGACTATGATCTCGACCCCCTAGGGTTCACTCATACCCAATTTCTTGGGTTTTTACAATTAGTATCTCTACCTCTTAACTTGTTTCAGATTAAATTTCATAAATTTTAGAGTTCATTTACCATTTATATATATATAACGTTTTTACAATTATATATATATATATATATATATATATATATATATATATATATATATATATATATATATATATATATATATAATGTTTTCGGTGAAAATCTAGCTTCTTTCCATTGCCATTGAAAATATTACAATAATTCAATCAATTATGTTGAAAAGAATAAAAAAAACTAATGAGAGGACTTATACATCATCGCTCTTTTTTACAGAAGTGGGATCTAGGTAGTTATGAGGTTTGCTCGATCCTCGTTGATGATCTGATATTGACAATTGATGATGGTGGAGATTTCTTGTGCTTGCTCTTTTTTTATTGCGGTTGATCAGAAGAAGCTACAGGCTTTTGCATAGGAGAGATCTTACCAAAAGTCCTTTTCTGAGTCCCTTTGTATGGGTATTTAAAGGCCCCAAGTGGTTAAAAGAGTTTTCATGTAGATTAAAAATAGAATCCACTTATAATCTTCATCAAATATTTGACTTTTCTTTTGACGGAATTTGGTCCAGAGATACATTGTATTTGGTCTTAATTCTAGACCAAAATTAGTTGTAATCAGATTGGAATCTACAAAATATGTAAAATAGCCCCCCTGGATGCTAGGTTAGCATAGTCTCGCGAGCCACACTGGCCGCGAGGCTGGTAGCTTGTGTGCCGTGAGGCTATTTAACCTCGCGTGCTGGCCTCTTTTTGGGTCTCTTCAATTTTTTTCATTCTAAAATACTCCCTCCAAAGTTTTCAAAGTTTTGTCTTCTACTTTTGACAAAATTTTGAAATATTTTGTATTTTTCTTCAGCTTTAGCTGCATCATCACATAATCTATAGCTTTACGCTAGACTATGATAACCTCGCGTATTAGTACTCTTCTCAAGATTAGTGTCTTAAATCTGGGCCGCCCATTTCAAACCCACCTATTTAATGTGCCAAAACCTTTTCTTTTTCCTTTGTTTTTTTCTTTTCCTTCTCTTCTTCTTTTCTTCTTCCTCAAGAACCCAAGAACCAAACTTCTTTCTTCTTTGGATTTTCATCGATTCCCCTCGATTTCTTCGATCCAATGGCTTCCCAACATTTTTCCTCGAGCCGCGATAGTGATTTCTCTACTCTAGGGCCATCGTCTCAACGATTAGAGGTAGAAAAGGAAAAAAAAATGGAGTTTTGGGTTGTGGTGGCCGCCGCGTGCGATTCGAGGCCTGGCTATCCTCACGTGCGCCGCGAGGCCTAGACGGACTCACTTGCACGCGAGGCTAGGCCAGCCTCACGCGCAATGCAAGGATGGGGCCAACGTTGCGTGCGCGTGAGGCTGGGACCAGCCTCGTGTGCGCGCGAGGCTGGGACCAACCTTGTGTGCACGCGAGGCTAGGCCATCCTCGTGCAATGTGAGGCTAGGCTAGCCTCGCGTGGCACGGGGCTTGGCCAGCCTTGTGTGCGACTTAGCAATTTTCATTAGTTACTCATTTTTTAATTTTTTTGATTTTTGTCTTCTTTATTTTGTGCAGTCAATTACTCCAATGACGTGCTCCCCAAGCACTACTTCGGTATAAAGGTAGGCCTAGCGGTACTGTCCAGTTTCGATTCAAAGAGCCGGTGCCAAACTTTATTCTGGACAGCTTCAAGGGTCGTGTTGAAAAACTCTCCAAAGGTAGTCAAGCAACTCTCAGGGAGTTGGCTACCGATGCACCGCTAAAAGGGTCAAACCTCTATCTTATGGAGAAATCTACATTTTTATTTGGAGATCAGGATACCATTCCGGATGAAGCTTTATATGTGTATGAGCGTAAGTGGCTCCGAAAAGTAGAGGGTGTTTAGATGTTTCTTCCAGATATGGTTAGGAGCTATCCGTTGGTGTATCTCTAAAAGTTTTCAGTTCCGCAAACCATGAGTTGGAACGTGACCAGAGAGAAAGATGGGGTAGCTATCGGCAATTTCAGTAATCTGAGTGCTTATCAAGATGGTCCCAATAAATCTGTTACCAGTCTCCTTCCTAACATATTCAACAAGAACTACCCCCTTAATGAGGTCCTCTGAAGAACCAACACCTTCTTAAATAAGTTCTTATCTAAGAGAGGGCAGTATCCGGCTCATAATTTCAGAACTCTTGGTTGGATCCATTCGACCGAGAACATGAGGTGGAGCAGGATGGTGGGTTTTATACTCACCACTTTCGGGGATATTCTATGAGAAGTTGGCCTCTTTGGCACCATCACAAATGTCCAGTTTGGCCTCTCTCATAATGTCTATCATTTGTGTAGTATCCTTGAGATATTTAATCAGCATTCAGATTCCTTCTTTACTCCGTTGGGAGAGCTTAGCTTCGCCCTTAATGAGATGTTTGAGGTTTTGTTGTTAGCCATGGAAGAGCTGCCATACGAAGAGTATGTACCCACTTTTTAAGAGTTGAATCAGTTGAAGAGCAGCATATATCAGCATATGAGACATACTGGGAGGTATCATGTCATTTCAGAATTTGTGCTGAGATTTCTCAAATGAGAGGTCGAGGAATTGGGCAGAAGATCTGAGCCTTCTACTTATTCCACAAGTTGGATCAATCTCAAATCAAGGTGGCCAGATATGAGGGGCTAAGTGATGAAGCCATCCGGAAGAGGATTTCGGATCTGGAAGCCACATCTTATACTGCTGATTTTGATGAAGATGGATTCAAGGCTGGCATGCAATTCGAGAGCTTTCATTACCAGGCCAAGTATCAAATTTCTAATAGAGAACTTCTTGCTGGTTTCTTGATATTTTGGTTTAAGAGGTGCATTGAACCTCTGCTTCTGAAGGAGGCCATTGCTATCGATGTGGTGTATCTTATAGTGCGCCTTTCTCATGGCCGATCTCTTGGACTCCTCTCTGCTATGGTCTACAATTTGCTAAATAGTTTGAGAGAACTCCATACTGAATTCAACAAGATAGAAACTACTATGAATGACAAAGGGGAAACAACGTACAAGATCCTAAATCCCCAAGTCGAGCTACCATACACATATCTGATGGTTTGGTTTATACTTCACTGCCTCAGCTTAATGACAACTCCTACTTCCGAAGATCCAGCTTTTCTGCCTTACGTGCAGTGGTATGAGAACTTCGACTAGACGAGCTACTAATTTCTGCGATCCGTAGGGCCCTCCAGAGTCATCAGAATTAACAAATATATCGCAGCATCCCTGAATTTCCTGGCGGCAATTATGGTGTAGTTTTCAGGACATCTGAGAACTGGACGACTTTACAACTCTGTCTTCAGGCTACTTTTAGTGGTTGATAAATATCTATCCATGCTACTTAGTATATCGTCAGGGGATGCCCTATCACATGGAGCCTTACTTTTCGAGTCGGTTCGCCCGTCAGTTTGGTTACTCTCAGTTATATGTGGAGAACCCAAACCCGAAATTTAGTTTTTAGGGGAATCTCTTTGAAGGGGTCCAAGTTTGGTATCATTTTTATGTTGGCAGCACGGGCGCTCAATTTATCCTTCCTCACAAGATTTCCAATCTATTTCTCTCTTTGAGCTTCTGTACCTGGTATCACGCCATCAACGTAATTATAGGTTTTCGCATGAATCGTGACTGCATAAGGGAGATTGAAGCTTATTACTTCCAAAAGAAGAGTGATAAAAGGACTCGTTTTAGAGGCATGAATGAGTTTCTTAATTTAAAGGACGATGATGAAGCTGAGGATGAGGAAAGGAGCTGCTAGGGTTATAATTGAAGCGGCAAGTAGAGAGGGTGATAGTGTAGTACAGGGTAGATAAGCTAAAGTTGCAGATTAGATGACTGAGGTCCATGGTGCAAAAGTTTCTATTGGTGTCACCACTAGGGGTGTCACTCATAAAAGACTTCGAGCCGGTGAAGCTGGTCCTTCAAGAGGGAGAAGGAAGAAGAAGAAGGCTCTACTTCTTTCGCTCCTCTTGTAGTTGTAGATGATGATCCAGTACTTGAAGCGACAGCGCCAGTGAGGCAACACCCCCAGTGATGGCATCGACAGATCAGGTGCTAGAGAGTGCTAGTCAGGCACTTGGAATGGGCGTGTCAGAGCTAGTTGTTGCGGCCCACTCTGATCATGATACGCTGCCAGCCATTGCGAATGCTCCTGCAGGGCTTGTACTCGTGTCACGAGCAGCTGACATCCCTGCTTCTCCACTGACTTTAATGTCGTATTCTTTAGCGCCACCTCGTAGTCTAACTACTGGACTAGTTTCTCCAGATAATGAAGTATGCCAACTCTTTTATTTTAGCAATTCTATTATAATTTGGCCTCATTCTATTCTTTTCTTGATATTTTAGGGGCCAACTCTTCTTGGATACGTTCGACTTTGGCCCAATCGGGCTCACATGAACTTGTATGTGATTCAAGTTTATGCAGTCCAAATCAGGATATCGGTGGTTGCTATAACGACATCAGTATGTATGATCCCGATTACTTTGAACCTTCCACCAGCAAGCACAGCCATTCTAGCCCTGAAGATACAGAACCAGCAGGTCAAGAAGGCACCACTGTTCCAAGTAGCAGTATAAGAGGTACCTATTTAATTACTGTAGTACACCCCCTGTCACTTCATTTCATCAAAATGTTGTACATCTCCACGAACAATGGCTTGTCAACTGGACAGTAATCTGCAGCACTCATTAATGAGGGACAGTGCATGACAAGCCAAGCCATTAGATATGTATAGGGCATCTCCACCCTACGATTCGGTGTCTTCACCATAGCAGATTCTGTTACTGCTTTTCCTTTAGCGGCCTTCCCCTTTGCGGCCTTGCCCTTGTCTTCGGGAATAAGACCGTTGCAAAGTTACCGGAGCCCACTCTGAAGGTTGCTCACCATGGCAGGGAGAAGTCCAAATGGTCACCCGTATGCCAATAACATTGCTGAATAAACTACGTTTATGGCTATGGCATCCTTTGGGAGTGACGGAACGACACATCTTTTCAACCACAACATTAGAAATCCAATGACTAGACCCCTATCGGAAGCTGGGAATTGAGCTTGGTAATAGAAGCTCTTGAAGACGGTGCCAAGACTGAATCCTCCCTCATTCAATTCAGTTGTATAAAATACTGCCCCTGTCTTTACAACTGTTGGCAGTGAAAATTTCTAAGTTAAAAGGATTTTCCACAACGGAACGCGGAGCTAATTCAATAGCCCCGCGTTTGGTTATATTAACCCTGCGTTTGAATAAAACACAGAGATGTTTAATAGCTCCGCGTTGATTCCGCAGTCTGGCTTGCATTAGCCTCGCGTTTGAGTAAAACGCGGAGATGATCAATAGCTCCGCGTTAGTTCCGCGTTTTGGTTATTTAGCGCCGCGTTTTAATGCGATTAAAGCTCCGCGTAAGCAGATAACCAGAATCTCAAATTGATTAAGATTATGATTCTGGGCTTATCCAAATACCCGAATCAAGTCTAATCAGAATTCCATCAAAACTAAGATATTTGATTGGAATCCTTGATAAATGCGAGTTCTATTTAGATAGAAACTCTTGCATTAACCTGGGGCTATAAATACCTTCTTGGTGAAACCCTAAAGGAGGCTTGGATCTTTTGGAAGTTTTGGTAAAGTTCGAGTTACGCGTGAGAGCCTTGAACTAATCAAAAACCAGAGATCAGAGGTCGTCTTCTTCTTCTTTTTTTTTTTTTGGCATCGGAAGCCTTATATCGATCCTTTGGCAATTCAAGTACGCGAGAGAGCCTTGAAGCCTTTGCTGATCATATTCTGAAATCTTGGAGAATTCAAGTTACGCACAGAGCCTTGAGTTCGTGAAGATCAGAGAAAATCACCATCTTCTTTCTGGAGTTCTTGAGAAGTTCGAGTTACGCGAGAGAGCCTTGAACAAATCAAAGCCAGAGAAGATCGTCTATATTCGGCCGATATCTTTAAAAGAGAAGATTTCAACGTACCGATCGTCCAAAGGAACTGCTTGACAGATCCCATCGCCACAGATCCCACAAATATTGTAAAAGAGAGAGATTGAACTATAAAATCCTCTCGTTTGTTCTTTTTTATATCTTGTTCACTTTCATTGTAATTTAAGTTAATTCAATGGGAGGAAGCGAAGGAACTTTTGCGACGAACAAACTGGCGACCACAGTGGGAGCCATCTCTTTCACTGATGAAGAGATTGTGGCGCAATCGGACGTTGACTTGATCGGATCCGAAGTAGACACGCTGGTCGTTGAAATCGACCAGCAGAAGTATGAGGAGTTCCTCTCCTCCGGATCAGGTGACTCGGATGAGACACGGCACTATCGCCGTATGTACTCCAATGCCCGAGTGACGGGTAGAAAGGTATCCACCGAGAGACGGGGATCCTTGGAGACTACGGTTATAGCGCCGGAGTCCACACAAGAAATCCTAGCCGAGGGAGAGCTTCCGATTGCCGAAGAAGACGTGGGAACTGGACTGACCAGGACCCAACTCCGGAACAGGAACCGGAGAGCGAGGCGTAGAGCCGTCAAGGCCCGCCTTAGATGCGGAGCTAACTCTAGAGGACGCGAGGCTATGGTCCCTCGCAAATTGGCTCGCGCTACCCGCGAGACCAATCTCTACCGCGTTAAACGCGAAGATACAACTTGCCTTAAAAGCAAGGAAAAGCCAGCGTGTGATTTTCCATGCGAGGCTGGTAATACTGGCGAGTTACGCAAAATTCCTGACACTCGCGAGTTACGCGAGTATAAAAATTATTCCAAGCCAGCGTGTGATTCTCCACGCGAGGCTATTACTGTGCCTAGCGAGAGACGCGAAGCCAGTAAGGGTTGCGCTAGGCGCAGAATACCCAACACTCGCGAGTTACGCGAGTATAAAAATTATTCCAAGCCAGCGTGTGATTCTCCACGCGAGGCTATTACTGTGCCTAGCGAGAGACGCGAAGCCAGTAAGGGTTGCGCTAGTCGCAGATTACCCAACACTCGCGAGTTACGCGAGTATAAAAATTATTCAAAGCCAGCGTGTGATTTTCCACGCGGGGCTATTACTGTGCCTAGCGAGAGACGCGAAGCCAGTGATACTTGCAATAAACGCAAGACTTCTGATACCCGCAAGGAACGTGAGGGTGATTGGCAGATAGTTGTCAGTCGTAAAAACCACGCTAAGCGCGAAGCTATGATCTGCGTTAATCGCAAAAATAAGCCAGCGTGCAAGAATTTCCCTTCACGCGGGGCTATTATTCCAGAAGCTCAACTTCCAAGAACACACCAAGCCAGCGAGAAACGCGAGGCTAGTGTGGATAAGCGCGGAACTATTCTTCAGGTCCGCAATGTGAAACGCGAGGCTATTCCTAAGCCACGCGAGGATCAGTCCGACCCCAGAGCCAGGGTTGATCAATCAAAGAAGCTTCAGTGGATTCCTAAACACTCTCAAAAGTTGAATGGACCTCTTGATTTCATGTCTAGAGGCACTGACCTCAGGGAGCATCTTCATAAGAAGAGAGGCATAGACCAACTTCAAGTTGAACATAGTTGCCATTGCCAGCAACTCATGACGACAGTATCAGCCGTGATGAATAACTGTGGCTGCAGCAAGAACAGGATATCTGTGTTCAACCGATTAAATGAGTCAAACCAGAACCCTGCTAAGAAGACAAGAACCACTCCCCTGAAACAAGGGAGAGCTGTAACTTCCAACATGGTAGGAAAAGGGAAGAAAATTGCAGAGACGGATGATGATTCAGAATCGAGCGATGATGAACTTCATCATGTTACTCGACTAAGATCAGGAGCCGTCCCGCCCCGAAATTATAAAAAGCTCGCAGGGGTTTCTTACGACGAGGACAGCGATAATTCCGCTATAGCCTCGCCTCCATCCTCTACATCATCTCGACTGCAGAAGTCAGCGTCGCACATGGCAGATAAATCTGGTGATATCAATCAGAGATTTGAAGCTCAAGAAAGAATGATTCGAGAGCAACAGAAAACGATTGAAGACCTTAAGATGCTACTTTTAAAAGTTGTTGAAGATAATGCTAAACAGGGCAAGAAGACTCCAAATGAAGAAGAACAGGAGGAGAAAGCCCACTCGATGCATGAGGAAGAAGATAGATTTTCTTTCCATGATCCGCATGAAGAAAAGCTTGAAAAGTTACAGAATCAACTCGAAGCCTTGATGCGTAAAAAAGAGTTGAAGGAGTCAGGAGTCTCTAGACCATATCCAGCAGAATGGGATGTGGTACCCTATCCTCCAAGGTATAAGCCGCTCAAGTTGGAGCCCTATGACGGGAAGGGATCGCCTAGTCAGCACATCTATTATTTCTTGTCCCAAGCAGGACACTTAATGGGTAATGATCCCATCATGACCAAAGTATTTGCAAGTACTTTGCGAGGGCCTGCCTTTACTTGGTTCATGCAGTTGCCCCCAGGTACTATTAATACCTGGTTAGATGTTGAGAAATTATTTCTCTCACGTTTCTTCGAGGATGACACCGAGATTACGGTTCATTCCCTTCTTGCAACTAGGCAAGGAGAACAAGAAACGGTTAAAGATTTCATAGAAAGGTTCCGGGAGAAGTCCGTACATTGTAAACACGGAATGATCCAGGAAATTCTAGTCGAGACATGTCGACACAACCTTAAGACCAATGTGCTCCTCAAAATGGGGGCCGTAGAGTCTAAGACGTGGAGGGACCTGCTCAAACAAGGAGAGCAAGCTGAAGACTTGATTCGCCGAGTTGAAGAATCCCGCGGGCCAAGAAGTGCTGGGGGTAGTAAATCATATACCCAAAACAACAGAAACAAGAATAAAGGGAAAGCAGTAATGTCATCAGAAACTGCTCCTCAGAAAACCAGTCCTCTGCCAGAGCCGAAATCTCAAGGTCAACGAGGGTCAAGGCAAATTAGACCGCAGCAAGAAAGGAATTACACTTTCAAAGCTGAACAGACACCAGTCCTCTTTCACCTGCTCCAAAAGAAGGGAATGCTAAAACCTCCGGAGAATAAGAAGCCAGAAGATGCGGGTAAGACTAAAGACCCAAATTACTGTTTTTATCACCGGAATGTTGGGCACCCTACCAGGGATTGTTTTCCCCTTAAGAACAGAATCCAAGCACTAATAGAGGCTGGAGTTTTGACGCTTAAGGAAGAGCAGAAGAAAGTCACTGCCAATATGGCAACCATAGTGGTTGGAACCCACGAGTTCCCCGCAGGAGTGACCCCAATCCCAAAGGGTGAGGCAGTTACAAAGAATCTTGATCCTTACAACAAAGCCCAAGAAGGACTTGTCCCCATAACAACCCAAAGAGGAGAAATTATGTGGGTTCACCCTGATTTGCTGGAAGATGAACACTGGACTACTTCAAGAGGTCCAGAGAAGAAGCGGGCTGTCAATGCCATTTCTGCGGATATAAAAGGAGAATATATAGCTTCGGGGGTCTTCACAGATTCTGAAGAAGAACCCGAAACTATGGCCACCCATCAAGATGGGGCAGGCCCTTCTGGTACTCGATCTGGAAAGACATATCTTAAGGACTACACCAGAGTGGATCCAAAAGATATCTATGCAGAACTCGCAAAGCCTGCGAAGCAGAAAAGACTTCGTTTCCAGAAGAATTCTACCAGAGATGAAGGAGCCAAAGAAACTCCCTTCGAATTTGACATAATCGCGCAGTTGGCTAATATCCCAGCGCAAGTGACGCTTTACGAATTGTTGAGATTATCAAAATCAACACGTAAAGCTCTAAGAGAGGCCTTGGCAGACTCTGAGTCGTTCCTAGCTCAGATTGTCGAGCCGGCCATCGAAGAGCGGGACTCTTGCCCCCACTGTCATCAAGTGAGGAGGCAGGTCCCACAAATTATCTTCTCTCCAGAAGACATGCAGGTGAGGAATATAAAACATAATAGGCCTTTATATTTCACTGGATATATCGGGTCCACAAAAGTGGACTGAATTCAGATTGATCCAGGTTCTGCACTCAGCGTCGTGCCCAGTAGATTGATGCAGCTGTTGGGGATTTCCCTTCATCGCTTGACACCTACACACACTACCATCTATGGATTCAACGCTAATAATAGCCATCCTCTTGGTAAGATCCGATTGCGATGTCAAATTGGAGACTTGAAAACGGAGGTTACATGCTACATAATTGATGCTGATACCTCCTACAATATTTTATTGGGGCGACCTTGGATTCACTCTCATATGATAGTTCCGTCGACTCTTCACCAGTGCATGAAATATTGCAATGAGGAAGGAGAGGTCCGGACACTAATTGCTGACAAGCAGCCATTCAAAGGGTTGGAAAATTACTTCACAGATGCTGCACTCTACAAGCCAGCACATGAAGCCTCCAATGACGGTCTTAGCAAGTCTCCAAAGCCCGACGACAGTGGCAATGAAGCCGACACTGAGTACGAGCTCCTTGGAGAAGATGATGGGGGTGATTACGAAATCAACCCTCACCTAGATCTTAACTTAGGTCTTGATAATATAGTGGATGTAATAGAAAATGAATGGGTTATTAATGAAAGTGTAAAGTTAGTCTACGAGCATGCTGTAGCTACTGAGTCTGAGCCCTCTTGTACCTCCACCGAAGCGGATGGCCTGACCGAACTTGAAGTTCTGGCGGCATATCATTTGCCCCTCAAGTCTTCCCTCCTCTCTCAATTAAAAATAACCAAGGATCAAGGGCACTTATTTGAAGTGCCTCCCCGACAGAAGTCCCAAAGGCCGATCATGTTCGGCAAAGTGGCCACGTCGCCTCGACAGAGGCAAAGTAGTGAAAGTGATGAACAAACATCACCTCAATTTCACTTATATGAGCAAAGGTCCCGACAGATGATGGAGAAAATGGGATATAATTTTAACCAGAAACCGGGATTAAACTTCGGAAAAGGGCGGCGGAATCTCATACCCTCATTTAGACCGAGAGGAAAGAGTCCTGATTATTATCAGAAGACCCGCAGGGGGTTGGGTTATATATCTACCCCACCTCCTTCACCATTAAAAGATGAAGAGAGTTCTTCAGCCAAAGAAGAAACATCTTCACCCGATCATGATTCGGATATAAGTACCGGTGCTTGGTTTCAATCTTTGACAGCCAATATGGTTTCATCCGCGCCAGAAAGCGACGACGAACCAATTGACGTTCAAGATGATGTTTGGGCTAAGCATATGGACACTCTCTGGGATGTCCGCTTTGAACAGCGTGACCCGCCCACAGAAGACAAATTAATACAGGTTAACATGGGAACGGAAGAAAATCCGAAACCCATTTTCATAAGCGACACACTAACTCCTTTAGAAAAGGAGGAACTTATATCTCTTATCAAAGAGTATATAGATGTGTTCGCATGGAGTTATGAAGATATGCCTGGGCTTGACCCTCAAATTGCCACGCACCGGTTAAATATAAAAGAAGATGTCAAACCTGTTAAACAGCAACAGAGGCGTTTTCGACCAGAATTGATGGAGGCAATAGTTACTGAGGTCAATAAGCCTATACAATCCGGGTTCATCCGTGAAGAACAGCATCCTGACTGGGTGGCAAACATAGTGCCAGTTCGCAAAAAGAATGGCAAAATCCGGATATGCATTGACTTTCGAGATCTGAACGCTGCATGTCCCAAGGATGAATTTCCGCTCCCCATCACCAACGTAATGATCGATAATACTTGCGGTTATGAGAGGATGTCCTTTATGGATGGCTTCTCAGGTTATAACCAAATCAAGATGCACCCGGATGATGAAAAGCATACAGCTTTCAG
This sequence comes from Dracaena cambodiana, assembly GCA_036321105.1. Classification (NCBI taxonomy): domain Eukaryota; kingdom Viridiplantae; phylum Streptophyta; class Magnoliopsida; order Asparagales; family Asparagaceae; genus Dracaena; species Dracaena cambodiana. Next base: position 38,571,380 of record JAYEPQ010000011.1, on the reverse strand, counting down.
AACGCCACAGGGGGTATACTGCTATACGGTGATGCCATTCGGATTAAAGAATGCAGGTGCCACTTACCAACGCGCAATGAGCGCCATATTTAAAGAACACCTACGCAGAACAGTAGAGTGCTATGTGGATGACTTAGCAGTTAAAAGCAAAGACAAAGAAGATCATCTTCACGATTTAAGAGTGGTCTTCGATCTTATGAGGAAACATCATTTGAAGATGAATCCCACTAAGTCATTCATGGGGGTATCCAGCGGGAAGTTTCTAGGGTTCGTAATAACTTCAAAAGGAATTTTCCTCGACCCTGAAAAGGTAAAAGCGATTAGCGAAATGCCACCTCCCCGCAACCTTAAGGAACTAAGGGGATTACAAGGAAAGCTTGCTTATATTCGGCGCTTCATATCCAACTTATCTGGACGATGCCAACCATTCTCCAAACTTATGAAAAAGGGAGTGTCTTTCATATGGGATGAGGCATGTCAGCAAGCATTTGATGACCTCAAGGAGTACCTTACTAAACCTCCTGTACTAATGGCACCGGCCCCTGGGCAGCCCTTCCTTATATATGTAAGGGCCATGGATAATGCTTTAGGAGCATTACTTGCTCAATATAATGAGCACGACCATGAGCATGCCCTCTACTATTTAAGTAGAACAATGATTGGGACAGAACAGCGGTATACCTCGATTGAAAAAGAATGTTTAGCCCTAGTGTTTGCTGTTCAGAAAATGCGACACTACCTTTCGGGGCAAACAATTCATGTCATATCACGGGTTAATCCCCTGAAGATTCTGATGACAAAACCGGGATCCTTGAATGACCGATTGGCAAAATGGGCGCTCTTACTGTCGCCCTATGACATATATTTTGTCCCTCAAAAGGCCATGAAGGGACAGGCAATCGCTGATTTCCTTGCAGACCATCCAATTTGGTCCAAATTAAAGCAGACATCAGAAGTCAACACAGTTACCGGAGAACAACCTTGGCAAATGTTCTTTGATGGTGCCGCGAGACGATCTGCTGCTGGAGTGGGGGTTGTGCTAATATCTCCACATAAACATATATTGCCTAACGGTTACTCATTAAAAGAACCGTGCACTAATAATGTAGCAGAGTACAATGCGCTCATTATCGGCTTAAAAATAGCCCTGCAACTGGGGGTGAACCATCTAGAGGCATATGGAGATTCTAAGCTCATTGTCAATCAGATGACAGGTGAGTATGAAGTCAGACATGAAGCCCTCATCCCCTATCATCAGCTAGCTATTGAGCTAGCAGGATATTTTGAACAATTCTACATATATCATGTATCTCGAAACGAGAACATTTATGCAGATGCTCTTGCCGCATTAGCCGCAACGCTGGCAATCCCGCCAGGTGAAGCTAAAAGCATCACCATTGGTAGCAGAGAACTCCTCCACCCAGATGTGGTATCTCAAACCGAAGAGGTATGCCAGATTGGCTTAAACTTAGAGCCCCGTGATTGGCGATTTCCGTTTGTGGATTATGCTTTGCATGGGATATTACCAGAAGATCCTAAGGAAGCCACCTCAATAAAGAGGAAGGCCCAAAGATTTTATTATGATCATAAACTTCAGACTTTGTATAGAAAGTCAAGAGGTGGTCTATTGCTACGCTGCATATCGAAAGCAGAAGCAGAACAAGTGCTGAAAGAAACACATGATGGAATATGTGGAGCTCATCAGCCCGGTCCCAAACTTGGAGACCGTATAAGAAGGCTGGGGTACTACTGGCTGAGCATGGTTACGGAAGCAATGGCATACGCTAAACGATGTCATGCATGCCAAATACATGCCAATTTTATTCATCAACCCCAAGAATACTTGCACAATACCGTCGCAAGCTGGCCATTTGAAGCCTGGGGAATGGACATTGTGGGGCCAATAACTCCCATGTCATCCAGAGGACATCGGTTTATTCTTGCAATAACCGATTATTTTTCAAAATGGGCCGAAGCCGTGCCCATGAAAGAGGTGAAGACGACAGATGTGATCAAGTTCGTCAAGCATCATGTCATTTACCGATTTGGTGTCCCCCGACGGATCATTCATGATAATGGTCCGTAATTCATCAGTCAGGGATTCTCCAGATTCTGCAATAAATTCAGAATCAAAGATATCGCTTCTACACCATATAACCCTGCGGCTAATGGGTTGGCCGAAGCTTTCAACAAGACGATCATCAAACTCCTTCGGAAGTTCGTCTCTTCCAATAAACGAGATTGGGATGAAAAGTTAGGAGAATGTTTGTGGGTTTATCGCACCACCGTTCGCACCCCGACTAAATCTACCCCGTTTTCTTTGGTTTATGGAAGTGAAGCTGTCTTGCCTCTTGAAATCCAGATACCATCATTAAGAGTGGCTTTAGCCACAAAGATGACGACAGAAGAACGCCATCAGCAAAGATTGCAAGAACTAGAGGCGTTAGATGAAAAACGTCTCAGGGCTCAACAATAAATTGTGTTGTATCAAGCCCGAATATCTCAAACGTTCAATAAGAACGTTAAACCAAGGACCTTTAAACAAGGAGACTTGGTTCTGGCTGTTAAAAGGCCAATGGTGCTAACCCACAAGACTAAGGGTAAGTTTGAACCCAAGTGGGAAGGACCGTTCATTGTGAAGACAGTCTACTCCAGTGGAGCTTATCGCTTAATGAATCAAGACGGCGATAGGATGATGATGCCGATCAATGGCAAATTTCTGAAGAAATACTATGCTTAATATCTCTGGAAGTATAAGCCTCCAATTTATCCAAGTTACGCAGATGAGCACTTGGACTTCTTCTATTCTGGTGATTTTAACCCACTAAACCTGGTGCGTCTGGTTCTCAAGTTTGAACCACCATCAGTCGGTTTGAACCACCATCAGTCTTTTCTTAGGCATGCGCATTGTGCGCCTCTGACCTAAACCTGGTGCGTCTGGTTCTCAAGTTTGAACCACCATCAGTCTTTTCTTAGGCATGCGCATTGTGCGCCTCTGACCTAAACCTGGTGCGTCTGGTTCTCAAGTTTGAACCACCATCAGTCTTTTCTTAGGCATGCGCATTGTGCGCCTCTGACCTAAACCCTGGTGAGTTTGGTTCTCAAGTTTGAACCACCTCCAGTCTTTTTCTTAGGCATGCGCATTTTGCGCCTCTGACCTAAACCCTGGCGTGTCTGGTTCTCAAGTTTGAACCACTTCCAGTCTTTTTCTTAGGAATGCGCATTTTGCGAACCTGGTGCGTCTGGTTCTCAAATTTGAACCACCATCAGTCTTTTCTTAGGCATGCGCATTGTGCGCCTCTGACCTAAACCCTGGTGAGTTTGGTTCTCAAGTTTGAACCACCTCCAGTCTTTTTCTTAGGCATGCGCATTGTGCGCCTCTGACCTAAACCCTGGTGAGTTTGGTTCTCAAGTTTGAACCACCTCCAGTCTTTTTCTTAGGCATGCGCATTTTGCGCCTCTGACCTAAACCCTGGCGTGTCTGGTTCTCAAGTTTGAACCACCTCCAGTCTTTTTCTTAGGCATGCGCATTTTGCGCCTCTGACCTAAACCTGGTGTGTTTGGAGTACCCAGTTCGAGTTACGCGAGAGAGCCTTAAACCGCCTCCAGTTTGGTTCTCAAGTTTGAACCACCATCAGTCTTTTCTTGGGCATGCGCATTGAGCGCCTCTGACCCAAACCTGGTGTGCTTAGTTCTCAAGTTTGAACAGCCCCCAGTCTTCTTTTAGGCATGTGTAATTAAGCGCCTCTGACCTAAAAAGTATGAATTGCCCAAAGCTTCTATAGCAATGGGAAGAGGAGATTAAATTCCTCGCCAACCCATCATACTAGGGTAAAAGTATGAATTGCCCAACGCCAACTAGGCAATGGGAAGAGAATAAGTTTCTCGCCAACCCATCATACTGGGGTAAAAGTATGAATTGCCCAACGCCAACTAGGCAATGGGAAGAGAACTAGTTTCTCGCCAACCCATCATGCTGGGGTAAAAGTATGAATTGCCCAAAGCTTCTATAGCAATGGGAAGAGGAGATTAAATTCCTCGCCAACCCATCATACTGGGGTAAAAGTATGAATCGCCCAATACCGATAAAGTAAAGGGAAGAGGAAAAGTTCGGTATTTAAATCCAAACGTGGTCCTCGACAACTCACCATGTTGAGGGGAATAACATGGCTAGCCCAACTCAAACGGTAGTTGGTAAAGGCTAATCAAATCCGTTAATAGCTGGGGGTTTGCTAAAAATCCCATATTAAACGTTAATTATTATTTCGGTTCAAGAAATTGAGCATAAAACGGTACCGAGATAAATCATTTTGACGACAGGTTATTTGTTGGGCAAGCAAATCTGTTTTGAAGCCGGCAAATAAAAGAGTCAAAAGAATCATCTTTATTAAGGTGAAGATACAAAAAGAATTTCAAAGAAACATAGTAAAGTTATCTCTCTCCTGTTTACAAAGTTCTTATTACAAGGAAGATAAAAGTGTAAAGAGAGATGAAACTATTGGCCTCCCAGAAGTCTCAATTGGTTTATTGTCTCGTCCAAATTTCTACGATGAGAAGCCTCCACGGTTTGCTGAGCTTGCCTACGCAACTCATCATCACTTATTGAAAGTTGTTGCTGACGAGATTCTTCTATGGCACGATTCCTGGCCATTTCTTCCTGCTGAATCTGCTCCTGCTGGACAAGCAACATCTCCCGCTTCTTGACAGATTCTCCTAATCGGAGTTCATTTTCTATCAAGGTGGCCCGAGCTCTCGCAATCGTCTCCTGGGCTTTAGAGATGGCCGCCTGATTTTCCTCAATTCCGAAGTTTACCCTTTGCAGGTCGCCAATAACGGATTTCCGACTGGCCTGGAGCTCTGTCAGCTCCTGAGACCATCTCTCCTCCTGCTGCCTTAAAATATTTCTTCGAGATAAGGATTCTGCTCGAAGCCGCGCCAGCTCTATCTCAGTGATCGCCTCCACATCCGCCTGACGGAGTGTGTGTAGCGTGGTCACCTGCTCTTCTAAAGCTGCAAGGCGGGCCCGGTATGGAGCTGCTCGATCTTGCCCACCGAATTCTTCGATATTTCCTAAATAGCAGAGTAACAGTGGACGTGCGAAGTTGAAGAAATCATGGCCAGTAAGAACCATCTCGACACATCTTCTTAACAAATGCATAAAATCCTCGACAGTAAAGCCGAAAAGTCTTTCAAGAGGATTTGCAGTGTCGGTAGGCAAAGTAGGCAATGCCAAAAGAGGTGTCGTGAGCAAGGGAGCAGTAGTGGCTGGGATTGGAGAAGAAGAAGCCCGTCCCTGCATTAAATTCATGATCTGAGGGACCAGTAGAGCCAGTGCAGATCTGGAAGAACTGGAGACCCCAGACGAAGTACCGTCGGTACAGATCACTTGGGTACCTCCACCAACAGGAAGAGAAGATGGGACCACTTCGCCTGAAGTTCCTCCGGTAGGAGAAGCATCTTCGAATGAGAATTTCAAATTATTCTCCTCCCCTGCTGGAAGGCTTGGAGTCGGAAGAGTTGCAGGTATCTCAGCAGCCACGACAACAGACGACGTTAAAATCACTGACTGAGAAGGCACGCCAACGACCGTGGGAAATGTCTCAGAAGAGTAAACGGGTGTTGGAGATGGCATGCTAGGAGAAGGTGTAGCCTCATTAGCAGCAGCTGCGATAATGACTTCTGTTCTCTCATCGCTCCCCAGTTCGTCAATTGGGGGAATTAAGGAGGAAACAGATGCAGGAACCGGTGTGGAATAGTCAGCCACAAACTCACCAGCAGAGCTACCCATACCACCAACAGAATGGTCCATTCTATCGTCAGACTCTACTTGGGTAGTCGAGTGCATTGGCGAAAGAAGTTGATCACCTGCATTTCAGAAGACCAGAAAAGTAGTGTTACGTTAAAATAATAACAGGCAAAAGATAAAATGCTAAAGTCCATACCAGGCGATACAAGTCCAGTTGTCGGACTTGAAGGAGGAGCCATTGTCATTTCCAGCAGTGTACCCGTCTCGCTACCCGTTAGTTGCGCCCCAGGTTCTGCCACAGGCTCTACGGCCGAAGGAGCTGAAATCTCAGCAACACTTGGTGCTTTGGCAGGTTCATCCTCCCTTTCCAACGCTGGGGGTACAGCTGAAGCCAACAAGTCGGAAGCAAGTTTGATAGCCACTTCTTGGGGGGCTATCAAGGTTTCTTGTGTCAGTTTTTGCTTCTTACCCAGCCTTTTCTTTAAAGTGCCGCGGCGTTTGAGAGTTGGACTCAGGGAACGACTGACAATAGGCTGAGGAACTCCACCAGCACCAGCATCATCATCATCATCATCAACGGCATCATCGTCTGATTCGCTGATGTCCGAAGGCTCAGCCGCAGCGCCAAGGAATTCTTCCATTCCTTTTATCCTTACCCTAGAAGCACCCTGGCGGCTAATATAGAGGGCTTCAATCTCTTTGCAACAACTGCGATTGAGAGAGAAGCCGGGCACGTCAGCATTCGCAATGTTGAACCAATTGCAGAAGCTGAGGGTCATGGCCAATTCTGGCACTTTCTGGGGCAAGGAGAATTCAGCTTCGGTCCCGCCCGCTGCAAAATGGAACCAGCCACGAGCACCTTCGTATAAATTCCCCTCGTAAGCAAGATCTTTATTTGGATTGCCCACATAAAGTTGAGAATATCCAAACTGGCGAGCAAAGCGACTCGGAGTATATGGCTCAATCTGACACCTGAGATCTTGACGATACACCAAGTGTCCGGGACGGATGTTGAGAAGCCACCAGAACGCTCCTGCAGATAAAGTAGTGAACTTATCTGCTCCCATGGCATCCTTTAGCCTTGTCCCATATCCTTCACCGGGAAAGTCAGGAAAACACCGGAAGATCTCGTAATTCTGAAAACTACGAAGAGTCTTCCGAATCTGGGACATATAATTATGCCTCCATGAAGAACGTTCATATAGTTCTACAAGGAAGCACTTTTCGCCCGAACGACGCTCTGGCGCACTCATTAAAGGACAGTGCAAGACAAGCCACGCCATCAAATAGGTGTAGGGCATCTCCACCCTAGGGTTTGGAGTTTTCGGTTGGGCAGTCTCTTTCGACTTGCCCTTTCCTTTCCCCTTGACCTTAATAGTGGGGAGGAAATCACGACAGAATACCCTCAGTCCATACTGCAAATTGCATACCATAGCGGGTAGGAGTCCAAGGGGTCGGCCGTATGCAAGAAGAACCGCTGGATATATCACGGTCACTGCAATCGCTTCCTTGGGCAATGACGGCACGACGCATCTTTTGAGCCACAACATCAGAAACCCGGCAATGAGACCTCTGTTGGAGATCGGAAACTGGGCTTGATAGTGATAGCTCTTAAATGAAGTACCAGGACCGTATCCATTCTCATTGGATTCAGTGGTATAATATAATAGATGGCGGCCCTTAGCAATACGGTGATCAATCTCTGAGCCATAGATGGGTGGATGACCATGGATAGTGGCCGAGCTATCCTTAGAATTTAGGTTGGCAAAGAGGTATTCGGCCCACTTCTTGTGGCCAATACCATGATTACGTGCGCCTGTCAGGTCAGCGCAAATATGATAATGGCACATCATCTCCCAGTATGTGGCATGGATGCGCTCGTCCCTCGCCAATAGCATGTTCAACTCATCGGTGGTGGGGATATACTCCTCGTAAGGGACTTCGCCCATCGAGAGCCCAGAAACCTCAAACATCTCGTGGAGAGCGAACCCTAGCTCACCCACTGGTGTAAAGAAAGTACAGGTTTCAGGGTTATACATCTCCAAGAGGCAGTAAAAGTGATAAGCACTCTGGGAAAACCCGAATTGGACATTCCTGATGGCTTTATACAAGCCAATATCCTTTAAAATGGGCTCGTGGGAATCCAGCATGTACTGAACAAGGCGTGCCCACCACATATTGTTAGAAGAATGAACCCAGCCAGGCATCCTGAAGTCGCTAGCCGGGTACTGACCATCCTTCGCCAAGAACTCACTTAAGAAAGTTCGGGCACGAGATGGGACTTCTCCCACTGGAAGCTCCTTGCCAAATCGGCCTGGAAGCAAGCCAGTAATGCATCTTAGGGAACCATCTTGATAAACCCCTTTTGCACCAAATTTGCCTGTTGGGACGCCATCTTGCTCCTGAGTCAGTCCCCACTTTAATTCTCGAGGCATCGCTAGCCTCTGAAGATAGACCAGAGGATTGCTACGATCCATTCTAGGCAGAAACATCAGCATTTCGCCTGAGTTATATAACCAAACATGCTCATCTTCAGAAAGGATCTTATCTGAATGGTCCATCTGGTCTCCAAAGAGGAAGACGGGTTTCTCCATCGCCTTTCTGTTCACATCTTCAAAAGCTGCGTCAGTTATGATTTTTCGCGCAGTAGTAGGGTGGTACTTGATCAGCTTCTCCTTGCGTTCCTTCGGGTCTGGTCTGTATGAGGGCAGGATGGTAGTAAAACGGAATTGGCGGGAGGGATCAGAACCCCCAGCAAACCCGAAGTAGTTCTTGTGGGGAAGAGATTCCATCGAATACCCTACTGCAAAAAGAAAGCAGAGTGAGAGAAGTTTCTATAAGACAGAAAAAATTCTCTAAGTATGGACGCGCGAAGCTAAAAATTAGAACGCGCGAAGCTAAGAATAGCGCCGCGCGAAGCTAAAAATTAGACCGCGCAGAACTTAAAATAGCCTCGCGTTTTCAATGCGACTGCTACTTGAAAGAGCCTCGTGTTTTCAGCGAGACTGCTACTCAAAAGAGCCTCGCGTTTTCAGCGCGACTGCTACTTGAAATAGCCTCGCGTTTTCAGCGCGACTGCTACTTGAAATAGCCTCGCGTTTTCAGCGCGACTGCTACTTAAAATAGCCTCGCGTTTTCAGCGCGACTGCTACTTGAAATAGCCTCGCGTTTTCAGCGCGACTGCTACTTGAAATAGCCTCGCGTTTTCAGCGCGACTGCTACTTGAAATAGCCTCGCGCTTTAAACGCGAGGATGACGCGATAGCTTCGCGTAAGAAGGCAGTCAGAGACTTTTCTTCTTCTCCAAGCCTTACGGCAGGAGTACGGCGATCTCGCCGGTAAAGGAGTTGATTGATCAGTTAAAATTAAGCCAATCACTCTACAAATGTTCTAAAGAGTCTCGATGGAAAGATTCTTACCCTCGATAGGCGAAATGTGGGTTGGCGCGTCGCTGCCTTGGCCGCCACCACCACTGCTTGCGCCAGTCGCCGAAGATGGAGCCGCTCGAGAAGTAGCACGAGTTTTAGGTGCCATTGCTGAGAAAAATTGACTGAAAATTTGGAGAAACTCGGTCGGAAGAAGATTGGGTCGTCTGAACTCTGATCGCCTGAATCTCTAAGTTTCTGGAAAATTCTCAAATAGAGTGAGAAAGATAAGAAATAGAGATTTCTTTTAAATGGAAGGAACCGCCTCTTGGAATTCGGCGCGGATTTCGGAGAAAGTGACTGGTCAGTTACTCTCTAAAACGCGAAGCTATTAGCCTCGCGACTAAGAAAAAGCGAAGTTGATTAACTCCGCGCAACTATACAAAACGCGAGGATAGCCTGTGCCTTAGCTTCGCGTTTTCATTGAAAGACTTGGATTTTTGATAAGTGCAATTGAGCGCTTCCATCTAAGTTAAAGCGATTCTTATCCAATCATTTGGGTATTATCAATCTAAGTCGCGCAGAAGTGCCTTAGACTATTTTACCAAAATTATTGACCATCTATTTGTTGAGCAAGCAAAATTCTTGAAGCTAACAGATAGAGAGGAAAATAATTTATCTTTATTCATGAAAGAAGAGATTACAAAGAGGGAGTTATAGCTCTCCCAAAAGATTTTACATGATCAACTCATCAAATAACCAAACAGTAAGACTTCTCTACGGGGTGTTGAAGCTCAGTTCCCTGGTTCACATGCAAAAGAATTCAAGATTTCTCTACGGGGTGTTGAAGCTCAGTTCCCTGGTTCACATGCAAAAGATCTCCTTTGCAAATGTCAATTCGGATCTGTCATCTGAAATGAAGCACGAGAGGAAAGGAAAATGCTGCACTGAAGCGCAATTCTGCACTGCAAGTGCTGCAGCTCCTTATTTACAGCCCCTTCTGGAGTTTTTCTCTCGGAGCCAGAGCTTGAAACCTGCAACTATGTTGTAAAGCATATGCTTCTGACTTCCTTAGAGTTACTTTTTCTGATGAAGATCGATGAACCCACATACATTCCTCTTCAGGAAGGACTGGACTTACTGCAAAAGGAACAGAGTTTCCAAAAGAGTGAAAACGCGGAGCTAAGCTAACTCCGCGCACAGTTGAAGAAATAGCCTCGCGCTTTAAACGCAGAGGATGATACGATAACTTCGTGTAAAGGGGGGACAAAATTCCTTTCTGCTCTTTCCTTCTCTTTCAAATTCATCGCGACTGCTAATCAAAGATAGCCTCGCAATTCATAGCGACTGCTAATCAAAGATAGCCTCGCAATTCATCGCGACTGCTAATCAAAGATAGCCTCGCGGATTCATTGAGACTTCTAGTAAAGCCCCGCGTTTCAAGCGCAGGGACGACACAATAAAACGGTGATCTCACCGACAAGCAAAGCAATCATCCAGGATAAACCAAGCCAAAATGGTTCTTAGAAAACCAAGAGATGAGGTTTTTACCTTCGGAAGACGCTGCATAGACTGGTTCGCTGTTGCGTTTACCTTCACGGCTGCTACCATCAACGCCGGCCAACTTGCGAAAAGCCAGACTCCTCTGGAGAGACATCCTATGAAGAATTGAACGAAGATCAGTTGAAGATCATTCGTGAGTCACTCGAGTTCTCAGAAATTCTTCAGATGAGATGAAGAAGAAGACGAGCCGGGAGCTCTATTTAAACAGAAATTCCGTCGCTTGGTATTCGGCGTGGAAACTCGGGGTAATTAATGACATAATTACTCATTTCACTGAAGACGAAGTGAAGCTGATTAGCTCCGCGTAAGTGAGCGTAACGCGAGATAGACTTGGTATTCTAACTCCGCGTTTCAGTTTAAATATTCAAAGTATTTCAAAATCTGCTGAAGTCTAAGCCATTTTGAAAACTTTGGAGGGGGTTCTGTTGGCAGTGAAAATTTCTAAGTTAAAAGGATTTTCCACAACGGAACGCGGAGCTAATTCAATAGCCCCGCGTTTAGTTATATTAACCCTGCGTTTGAATAAAACACGGAGATGTTTAATAGCTCCGCGTTGATTCCGCAGTCTGGCTTGCATTAGCCTCGCGTTTGAGTAAAACGCGGAGATGATCAATAGCTCCGCGTTAGCTCCGCGTTTTGGTTATTTAGCGCCGCGTTTTAATGCGATTAAAGCTCCGCGTAAGCAGATAACCAGAATTTCAAATTGATTGAGATTATGATTCTGGGCTTATCCAAATACCCGAATCAAGTCTAATCAGAATTCCATCAAAACTAAGATATTTGATTGGAATCCTTGATGAATGCGAGTTCTATTTAGATAGAAACTCTTGCATTAACCTGGGGCTATAAATACCTTCTTGGTGAAACCCTAAAGGAGGCTTGGATCTTTTGGAAGTTTTGGTAAAGTTCGAGTTACGCGTGAGAGCCTTGAACTAATCAAAAACCAGAGATCAGAGGTCGTCTTCTTCTTCTTTTTTTTTTTGGCATCGGAAGCCTCCTATCGATCCTTTGGCAATTCAAGTACGCGAGAGAGCCTTGAAGCCTTTGCTGATCATATTCTGAAATCTTGGAGAATTCAAGTTACGCACAGAGCCTTGAGTTCGTGAAGATCAGAGAAAATCACCATCTTCTTTCTGGAGTTCTTGAGAAGTTCGAGTTACGCGAGAGAGCCTTGAACAAATCAAAGCCAGAGAAGATCGTCTATATTCGGCCGATATCTTTAAAAGAGAAGATTTCAACGTACCGATCGTCCAAAGGAACTGCTTGACAGATCCCATCGCCACAGATCCCACAAATATTGTAAAAGAGAGAGATTGAACTATAAAATCCTCTCGTTTGTTCTTTTTTATATCTTGTTCACTTTCATTGTAATTTAAGTTAATTCAATGGGAGGAAGCGAAGGAACTTTTGCGACGAACAACAACGTGTCGATCAATCTCCTCAATGTCGACAGGCTTATGTCCGCAGACACACGGTAGACTCTCCTTCAAATTTAAGAAAAGGTAATTGGCCCATTTCTTGTGGCCGATGCCTTGATTTCTGACTCCTACCAGATTATAGCAGATGCGGTAGTGGCACATCATCTCCCAATACGTGTCATAGATGCGTTTATCCCTTACCTTTAACATATTCAACTCCATGACAGTAGGGACGTACTCTTTATAGGAAACTTCGCCCATGGACAAGCCTGATACTTCATGCATCTTATGAAAGCAAGTCCAAACTCACCCACCAGAGTGAAGAAAATGTTGGTCTCCGAATTGTACATCTCTAGCAGGCTGAATATATGGTAAAAGCACTGGGGTAGGCCGTACTGGACATTCCGGATGGCTTTATACAAGTCAATCTCCTTCAGAATTTGTTCGTGGAAATCCAACATGTGCTTAACAAGGCGGGCCCACCACATATTCCGTGAGGAGTGAACCCAGCTAAGCATCCTGAAGTCCTTAGCCAGATATTGACCACCCTTTACTATAAACTCGCTAAGGAAGGTCTTTGCGAGAGTCGGGATCTCCCCCACTGGATGCTCCCTAGTGATTCTACCCGGAAGGAGTCCAGTAACACACCGAGTAGGTCCGTCATGATAAGCTCCATGAGCCCCAAATTTTCCTGTTGCAACTCCATCACACTCTCCGGTCAGGCCCCACTCCAACTAGTGACGAGCTGATAACCTCTGAAGGTATACTAGAGGATAGCTTCGCTCTATGTCGGGCAGAAATATAAGCAAGTCTCCAGTTTGGTGAAGCCACTTGCGTTCTTCTTCAAAAAGAATTTCGTCCGAATTCTTCACTGCATCACCAAATAGAAAGACTGGCTTCTCCAAAGCTTCTTGGTTCATGGCTTCAAAAGGAGTATCGATGATAAGTTCTCTTGTGGTGGCAGGACTGTATCTCAACATCTTCTCACGACATTCCCAAAGACCCGGCTTGTATGTAGGGATCTTGGTTGTGAATCGAAATTGAGTGGCTCGTTCCGTACTTCCAGCAAACCCAAAGTGATACCTACGAGAGAGAGGATCCACTGAATAACTCACTGTAAAGAACAGAAATAAAGTTAGAAAATATTTTGAAGCAGTTGGAGAAAGCTACGTACTGAAATGCAAAGTTAATGATAACTTCGCATGAAGTTAATCAATAACTTCACGAGGAATAAAACGCGAAGCTAAAGAATAACTCCACGATTAAAGAAAATACGCGAAGCTAAAACGTGAAGCTAATTCATAACTTCGCGTAGGAAGCGCAACAGTCAGAGATAACCTCACATAATAATCGTTTGACGCTAACGAAGTAGTTTCGCATAGAAGAAGACCAGACGTCTCTTCTTCTCCAAGTCATCACTGATCGGAGTACGGTGATGGTTTCGCTGGTGAAGGAGGCATTTGGCTGGTTAAAACCAAGCCAAATCGTCGTTGAAACACCATTTACAGTCAAAGAACGAAAATCTTGCCCCCAATTGGCGTGGCGTAGACAGGGTCGCCGCTGCGGGCACTGCCACAGCCACTGCCGCCGCTACTGATACCAGTCGGCGATGGAGACGAGGCGCGAGGCGGGGTTCTTCTTGGGTGCCATTGATCTAGAAATCAAGAAGGATTGGTGAGAAAATAGCTAGAAAACGGAAATGGAGATTTTTGGATCTCTGGAAGTTCTTGAAAATTCTTGAAAGAGTGAAGAAGATAAATAAGAAGACTCTATTTAAATGAGAAAATCCGCTCCTTGGTATTCGGCGTGGAGATCGGAGCAATTATGGCAGTGCGACGCGAGGCTATTAGCTTCGTGTATTGAAGCGAAGACGCGAAGGTAAAGGGTGATCTAACTTCGCATCAATCATCAAATCATCAGACTGGAAATCCAAAGATTTCAAAATTTGCCAAGTCATAAGCCATTTCGAAAACTTTGGAGGAGGTCTTGTTAGAGGTAAAATTTCCAAATAAATAAAAAATAGCAAATAAATCGCAGAACGCGGAGCTAAGTCCATAGTTTCGCATTGGCCAGTTTAACTCCGCGTGAGAGGTAAAAACGCGAAGCTAAATCTATAGCTTCGCATCCAAATTATTTAACTTCGCATGGGCAGATCTTAGAATCCTAAATTGATTATGATTGAGATTTATGCTTATCCAATACCCGAATTGAGTCCAATCATAATTCAAATTCAAGAGATTTAAATCAAAATCAAATATTTGATTAGAATCCTTAATGGATATAAACACCTTCTATTCCTATCCCTATGTAAACTCTCATATCCAAGTAAAGTCTATAAATACCCTTTTTAAGGAGATTTTAGAATCTTTTTGGTCTTTTGGCAATTCAAGTTACGTGCGAGAGCTTTGAATGCATTGAGATCAGCAGAGAGAGAAACTAGGGCCGGCCATCATCTTCTTCAAAGAGAGGAGATCTTCACATCAAATCGTCAACATGTTCTATTAGATAGATCCCATCGCCATATTAGAACCCACTTTTTATTGTAAATGATAGTGATAAAATATAAATCATCTCGTTTGTTTTTCTATTATTCATCTTTTGTTGTAATCATTGTAATCAATGGAAAAAAGTAAGATTTTTGCGGAGAACATTCAGATGTGGAAGAATATGATTTTTCTCCTTTCTTTTGAGTGGAAAGAGACCTTGACGATTGCCCTCTCTGACTTGATGATGCTTGATCCCTTTAATAGCTTATTGCCTTATAGCATGAGCTCTTAATTTCATCTCCTTGAAGGAAGAAGATGATATTATTCTCAAGGAGGAAAAAAAAAATTTCTTTGATGTAGGTGACCTGTTGCTTTAAAGCATGAGCTTTTAATCATCTCATAAAAGAAGAAAGATAATCTTTTTCAGAATTAAAAACAAAAAATAAAAATCTCTCTTTATGGATCTTTATTGGGAATTCTAAATGAGCACACAACTTGGCACCATATTCTAACATGTAAAGAATTACAAATTTGTCATTTTTTTTTTGACAAAGTTATCATTCACCCTCCTTTCTTCTTTCCTAACATATCAAATAGTGTATCTCCTCCAGCATATCTAAACCCAAAAAAAAAAATCAAATTTTTTGTGCTTCTAAACTCTAAATCCCACACTTCATTCTACTAAAATTTGATTCATCTCTAATTGGAGCAGCGCCTAGTGATGATTAGAAGTTCATCTTGTTTACAAAGTCAAAAGAAGAAGCCAATGTTCGTGATGGAGATGAATTGACCAATTTCAACAGCAAAAAAAGAGATTTTTCTTTCCTTCAAGCAAATATTAAGGTTTTAGGATTAAGATTTATGAAATAAAACACCAATCCAACAACAAAAACTAAATTTCTTTTGGGGTTTTGAATCCAAATGCATGTGAGGAAAAAATATAATAAAGTAAGGCTCTAATTGATTTGTGAGACTAAGCGTGAGAGTAGACGGGGAATGTGGGTTTAAGAGGGTCAAAATTTAAAAAAAAAAAAAGGGTGCTTATTAAGAAAAACCACTTTTTTTTTTAAAGAGGCGTGTTGCCTACTGAGCAAATGGTGCTCATCATTAAGTTGTGTGCTCGTTTACAATTTCCCCTTTTATAGCCAGCTACGTAATAAAATTGATTACCAAATAGGATCCTCACTAAATTAGGAAAACTCTATAAAAATAAATTTGAATATTTCGAATTGTCTTCATATATGCTAGCTCGGTTTGACTTTATCTCCTTTGCAATTACTTGATTACTTATCTAATTTGCAAGGGCTTGTTGATTGACCACATATTTGACCTGACATGAAGACATTTGGATGGATTTTTTTTTCTGTTACTTGCTCTCCTTTTTTAAGGAAAATTCTAAACGAGCACACCACTTGACTTACTGACCACCATTTGCTTAGTGAGTATCACCTCCCTTTTAAAAAGACATGGTTTTTATTAGTGAGTACTCACCTTCTTTCAATTTTAATCTTATCAAATCCACATTCCCATTTTCCTTTACCCGTATCCTTTCAAACTTATCGCCCACCTCCCCCCCCCCCCCCCCTTCCCGTTCACCCACTAGCAGGTTAGTCAGTTCCTCCCACAGGTCAGTCCCTCACCTAAATCGACCCCCGTACACCTCACCAGCTCCATGCCTCCCTTATCAAGCGCAATGTCCACCCCTTCCTGCCACCATCCCCAACACCCTCATCACAATGTACGCCAAAGGCGGGGATCTCGCCAAGACACTCAACATATTCAACAAATGCTTGAACGAGAATAGGTCTCTTAAACTATGTCATCATCGTACTATAATTGTTTGATAAAATGTCTGAATGAGACCAGAATGAATGGTAACTTTGTTAAAAAAAATAATAATAGAGTGGCAAAATTATAATTCTTTACAAGATCGGGTGTAGTGCTGACTAAGTCAAGTTTAGAATTTTCCCTTTTTAATTCTCTTGGTCTTGTGCTCGTGAGACTCGCTAGGATTTTTTTATCGTATTGTTTGGTTCTTATGGACTGGACCATCAATTTGTACAAAACTATTTAGTGGGGGATCCAATTTATTTTTTCACCGCCCACAGCGAATATGACCAGATTCATTCAGTTTACTTTTTCTCACTGCATACAAGTTTGCTTACCTCGTCTCCTGGAAATAGTTTCTCCTTTCTTCGACTTCTTAATTAGCTATCCCTTTCTTTACCATTCTACTAAAAAGTTGAACCACATTTAGACTTCTAAACCAAGTATTTCTTTGAATATCCTATTTTGGTATTTTAAGTTTTTCTTTTCTATATTAAATGACAAAATACTAAACAATTTATCCTTTGCCTGTCGTAGAAATCATGCAGACAGACCTGAGTCGTTGAAAAATAATCTCAACAGATCGGTTGTGCCATTAATTTTTCTCCTTAAAAGCATTTGAGAATATTCACAATTCCATCTCACATGAGATTCACGTTGCGTAGAACTGTGGATTCACCTTGTGATGTATTTGTTTCTAGTTCAAAACAACCATTAAATTTCACTGCAATGTTGTTATAATTGTGTCCGCAGGTTTGGTATTATATATTGGTCAGATGCACAGCTATTGGGCCCGCTACAGTTACTACTCTTTAATGTGTTCGGTTAAATATCTTTAATGAAATGTGAGGTACCATTCAACTGTAATGACTTCGAAGAAATATGAATTGAATTGCCTCCTGTATCAAAACTCTCAAAGTGAGCTATTTTCTTACACACGCACGTACATAACATAATGGTTATATATTAAGCTAAAAGAGGATTTTGAATGCCTCGTAGCAATGGTAGTGTGAATTCATATTTGTTTGAACATCAATCTTTAAGCCAATTCACTAGTTCAAAATAAATAAATTGGGTGAATGGAAAATGGTTTCAAACTGGAATGCATAGTAAAGAGAACAAAGGAAAAATAGTCCCCATTGATAAAAGTATTGTAAGGATGTGAATTTAAATAAAATTGTTTATTCCATATTATTATTTATGTAAGAAAAAGAGAAACCTTGAGTATCACGGGGGATGCTATGCACCGCCCGCCCGCACGCACACGCGAGTGTGTGAGGGCGAATAGGCGTTTAGGGCGCACTAGGAACTATGCATCCTCGCGAGGAGTCTTTGATTTTTTTGGTGCTATTTGGTTCAGACTTAGATTCAACCGGCCCGTTAAAAGTCGTTAGCTGTTAGGATCTGACCATTGAGATTCAACGGTCGTCCGTTAACGGTTAACCGTTAAACGGTCACCTTAACTGTCGCGTGTGTGAGGGCGAATGGGCGTTTAGGGCGCACTGGGAACCATGCATCCTTGCGAGGAGCTAAGGAGCCTTTGATGTTTTGCTGCTATTGGGTTCGTGTTACCTCTATTTGGTTCAGACTTGGATTCGACCCGCCCGTTACCACCCGTTAAGGGTTGTTAGTTGTTAGGATCCAACCGTTGAGATTCAACGGTCGTCCGTTAACGGTTAACCGTTAAACGGTCACCTTAACCGTCGCATCTATTAGTCTGAAAGCCTATAAATAGCTCTCTATCCAGACTCATTAATATATTTTATTTTACTCTTTTCTTCTTCCTTCTACAGACAGAAACTTTGTCTTTCAGACTGAAGTTTTCTGTTTTCAGAAAAACAGTTCTCTTCTTCTTTTCTATTTTGCACTACACCATACATAAAATAGAGAGCATTATTTATCAGATTCACCAGAGCAAAAAGATTGCAGCTTCCTTCTTATTGCAGACCAATCGTTGCATCCTGAGAAACCGACGCCCACTATAATTCAGAAGCAGAACGGTAGAGGGCAAATCGATTTTAAGGAGATATACTAGCCTCGATCATCTTCCTGTCATCATCCAATCTGCATCCATCTTCTACATATGCTCATCCTTCAATCAGTAAAGTATTTTAATTATGTTTTTCATTTTATTATATTTCTTTCTTAAAGTAATAAACTATTTAAACAAATTCAGTTTAAATATTTTAATTCTGTCTCTAGATTTAATTAACAACAGTAGGTAATAACATTTATATATATAATTCTAATTCTTTTTTAAAAGTAAACTGTTTATATATAAATATCATTTCGGATTTCTTTTCTAATATTATCTAATAATATTTCTGGTTGAAATAGACCACATATTTTTCTAATTAATTACAGTAGTAATTTTGTCTATGTCAAAGTAATAAAAACAATAATCTTAAAACCGATATTTTTGTTTTAGATAGAATTTGAATACTGTTATGTAACTTAAGAAAAAAGTATAACACTGTCATAATAGTGTTTAATCACTAGTTTTTTATATCTAAATCTATTTGCTTCTGAAAAAAGATAGTTACATTCTGTTTAACGGAAGAAAGATTTGTTTCAGAAATCTTAGTTGATATTATGGTCTGAAGTAAGAATTGATTTTCAAGTTTTTCTATTTGAGAGTTAAAATTTAAAAAAAAAATTAAGATAAATAAAATTTTGTATCTGTAGATGGCCACTGTATCTATATTTGATATATCCACTATGGTAACTCTTGTCATGGTTACTCCAACTGTGCCCCCAAGCCAGTATGAGAAATCAGAGAAGTTTAGTAGCACAGATTTTAAGAGATGGGAAAAGAAAATGTTGTTCTATCTCACTACATTACTGGCCAGGTACTTGAAAGAGACTGTGCCGACTCTTGTAAAAGATGATCAACAGTCTGCGAAAGCGGTTGATGCATGGAAACATGCTGACTTTTTAAATAAGAATTATATCCTCAATGGATTGGACAATATAGTATATAATGTATATAGTTCAATTGCTACTGCTAAGGAATTTTGGGAGTTCTTAGGTAAGAAATATAATACAGAAGATGCCCGCTCTAAGAAATATGTAGTCGATAAGTTTCTGAATTATAAAATTATTGATTCTAAAAATGTGATCAAACAGGTACAAGATCTTCAAGTGATCATTCATGAAATTCATGCTGAAGGTATGACTATTAGTGAATCATTCTAAGTGGCTTCAATTATTAAAAAATTATCATCATCTTGGAAAGAATTCAGATATTACCTAAAGTATAAACGAAAAGAAATGATACTTGAAGATCAATTGTACGTTTGAGGATTGAAGAAGACAACCGTTTTTCTGAAAAAAAAATTAAAAATCCATCCAATGTTTCTAAAGCTAATGTTATGAAAAATTCCAATAAGTTTAATGATAGGAAGCGAAAGTACAATGGTGAAGGCTCTAAGATTGGTGACTCGAAGAGATTCAATGGCAAGTGCTACAACTGCGACAAGCCTGGACATCGTGCAAAGGACTGCCGTGTGCGCAAGACACCAGATTCTTCGAAGAAGAAGAAAAGGCATCCTAATGCAAATTTGGCCGAAGAGGAAAATCTTTGTGCAAATGTAGATGTAAACTGTACATCTGTTGTTTCAAAAATCAACCTACTTTGTGGCAATTCCAAAGAATGGTGGGTGGACACTGGGGCCACACGTCATATCTGTGCCAACAAGTGAATGTTCTCTACATATGAACTTGTGGAAGGAGAACTACTTTACATGGGTAACTCTACAACCTCCAAGATTGAAAGACGAGAAAATATTGTACTAAAAATGCCTTCGGAAAAAAAACTTGCTCTTACTGATGTACTTCATGTATCAGATGTCTGCAAGAATCTGGTTTCTAGTTCAATTTTGAGTAAGAAATGATTTAGGCTTGTATTTGAGTCTGATAAGTTTGTACTCACTAAAAATGCTGTATATGTAGGCAAGGGGTATATGACTAATGGTCTATTTAAAATAAATATAATGCTTATTGCCCCTAAAGTTAATAATAATAATATTGATTCTTCTGCTTATATGACTGAGTCACCTCATATTTAGCATGGTAGATTAGGAAATGTTAATTATTATACTTTGCAAAGATTAATAAATTTAAATATGTTGTCTAATTTTAATATAAATTTTGATGATAAATGTGAAATATGTGTTGAATCAAAAATAGCTAAGCTTCCATTTCAGTCTATAGAACATAGTACTGAACCTCTAAAATAAATTCATACAGATATATGTAATTTAAAATCTGTTCAAACTAGAGGTGGAAAGAAATATTTTATTACTTTTATAGATGATTGTACGAGATATTGTTATGTATATCTAATAAGAACAAAAGATGAGGCAATTGAAATGTTTATACAATATAAAAATGAAGTTGAGAATCAACTTAGTAAACAGATAAAATGCTAAAACGTGATAGAGGTGGTGAATATGAGTCACCATTTGCACAAATTTGTGCAGAACATGCTATTATACATCAAACAACTGCTTCTTACACTCCTCAGTAAAATAAAATTGTTGAGCGTAAGAACAGAACTTTAAAGGAAAATGATGAATGTCATTTTAATAAGTTCTTATTTACCTCAGAACATGTGGGGGAAAGTTTTACTTTCTGCCAATTATGTTCTCAACAAAATACCCCAAAAGAAACTGGATAAAACACCTTATAAATTATGGACAGGTCGAGCATCTAGTTATAAATTCTTAAGAGTGTGGGGGTATCTTACAAAGGTTGAATTTCTAGTCCTAAAAGGACTAAAATTGGGCCTAAAACTATTGATTGTATATTCATTGGATATACATATAATAGCAGTGTATATCGTTTCATTCCAAAGATACACAGGGACTCTATTATTGAATCTAGGAATACAGTATTCTTTAAGAATATTTTTCCTAGCAAAGAATATGAACAAAGTTCTCCTAAAAGGACTTATGGTGATGCGATAAGAGAAACATAATCTGATTCTGAAAATAAAAGCAATGAGGATGAACCTAGACGGAGTAAAAGGTCTAGGGTTAATAAAATATTTGGTCCAGATTTTCTAACATATTTATTAGAAAAGAAAGCTTAAAGTTATAAAGAGACTATATCTACACCTGAAACACCATTTTGGAAAGAAGCCGTAAATAGTGAAATTGAATCAATTATTTAAAATCACACCTGGAAACTTGTTGATCTTCCTCCAGAAAGTAAACCATTAGATTATAAATGGATTTTTAAGAGAAAAATAAAACCTGATGGGTCTATAGATAAATACAAAATTAGACTTGTAGTAAAAGGTTATAGACAAAAGGAAGATATAGATTATTTTGACACATATTCACTTATAATAAGAATAACATCAATAAGATTAATAATTGCCATTGCAGCATTATATAACTTTGAGCTTCATCAAATGGATATAAAAATAGCATTTTTAAATGGTGAATTAGAGGAACAACCTGAAGGGTTTGTAGTTCCAGGTAAAAAAAAGAAGGTATGTAAACTTGTTAAATCACTTTATAGACTTAAACAAGCACCTAAACAATGACATAAAAAATTTGGCCAAGTTATATTGTCAAATGGATTTCGTTATAATGAATGTGATAAATGTGTATATGTAAAAGGAAATATGCACAACTATGTCATTGTATGTCTATATGTGGATGACATGATTATCACCGGTAGCTGGGTTGCACTAATTAAAGAAGTAAAAATTATGTTAACACAGAAATTTGATATGAAAGACTTAGCTATTATTGATGTTATTCTTGGTGTTAAAATCTCCAAGACATCTAATAGATATACCTTATCCCAGTCATATTATATTAAGAAGATACTCAAAAAATTTGACAAGGGAAATAATAATATAATTAGGACCCCTGTGGATATGAGTCTTCATCATACAAAGAATATAGGTGCTAGTATATCACAATTAGAATATTCTCAGATCATTGGCAGTCTTATATATTTAATGAACTGCACAAGAACTGATATTGCATACTCAGTAAGCAAACTGGATAGATTTACAAGTAATTCAGGGGAGAACCACTAGAAAGCAATAGTTAAACTACTCAAATATTTGAGGTACACTGCTAACTATGGGTTGCACTATACAAGATATCTAGCAGTGATAGAAGGATATACTGATACTTACTGGATTACGTATTCAAAAGACATACTGGATTACGTATTCAAAAGACGTAAAATCCACAAGTAGATATGTCTTTACTATTGGAGGTGTAGCTATATCTTGAAAATCTTCAAAACAAACATGTATAGCCGATCCACAATGGAATATGAGTTTATCGCTTTAGATAAAACTGGAGAAGAAGCAGAATGACTTCAAAATTTTTTAGAAGATATTCCAATGTGGTCTAAACATGTGTCAGCAATTTGCATCCATTGTGATAGTCAATCAGCAATTGGAAGGGCACAAAATGTATTGTATAATGGAAAATTATGACATATACGTTATAGATATGATACTATAAGACAGCTACTTATAAACGGAATAATATCTCTTGATTATATAAAATCAAACGATAATATTGCAGATCCATTAACAAAAAACTTGACAAGAAATCAAGTATATAAGTTATTGAGGAGAATGAGATTATAGCCTACTAAATAGAGTAACTCTATAATGGCAACCCAACCTACCTGACTGAAGATCTCAAGATCTAGGTTCAAAGGGACAATCGAATTGTGGGGGAACTCGTACGAATCACTGAGAAAATAATTCCTATCTCATTCCTATGGTAAAATAGTAATTAACCTGCAATGTGTAAGGATAAGCTAAAACTTTTAATGATGCTTATATCTTGGAAATCCAAGTGGAGTATGACAAGATACTCCTAATAAGAGATCACCTATATGAGTGTGAAGGGACCGTTTCTATGAGAATGACAAAGGCTAAATTCTCTAGAGCACTCATAAAATTACCATGTTGTTTAGGGCCAAAACGGACACAACATAAAAAATATGTTAAAGTTGAAAGGAATTGTGTAAATATTATTGTCTTAGTTTGTATCAAAATATGAACAGTTCAAAAACATCGTGTTCACTGGTTAGCGAGTAAACACGATAATATTTCACTAGGGAATGTTCAAAACCAAAAGCCACTTGATGTGATAAATCTACTACAAGCACACAGTATCGGTTGTAGCACTAATAGGTCGTTCTCACAGGAATCTAAGGTGTTTTTGCATTCTGCTAATCCTATTATTCTAACGAGTTAACTATGAGTTTAGATTGATAATTTGCCATTCTAATTAACCTAGGATATAGAATCCACTAGTTCACAACCAAATATTATTTATTTCATCTTCTTTCTTCCATAAAAATATGATCTTTTAGTTTAATCCTTACTTAAAGTATCCTAAGTATGGACTATCAAGTGGTGTGCAAGTATAATCCATCAAAGAAATTACTTTTGAATAGAAATAAACTCAATCATTAAATTAATTCAACAAAACGAATAAAAAACCAACAACTCCAAACTCTAACTAAGTATAGCTATCAAAATATTTAAATTAAGTATAACCTATCAAAGTTCTAATCTATGAGTTCTTGTATTCTTATTGTTTCATAGAAAAAAAATTCTATCTTTTTAATTTTTATTTTAGAAAGAATACAAATAGATTAATATGAGATTGATCTTTAGTTTTATCTACATCCTAGAACTAAGCTAATTAGTTACTCATACTCCTAATGGGCAAGATCATATTTTTATTATTCAAAAGTATTAAGAATCCTATTTTTCTATGAAAACTATAAAGAATCTATACTAGAAAGCAAGATAAATCTATCCTAAAAGCAAGATAAATCTATACTACAAAACAAATAAATCTATACTAGAAAGCAATGGAATTATCTCTGGAGCTCGGTATGGCGGCCGTCACCCCTTCGGTAAAATCCTAATTTTATTAATTAAAAAGAGTACAAAATTATATCTAAAAAGCTCTCCTTTATTTACAAGGTTTCATGGGGTATTTATAACCCAAACACAATCCTACTCCTACTTAAACTCAATGCAAAAGTTATAATCCTCATATAACACAAACTAATCTCAAGATATATAATTATAATTCAATCCACAGGTATTAGAAACCAATGGTTGAGATTAGATGGCATAAAATACTAATTTTCATGTCCAAAATCCAAAATTAAGTTCAGCACACCCGTAGCCTGCTGGATCGGATTTTTCATTCTGCAGTGCTTCAGTAAAATGATCATAACTTTCGCATCCGAACTCGGATTGAGCTGTTCTTGAGCTTGTTTCAAAGATAACTCTGAGATCTAGATTTTTCCTACACAAAGTTTTCTAATTTAAGTTTCAAATTGGGCGAATATGCTCTTGAATTTGCTGCTGCTGCACTTGAGTTTATGTCTTCATCATGATTGACTTTCTTTGCTCAAATTCTTGACAAATTTGTTTTATCTTCTTCTTTTCCTTTCAAATCCTTTGTTACCTATAAAATCATACTAAATATACCCGAGTTGCAATTATTTATATATAAAAATAGATAAAATATGGGAGGAAAATGCAAAATATGATACTAATCACACTCCCACACTTATATTTTGTTAGTCGTCGAGCAAAACCTAGATTTACAAAGAAAAAGAAAAAATCCTAACTCACTTTCGCAGGAATCGCGATTGCACTTAGCATGTACAACAAGCCATTAAATGCCTAGGTTACCGTAGTGGACGAGTTGTGTCTCGTAAAGGGTTTGCATTGAATATACCCACAAAATTCGTGAAGAAAATAGATTAAAGAATAAAGAAAAGAAAAATAAGGATAACCAAAAATCAAGGAAAATAAACAATTTATATAAAAGAAAAAAAATCTCTTTTTTTTATGTTTTCTTCAATTAATCCTAATATACTAATTCAAGAACGCATTTAGATTATCAGTTTTCAAGTCACGTATCATATCAAATACTCATATCATTTTAATCAAAAATTCAAATTCTATCTTTCAATACCCACTAATAAATAATTAATTGACTCCTATACATCTACGTGCACGTGTGATAGTCTAATTCGACCTTGGACTCCAACTCTAACTCATGATTCACCTCATCTCTCTAAAAAAACTCTCATTTTTTTTGGAGAATATTTCACTTTTCAAGCGAATATTCACGCTTGCTTAGGCGCAAAGTACCCGATTACTTGGATCATAATTTTTTTTTCATTTCTGAGACTATAGTCTTAATACTAGGCTCACCTTTTTTTTTTTATTTCTAAGACTATTGTCTTAAATATCAGGTTAACCTTCTTTTTTTAGGATTATTGCCTTAAGTATCAGGCTCATCCCTTTTTTTTTTTTTTTCTTGTTTAGAGAGAGAAGACTACTCATCGTTATCATCTTTGTTCTTAACCTAATAAACTATTGTGAAGTGAAAAATAGATGTATATTTATCTCAAAATTACTATTAGCGGTATTTATTTTTCGAATTTTTATTTTTTTCATAAAGTTCTTAGTGTATTATCCAATCTACTCTCCTATCAAATTTCAAATCTAAATTTATTCTTTTATTTATAATCAGGTTGATTTATTAAAAAAATATTTTTGTATTTTTTCTATTTTTTAGATTTTTTTTTACTTTTTTTTTAGATTTTTTTTTTCAAATTTTTTTTACTCTAAAAACTACCCAAAGTGTAAAATAAAGAAATCCAAAAATCTAAAAATAAAATAAAAATTCTAAAAAAAACTAAAAATCCTAGAAAAACATGAAGAAAACTCTCCTAACCCACTCCCCCATACCTAAACTCGTGTATGTCCTCATACGCGATCCAAGGGTAGTAAAATAAATATGAAAATTATTTTAAAAATATTATACAAATAATAAGAGACGTAAAAAGTTATGATCTCAATATCGTCACACTATTAATGTATGGAAAGCGGTTACGACCTCTCGATCGCTTTCCACTTTCATAGTGTGTGCGTTTTAAACGTGAAGTGAGTGCATTACTGTATCTCATCATTCTCCTACAAGTCACGAAATTATCCGTCTATTTCTTATGTCGCCCTCGCTTTTTCTTTATCTACATGTAAGCATTAATAATTGGGTTAAAAAATTCTTTATTATAAACCTACCAATCATTGTTAGTAACAAATACACATGTAGAAATATCGTGAGGTGAGAAGAGTGTAATATGATCAAGTAAATATGGTGGTGGCCCTTCTAACTCACGAAGTAATACGAGTTCCTCTACAAACAAATTCTCAAAATTTTGCACCTAAATAAATGGCATATTTGCGCAAGTGTCATCATACGTAGAATCAGTATATACCAATTCATCTAATAATATGAGCTCATCTTTAAAAATTTGCTCAAATGTGCTCATTAGCACAAGAGGTAGTATGAGAGTACAAACTATGAACCATGTTTACCCCAATGAGAGAGCTCGTTGTGTGCTCATGCATATTGAATATGTTCAATGCCACAATCATATTCCCAAATGATAATTTCACGAGAACACTCCTGCATTCAATTAATATATTTGATGCTGTAAGGAATGGTCTGCCCAAGATAACGGGAATTTGATTCCGTAGATTGGAAATCGGCTCAGTTTCTAAAACAATAAAGTCTACAGGAAATATGAACTGACTG
The DNA here is from genome assembly GCA_036321105.1 of Dracaena cambodiana. Taxonomy (NCBI): domain Eukaryota; kingdom Viridiplantae; phylum Streptophyta; class Magnoliopsida; order Asparagales; family Asparagaceae; genus Dracaena; species Dracaena cambodiana. The sequence continues at coordinate 38,544,354 of JAYEPQ010000011.1, read as the reverse complement.
ACCTTAATGAGCACATCTTCAACCATACTAAGTGGTCTCTTAATCGAACAATCAGCTAGCTGTAATGTGAGCTTAGTAGGTTGAAGTTTTCCTAACCCGAGTTGCTGATAAACAGTGTAAGGAAGCAAGTTGACACTTGCCCATAAATCAAGCAACGCCCTGTCAAATGCAGTATTCCCAATGATGCATGCGATTGTAAGGGAGCCTGGATTTTTGTATTTGACAAGTAAAGAGTTAGAGAGGATTTGCAATATATTTGCAGTAAGAAAAACTTTCTCAAGAATATTTCTTGCTCGTTTCTTAATACACAAATCCTTGAGAAACTTGGCATAAGTAGAAACCTGTTGTATAATATCAAGAAGTAAAATATTAACATTCACCTGCTGAAATGTTTCAAGAATATTCTCTACTTGCGGTGAAGGCTACCTAAGCCGATTGAGATATGGTGCTTTTGGGTTAAGAACAGGTTCTTCCAAATGAGAATGTGATCGTAACGGAGATGATGAAGATGTATGTGGAGAAAGAGATGAAAAAGATGGTGTACCCTACAGAATAGTAGGAGTGAGATCAGGGGGTATGGCTATATTATTGTCCACTTGCTTGCCATATCTGATTGTGTGAATGAAATTGCATTAGAGAACATGGGATGAAACAGACTGAGATGAGTTAGAATTGGGGTTCATTATTGGTTGGCTTCGAAAGTTACCCGGCCCCCGCTCACTCAGCTGTGTGATAACTATCCAACATGCTGCTCTATATTCTTGATCGACTTAGAACTTGTATAAAATCAGTAGACACTTTCATTAAATTTTACATTTGTGTGTCTAAATTGGACGTCGTCTTGAAATGGTTCTCCACATTCATTTCAAATTCGTTAGCCGTCTATCATAATCATTATTAGACCCTTGCTATGGATACGATTGATTATGCGCAGGTGGTCTATTCTGCTTGTTCCCTTGATTTGAAGTATTTGGGTATTGATAAGCACCATTATTTGGTCTTAAGAACTGACCATTGGCTGGAGGCTACATGTTAGGGCCAGAAACTTCCTGATATTGCCCCTGACCCCATAAGAGATTTGAATGGTTCCTTCAGCCAGGATTGTATGTAAGAGCATATGGATTGTTCATAGGTCATTGATATAAGGCGTTAGCCAGCTCAAGTATGGGATTCATGAGATTCATTAATAATGAACACTCCTCCATAATATTATTCGGAGTTCCGCAATTAAAACATGTGGGAACTTGAATTTGATTTATTTGACCCACCGGTGGAGCGCTAAGAGTCTTTAATGCCTCAATTCCCCTTATAAGGGCTGCAATCTTAGCTTCAGCAGCTATATACCTGTCAACGCTATAGATCCCACCCCTATGCTTAGAAGTTGATGCATTGAGTTTCAGTGGGACTCTCCCACTGCATAATTTTCCACGATAGGTCCTCAAAGAAGTCCCATGTTTTATCCACATTCTCTCTCATGAACTCCCCCTAACACATGGACTCAAGAAGAGTTTTGGATGTGTAATCGAGTCCTTCGTACATGATTTAATACAACCGCCACTTTTCTATCGCATAGTGGGGGTACTGAACTAACAAATCTTTGAACCGTTCCAAGTATTTCCAGAAGGGTTCTCCCGACACTTGACGGAATTTGTTAACTTAATTTTGAATTTTTGCCATCTTGTGCATGGGATAATACTTCTTAAGAAAAACTGTAATAAATTTATCCTAAGTAGTGATTGAATCAGTAGGCATACTGTACAACCACTTCTTGGCATTGTCTTTGAGAGCGAATGGAATGAAGCGGAGCTTAATTGAGTCATCCGACAAGTGTTGTATTTTAATCATCACGCACGCTTCCTGTAATTCACTAATAAAGAGATATGCATTCTCAGAATCAGAACCAGTGAATTTAGGAAGCATGCTGATATACTACGATTTTAGTTCATAGTGATTACCCGTTGCGTGTGGAAGTTTGATGAATGATGGTAGTGATGTGCGCAATGGGTAACATCGATCTTGAAGGACCGGAATCGGTTGGTCCATCTTGTCTCCCATGAACAAATCTAATCTCACTAGTCGACCAAATTAATCACGAGTCCAGTGTGGCATGAACCAGCGACCGTGAGTGGATGCGTGAGTTTCCTAAACTAATGCAAGAAGTGGGGTGTGGTGAAGATGAAATGGTGGAAGAAATATGATCAAAAATAAATGTAATATCCTACAAGTTCAAATGTTTTTTAATTTTTTTTTGTATTTTTTTACAGAACCAGGGACCCAAAATATAGAACTGGAGAAAACTAGGGGGAGAGACTCACCAACTTTGCCACTAAATGGCGGCAATTGCCGCGGTTTAGCGGCAAAACTAGGGAGTTTGACTCCCTGGTTTTTGCAGTGTACTTTCGAGACTTTTCTCATCCCTCTTTGCTTCTCGTGTCTAAACTTCCAGTTCTATGCACACTCAACACACACTGTTAACCCGTAAAACGTTAGAAAAGCAAGAAAAATACCGTCGATCCCTGGCAACGGTTCCAAAAACTTGATGTGATAAATCTACTGCAAACGCATAGTGTCGGTTGTAATGCTTACAGGTCATTCCCATAGGAATCTACGGTGTTTTTGTGTTCTCGCTAATCCTATTATTCTAACGAGTTAACTATGAGTCTAGATTGATGATTTGCAATTCTAATTAGCGTAGGATATGGAATTCACTAGTTCATAACTAAATATTATCTATTTCGTTCTTTCTTCCATAAAAATATGATCTTTTAGTTTAATCCCTACTTAAAATATCCTAAGTATGGACTGTCAAGTGGTGTGCACGCATAATCCATCAAAAAAATTACTTTTTAATAGAAATAAACTAAATCATTAGATTAATTCAACAAAACGAATAAAAACCAACAACTCCAAACCCTAACTAAGCATAGGCTATCAAAATACTTAAATTAAGCATAACCTATCAAAGTTCTAATCTACGAGTTTTTGTATTTTTATTGTTTCATAGAAAAATCCTATCTTTTTTATTTTTATTTTAGAAAGAACACAAATAGATTAATATGAGGTTGATCTCTAGTTTCATCTACATCTTAGGGCTAAGCTAATTAGCTACTCATACTTCTAATAGGCAAGATAATTTTTTTTTATTCAAAAGCATTAAGAATCCTATTTTCTATAAAATCTATAAAGAACTATTCTAGAAAGCAAGATAAATCTATCTTATAAAGCAAGATAAATTTATACTATAAAGCAAATTAAATTTATACTAGAAAGCAATGGAATTACCTCTGGAGCTCGGTATGGTGGTTGTCACCCCTTCGACAAAACCCTAATTTTATTAATTAAAAAGAGTACAAAATTACATCTAAAAAGCTCTCCTCTATTTATAAGGATTTATGAGGTATTTATAACCCAAACACAATCCTACTCCTACTCAAACTCAATGCAAAAGATATAATCCTTATCTAACATAAACTAATATCAAGATATATAATTATAATTCAATCCATATGTATTAGAAACAAATGGTTGAGATTAGATGGTATAAAATACTAATTTTCGGGTCCAAAATCCGAAATTAAGTTCAGCACACCCGTAACCTGCTGGATCGGATTTTTCATTTTTTAGTCTTCAGTAAAATGGTCATAACTTTTGTATCCGAAATCGGATTGAGTTGTTCTTGGGCTCGTTTCAAAGATAATTATGAGATCTACAAATTTATCCGACACAAAGTTTTCCAGTTTAAGCCTTATTTTGGCCGAATATGCTCTTGAATCTGCTGCTGCTGCACTTGAATTTCTATCATCATCATTATTGACTTTCTTTGATCATATTCTTGACAAATTTGTTTTATCTTCTGCTTTTCCTTGCAAATCCTTTGTTACCTATAAGAAACATAGTAAATATACCTGAGTAACAATTATTTATATACAAAAATAGATAAAATATAAGAGGAAAAATACAAAATATGATACTAATCACCACCTCTCCCGATGCGGTAACTTTCTATTATACTCTTTGTTTATCTACATTAGAGTCTAAGCTATTTAATTCATGTGGGGGATTGTTGAATTCATATTTGTTTGGACATCAATCTTTGAGTCAATTCACTAGTTCAAACTAAATGAATTAGGTGAATGGAAAATGACTTCAAAGTGGAATGCATGGCTTCAAACCTTAAGCACCACGGGTGGTGCTATGCACCGTCCGCACGCGTACGCGCGTGTGCGAGGGCGAATAGGCATTTAGAGCGCTTTAGTGGCGCATTTGGCATTTCGCACATACGCATCGTCGCGAGGAGCTGAGGAGCTTTTGATTTTTTGGTGCTATTGAGTTCGGATTACCTCTATTCGGTTCAGACTTGGATTCGACCCGCTCGTTAAGAATCGTTAGCTGTTAGGATAGGACCGTTGAGATTCAACGGTCGTCCGTTAACGGTTAACCGTTAAACGATCACTTTAACTATCGCGTCTGTTAGTCTGAAAGTCTATAAATAAGCCTCTGTCCAGACTCATTAATATAGTTTATTTTACTCTTTTCTTCTTCCTTCTTCTGTAGACAGAAACTTTATCTTTCAGATAAAAGTTTTCTGTTTTCAGAAGAACAGTTCTCTTCTTTTTTCTGTCCTTCACTATATCATACATAAAACAGAGAGCATTCTTTATCAGATTCACCAGAGTAATAGGATTGCGGCTTCTTTCCTATTACAGACCGGTCGTTGCATCCTGAGAGACCGACACCCACTGTAATTCAGAAGCAGAACGGTGGATAGCAAATCGGTTTTAAGGAGATAGTGTCCAACACTGGCCTCGATCATTTTCATGTCTTCATCCAATCTGCATCCATCTTCTACATTATCCTTCAATCAGTAAAGTATTCTAATTATGTTTTTCATTTTATTCTATTTCTTTCTTAGGGTAATAAACTATTTAAACAAATCCAGTTTAAGTATTTTAATTATTTCTCTAGATTTAATTAACAACAGTAGGTAATAAAATTTATATATATAATTCTGATTCTTTTCTAAAAGTAAACTGTTTATATATAAATATCAATTTGGATTTCTTCTCTAATATTATCTAATAATTTTTCTGGTTGAAATATACAACATATCTTTCTAATTAATTACAGTAGTAATTCTGTCCATGTCGAAGTAATAAAACCAACAGGTAGTGCATATTCTAAGGAAGAAAAAGATAATATGCAAGGGTTGTTCAGAATAAGGAGAAACGATTCGTAGGTACGCTATTGCTAGCTGCTGCTGAAATAAGGAAAAATCGAAATCTTAACAAGAAATACTATATATTTGACGATATAAATGGTCTAAACAAAAATTCTTGAACAAAGAACCTGATTGAGCAGCATATCGGGACGACCGTTTCCATAGAAATCTCCCAATTTTTCATATTCAGTATTGGGATAGCCCTTCTGCTTCAATCAATACTTTTTTTTTCTATAATCAAAGTTTTTTTTTTTTTTCCTTCCCTTTGCTGCGTGAAGCACAACTTAGAGTTTTAAGCCTCTCATATTAAACGTGAAGAGAATTAACCAGGTAATTGGTCAGTTATTATGGTACGTCAAGTACCACTTTTAAATTTTTAAATGAGATTAGTAATCTTTTTTCTTCTTCCCTGTTTTCACAAAAAGAAGTGCAACCAATAACCTGATGGCTTGCTTGCTTAAAAGAAAAATGAGTAGTTTTTCTTTCTTAGAAAACTTTATTCTTGCATTTTTTTTTTCCCTCATAATTTCTTGTCGGGCTTCTCCTGTCAATTTTGGTTTGATTATTATTTACCGGGACTTCTCACATTTCTTTTATATTATAGGTGCATCTGCAATTTGATTCTATGTCATGTCATTATTCTCTTAACTTACGTAACTAATATATTTAATTAATTGTTAAATTTTGGCTTTATATGGATGATAATTGATATCATTTGAGGCTAGAAGAGAAAAAAAAAATCTCTGTAAAGTAGTGGTGAGCAGAATTCAGTTAAACCAATCTAACCAACTGAGGTCTGAATAGGCAAAACCGACTCGTACAAGAAAAAGCTTACGTTACCGGAATTGCAATCTATTTCCAATATTCTTATTAAAATTTACTTTGGGATTATGATTTAGACCCCTTAGATTTCACTCACACCAATTTCTTAGATTTTATTTTTGATTTGGCCTTCCATTAAATGGAAATAAAATAATGGTTTTCGATCAATTCTACATCTTCTATTCACTTGATAAATGGACAAATGAACTTCAAACTCATAAAATTTTATTCTAATGAAGCTAAAAAAATATAGATCATGATTTAAAAAATATTGAAAAATATAATAGAATTACTATTTGCTACTAGCTCATATAACATAGCTGATCTAGCAGCTCATATACAATAATATATATATATATATATATATATATATATATATATATATATATATATATATATATATATATATATATATATATATATATATATATATATATATAAATAGAAATGAGCTGACAGCTCACGCAAGTTATCCTGAGCTGTAGTTCATTTCCACTATCTCTAATAATCTTTTTTAAAATATTTCTTTTGGATTACGATCTCGACCCCTAAAATTCACTTATATCCAATTTCTTGGGTTTTAATTTTGATTTGATTCTCCATCAAGTTAACAATAAATTAATTATTTTTAATGAATAAAATATTTTGTATGCACTTGATGAAAGGGTAAATGAACTCCAAAATTTATGAAATTTAATCTGAAAGAAGTTAAAAAGATAGATATAGTAATACCGCTGCTTAGGTAGCCCAATAAAATTATTACACGTGGCGCCACTCAAAGGACAGTTAAGAAAATTATTTTGTTTGTTACCTTGAGTGGCGCCACGTATAATAATTTTATTGGGCCACCTAAGTGGCGGTGAAGGAACTCTTGTTGGCAGTAAAAATTTCCAAGTAAAATGGGGTTTTCCATAACAGAACGCGGAGATAACTCTATAGCACCGCGTTTGGCTATTTTTAGCCCCGCGTATGAGTAAAATGCGGAGCTAATCAATAGCTCCGCGTTCTGATTTCTTAGCTCCGCATTTTGATGCGATTAGCTCCGCGTGAGCAGATAACCAAAATCCTGAATTGATTGAGATTAAGATTTGTGCTTATCCAATACTCAAATTAAGTCCAATCAGAACTCTAAATCAAGAGATTTAAATCAAAACTAAGATGTTTAATTAGAATCCTTAATGAATACAAATTCTATTTAAATAGAAACTCTCATATTGACCTAAGGTTATAAATACCCCTTTAAGTAAGCCCTAGGGATCTTTTCGATCATCTTTTTGGCATCTTGGAGAATTCGAGTTATGCGTGAGAGCCTTGAATTCGTGAAGACCAGAGAAGATCAAGATCAAGTCCGCCGCCATCTTCGAGAGAGAAGATCATCGTCGTTAGATCATCAAAAGGAACTACTAGTTAGATCTCATCGCTACAAGATCCCATGTTTTTATTGTAAACGAGAGCGATAATTATAAATCCTCTCGTTTGTTCTTTTTCTTGTTCACTTTCGTTGTAATTAAGTTATTTCAATGGAAGAAAAGTAAATTTCTGCTGTGAACAAACTGGCGACCACAGTGGGAGACATCTCTTTCACCAAAGAAGAGATCGTGGTGCAATCTGACGTCGAGAGAATCGGATATGACGTGAACATGCTAGTTGTAGAGATCGACTAACAGAAGTACGAGGAGTATCTCTCTGAGTCAGGTAACCTGACCAAAACGCGATGTTATCGTCGCGTGCGCTTCAATACCCGAGGATCGGGTAATCGGGAATCCACCGATAAACGGAGACCCTTGGAGACCGTGACTATAGAGCCGTCGTTTGGGCAGGAAACCCTAGCAGAGGATGCCTCTTTACTGCCGAAGAAAACTCGAAAACTGGATTGACCAGAATCCAACTCTGAAATAGAAATTGAAGAGCTAGGCGAAAGGCCCTCAAAGCCCGCATTGAACGCGAAGCTAACTTCATAAAATGCAAGGCTATAGTCCCTTGCAAACTGGCTCGCGTTAATCGCAAGACCAGCCAAGATCGCGATAAACGCGAAGCTAAGACTTGCGATAAACACAAGATTTCTAACACTCGCGTTAATCGCGAGGATAAAATTTTCTTAGAGTCAGAATGTGATTCTCCACGCGAGACTACTACTGAGCTTAGCGATAAACGCGAAGCCAGTACAACTTGCGATAAGCGCAAGATTTTTGTCACTCGCATTAATCGCGAGGATAAAATTTTCATAGAACCAGCTTGTGATTCTCCATGCGAGGCTATTACTGAGCTTAGCGATAAACGCGAAGTAAGTAAAACTTGCGATAAACGCAAGATTTATGACACTCGCATTAATCACGAGGTAAAGTTTCCTTAGAGCCAGTGTGTGATTCTCCACGCGAGACTAATACTGAGCTTAGCGATAAACGCAAGGCCAGTAATACTTGCATTAATCGCAAAACTCCTCAGCTCCGCATAAATCGCGAAGATGATTGGCAAATTTGCGTTAATCGCAAAAATCGCGCTAAACGCGATGTTATGACTTGCGTTAATCGCAAGAATAAGCCAGTGTGCAAGAATTTCCTTCCACGCGAGGCTAATATTCCAGAAGATAAACTTCTGCAAAGACGTCAAGCTAGCGTAAAACGCGAGGCTAGAGTATCCAAACGCGAGGCTATTTCTCAGCTCCGCATATCAAGACGCAAAACTACTTCTCAACTCCGCGTGTCAAAACGCGAAGCTACTGCTCAGCTCCGCGTAAATCAACCTGAATACAAAATTAGGGTTGACTATTGCACTATTGGACCAGAACTTGACTCCAATAGTCCCAAGAAGCTCCAGTGGGCCCCTAGACCCTCTCAATAGATAAGTGGGCCCCACGACTCCATATCTAAGGCCACTGATCTTAGAGAATACTTAATCAAGAAAAGGAGTATAAATCAAGTTAAGTCTGAACCTACTTATCATTGCCAGCAGCTTATGACAGTAGTATCCGCTGTACTGGACAGTTGTTGCTGCAGTAAGAACAAGATATCAGTGTTCGACCAGTTGACTGAGTCAGACGAAAATCCTGCCAAGAAGACGAAGATTACTCCCCAAAGAAAAAAGTGGAGAATTGTAACTTCTAATATGGTCGGAAAGGGTAAGAAAATCATAGAAAAGAATAATGATTCAGAATCAAGTGATGAAGAACCTCATCATCTTACCCAACTTAAGTCAGGCGCTGTCCCAGCTCGGAATTATAAGAAACTTGTAAAAGATTCATACGACGATGACAACGACAATTCGGCCATAGCTTCTCCTCGCTCTTCGGCGTCATCCAAACTGCATAAATCGACCTCGCATATGGCAGATAAATCTGGCGATATCAATCAGAGATTTGAAGCCCAAGAGCAAATGATTCGAGAGCAGCATAAAACGATCGAGGATTTTAAAATGATACTCTTGAAGGTGGTCGAAAATACTCAAAAAATTGTCGAAGATAAAGCCAAAAAAGAAAAAGAAATTCCATTTAATAAAATGAATGAAAAAGATAAAGAAGAAAAGGCTTACTCGGCACATGAGGACGAGGATAAATATTTTTTCCATGACCCACATTAAGAGAAAATTGAGAAGTTACAAAGCCAACTTGATGCCTTGATGCACAAGAAGGAACTGAAGGAATCGGAGGTTTCGAGACCATCCCCGCCCGAATGGGATTTGGCACCTTAGCCTGAAAAATACAAACCGCTCAAGTTGGAGCCATATGACGGGAAGGGGTCCCCAAACTAACACATATACTACTTCTTGTCACAAGCCGGTCATCTGATGGAAAATGACCCAATAATGATCAAGATATTCGCAAGTACCCTGCGAGGGCCTGCTTTTACATAGTTTATGCAGTTGCCCCCGAGAACCATAAACATATGGTATGATGTCGTGAAATAGTTCTTGGCACGTTTCTTTGAGGATGATACTGAAATATCGGTTCATTCCCTCCTTGCGACGAAACAAGGAGAAGAAGAAACAGTTAAGAGTTTCATTGAAAGCTTCAGGGAAAAATCTGTGTATTGTCGATATGGAATGACCCAAGAAACTTTGGTGGAAACCTGTAAGCATAACTTCAGGACTGGCGTGCTGATAAGAATGGGAGCTGTAGAGTCTAAGAATTGGAAAGACCTGTTAAAACAGGGAGAGCAGGTGGAAGATATAATTCGCCGGATTGAGGAATCTCGTAGCACAAGAAACTCTATAAAGAACAAGCCATATCCACAGAATTCTAAAAATAAAGGGAAGGCTGTGATGGTATCAGTTGCAGATCCAAAACTAAGACCTCAGAATCCAAGAGGTGCATGTCAGAATAGGCCCCAGCAAGAGAGGACATACACCTTTAAAGCGGAACAGACACCTACACTCTTCTATCTGCTCCTTAGGAAGGGAATGCTGAAACTTCCAGAAAATAGGAAACTGGAGGACGCTGGCAAAACTAACGATCCCAACTATTGTCTCTATCACAGGAATGTCGAGCACCCCACCAGAGATTGTTATCCTCTGAAGAACAGGATCCAAGCATTGATAGAAGTTGGAGTCTTGATGCTAAAAGAGGAGCAAAAGAAGGTCACTACCAATATGACAACTCTAGTGGTCGGAACCCATGAGTTCCCTACGGGGGTGACTCCAATACCAAAGGGAAAGCTGGTCATGAAAAATCACGACCCGTATAAAAAGGCCCAGAAAGGATTTGTCTCCATAAACTCAAAGAGGGGAAGTCATGTGGGTCCACCCTGATCTGCTACAGGATGAACATTGACTACCGCAGGGGGTCAAAAAAAAAGCGGACTAGCAATACTATTTCCGCAAAAATAAAAAATGAATACATAATTGCAAGGGTATTTACAGTCTCTGAATAAGAGCCCGAAGCTATGACCACTCATTAGGATGTGGCGGGCCCTTCCGGCACTCGATTTGGTAAACCATACCACAAGGACTACAACAGAGTAGACCTGAAAAATATATACGGAGAACTCGCGAAGACTGCGAAACAAAAAGGACTTCGTTTCCAAAAAAAATCCTACAAGAGACGAAGAAGCCAAGGAGGTTGCATTTAAGTTTGATATAATAACTCAACTGGCAAATATTCCAGCTCGAGTCATGCTTTATGAGTTGTTATGATTGTCGAAATCAACTCGCAAGGTATTAAGAGAGGCCTTGGCAGACTTTGAGTCATTCCTAGCTCAGATCGTCGAGCCAGCTGACCAAGAACAGGACTCTTGCCCCCGCTGTCATCAAGTGAGGAGGCAGGTCCCGCATATTACTTTCTCTCCGGAGGATATGCAGGTAAGGAATATAAAGCATAATAGACTTTTATATTTCACCGTATATGTTGGATCCACGAAGGTGGACCATATTCAAATCGATCCGGGTTCCACATTAAACGTTATTCCCAGAAGACTGATGCAGCTATTGGGAATCTCTCCTCATCGTTTGACACCGACAAATACTACTATATACGGGTTTAACGCTAATGACAGCTGTCCTCATGGCAAAATCCGATTTCGGTGTCAAATCGGAGATTTGAGGACAGAGGTTACATGCTATGTTATAGACGCAGATATGTCTTATAACATTTTACTAGGGCGACCTTGGATACACGCCTATATGATAGTCCCGTTGACTCTCCACCAGTGCATGAAATATTGCGATGATCAAGGAGAAGTCTGGACTTTAGTTGCAGATAGGCAGCCATTCAAAGGATTAGAGAACTACTTCACGGATGCTATGCTCTATAAGCCAGCCCACGAAGTCTCCAACAATAAATATAAAAGGCCTCAAGAACCCGAAGATAGCGGCAACGAGGCCGATAATGTATACAAATCCCCGGAAGAGGATAACGGGGGTGATTACGAAATTAACTCCCTCATAAATCTTAAAATGAATTTTGATAATAATGTAGCCAATGTAGCAGAGGATGAGTGGATTATTAATGAAAATATAAAATTAGTTTACGAACCTGCTGTAGCTACAGAGTCTGAGCCCTCTTGTACATCCACCGAGGAGATGACCTATCCGAACTTGAAGTTTTGGTGGCATATCACTTGCCAATAAGGTCGTCTGTCATCTCACGGTCTAAAATAACAAAAAGGACGAGATCACTTCTTTGAAGTATCACCGCTACATGTATCGCATAAACCGATTGTTTTCAGCAAAGTGAGCACGTAGCCTAACCAAAGATAAAGTAGTGAAAGTGATGAACAAATATCACCTCAATTTCACTTATATGAACAGAAATCCCAACAAATGATGGAAAAGATGGGTTATAATTTTACCCAAAAACGGGGATTGAACTTTGGGAAAGGGCGACAAAATTTCATACCCTCGTTTATACCAAGAGGGAAGAGCCCGAACTATTATCAGAGAACTAGAAGGGGGTTGGGCTATGTATCTACTCCTCCCTCATCACCACACAAATACGAAGAAAGCTCTTCGGCCAATGAGGACTTACATCCACTCGACCATGATTCAGATCTAAGTACCGGCGCCTGCTTTCAATCTCTACCAGTAAACATGGTTTCAGCCGCACCAGAAAGCGACGAGGAACCAATTGATGTGCAAGATGATTCCTAGGTAAAACACATGGATACCCTTTGGGATGTCCGCTTTTAACAGCGTGATCCGCCCACAGAGGATAAACTAGTACAAATTAATATGGGAATGGAAGAGAACCCAAAACCCATTTTCATAAGCGACACACTGACTCCCTCGGAAAAGGAGGAACTTATATCCCTTATCAAGGAGTATATAGATGTGTTCGCATGGAGCTATGAAGACATGCCCGGTCTTGATCCTCAGATTGCCACACACAAGCTAAATATCAAAGAAGATGCCTAGTCATTTAAGCAACAACAGAGGTGTTTTCGGCCGGAATTGACGTAGGCGATAGTTGCTGAGGTTAATAAGCTCACAAAATCGGGATTTATCCGTGAAGAGAAACATCCCGATTGGGTGGCTAATATAGTGTCAGTTTGTAAGAAGAACGGCAAGATCCGGATATGCATCGATTCTCGGGATCTAAATGCTGTATGCCCTAAGGATGAGTTCCCACTCCTGATTACCGACATAATGATTGATAACACCTACGGTTACGAGAGGATGTCATTTATGGATGGCTGCTCAGGCTATAATCAGATCAAAATGCACCTAGACGATGAAAAGCACATGGCCTTCAGAACACCGCTGGGGGTATACTGTTACACAGTAATGCCCTTTGGGCTAAAGAACGCTGGTGCCACCTACCAACGTGCAATGAGCATTATATTTAAAGAACATCTGCGCAAAATGGTAGAGTGCTATGTGGACGCCTTGGCAGTCAAAAGCAAGAACAAAGAAGATCATCTTCATGACCTAAGAACAGTCTTCGATCTTATGTGAAAATATCACTTGAAGATGAACCCTGCTATGTCTTTTATGAGGTGTCCAGCGGAAAATTCCTTGGGTTTATAGTTACCTCAGAAGGAATCTTCCTTGATCCTGAAAAAGTAAAAGCGTTCAACGAGATGCCGCCTCCCCGCAATTTTAAAGAATTAAGGGGTTACAAGGAAAACTGGCCTATATCCAGCGCTTTATCTTTAACCTATCAGGATGATGCAAGCTATTTTTCAGACTCATGAAAAAGGGGGTTTCCTTTGTATGGGATGAAGCATATCAACAGGCGTTTGACGATCTCAAAGAATACCTTACCAAACCTCCCGTCTTCATGGCACCGATCCCTAGGCAACCATTCCTCATATATCTAAGGGCCATGGATAATCCGTTAGGAACATTACTTGCTCAGTATAATGAGCACGACCATGAACACGCCCTTTATTACTTAAGCCGGACAATGATCAGGGCCGAGCATCGGTATACTCCGATTGAAAAGGAATATTTAGCCCTAGTGTTCGCTATCTTTCAAGGCAAACAATTCATGTCATATCATGAGTTAATCCCTTGAAAATCCTAATGACAAAAATCGGGGTCCTTAAACGGTCGTTTGGCGAAATGGGCATTATTGCTATCGCCATATGATATACACTTCGTTCCTCAAAAAGCCATGAAGGGACAACCGATTTCCTAGCAGACCATCCAATTTGGTCCAACTCTAAATAGACATCAAAGGTTAACACAACTAGCAAAGAACAACCATGGCAGATGTTCTTTGATGGTGTTGCCAGACGATCTGCTGCTGGAGTGGGGGTTGTGCTGATATCTCCACATAAACACATCTGCCTAATGGTTACTCATTAATAGAGCCGTGCACGAACAATGTGGCGGAATACAATGCGCTCATTATTGGTTTAAAAATGGCTCTGCAACTGGGGGTGAACCATCTAGAGTCATATGGAAACTCTAAGCTCATTGTCAATCAGATGACAGGCGAATATGAAGTCAGACATGAAGCCCTCATCCCCTATCATCGCTAGCCATTGAGCTAGCAGGATATTTTGAACAGTTTTATATCTATCATATATCTCGGAACGAGAACGTCTATGCAGATGCTCTTGCCGCACTAGCTGCAACATTGGCAATCCCGCCGGGTGAAGCTAAAATCATCACTATTGGTAGCAGAGAACTCCTCCATCTGGATATGGTGTTCCAAACCAAAGAGGTTTGCCAGACAGGCTTAATTCTGTAACCTCGTGATTGGCGATTTTTGTTTGTAAATTATGCCTTATATGGGATGCTGTCAGAGGATCCAAAGGAAGCCGCCTCGATAAAGAGGAAGGCTCAAAGATTTTATTATGATCATACGCTTCAAACTTTATACAAAAAGTCAAGTGATGGTCTTCTGCTACGCTGCATATCAAAGGCAGAAGCAGATGAAGTGATGAGAGAAACACATGAAGGAGTGTGTGGAGCTCACCAGCCCGGTCCAAAACTCGAGGACCGCATAAGAAGGCTAGGATACTACTGATCGAAGATGATTACAGAAGCAATGGCGTACGCTAAACAGTGCCATGAATGTCAAGTACATGCTAATTTCCTTCATCAACCCCCAGAATACTTGCATAGTACCATTGCTAGTTGGCCATTTGAATCATGGGGAATGGATATTGTAGAGCCAATAACTCCCCCGTCATCCAGAGGATATCGGTTTATTCTCGCAATAACCGATTATTTTTCAAGGTGGGCCGAAACCGTGCCCATGAGAGAGGTAAAAATGACGAATGTGATTAAGTTCATTAAGCATCATGCCATTTATCGTTTTGGCGTCTCCCAAAGAATCATTCACGATAATGGACCGCAGTTCATTAGCCAGGGGTTCTCAAGATTCTGTGATAAGTTCATAATCAAATATGTTGCTTCAACGCCATATAACCCTGCGGCAAATGGATTGGCCGAAACCCTTAATAAGACTATTATTAAACTCCTTCGGAAGTTCATCTCCTCCAACAAATGAGACTGGGATGAAAAGCTGGGAGAGTGTTTGTGGGCTTATCGCACTACTGTCCGCACCCCAACAAAACCTACCCTGTTCTCCTTAGTTTATGGAAGTGAGGCATCTTACCTCTTAAAGTCTAGATACCATCATTAAGAGTGACCCTAGCCACAAAGATGACAACAGAAGAACGCCATCAACAAAGATTGCGAGAACTAGAAGCATTGAATGAAAAACGTCTCCGGGCTCAACAACAAATTGAGTTGTATCAAGCCCGAATCTCGCAAGCGTTCAATAAGAACATTAAACCAAGAACCTTTAAATAAGGAGACTTAGTTCTGGTTATTAAAAGGCCAATGATTATAACCCACAAGACTAAGGGTCAATTTGAACCCAAGTGGGAAGGACCGTTCATCGTAGAGACGGTATACTCTAGTGGAGCCTATCGCTTAATGAACCAGGATGGTGACAGGATGATGATGCCGATCAACGGAAATTTTTTGAAGAAGTACTATGCCTAATAAACCAGAATGGTGATAGAGTGACTATCACATCTGATTCATATCCCTAGAAGTATAACCATCCACTTGTTCAAGTTACGCATATGAGTACTAGGACTAGGCATGTGCAATTACGCGTCTTTGCCGAAATCTGATGATCATGGCCTGATCATTTTGGCATGTGCAGTTCAAGTTACGCATAAGAGTCTTGAACTGCCTCCATCAAACTAGGCCATGTGCAATTCGACATGCTACAAGCCCTTATACTTCATTTCTATCGCTTTGAAAAGTGACAAAGATTGTCATCAAATAGAAATGTCCTCAAGAAAATGTAATGAGCTACCGCACAGTTCTTGTAACTCCTTCAAAAGTTTACCTTTTGGAGTTAGAGCTTGGAACTTACAACTATGATGTAAAACATATGCTTCTGACTTCCTTAGAGTTACTTTTGCTGATGAAGATTGGTGCATGGTTAGCCTTTGAAGATAAACCAGAGGATAGCTATGCTCCATGCTGGGTAAAAATATCAGCAAGTTGCCAGACTGGTAAAGCCACATTCACTCATCTTCAAAGAGGATCTGGTCTGAATGCCCCATTGTATCTCCAAAGAGAAATGCGGGCTTCTCCAACACTTCTCGGTTGGTGACCTCGAAAGCTGCATCAGTGATAATCTCCCGTGCAGTAGCAGGGTGGTACCTGATTAATTTCTCCTTGTGCTCCCTCAGGCCCGGCTTGTATGCAGCTAAAACAGTGGTGAAACAGAATTGGGCCGTCAGATCCGCACCCCCAGCGAATCCAAAGTAGTGCCTATGGGGGAGAGCGTCCACCGAATACCCCACTACAAAAGAAGAATTAAGAGTTAGAAAAATTTTTACAAAACTCAGAAAATCTTCTAAGTATAAAAACGCAGAGCTAAAAATAACTCCGCGCGGAGCTCAGGAGATAGCCTCGCGTTTAACTAAAACGCGAAGCTAAAAATTAGTGCGCGTGAAGCTAAAAATAACTCCGCACAAAGCAAAAATTCATAGCCTCTCATGTACAAACGCGAAACTAAAATTCATAGCCTTGCGTTGAAACGTGACAGCTAGTCAAAATAGTCCCGCGTTTTCAAACACGAGGATAATGCGATAGCTTCGCGTAGAAGAAGACCAGAGGCCTTTCTTCTTCTTCAAGCCGTACGGCCGAAAAACGGCGATCTCGCCGGTAAAGAAGTGATTGGTCGGTTAAAACCCAGCCAAATACTCCAAAATCGTTCTAAAGGGTCCAAAAGTTGAGATTTTTACCTCCAATGGGCGCGGCATGAACTAGTTCGCCACTGTGCCCACTGCCTCGGCCGCTGCCACCACTGCTAGCACTGACCGCTGAGTGGTGCGAGAGGAAGTCGCGATCTTCTTGGGTGCCATTGAGTTCGATATCTTGGAGAAAATCAACGAAAATCGATGGAAAACTTGGTCGCTGGTAGCAAAGAGCTCTGGTTGCCTGAGTTCTTGAAAATTTTTCGAATGAAGTGAGGAAGAAGAAGAGTTAAAAACTCTATTTAAATGAGAAAACCCACCCCTTGGCATTCGACATGAGAATCGGAGCAATTACTGAGTAGTTACCCATTGAAATGCGAAGCTATTAGCTCCGCGCAGGTATACAAAACACGAAGATAATTTGGTGTTTTAACTCCGCGTTTCAATTTGAAAATCCAAAGTATTTCAAAATTTACTAAAGTTCTAAGCCATTTTGAAAACTTTGGAGGGGGTTCTGTTGGCAGTGAAAATTTCCAAGTAAAATGGGGTTTTCCACAACAGAACGCGGAGATAACTCTACAGTTTCGCGTTTGGCTATTTTTAGCCCAGCATATGAGTAAAATGCGGAGCTAATCAATAGCTCCGCGTTCTGGTTTCTTAGCTCCACGTTTTGATGTGATTAGCTCCGCATGAGCAGATAACCAGAATCCTGAATTGATTGAGATTAAGATTTGTGCTTATCCAATACTCAAATTAAATCTAATCAGAACTCTAAATCAAGAGATTTAAATCAAAACTAAGATATTTGATTAGAACCCTTGATGAATACAAATTCTATTTAAATAGAAACTCTCATATTGATCTAAGACTATAATACCCCTTTGAGGAAGCCCTAGGGATCTTTTCGATCATCCTTTTGGTATCTTGGAGAATTCGAGTTACGCGTGAGAGCCTTGAATTCGTGAAGACCAGAGAAGATCAAGATCAAGTCAGCCGCCATCTTCAAGAGATAAGATCATCGTCGTCAGATCGTCAAAAGGAACTACTAGTTAGATCCCATCGCTACGAGATCCCACGTTTTTATTGTAAAAGAGAGCGATAATTATAAATCCTCTCGTTTGTTCTTTTTCTTGTTCACTTTCGTTGTAATTAAGTTATTTCAATGGAAGGAAAGCAAATTTCTGCTGCGAACAACTCTCTTCACCGCCGGTGAATTTTTCGTTTACTCATATATATATATATATATATATATATATATATATATATATATATATATATATATATATATAAAGAGAGAGAGAAGGAGAGAGAAATGAAAATGAGCCACTGATTAACATAAATTACTTGAGCTGTAGTCTATTTCAACTAATTTTTAATTTAAAAATATTTGGATTATGATCTTGACTCCATAGAGTTCATTTATATCCAATTTCTTGGGTTTTAGTTTTAATTTGTTATTGTATCAAGTAAACACAAAATTAACAGTTTTTAATGAATACAATATTTTGCATCTACTTAAAATTAAGAAAATATGTTGGTCCAAATAAAATTTCTATTGAAGTATGGAAATGGTAATGAACACATCCATAGGTCAATTTTTGTCCTGCCTAATACAAAATTTTGAATTAAAAATAAAAAATTATTTTTTCTAATTCAAAATCTTATATATAGAGGGCCAAAATTTGACCCGTTGATGCATTCATTACCATCCCTAGGTATCGAGATACTATTAGAGATGAATGTGAGGTGGCTGACAGAGTTTTTTAACAAGATTCGGTGAACTAAGAAGATACCAAATAAATAGAGGAGTACCCCACTACCTCTACATATAAATAAGGGTGATATTAAGAGTTATTCTAACTGTAGTAGAATAAAACTCATATGTCACACTATAAAGTTTTAGAAAAGTGTAATTAAATATAGATTGAGACAGATTGTTAAAATATTAGATAATCAGTTTGGATTCATGCCAAGGTGATCTATGACAGAAATTATTCATTTACTTCGTCAACTTATAAAACGATTCAAAAATAAATAGAGATTCTGATATGGTTTTTATTGATTTAGAGAAAACTTATGATAAAGTACTATGAGAGGTGCTTTGGTGGATATTAAAGAAAAAAATAGTCCCCATCAAGTATATTGACCTAATTAATAATATGCATAATGGAGTAGTGGCCAATGTCAAAAGTTATGGTGGTCTAACAAATAATTTTTCAATTACAATTTGATTGCACTAAGGATTTACATTGAGTCCGTTCTTATTTGCCATAGTGATGATGAATTTACTAGAGCTATTCTGGATGAGATATTTTGGTGTATGATATTTACTGATGATATTATCTTAGTTGACAAGATAATTGTAAGGGTGAATAACAAGTTAGAGTTATGGAGGCAAATATTAAAATCTGAAGACTTTAGATTGGTAAATGCACTAACCAATTTTCTAATTTAAGTACCCCATTGCTGACGATATTGTCTCATCTTCTTCAGTTTTATTACATGTTTTTCTTTTTCTCCTCTTTTTATCATCTTCTTTCTTAATTCTCTTAAATTAGGACACTAATAGTTCTCAATCCTCCAAAAAAATAAAAGAAATCAAATCCTAGTAATTATCAATGATAAAAAAATTAAAAAATTAAATTAGAATTAGTAAAAAAATTATATTTTTAGAAGATGTTTTAGAGGGGGTTAGGATTTTGAGTGGCAGCAGAAGAAGTTGGGCTACTAGAGATGAGGCCGACAATGGAGTCTGGCAACTAGGAAGGAGTAGTGGGGTTGGGCGGATAGAGAGGAGGAGGTGGTGGCAGCATCGATTAGGGGCAACGGGAGCGAAAGAAGAGAAAAAGGAAAGAAAAAAATATAAAATAAGAATAACTTGGGAATATAATGGATTATACTTAGAAAAAGGCTTTATTATAACTTGGGAATATAATGGGTTATACTTAGAAAAGGCTTTATTTTTAATTTTATGGGGATGTATTTAGAGATTGGGAGTACTTAGAAAATTCGTGGATACTCTTAAAATATTCCTTCTTTTTTATATTTAGTATACTAGCATGTGCAAATGCAAGTGTGATTAACATTAAATTATTATTTTTATTGTATAAGGTTCCTTTCATAAAGAAAAGGAAAACTTAAAATTAAAATATAATTTCTCCTAAAAAGATTCAAAATTCAATAAAGTTATTTATGAAAATAGAAACTAATTTCTAAATTCAATTAAGTTGTAAAAGTATTTGAAGTTCAATATTCAATGTAATTTATTTATACTAAACTTCATTATCAGGTCAATCGAGCTATATAAACAGATCAAAAAATGTTTATCAATTATTCTCAACAAACAATTAGATGTTTTGATTTTTCTTTGATCAAGATGCTTTCTGTTGAAAAATAAATAAATAAGGATTTATTATAAGAAATCAAACAATTAGAATTTTTTTTGGTTAAGATAAGTCCACAACGATTATATCATTTTATATATAAAGCCAAAAATATCTTTTAGTGCAAGCTCCAAAAGCTGTTGAGGAAGACCACCTTCCCACACTATCCTCGTATGTACCTTGTGCTTTCACTTGCGATATTTTCACCATACATGCTCCTTCCCTCCAAATATATTGAACAGAAAAGTTCACAAAACAACTTCCCAGTATATGGGCATCGCGAATTAGGGGTGGCAGGCACAGTCATCATATCTCTCAAATAAAATAAATATATTTTAAGCATCCCCTTTCCACCACTATACGCTAACTAGAGAGTCTGTCTGCCATCTAACAAATAACCTCTCATAGACCTCATATCTCAATTTTTGGCACTGACACGGAGGTTACAAGAATACTATATGTCCCAATCAATGCATCAATATTATTTCTGACAATAAAATCAGCTCCTGTCTTATCACCATATGCCAAACCATCAAAATTTATCTTAAACCACCCTTTAGGAAAGAGGTCCCACCGAACCCACTATAGTTGGTATGTCTTAGGTAGAAGACCTGATAACCCCTAAAATTTTAGTAAGTGTGCAATAGATGGCGAAATAAAGAGTTCTTCCTTAGATAACTAGATCTCGTTGTCCGCAACAACCGCTATCAGAACATCTTATCAGGAAAGAATACCTCATTCTCAAACATCATTTATTTTGTCCTTTCCAAATCTCCAATTCATATGCATAAGCACTGACTTGATGAACTTTCATAACATAGGCGCACAATCTCCCCTACCTGAGACAGTAGATAACCAGTTCTCCCACAATACCAAAGAAAATCACAAGTTTAATTCACTACCAATCCGAAACCATACCTTTTCAGAAAAAGGACAAAAAGAGGGTAAAATGTTCCCTAATTTCCTCATCCAATCCATAATGAGGACAAGCAATAGCAACAGAAATACTACGGTAAGATAAGAAAGACCGGGTAGACATGCAATCCTAAACAATTCCCCAAGTCCAAGTTTGAACTCATTGTACAACGACTAACTTCCTCACCCAATGCAAGTTCATGGGCATTTCTGGCTAAAGATATTTATAGATACTAACAAAACTAAGCTCTCATAAAGAAAAACATATTAGAGAACCAAATCATCACCAAATCATCAAGGAAGCGGGATAGATAAGATCTTCTCCACCAGAGATGGGTGAAAGACACCAGCAAACTTCACTTTATTCCACCTATGCTCCTGTGTTATAAATTGGTTGATAGTGCTACTCGGGTCAACTACATGTTCACTATAAAAATTGCAAGTTTTTTATATTGAAGTCTTTTCAATAAAGGATTACAATCTAACGGTTTCCCGTTTACAGAAGATGAGGAAGATGGATTTTCTCTTTGATTAAAACTGGGTTTTGATGTAGCTATGGAGGACGATCCTGCTCCCCGTTGACACTCCGTACAATTTCTCTCAGTTGGCTAAAGGAAAACGAAAGGCTCTTGACTCTTGATCACAAGGGGTAACTTTTAGGAGAAGATGTCTGTCCCCTTCTCCTTCGTTCTCCCACCTTTTCTAGGGGTTCTATAGTAACGTCCCGCCTCATTTGCTCGACCGTTAGCTCCCACTACTCGAAAAGTGACGTTATATTCGTTAGGTGGTTGCTCCCACAACTGGAGTAATGTCGCTACATTCGTTTGGCAATTATCTCCACGATCCGAGGTAGCAACTCTCTTGTTCGGATCGGATGGCTTTGTATTAAACCTCTATCCGGATGCTATGGGCGGTATCGCAAATCTCAATTTGCAAATCTCAATTTTAGATTCGCGAACCTGTTCTGTCGTCTGGGTCGCAAACCTCAGTCTCTTAGGTTCGCGGATCTGCCGAGTTGTGGACTTCCAACTCTGAATTCAAGGATCTGCTTTGTTTTTTCAGAATTTTTTGCGGACAAAACCCCCTCCAAAGTTTTCAAAACTCTCGTGATTTCTGAGAAGTTTTGGAATACTTTGGATATATTATTCTGTATTAGAATCTTCATTTTTCATCTCTCTGAGAATACAATTCTGTATTAGAATTCTTCTTCGATTGCTGACAGCACGACTCTGTCTTCATATCTCGAGCTCTCATCTTGAAAGGAACACGACCCTGTATTAGCGCCGCGAATTTGCTGCTTTTGAAAGAAAATGCGACTCTGTATTAGCGCCACAATCTTCAATTCTTGAAATATATGACTCTGTGTTAGGGTCGCATATTTGCATTTTGGAGAAAAAGACGACTCTGTGTTAGGGTCGCAAACTTTTGCTTTGGAAGGAACACGACTCTATATTAGGATCGCGAACTTTCATTTTGGAGAAGAAAACAACTCTGTGTTAGGGTCACAAACTGTCTTTTCGGAAGATCGCGACTCTATATTAGGGACGCGAGCTTTCGCTTTGGAGAAGACAATGACTCTGTGTTAGGGTCGCAAACTGAAATTTCTGAAAGATCGCGACTCTATATTAGGGACGCGAGTTTTCACTTTGGAGAAGAAAGCGACTCTGTCTTAGGGTCGCAAACTAAAACTTGTGAAGGATCGCGACTCTGAATTAGGGATGCGAACGTTTACTTTTTGGATGCGGAAAGGCTGGAAAGCGGTTGCTTTTTACAGCGTAAGAATTGAGACGTTCTCTGAGCCGCATTAAATGCAAAGGTACCCATGAGATTCGGGCCAGATATCATGTCTATCCAGAGATCTCGGCCGTCAAATCATCTGCTATATAATCTCCACTTTATGAGAGAGGCTACTCTTATCTCAAGAAATTTGAAATTCGAGTTTTTCATTAGAGTTCCTCAGGCTTCTCGTCTTCAACCTCCTATAGCTTTCGATTCTCTGTACGAAGGATTTTCTCAATCTGCAAAAGATGCCGAAGAAAGGTTCTTCCTCCGATGCGGCTGCCAGTGGTCATCAAGATCCTCAAGCAATCTCTAGTTCATTAGTGGATCGGTAGGAGCCCTTGATTGGAGGTAATAATAAAAAATAACTTTCGAAAGGCAGTCCCCTTCTCAAAGATTTTCTTATCTTGAATCTGAATGTCTTTTGCAGTCGATTATGCCTTGAATCCTTGGCCTAAGGATCATTATTTCGGATACTCGGATGGCTACGATGGGAAGAAAGAGTTCAGATTTGGTCATGTCTTTCCACATTGTACAGCATCAGACAGCCAAAAGAGAGAAGACAAAATTCTTCATCCTTCTCGCTCAATATTACGAGAACTGATAACTAATGCACATTTTGAAGGAGATGATCGGTCTCTGCTATGTAAACCCGCCTTTTTGTTTGGAGACCATGTTTCGGTGCCCGATAGCGGTTTGGAAGATGGAGATTAAAAGTGGCTTCGTCAAGTTGAAAGTCGTTACTTGTTTCTCCCCAATATGGAGAGGTCTTATCCGTTCTTATTCTTTCAATCCCTTTCCGTGCCCAAACAAATGGACTGGCACATAAATAGGCTACAAGACAGCATCTTATTAGGGGGTTTCAATACTTAAGGTGCTTTTCCTCGTAGTACTGGAAAACACTATCATGGATTGCTTTCGGGACTGCTTAAACATGACCTCCCCAGAGGCGAGATTCCCATAATCACACAGACTTTCCTGCACCGATTCACCAATGCACAAGGGGAGTTTCCTGTTTAGGATTTTCGTCCCCTTGGATGGGTTCACTGCTTTTCAAAAGGAGAGTGGGCAGTCTTGACTAAATTTTTCCTGAAGACTTTCAGAGATCAGCTTCATTACGCAGGGCTACATCGTGCTATCAGGGCTGTTCAGCACGGTATTACTGCTAGCAGATTCTATTTTTTTGCTCTACTAGAACTGTACAATCCTGATACTTGTACCATTTTTTGCCCTCGAGGTGAATTGGGTTTAGCCCTTCATGAAATGTATGATATTTCGGGCTTACCCATGGGAGACATCCCATATGAAGAGTATGTCCCCACTGGGGAAGAACTCCATCTGCTGATGGCCCGAGACCCTTTGGCCTATGATACTTACTGGGAATTACTCTGTCACTACCATATTTGCACCCACACATCTGGCACCCGCAGTTTGAAGCCAAAGAAGTGGCTGCAATATTTTCTACCCAATTTTTCTAAGCGTAATCCTAATTTTACTCGCCTTCCTCCTGTTTCTAAAATGGAGGTTGAGAGAAGAATCGCAAGTTTCTCGACTTTTGAGTTATTCAGATGTTTTTCGTACTTTCCAAATGCTGGGTACGGGGAGGAATTCGCGGATACTGCCGATACCGATAAATATACTATTCTGTCCTCGGGATGCTTCTGGTGGCTAATAAACATCCGCGCAGGACATCTGGTTCTTCGTTTGGGGAACCATTGCTACATAGAGTCTTACTACCCGAGTTGTTTCGCTCGACAGTTCGGGTATGATCAGCTTTATGTTGGTAGTCCCAATAGAGAGATAAGTTTTGTTGGGAATGCTCTCGAGCGAGCTCGAGCTTGGTTTCACTTCGTCGCAAGTGG
This sequence comes from Dracaena cambodiana, assembly GCA_036321105.1. NCBI lineage: Eukaryota > Viridiplantae > Streptophyta > Magnoliopsida > Asparagales > Asparagaceae > Dracaena > Dracaena cambodiana. The sequence goes on along the minus strand of JAYEPQ010000011.1, from coordinate 38,519,270 downwards.
AACTCAGGCCAGATTTGATCTTCCGCTCAAGACCCCCAATTCGAGTATGAGCTTCAGTTTCTGTAAGTGGTTCACGAATGCTAATTCCGCTCCCCAGAATTTCAACATAAATCATACCAGTCTACGGGAGATCAGAGCTTAGTATGCCCAAAAAAGGAAGGCTGGCAGTACAAAAGTGGCAGGGATGGAAGATTTTAGGGGAGACAGCGCATCTAATGAATCAGAACTGATAACTCAACAGAGGGAAGAGGTCAATAATGCATCAGTTCAAACTGCCTCTCTTGATGCTTCTCCTCTCCCGACATTGAAGAAGACTTCTCCTCAACCGCAATCTTCTCCCAAGAAATCTTCACATAAGTGGAAGAGACTAAGGTGCCTTAGTGACTTGCCTACCATTCCGCAGGGGATTGATTCGCAGAGCACCCCATCTGGAATTGGCACTGCAACACCCACTCTGGTTTCTGAGTCCCTCGTTGAGGAACCCGAGGAGGATGAGGATGACTCATTTTTAACTCTCCGCTCCCTTAAGAGGTGTAGGAGTCAAGGACCTGTTCTCTGCAGTGATCCTACTCCCGTTACTCAAGAGGGTTCTACCCCCTATTTGTCAGGCCACTGTTGAAGTCGATGTTTCTCTGGCCAAACAAGAGGGCCCTTCAGCTTCTGCTATTGCAGACGACGAAGTACAAATCATTGGGGAGACTCGCGCATCTGATCCCCCAAAAGCAGCACCTCTTTCAGGAAGTCAGGATGATTGGGGAGACGACTATAATGTCGACAGTGATGATTTTCGATCTTTAACCCCTCCATCAGACCATGGTAAGTATGTCTATTTGAGCGAGGACGTTCGAACCGAAGTATACGGGCCTGAAGTGTTTGGTCCTGAGGTGTACGGACTTGGAGAATCTAGTGTCCAACCTTTAGGTCTGCATCTTCTTCCTTTAGCAATTATGTTATTATCAAATGATATTGTATCATTTAACTATTAACTTTCTCCTTTTAATAGCTCCAGTCTCGACTCCTGATTTAGAGTGCATGGGCGCGAAGGTAACTTCGCCAGATGACACCATCACGGGAGATGACACTGATGAGGCGACTGCAGTTACCACTTCTACTGTTGATACCACGGAAGCAATGATTCCCGAGACTACTATGTCTACGGTTTTGGCCGCAGCTGCTCCGACCAATGTTTTGGTTCAAGATGCTACAGTTGTTAGCTCTGCTGAAGTCTCCAGAAGTCCCATTCCTCCTAATACTAGTCTGGTTGCCCCTATACAACAGAGTGCGAATCAAACCACCTCTGTCTCAACCAGTATTACTCCCTCTTATGCAGAGATTGATATGCTTGAGATTGATTTATTGAAGGATACGGTGGAGACCTTCCTTCACTTCCTTGACCACTGTATTGATAAAATACTGAAGGGGGCTTCTTTTGCTTCACTCGCCAATGTTCTTAACATTTATTTAACTGGTATTGTCAGCATTGGTGGAGAGGATAAAGCTGCTCCCTTTAGACTTATGATAACTCAGGTTCAAAAGCATACTGAATTCCTATCAAAAGCCAGAAGTGCTGATAAATCTAAGACAGTGAAAATCAATTTCCAGAAGCTGAAAGAGGAACAATTTAAGTTCTAGAAGGAGACTCAGGAGAAGGAAAATGCTTGCAAAGCCTCTTTAGAAAAGGGTGAATCAGACCGCGAGTCTCTAGTTCTTCATGTGGAGGTCGCTGCTTCAATTGTCAAGGACCATGACCAGGCTATTGTTAGGACTCAAGAGACTATCGCCAAAGCTCAAGATTTCTTGGCAAAAATCACCAAGGAGCGTGATGAGTCAATGAGGAATCTCGCCAACTTATCGCTCCAGCGGGACAATACAACCAGAGATCTCCAGGCGATACAAGCTGAATTGGATATGCTGGATGCTGCTGCAACGCAGAATGTTATTGCTAGTGATGAGGAATTGCGTCGTCAAGCTACTATCCAAGCTTATGAGACCCTCAAACAAAACATTGATGATGCGGAGGAGAAAATAAAGCCCTCTTGAATCATTGAACTGTAAAAACTTGTATATATCTGTTTTAATTCTCTATAATCTTGATCTGATAATGAATAAAAAAGCATTTTCTTTTTACATAACTAAGAGTATCTGATGGATGATTCTGATGTTGATTATCAGAGGTAACTGTTAACTTGATAATCTTAAAATCAATCAAAATTTTTCATGTACCCAAAATTACCGCAAATGAAAAAACTTCTTGTTGACAAATTTGATTCGCCAGAGGTATTTTTAACTTGGCAATTTAGAAATAAGGAAAAATGTGATTTGCCAGAGGTATTTTTAACTTGGAAATTTTGGAAATGTGATTCGCCAGAGGTATTTTTAACTTGGCAAGTTTGGAAGAAGGAAAAATGTGATTCGCCAGAGGTATTTTTTTGCTTGGCGAGTTTGGAAGAATGAAAAATGTGATTCGCCAGAGGTATTTTTTAACTTGGTAATTTTGGAAATGTGATTCGCCAGAGGTATTTTTAACTTGGCAAGTTTGGAAAAAGGAAAAATATGATTCGCCAGAGGTATTTTTAACTTGGTGAGTTTGGAAAAAGGACAATTTGTGATTCGCGACCTAAAAATTTTTGTCCGGAATCACTAATCTTTATTAATGAACTTCTGATTACAGAGAAGTTTTTTGTTCATAATTTGTATAAAACTACCCAGATCGCATTGCGACTGGTGTTCCACAATTTTACTAAGAATAATACTTCTTCAGGAATTTGTTGTTAATCGGCATCATAATCTTATCACCATTCAGTTTTGCCAACCGATATGTGCCATTGGAATAGACAGTATCAATGACAAAAGGTCCCTCCCACTTCGGCTGAAACTTTCCCCTAGGCTTTTTGTTAGTTATGATCGGTCTTCTGACTGACAGGACCAGATCACCTTTCTTGAAAGTTCTTCGTTTAGCCTTTTTGTTAAAGGTTCTGGAGATTCGCACCTGGTATAGTTCAATATTCTGTTGAATTTCCAAGCACTTATCATCCAAGGCTTCTAATTCTTAGAGCCTTTGTTGATGCCTTTCTTCTTCCGTCATCCTAGTTGTTAATGCGACTCGCAACGATGGGATTAGGATTTCCAAAGGCAAGACCGCTTCTGATCCGTATACTAAGGAGAAGGGAGTGGCATTGGTGGGAGTTTGGACTATGGTGCGATACGCCCACAGGCATTCTCCGAGCTTCTCATCCCAGTCCCTTTGATTGAATGACACAAACTTTTTAAGAAGTTTTACAATAGTCTTATTGAAAGTTTCTGCTAGACCATTAGCTGCAGGGTAATATGGCGATGAAGCTACATTCTCGATCCTGTACTTGTTGCAGAATCTAGAATATACCTGGCTTACAAACTGAGGCCCATTATCATGAATGATCCTTCTGGGCACTCCGAAACGGTAAAACACATGGTGCTTGATGAATCTGATAACATCCAATGATTTTACTTCGACCAGGGAAACGGCTTCAGTCCATTTTGAAAAGTAATATGTTATAGCTAAAATGAACAGGTGTCCTCTCGTTGATGGTGGGGAAATTGGTCCAACAATGTCCATACCCCATTGTTCAAATGGTCATGACGTAGCCATTGGGTGAAGATACTCTGGAGCTTGATTATAAAGTCTGCATGTATTTGGCAGGCCCTGCACTTCTTGGCGTAGTCAACTGCTTCCGCCATCATCCTAGGCCAGTAATACCCCATTCTTCGGATTCTATCCCAGAGTTTTGGCTCTGGCTAGTGTGCTCTGCAGATGCTAGCATGAGCTTCTTCGAGTACCTTTTTAGCTTCGAGGTTGGAGAGACAGCGAAGTAAAATTCCATCATAAGATTTCCTATACAATGTCTGGAGCTCTGCGTTGTAGTAGAACCAGACAGCCCTTCTCTGAATTGCTCTGGCTTCTTTTAGATCTTCGGGTAATATACCGTAAAGGACATAGTCTATATAAGGAAAACGCCAATCCCTCGATTCAAGGCTTGATTCGAAAACATCAGCTTCGTCTTCCTGTGGTTCTTTCATTTCCTCTTTGAGCTCGTCCTTTGGACAAAATAATTCTTTGCTTCCTACGGTAATTTGCCTTCTTTGATGCTTGGGCAAGGCTAATGTAGCAGCTAAGCAAGCTAGTGAATCTACATAACTATTTCGGTGGCACTTTATGTTGCTGATATAGAATCCATCGAAACCATAAACAATCTTGATCACCGCGCGGTAATACGGCAAGAGCTCTTCATGTTTGACCTCGTACTCCCCTTTTACTTGATTTACAACAAGTTGAGAGTCCCCATACACCTCCAAATATTTGACCCCCAGTTTTTCGGCTATTTTTAAACCGATGAGGAGGACGTTATACTCCGCGGCATTGTTGGAGCACGAGCTTGTTAATGAGTAAGCTCATGGAATGATGTGGTTGTGAGGAGAGACGAAAACAACTCCTACCCCGCTATCATCCTTCCCTCAGATCCCATTCGGGAGGCACCGTCAAAGAAAAGCTGCCATACATCCTTTGAGACTGTATTTGCTTCGGAAGATTTTCGCGAGTTATCTTTTCTGGAATCAGGTCCCATTCTTCTAACTCGCCCGGGATTTGTTCGTATAACTTCGAGGATGCCAGGATTGAATGTTCGGCTAAGAAGTCAGCCACGGCCTGTCCTTTAATAGACTTCTATGGGACAAAGTGCATATCATACTGTGATAACAAAATAGCCCAATTGGATAGTCTTGAGTTTAACGATCTGGGTTTAGTCATTAATATTCTCAAGGGGTTAACTCTTGATACGACGTGGATGGTTTGTCCAACCAAATAGTGTCGCATTTTCTGCATTGCGAACACTAAACCTAAACACTCCTTTTCCACTGGATTATACCGGTGTTCCTCTCCGATCATCATTCTACTGAGGTAATAAGTAGTTTGTTCATGACCTGACTCATTCTTCTGTGCTAGCAAAGCTCCCAAGGAATGGTCCATAGCCTTTACGTATAACAGGAAGGGTATTCCTGAGACTGGAGCTACAAGCACTGGTGGCTTCATGAGCCTTTCCTCAAAAGCCTTTTGGCATGTGCCATCCCAAACAAATGACACTCCTTTCCTCATTAATCTGGTGAAGGGCTGATATTTACCAGACAAATTTGATATAAACTTACGGATGTACGCTAGCCTGCCTTGCAGTCCCCTTAACTTTTTGAGATTACGGGGAGGCGGCATATCCTGGATAGCCTTGACCTTTTCTGGATCAAGATATATTCCTTTTGATGTTACGACAAAACCGAGAAATTTTCCATTAGAAACCCCCAGGAAAGACTTAGTTGGGTTCATCTTGAGCTGGTGTCTCCTCATGAGGTCGAATACTACCTTTAAGTCCTTCAAGTGATCGTCTTTGCTTATGCTCATAATCGCTAGGTCTTCCACGAAACATTCCACTATCTTCCGGAGGTGCTCTTGGAATATTACGTTCATGGCGCGTTGATACGTAGCACATGTATTCTTTAGGCCAAAAAGCATGACTGTATAGCAATACACCCCGAGTCGCATCCTGAAGGACGTATGCTTCTCATCATCAGGGTACATCTTTATTTGATTATACCCTAGAACCCATCCATAAGCGTCATACGTTCATACCCACAAGTATTATCTATCATAATATCTGTGATTGGTAACGGAAATTCGTCTTTGGGGCGAGCCTCATTCAAATCTCTGAAATCTATACAGATTCGGATTTTTCCATTTTTCTTGGTTACGGGAACTATATTCGCGACCCAATCAGGGTGCTGTTCCTCGCGAATAAAGCCTGATTCAATCAACTTCTTGATTTCAGCTTCTATAGCTTCCATAATCTCTGGACGGAATCTTCGTTGTTGTTGTTTTACTAGTTTAGCCTCTGGCTGGATGTTTATTTTGTAAACTGCCATACTTGGATCTAATCCTGGCATTTCCTCATAACTCCAGGCGAAAATATCAATGTATTCGCGAATGAGGGATATCAACTCCTCCCTTTCTTCCGAGGATAGGTTCTCACTTATGAATATGGATTTGGGATTCTTTTCATCTCCCATATTGATTTGGATCACTTTGTCTTCAATAGGAGGTTTGCGCTGTTCAAACTGAATCTCCTATTTCACATTAAGATACTTGGCCCAAGGGTCGTCTCTTATCGGCGAGATTTCCTCTAAGTCTTCGTTTTCTTGAATCGCCGAGCCATGTTCGCAGACACTTCACGAAAAATCATGCCAATACTGACATCTGAGTCCCAGCAGGATGACTCTGACGAATGATCGCATTGTCTTTCTTCGATTTTCCCACTTGAGGAACCTTCGGGAGTGGTGACGTATCCCAACCCTCTGCCGGTTTTCTAGTAATAATCTGGCATTTTTCCTTCTTCTTCAAAACTTTATCAAACTTAAGCTCTTTTGTTTGGTCTTCTCCAAAGATGGTCAAGATTCTGTAGCCTGGCCACAGTTCTTCAAATAGTCTTTTTCCGAACGGGTCCCTGTGGGAGGGGGATCCGCATCAGCCACCAGAGAGTCTCCTACTTCTTCTTCCGAATCTGTTAGAGTAGGAATGACTCCTTCAACTTCGAAAATTATGGAAATGACATTGGAAGTAAAGATCTTCCCTTTTCGCCTTCTTCCTGGTGAGTTGGAAGTCCATTGCTTATCATTGAGAAGATCCGGATGCACCCACATTATCTCCCCCTATTGGTCTCGAAGGGGAATAATCCATTCTCCTACTGTTGATGTGGATCAAAATTCACGACCTACATCATACCTCTAGGAATGGGTTGCACTCCGTTTTGAACTGTTGATTCTATCCAGTCAGGAGCTTTACCGAACTTGACAGCCACCATGTTTGCAGTAACCTTTTTCTGGTGTTCTTGGAGCTTAATGACATTGGCGTCCACCAAGGCTTGAATCTTGCTTTTAAGGATGTAACAATTTTGGGTAGGGTGGTTAATAATCCTATGGTAAACACAGTAATTAGGATCATTAACTCTTCCTGCTTCCTCTGGTCATTCAAGCTCTGGTAGTTTCAGCATCTTCTTACTCATGAGGAGATTGAAGATGGTTTTCGTATGCTCATTCTTGAAAGAATATTGTTTTTGAGGCATACGTGTTTGAGAAGGGAGCTTCGGAGAAGTTTTTACGGGTTGTGGAGCATCCGTCACCATTGTCTCTTTCCCTTTATATCCCCGGGATCGGGGCTTATGGTTGTTATCACCATTTCATTTCTGCTTCTCCTCGCCTCCTTCTTCTTTGAGCCTTTGTGCGATCTCCTCAGCCTCTTCAGCTTGTAGGGCAAGGTCTTTCCAAGTAGTGGATTTTACTGCTCCCATCCTGGCTAGAACCTTAGTCGACAGATTATATCGACAGGTTTCCACAAATGTCTTTTCTGGCATCCCATGTGGGCATCTAAGAGAATCATTTTGGAACCTCTTGATAAAGTCCCGGGCTGACTCTCCTTTTTTTTTGTTTGGTTGCTAGAAGTGCCGGCATTGACACCTCCATGCCATCTTCATAGAACCTGGTCAGAAAGGCTTTTTCCATGTCGCTCCATGAATTGATGGTTCCTGGTTCTAGCCTTCGGAACCATTCAAAAACTAGTCATGTTAAGGTACTAACAAATACCCGTGTAATAATGGGGTCGTTTCTGGCTAAATGCCCAATCTGCTACTTAAAGTAGTAGATGTGCTGGTTTGGTGATCCTTTACCATCAAAAGATTTGAGCTTCAATGGTTTGTAGCTTTCTGGGAATGGCACACTTTCCCATTCCTTGGAATATCGCCTTACCACACCTAACTCTTGTAGGTTGCTCTTATGCATGAGAGCGTTCAATTGATTTTGGAAGCTTTTCATCCAGACAGCATTTGCGTTTTCTGCTTGATGCATGGAGCGGTTACCATCATCCTCATGATGTTCTGATTCTTTTTCATGACCTTCTTCTTCCGCCTTATCAGTCTTTGAGTGCAAAGATGTCTTCTCTGATCTAGTCTTTTCCAGCTCCACCAGAACATATAGCATGTCTTTGAGTTCGCTGATAGCATCCTGCTGTTGCTGGATATTCATGTCTTGCTCATCCATTCTCCGCATGAACTATTCTGAGATGTTGTATTGAGTCATATATGCAGAGGCGAAGTCTTCTAGGAATGAATCGAATGTTTGTGACTCTGCCATAACAGACTTGATCGTGTCTTCTTTATCGGAAGAGATTCCCGCCATTTGCCTATAGTTCATGGGGATTGTCATCCCACTCCTGAGTCGAGTGTTTTGAAAGACTCCTCGCATTTCCTTCGAACCCGAAGAGAGCTCCAAGTCAGAAACCCCTTCGAAGACTTTCTTCGTCTTCTTTTTCTTCTTTTCCCCAATACTTATCATATTGGATGATACTTCGGGATATTTAGGCTCAGAAAACTCGGGCCTGTTTCATCACCTTCTCTTCACCGATTGGGATGATAGCCGATGGAACACCGACGGTCTAGCATGGGCTGAACAATGATAGTGAGATAGTACTGTATTGATCAGTCATTCGCAATGGTAATGGGATACATGGGATTCTTCCTTTTTTCTATTTAGAAGTTCCCTAAGATCTCTTGTATCGGAAGATAGCCTTCTTTTGCTCTCTCTTGCTGGGACAGTGAGTGAGACAAGGTTAGCCTTAATGATAGGTGCACGTCTTTCGCGAACTTGAGGTTCGCAGGCTTCGCGGACTTCTTTAATTGTGTGATCATGTTTCCCCTTTGGGACACGAGGAACGCGGATGTATGCTCTGCATTTGTAGTCATAGATGGTTTTTGTGGAGTTACTCCGTTTCTTGTAAGAAACGTGAGTAAATCCTTCCGTGTTCCGATCTTTTGCCACCTCGCATTTTGGCTTCCATACTTGTATAGTAGACCTTTGCGATGATGAGTTGGCGGCTTTCTTTTGCTGCGTGGTCCTGCGAAGGGCACGAACTTTGCTTCTTCTTAGATTTCTTCTCATTGTACGAGTGAGAGGAACCTCCTCCTCCACGTCATAGTCTCGCGGAGTGGATAGTGGTCATTTTCCCTTGTTGAAGCGGGGACTTTGGTCCATTTTGCTTGAGGGATCAAGAGTCTAAACTGAAACTGGCCTAGAGCCAAATATTGAGGAAGAGGATTTCGGACCAATTTGGTCCGTCGACTCCCTTGGCTGAGTTATTGCCATTAAAACCTCCTTGGGGATTGACTCTTGGAGATTTTACAGCATCCCCTTAGGGAAGTAGGGCTCTTGGAGCCTGAAGAAAGGAATTCTTCATACCTTTTCTGGTTAACGTGAATGGTGAGCGAGTCAACCATACTACCAACTAGAACGTTGTCGGATTGAGCTACCACCAGATCACCAGAGATTCTGGGTTCGATCCCCAGCGGAGTCGCCAATTTTCTGTTCGCCATAAAAGTTGCAAGCTTTTTATATCGAAGTGTTTGTAATAGGTGATTACAATCTAACGGTTTTCTGTTTACAGAATATAAGGAAGACGGATTTCCACTTTGGTTAAAGCTGGGTTTTGATGTAGCTATGGAGGATAATCCTGCTCTCTGTTGACACTCCGTATAATTTCTCTCAATTGGCTAAAAGAAAAAGAAAGGCTCTTGACTCTTGATCTCAAGGGGTAACTTTTAGGAGAAGATGTCCGTCCCCTTCTCTTTCGTTCTCCCGCCTTTTATAGGGGTTCTAGAGTAACGTCCTACCTCATTTGCTCGGCCGTTAGCTCCCACTACTCGAGAAGTGCCGTCATATGCGTTAGCTGGTTGCTCCCACAACTGGAGTAATGCCGCTGCATTCGTTTGGCAGTTATCTCCACGATCCGACGTGGCAACTCTTTTGTTCGGGTCAGATGGCTTTGTATTAATCCCCTACCCGGATGCTATGGACAGTATCGCGAATCTCAATTTTAGATTCACGAACCTGTTCTGTCGTCTGGGTTGCGAAGCTCAGTCTCTTAGGTTCGCGGATCCGCCGAGTTGCGGACTTCCAACTCTGAATTAGCAGATTTGCTTTGTTTTTTCCAGAATTTTTCACCGACACTACCGTAATATCAAATAGAAGGGAAACCTTAGAAAAAGAGAATCTAGTAAGTCATAGATCCTCTAATACTCGAATAGAATGGCCATTAGTCATTGACCACTTCCAGTTAGCCTTTAAGGTCTCTGTACTATCTGTGATTGTCCACCATGCTTAAGATAGTGCATGTGTCTTATGTAGTTTCCAAATAGAATTTGAGATTTTATACTTGAAACAGATCATCCTTGTCCAAAGGAAGAATGATCTGTCAAAAGATTTTGCCAGCTACTTAACATAATAAGCCTTTTGTAAAATGTCCAATTGTTGTATCCCAAAACCCCATTCTTATGAAACTAATAGATTCGAGACCAGCTAACCAAAGGCAAACTTCGAGATCCATCACTCTTACCCCATAATAAACGACAAAACTCCTTATTAAGTGTCAAGGACGGTCTTCAGAACCCAACTGTTTGCAAGCATAAAGCTCAACATCACCGTTAGGACTGACTGGAGTAGCATTTTCTATACTGCTAAAGATAGAAAATCACTCTTCCAACCATTTAGCTTAGCTCTGATGTTAGAAAGTATACCATATAAGTATCTCAAATGAAATCATTTACCACCAACAAAGATGCTCAAATACTTAAAAGGCATAGTATTAGTCTTGATCGACAAGAATTTAGATATTCTCCGACAAATCCTCACATCAACCCCTTTACCAAAGTAAACTGCAAACTTACTATGATTTATAGACTAACCACTCACTATATAATATTGCGCTATAACTCACTGTGAGGTCTTGGTTTTAGGCAGAGCAGCTCGACTCACAATAAAACAGCCATCGACAAATAAAAAATGTGTCACCGAATGCCCAACATTGTCAATACTAGCACCCATCATATACCCATCCTCTCCTCATGTTTCAATGCTCTAGATAATACTTCTAAGGTAAGAACAAATAGGTACAGTGATAGAGGATATCCCTGGTACAATCCCATGGTTGATGAAAATCACTCTGTCAGTGAGTCGTTAATAAGGATAGTAGAATATGGCTCTCTGGCACAGCCTTTAACCCAAGAAATAATTTTTTCTTATAAATTGAACTTCTTCAACACCAATTCATTAAAATACCAACTCATACGATTATAAGCCCTCTCCATATCTACCATAAGACCCACAAGCAACTCTCCTTTAGTGAAGAATTTCTTGCACCTGTAAGATATTATCAGAAATACTCTTTTAGGATAGAAATGCCCTATATTCCTTAGCAATCAACTTGGGGAAGAACTTCTTTAGCCTGCTAACAAGAATCTTTGCAATCAACTTGTAAGAAAAATTGCACAAACTGATGGGCCTGTAGTATTTAAGCAGCTTTGGGTTATCCACCTTAGATATCAATGTAACAAACATTGCTTTCCATTACTTCAGTAATCTATGGAGAAAATGTGCTGGATTGCCTCCACAACATCACTTTTAATAATATTCCAATAATAGTTATATAAGTAACTGAAAAACCATCCGACCCCAAGCTTTATTGGCATCCATCAAGTGAAGAACCCCCCTTTATCTCTCTCACTGTACCAGGCTTATAAAACTCCATATTATCTTCTGTAGATACTCTTCCACCAATCAAGCAATGGATCAAATCATGTGCCCCCTGTTGTCATTACATCCCTAGCTAATCTTGACTTAAAGTAAACTAGAACTCCGCAGTAATCTTATCTCGTTCAATATGAAGCTCCCCATCTGTACCCTAAACGCCTGTAATCAAGCTCTCGAACCACCAAATCATGACAGTACGATGAAAAAACTGAGAATTAGAATTTCGTTCTTTGAGCCAAATCAACCATGATTTTTCCTCCATATTATTTCCTGGAATCATAGAACCTCACTTTGCTCTTTCTTAGTTGACTGTAAAGTCTCAAATTCATTTGATGTAAGACCATCCACTACCTTCTTAGCTTCTAGATACTCGATCCGTAACTGATGAACTTCACTTTTATGAAAAATTTTTGCAACCTCCTTCTTATTCCAATGCTGCAATACTTCATTCCCTTTCTTATTTTTCATAGTAAGAACGTGGATGGAAGAGCCACGCTCCGGTATGCCCCAACACTCTCTAATAATATCATAGAAGCGTGGCATATGTACCCATCTACACTCAAACCGAAAAGGTTTCAGATCCCCAAAGTCACTTCCCTCCTTGTTAAATAACAATGGGCAGTGATCAGAAGCTATTCACGCAAGGTGACGAATAACTACAGGGCAAATGATATCAAGCCATCCAGCATTATATATGACTCGATGCAACCATTCCCAAATTCTTACAAGACCATGCTACTCATTACACCAAGTATACTTAGCTCAAATAAATCTAAGGTCACTCAATCCAACCTCCATAATAAATGATCTAAAATCACGGATATTTTGGTTGGCCAAGAAATGGCCACCTTTTTACTCACCCTCCATAGCAATAATATTATAGTCACCAATGATCATGACCAGGATATCATGACTACACACCCTTTTCAAGATATTCCATAAGCCTATTCGCTTGTCATCATTATTACTAGTATAAACTACTATAATTCCTTGCACACGAACTAAGCCCACAAGTGTCGATTAACCACAAGAAAATCATTCTTACCTCCAAAAAAATAAGTATACCTCTAGAGTAAATCGAGCATACACATTCAACATTATAGTCCAACCCAATAATACGGCACACCTTATGGACCTTTTGCGGTTAAACATAAGTTACGAGTAATATAATAATATCATAGCTAAATTTACATTTAAGAGCATGAACATAATCCAGAGCAAAGGACTTGCACGTCCCATGACAATTCCATAAGAGAACTTTTTGACACTGGGAAGGAGAAAGCACGCCGTCTTCAACGGCCAAGTCCATACACTCATTATCCAGAGTATCAACATCCAAGTTAATATTAATTGCCTTCCTTTATTGGACACCATCTTTATTAGCTAAAATTCTTGCACCAGTTTGCATCTTATTAGTTGAAATAGAAATAAATGGTACAGCTTTTTCTTGCCTCCATCTATGGCAACCTTCAATTTTGCTTAATCAGGATCTCTATTTGTCAAAATCTCCTTTGGAAACCATTTAAAGAGAGGATTTTGGTGAAAATTGTGACTAAACTTTCCATCATTAACTAGGAAGCCCACTTCAAAGTCCATGGGCTCTGTGCCTTTAAGGCTATGCCTAATATCTGAATGAAATGGTTGTTTTTCTAGGCCTACAGACCTATACCACTCCTCCATCTCAACTTCGGGCTCCACATGCTCGTTGTCTCCAATCATGCAATTCGCCATAAAAATTGCAAATGACGCTCTATTAAAGTTTTTTCAATAAATGATTACAATCCAACGGTTTCCCATTTACAGAAGATGAGGAAAATGGATTTTCTCTTTGTTTAAAGCTGGATTCTGATGTAGCTATGGAGGACAATCCTGCTCTCCATTGACACTCCGTACAATCTCTCTCAGTTGGCTGAAAAAGAAAGGCTCTGGACTCTTGATCACAAAGGGTAATTTTTAGAAGAAGGTTATGTCTGTCTGTCTGTGCTTTCTCTTTCGTTCTCCCGGCTTTTATAGGGGTTCTAGGGTAACGTCCTGCCTCATTTGCTTGATCGTTAGCCTCCACTACTCGAGAAGTGGCGTCATATTCGTTAGGTGCTTGCTCCCACGATCGAAGTAAAGTCGCTGCATTCGTTTGGCAGTTAGCTCCACGATCTGAGGTGGCAACCCCATTGTTCGGATCGGGTGACTTTGTATTAAACCCCTACCCAGAAGCTATGGGTAGTATCGCGAATCTCAATTTTAGATTTGCGAACCAGTTCCGTCATCACTGGGTCGCGAACCTCGATCTTTAGGTTTGCGGATCTGCCGAGTTGCGGATCTCCAACCTTAAATCTGCGGATCTACTTTGTTTTTCATAATTTTTCGCCGACAAAATCCTCTCCAAAGTTTTCAAAACTCTCATGATTTTTGAGAAGTTTTGGAATATTTTGGATATATCATTCTGTATTAGAATCTCCATTTTTTATATTTCTGATAGTACAATTCTGTATTAGAACTTTTTTCAATTGAGGGCAGTATGACTCTGTCTCAATATCTCGAACTCCCATTTTGAAAGGAACACAACTCTGTATTAGCACCGTGAATTTACTGCTTTTGAAGGAAAAATGCGACTATGTATTAGCGCCAAAATTTACTGCTTTTGAAGGAAAAATGTGACTCTGTATTAGCGCCATAATTTTCAACTCTTGAAACATACGACTCTGTGTTAGGGTCGAGAATTTGCATTTTGGAAGGAAATGTGACTCTGTATTAGGGTCGTAAACTTTCATTTTGCAAGCGAACACGACTCTGTATTAGGATCGCGACATTTCATTTTGCAAGGGGAACATGACTCTGTATTAGGATCGCGACCTTTCATTTCGGATGAGAAAATGACTCTGTGTTAGGGTCGCAAACTGTCATTTCGGAAGGAACGCAACTCTGTGTTAGGAGCATGAACTTTCATTTTGGAGAAGAAAACGACTCTGTTTTAGGATCGTAAACTGTTATTTCGGAAGGAACGCGACTCTGTATTAGGATCACGACCTTCCATTTTGGAGAGAACGCGACTCTGTATTAGGGGCGCAATCTTTCCCTTTTGGTTGCGGAAAAGCTGGAAGGCTGTTGCTTTCTACGGCGTAGGAATTGAGAAGTTCTCTGAGCCGTATTAAATGAAAGATATTCACGAGATTCTGGCCAGATATCACATCTATCCGAAAATCTCGGCCATCAAATCATCTGCTATATAACCTCGATTTCATGAGAGAGGTCATTCTTATCTCGAGAAATTTGAAATCCAAGTTTTTTCCTTTAGGGTTCTTAAGACTTTTCATCTTCAACCTTCTTTAGCTTTCGATACTCTTTGTGGAGGATTTTCTTAATCCGCAAAAGATACCGAAGAAAACTTCCTCCTCCGGTGCTGTTGCCAGTGGTCATCAAGATCCTCAAGCAACCTCCAGTTTGATGGTGGTTCGACAGAAACCCTTGATTGGAGATAATAATAATAACTTTCGAAAGGCGATCCTTTTCTTAAAAAAAAATTTGTCTTGACTCTGAATATCTCTTTCTGCAATTGATTATGCTTTGAATCCTTGGCCTAAGGACCATTACTTCAGATACTCAGATAGTTATGACGGGAAGAAAGAGTTCAGATTCAGTCAAGTTTTCCCGCATTGTACAGCATCTGATAGCTAAGAGAGGGAAGATAAAATTCTCCATCCTACTCGCTCAACATTGCAAGAACTGATGACCAATGCACCTTTTGAAGGAGATGATCGGTCCTTGCTACACAAACCCGCCTTTTTGTTCGGGGATCACGTTTCAGTGCCCGATAGCAGTTTGGAAGATGAAGATTACAAGTGGTTTCGTCAAGTTGAAGGCCGCTACTTGTTTCTCCCAAACATGGAGAAGTCTTACTCGTTCTTATTCCTCCAATCCCTTTCCGTGCCCAGACGATTGGACTGGCACATAAACAGACCGCAGGACGGCATCTTATTGGGAGGATTTAACTTTTAAGGTGCTTTCCCTCGCTCTACTAGAAAACATTTTTGTGGATTGCTCCCGGAGCTGCTTAATCATGACCTTCCTAAAGGCGAAACACCCATAGTCGCACAGATTTTCTTACACCGATTTGTCGATGCACAAGGGGAATTTCCTGTTCAAGATTTTTGTCCCCCTGAATGGGTTCACTGTTCTTCAAAAGGAGAGTGGGCAGTCTTGACTGACTTCTTTCTAAAAGTTTTAAGAGATCAGCTTCATCATGCGGGGTTGTATCGTGCTATCATGGCAGTTCAGCACGGCATTCCCGCTAGCAGATTCCATTTTTTGTTTTACTGAAACTGTACAATCCTGATACTTGTACAATATTTTGCGCTCGGCGAATTGGGTTTCACCCTTCACGAGATGTATGAAATTTTGGGACTGCTCATGGGAGACATCCCGTATGAAGAGTACGTCCCCACTGGGGAATAGCTCCATCTACTGAAGACCCGGGATCCTTTGGTCTATAATACTTATTGGGAGTTGCTCTGCCACTATCATATTTGCACCCACACATCCGGCACCTGCAGTTTTAAGCCAAAGAAGTGGCTGCAATATCTTCTACCCAACTTTTCCAAGAGTAATCTTAATTTTACTTGCCTTCCTCCAGTTTCTAAAAAGGAAGTTGAGAGAAGAATCGCAAGTTTCAGGACAGACGCTTACGTTGCCGAATCTGATGAGAACGTTTTTAAGGCTGGACGTCCTTTAAAAGTTTTCACTATCAAACCCTCCGGCCTTTATCTGATCATGCCTTCTTGGCGGGTTATTTGATGGTATGGTTGAAGAAGTGTGTTATTCCTTTGCAGGAAAACATACCCATTAGGGTCATATACCCAGCCGTCCTACTAGCATTTGGTAGACGACTTAGTCTGTTGCCTGCGATGGTGTGCAGCATCCAAAGCGGACCGAGGAGATTATCTGATAAATTTTGCAATGTGAAGGAGCAGAGGAAGAAAGGAGATCCAGTCATTAAGACTCCTAATCCATGTGTAGAACTCTCTTATACTTATTTGATGGCTTGGTTGGTTCTACATTGCCCCACTTTGATGAGTCCTGCTGATTCGGAGATAGACTTAAGTACTCCCAAAGTGCAGTACTATAAGAGGTCGCAATGGAGAGGGGGCTATATGGCTGCGATCCACAAGACCCTCCGTCATTTCGCGAGTTTTGAATTTTTCAGATGTTTTCCGTACTTTCTTAATGCTGGGTAGGGGAAGAATTTACAGACATGGCTGGTGCTGATAAATTCACTGTTCTATCTTCGGGGTGCTTCTGGTGGTTGATAAACATCCGCTCAAGACATTTGTTCTTCATTTGGGGAACCATTGCTATATAGAGCCGTACTACATGAGCCGTTTCGCTTGATAGTTCGGGTATGATCAGCTCTATGTTGGTAATCCCAATAGGGAAATGAGTTTTGTTGGGAATGCCTTCGAAGGAGTTTGAGCTTGGTTTCATTTCGTCGCAAGTGGAACCCAGGCTAGATTTGATCTTCCTCTAAAGATCCCAAACTCGAATATGAGTTTCAGTTTCTGTAAATGGTTCGCGGATGCTAATTCTGCTCCTCAGAACTTCAGTATAAATCATACCTGTCTGAGGGAAATCAGAGCTTGGTATGTTCAGAAGAAAAAGGCTGGCAGCACAAAAGTAGCAGAGATAGAAGATTTCGCGGCAGAAAGTGCCTCTGATGAGTCAGAACCGGTGACTCAATAAGGGGAGGAGGACAATAATGCACTGGTTTAATCAACTCAACCTGCCTTTCTTGATACTTCTCGTCTCCCAACTTTGAAGGAAACTTCTCCTCAACCGCAGTCTCCTCCAAAGAAGATTTTGCATAAGCGAATGAGACTGAGGCGCCTCAATGACTTGCCTATTAATCCGTGGGGTGTTGATCCGCAGGACACCCCATCTGGAGCCGGTACTGCGAGACCCTCGCGGAGGAATCTGAGGAGGATAAAGACAACTCATCTTTAACTCTCTGCTCCCTTAAGAGGCGTCGGGTCAAGGACATGTTTTTCGCAGTGATCCTACTCCTGCTACTCAAGAGGATCCTGCGACTCTCACACACCAGGTCACTGTTGAAGTAAAGGCTTCTTCTGCTACACGAGAGGATCCTGCAACTCTCGTTCATCAAGCTTCCACGGATGATGAAGTACAAATAATTGGGGAAATCCACACATTAGGTTCCCCAAAAGTAGCACCTCCTTCAGGAGATCAGGATGACTGGGGAGATGACGATGATGTCGGCAATGATGATTTTCGATCTTCAACCCCTCCATCAGACCATGGTAAGTATGTTTATTTAAGTGAAGATGTTGGGATCGAGATATATGGGCCTGAAATGTTTGGACCTGAAGTGTACGGACACGGAGAATCCAGTGTTCAACATTTAGGTTTGCATCTTCTTCCTTTAGCAATTGTGTTATTATGAAATGATACCATAACATTTAACTATCAACTTTCTCCTTTTTGCCAGCTCCAGTTTTGACTCCTGATTTAGAGTGCATGGGCGCGAAGGTAACTTCACCAGATGACACCATCGCAGAAGCTGACACCGATGAGGTGACCAAGGTTACCACTTCGGTTGTTGATACTACAGAAGTAATAATTCCAGAGACTACTGTGTCCATGGTCTCCGCCGTAGCTGCTCCGTCCGATATTTTGGTTCAGGATGGTGTAGCTGGTAGTTCTGTTGAAGCCTCCAGAGGTCCCATTCCTCCTGATGTTGGCATTGTTGCTTCTGTGCAGCAGAGTATGGATCAAACTATTTCTGCCCCAGCTAGTGTTGATCCATATAATGCAGAGGTAAACATCTTTGAAGTTGATTTATTGAAGGATACGGTGGAGACTTTCTTTCACTTCCTTGATCGCTGCATTGACAAGATACTGAAGGGGGCTTCATTTGCTTCGCTTGCCAATGTTCTCAATATTTACTTGACTAGTATTGTCAGCATTGGTGGAGAAGAGAAAGTTGCTCCCTTCAGGCTTATGATAACTCAATTTCAAAAGCTTGCTGAATTCCTATCGAAAGCCAGAAGTGCTGACAAATCTGAGGCAGTTGAAGCCATTTTCCAGAGGCTGAAAGAGGAACAACTTAAGTTCCAGAAGGAGACCCAGGAGAAGGCCAATGCTTGCAAAGCCTCCTTAGAGAAGGGTCAATCAGATCGTCAGTCTCTAGTTCTTCAATTGGAGGTTACTGCTTCAATTGTCAAGGACCATGACCAGGCTATTGTTAGGACCCAAGAGTCTATCGCCAAAGCTCAAGCCTTCTTGGCCAAGATCACCAAAGAACGTGATGAGTCGATGAGGAATCTCACCAACTTATCGCACCAGCAGGACAATACAACCAGAGATCTCCAGGCAATACAAGCTGAATTGGATATGCTGGAGACTGCTGCAGCGCAGAATGTCGTTGCCAGTGACGAAGAATTGTATCGTCAAGCCACTGTCCAAGTATATGAGGTCCTTCAGCAAGATATTGATGATGCCGAGGAGAAAATTAAAGCTCTCTTGAATCATTGAACTGTAGAAGCTTGTATATATATTTTTTTTGATTCTCTGTTGTTCCTTCTTTTGTAATACTCCCCTGACATTTGTTGTGCATGGTATGACTCCTTGCTTATGTAGAAAGTCATGAATTCAATTTTGTATTTCTACGGCATGATTTCAGCATTTGTCTTCAAAGGCTCGCAATAAACCCGCCATCTTATATCTGAGATTTGAGAGTCTTCGTAAAATTCTAGTATCCGTGTATCTGTCACGTGACTTTTATGAGCCTTTGTCAGATGAGGTCCGCGGATTAACAAAATTCATACTAAATTCGCGATCCTGAATTCCGAGGATTGCGAGTTTAAGTTCGCGACATTCTATCCAGAAATTCGCGGGATGACCCAAAATTCCTCAGAACTTGTAGAGACTTCTACGAGCCTTGGGATAAAGCCATCGAGCGTGGAATCCCAAGCTTTGCATGTATTTATTAATGACAAGATCTCCGGGCTGCAATATCTAAACGTCCCATGCAACAGTAATAAATTCTATTGAGATTTGAACTGAAAATCTTAACCGAAGATTTTGGCCTTATCTTTTCCAAACCGAAGACCGCAGTTACCCGACTGTCTATTTAAGATGCATGATTCCTTCAATGGAAGATCATTCTGACGCGAGAAAATTTCTTCCCAATTCTCTTGTCTTCCTTTCTTTTGTACTTGATTTATTTATGCAGCCATATTTTCTTCTTCTCCAACCGAAGTGATGGATAAGAGTTGGCATGTTACAAGACCTCTAGACTGCATCAATCTAGCGGAGTGTTCCACCGAAAAGACTCTTCTGACCGTAGTCATTTTCTTTAATTAAGATAAACTTCTTCTTCTGATTAATATCATCCCCTTTCTTCTTTTTTTTCTTTTTAACAGGGATTTGACTTGGCTGCAGGAGATAACCATAGTCATTCTCCTTAACAATGACCCAGACCTGATGGGCTCATAATTGCTTCCAATACCTCTAGGGTCTTGGAAGGTCTCATGTATTTTTCATGAGAGAAAAGATTTCGGGTCTGTGGCATTATTTTTCTTCTTTCCTAGTATCCCACAAGGTTAGGGTACTAATGACCAGGACCTTGAATTTATGTAACCCCTCACGTTATACATTTGGGGTGTGCATTTGGTATGCCCAGTTTTGAACTAATTAACTCACTGGTATCATCACTGGGGGAACCAACCAGGAGGTCCCTGATTGTGGTCGGAAAGAAGAAACAAAATTGTGTCTTTAAGCCGTCCTTAAAAAGGAGGCTACAAGAGCAAATTGGAAGTAGGAGATATAGAAGCAAATATTGTGATCTGAGCCATGCCAAAAGAGAAGGCTACAGAAGTAAGTTTGTCGCTCCAGAAAAAGAGCTTGCGAAAGCACAATTTTTGATCCGAGCCATGTTGGAAGAGAAGGCTACAGAAGCAAACTCCTTTTTTTTTTATGATTTGATTTCATTCTTGTTGAAATGCTGGAGAATTCTCTATAATTTTGATCTGATACTGAATAAAGAAGCTCTTTTTTTATACAACTAAAAGTGACTGATGGACGATTTTGATGTTGATTACCAGAGGTAATTGTTAACTTGATAATCTATTAATCAAAATTTTCTAAACATTCAAAATTGCTGTGAATGAAAAGAACTTTTTATTGACCAGATTGAAACCCGCACTATCAAGTATAAAGAATTTGACTCGCCAGAGGTATTTTTTTTAACTTGGCCAATTTGTAAGAAAGAAATTTGATTCACCAGAGGTATTTTTTAACTTGACAAATTTGAATGAAAGAAATTCGATTCGCCAGAGGTATTTTTTAACTTAGCAAATTTGAAAGAAAGAAATTGATTCGCCAAAGGTATTTTTTAACTTGGTAAATTTGAAAGAAAGAAATTTGATTCGCTAGAGGTATTTTTTTAACTTGGCAAATTTGAAAGAAAGAAATTTGATACGCCAGAGGTATTTTTTAACTTGGCAAATTTGAAAGAAAGAAATTTAATTCGCCAGAGGTATTTTTTAACTTGGCAAATTTGAAAGAAAAAAATTTGATTCGCCAGAGGTATTTTTTAACTTGGCAAATTTGAAAGAAAGAAATTTGATTCGCTGCTTAAAGATTTTTAGTCCGGAACCACAAATCTTTATTAATGAACTTCCGATTACAGACAAACTTTTGTTCATTATTTGCGTCGAACTACCCAGATCACATTACAATTGGTGTTCTGCAACTTTGCTAAGAATAATATTTCTTCAGAAATTTGTCGTTGATTGGCATCATGATCTTATCACCATTCGGTTTTGCCAACCGATATGCGCCATTGGAGTAGACCGTATCAATGACAAAAGGTCCCTCCCACTTCAGCTGGAACTTTCCTCTAGACTTTTGGCTGGTTATGATCGGTCTTCTGACTGATAGGATTAGATCACCTTTCTTGAAAATTCTTCGTTTGGCATTTTTGTTAAAAGTTCTGGAGATCTGCGCCTAGTATAGTTCAATACTCTGTTGAGCTTCCAAGCGCTTATCATCCAAAGCCTCTAATTCTTGGAGTCTTTATTGATGTCTTACTTCTTGTATTATTCTAGTTGTTAACGCGACTCGTAACGATGGAATTTGAATTTCCAAAGGCAAGACTGCTTCTGACCCATATACCAAAGAAAAGGGCGTGGCATTAGTGGGGGTTCGAACTGTGGTGCGATATGCCCACAGGCATTCTCCGAGTTTCTCATCCCAATCCCTTTGATTGGACGACACAAATTTTTTGAGAAACTTTACAATGGTCTTATTGAAATCTTCTGCTAGACCATTGGCTGCAGGGTAATATGGAGATGAAGCTACATCCTCGATCCTGTACTTGTTGCAAAATCTAGAATATACCTGACTTACGAACTGAGATCCCTTATCATGAATGATCCTCTTGGGCACTCCGAAGTGATAAAGCACATGGTGCTTGATGAATTTGATAACATCTAATAACTTTACTTCGATCAGGGAAACGGCTTCAGTCCATTTTGAAAAGTAATCTGTTATGGCTAAAATGAACCGGTGTCCTCTTCTTAATGGCGGAGAAATCGGCCCAACAATGTCCATACCCCATTGCTCAAACGGTCACGATATAGCCGTTAGGTGGAGATACTCCAGTGCTTGATGTATAAAGTCTGCATGTATTTGACAGGCCCTACACTTCTTGGCGTAGTTAACCGTTTCTGTCATCATTTTAGACTAGTAATAACCCATCCTTCTGATTCTATCCCAGAGTTTTGACCTTGGCTGGTGTGCTCCGCAGATGCCAGCATGAGCTTTTTCGAGTACTTTTTGAGCTTCGCGGCTAGAGAGACAGCGAAGTAAAATTCCATCATAAGATTTCTTGTACAATGTCTAGTGTTCTGCATTGTAGTATAACCGGATAACCCTTCTCTGAATTGCTCAGGCTTCTTTTTGATCTTCAGGTAATATACCATAAAGGACATAATCTATATAAGGAAAACGCCAATCCCTCGGTTCTAAACTTGATTCGAAAACGTCAGCTTCGTCTTCCTGTGGTTCCTTTATTTCCTCTTTGAGTTCGTCTTTTGGACAAAATAATTCTTTGCTCCCTACTGTAATTTGTCTTCTAGCATGCTTGGGTAAAGCTAATGTAGCAGGTAAGAAAGCTAGTGAATCTGCGTAACTATTTTGGTGGCGCTTTACGTGGCTGATATAGAAACCATCAAAACCATTGGCGGTCTTGATCACCGCACGATAATACGGCAGGAGGTCTTCATGTTTGACCTCATACTCCCCTTTTACTTGATTTATAACAAGTTGAGAATCCTCATATACCTCCAAAATATTTGACCTCCAGTTGTTTAGCTATATTTAAGCCAATTAGGAGGGTGTTATACTTCGCGACATTGTTGGAGCACGAGCTTGTTAATGAGTAAGCTCGAGGAATGATGTGGTTGTGAGGGGAGACGAAAACAATTCCTACCCCTGCTGTCATCTTTCTCTCAGATCCCATTCGGGAGGCACCATCGAAGAAAAGTTGCCATACACCTTTCGAGACTGTATTTGCCTTGGAAGACTTTTGCGAGTTGTCTTCTTCTGGAATCGGGTTCCATTCTTCTAACTCTCCCGGGATTTGTTCGTATAACTTCGAGGATGCCGGGATATGATGTTTGGCTAAGACGTCGGCCACGACCTATCCTTTAACAGACTTCTGCAGGACAAAATGCATATCATATTGTGATAGCAAAATAGCCCAATTGGATAGTCTTGAATTTAACGATCCAGGCTTAGTCGGTAATATTCTCATGGGGTTAACTCTCGATACAACGTGGATGGTTTGACCAACTAAATAGTATCGCATTTTCTGCACTGCGAACACTAAAACTAAATATTCCTTTTCCACTGGATTATACCGGTGTTTCGCCCCGATCATCATTCTGCTGAGGTAATAAATAGCTTGTTCGTGACCTGACTCATTCTTCTGTGCTAACAAGGCTCCCAAAGAATGGTCCATAGCCCTTACATATAGCAGGAAAGGTACTCCCGAGACTGGGGCTACAAACACCGGTGGCTTCATGAGATATTGTTTGACTTCTTCAAAAACCTTTTGGCATGCGTCATCCCAAATAAATGACACTCCTTTCCTTATTAATCTGGTGAAGAGCTGACATTTACCAGATAAATTTGATATAAACCTGCGGATGTATACCAGCCTACCTTGCAGTCCCCTTAACTCTGAGGTTACGGGGAGGTGGCATATTTTGGATAGCCTTAACCTTATCTGGATCGAGATAGATTCCTTTCGACGTTACAATAAAAACGAGGAATTTTTCACTGGAAACCCCCGGAAAAAACTTAGTTGGATTCATCTTGAGCTGGTGTTTCCTCATGAGATCGAACACCATCTTCAAATCTTTAAAGTGATCGGCTTTGTTTCTGCTTTTAATTGCTAGGTCATCTATGTAACATTCCACTGTCTTCTGGAAATACTCTTGAAATATTACGTTCATGGCGCGTTGATATGTGGCACCCACATTCTTCAGGCCGAAGGACATAACTGTATAGTAGTATACCCCGAGTGGGGTTCTGAAGGACGTATGCTTCTCATCATCAGGGTACATCTTTATTTGATTATACCCTGAGAACCCATCCATAAACGTTATACGCTCATACCCATAAGTATTATCTATCATAACATCTGTGATGGGTAACGTGAATTTTTTTTTAGGGCAGGCCTCATTCAAATCTCTAAAGTCTATGCAAATTCGGATTTTTCTGTTCTTCTTGGTTACGAGAACTATATTCGCAACCCAATCAGAGTCTTGTTCTTCCTCGCGAATAAAGCCTGACTCAATCAACTTCTTGATTTCAACTTCAATAGCTTTCATGATCTCTGGACAAAATCTTCGTTGTTGTTGTTTTACTGGCTTAGCATCTGACCGGATGTTCAATTTATAAACTGCTACACTTGGGTCTAATCCTGACATCTCCTCATAACTCTAAGCGAAAAATATCAATGTATTCGCGAATGAGGGACATCAAATCCTCTCTTTCTTCCGAGGATAGATCTCACTTATAAATATAGGTTTAGGATTCTTTTCATCCCCCATATTTATTTGGATCACTTTATCTTCAGTTGGAGGCTCGCGCTGTTCAAACTGGATTTCCCACTTCACATTAAGATGCTTAGCCCAGGGGTCGTCTTTTATCGGCGAGGCTTCCTCTAAGTCTTCATCTTCTTGGATCGCGGAAGCCACGATCGCGGACACTTCATGGAAAATCATGCCAATACTGACATCTGAATCCTAGCAGGACGATTCTAACGAATGATCGCACTGTCTTTCTTCGGTTCTCTCACTTGAGGAACCCTCGGGAGTGGTGATGTATCCTAACCCCCTGCCGGTTTTCTTATAATAACCTAGCATTTTCCCTTCTGGGACAAAGTGTTGAAGGATTGTCCTTCTTCCTTTTACGAATTTCAACCCCCTGCCTTCAGCCAAATTATATCCCATTTTCTTAATTAATCTATGAGAGTTTTCACTGTAATTGAAGAATTCGGGATTTTCCTATTCTTTCTCAGAATCTAAGCATTTCTTTTTATTCTTGTGACTTGCCCTTCCAAATACTATGGCTTTCTAGGTTCCATCCTTGGGAGGAACCTCAAAAATGACCTGTTAGTACTTTCAACATCATTACTTAATTCATGTAAGGATGATCGGATAGGTGCTTGGAAGGAGGTCAGAGAACATATATCATTCACACAATCGTTGAATGCATCTGTGCTAGTATTTGATGCTCATAAACAACACCAGAAGAATAAACAAACTCTAAATTTTTATTTATCACCCATTCACTATCAGAGTGAACGGTGTTATTTATATCAAGGCCTTCGAGGCTTATCACAATGGGCTCACCGTCCCAAATTATATCCTCGGATTCCGAATCTTCGGATCCTGATTCTGTATCAGCTTCCTCGCCGTTATCAGAGTCATCTAAAACAGGCTGATCTGAAATACCGAACGCATCTTGATACAGTAACTCATCAGTAAAGTAGTTTTCAACTCCTTTAAAGGGTTGCTTTTCTGCGACCAACGCTCTTACGTTCCCGTCTTTGTCCACATATTTCATGCATTGATGTAACGTGGAGGGCACAATGAGATTGCTATGGATCCAAGGTCTTTCCAATAGCAGGTTGTATGATGTGTCCGCGTCTATCACGTAGCACGTGACTTCCGTCTTCAGATCGCCGATTTGGCACTTAAGTTTTATCTTACCCAACGGTCTACTACCGTTAGCATTGAATCCGAAGATAGTAATATTAGCCGCTGCTAATCTTTTTATCGGAACTCCAAGGTATTGTAGCATCCTCCGTGGCATGATACTCAAGGCCGAGCCTAGATCAATTTGAATGCGATCAATCTCTGTAGACCCTATGTATCCCTTGTAATACAAGGGGCGGAGATGCTTATTTCTCCTGACTTGCATATCTTCTGGAGAGAAAGCAATGTAGGGGACATTCTTACCAGAGACCTGGTGACACATCGCGCAAAGAGATTCTTCCTCAATCATCCCTGTTATCTGTGCCAAGAATACCTATGAATCTTGCAGAGCTTCTTTTAAAACTTCTCTAGTAGATTTGGAAAGTTTCAGGAGTTCGTACAAGGTTATCCTTGCAGGAATATTGGCTAACCGTATTAGAATGTTGAACTGGAATGACTTCCGCAAATCCTCTGCAGGTTCTTTTCCCTTTTTCTTCAGAAATTTATCAAACTTTAGCTCTTTTTGCTTGGTCTTCTCTAAAGATGGTCGAGATTATGCGGTCTGGCCATAGTTCTTCAAGTAATCTTTTTCCGAACAGGTTCCTGTGGGAGGAGGATCCGCGTCAGCTACCAGAGAGTCTCCTACTTCTTCTTCCGAATCTGTTAGAGTAGGAATACCTCCGTCAACTTCGAAAATTATGGAGAAGACATTGGAAGTAAAGATCTTCCCTTTTCGCCTTCTTCCAGATGAATTAGAAGTTCATTGTTCATCATTAAGGAGATCTGGATGCACCCACAATATTTTCCCTCTATCAGTTTCGAAGGGGGACAATTCTTTCTCCTATTGTTGATGCGGATCAAAATTCATGACCTGCATCATGCCGTTAGGAATAGGTTCTACTCCGTCTTGAACTGTTGACTCTATCCAGTCACGCGCTTTACCGAACTTGACAGTCACCATGCTCGTGGTCACCTTTGTCTTGTTCTTGGAGCTTGATGACATTGGCGTCCACTAAGACTTGAATCTTACTTTTAAGGATGTAACAATTTTGGGTAGAGTGGTTAATAATCCTATGGTAGACACAGTAATTAGGATCATTAACTCTCCCTGCTTCTTCCGGACGTTTAGATTCTGGCAGGTTCAGCATCTTCTTACTCATGAGGAGGTTGAAGATGGTTTTTGTATGCTCATCATTGAAGGAATATTGTTTTCAGGCATACGTGTTTGAGAAGGGTGCTTCGGAGAAGATTTTATGGGTTGCGGGGCATCCGTCACCATTGTCTCTTTCCCTTATATCTCCGGGATCGGAACTTATGGTTGTTATCGCAATTTCACTTCTGTCTCTCCTCGCCTCCTTCTTCTTCGAGCCTTTGTGTGATCTCCTTAACCTCCTCAGCTTGTAAGGCAAGATCCTTCAAAGTCGAGAACTTTACCACTCCCATCCTGGCCAGAACCTTAGTTGACAAATTATATTGATAGGTTTCTACCAAGGTCTTTTCCGGCATCCCATGCGGGCATCTGAGAGAATCATTCTGAAATCTTTTAATAAAGTTGTTCGCAGCAGAAATTCTTTACTTTCCTTCCATTGAATACAACTTAAATTATAACGAAAGTGAAGAAGACAAGAAAGAACAAACGAGAGGATTTTATATTTCAATCGCTCTCTTTTACAATGTAAACGTAGGATCTGTGTGGCGATGGGATCTATCGATATAGTTCTTTTGGACTATCTGATGATGAACTCTTCTCTTGAAGATGGCGGCCGACTGTAGAACTGATCTCCTCTGGTCTTGATTTGTTCAAGGCTCTATGCATAACTCGAACTTCTCAAAAACTTCAGAAAAAGATCCTCCAAGGCTTCCTCAAGAGGGTATTTATACCCTTGGGGTAACATGAGAGTTTCTATCTAAATAGAATTTATACTCATCAAGGATTCCAATCAAATATCTTAGTTTGGATTTTAAATCTCTTGATTTAGAGTTCTGATCGGACTTAATTTGGGTACTTGGATAAGCCCAAATTTTAATCTCAATCAATTTAAGATTCTGGTTATCTGCTCATGTGGAGTTAAACTCATCAAAACGCGGAGTTAAGAAACCAGAACGCGGAGTTATTGAATAGCTCCGCGTTTTCTTAAACGCGAGGCTAAAGTAGCCAAACACGGGGCTATAGAGTTAGCTCCGCATTCTGTTGTGGAAAATTCTTTTTGCTTAGAAATTTTCACTACCAACAGAACCCCCTCCAAAGTTTTCAAAATGGCTTAGAATTTAGCAAATTTTGAAATACTTTGGATCTTCAAATTGCAAATGCGGAGTTAAAATACCAAGTTATCTTCGCATTTTGTACTTGCACTTTTTAGTGAGTAAATGCTCAGTAATTACTCCGATTCTCACGCCGAATACCAAGAGGCGGGTTCTCATTTAAATAGAGTCTCTAACTCTTCTTCCTTACTCCATTCGAAGAATCCAAGAATCCAGAGTTTAGGCGACCGAGCGACTCATGTGAATGAGCGATCTTCGACTGGACTTCCTTCGATTTTCCATAAATTTTTATCATTAGAATGTCACCTAAGAAGAGTACGGTATCGCGCGCCTCCTCACCATCGGCGGCCAGCGTTAGCAGCGGCAGTTTCGGCCGAGGGAGCTGACACAGCGGTGAACCAGTTCATGCCGCGCCCATTGGAAGTAAAAATCTCAACTTTTGGACTCCTTAGAACAATTTTCGATTGTTCTGGCTCGGTTTTAACCAACCAACCATTTTTGTACCGGTGAGATCGTCGTTTTCCGGCCGTAAGGATTGGAGAAGAAAAAGAAAATGGAGAAGACCTCTGGTCTTCTACTACGCGAAACTATCGCGTCATCCTCACGTTTGAAACACGGGGCTATTTTGACTAGTTGTCGCGTTTCAACCAAGGCTATGAATTTTAGTTTCGCGAGTGAAACGTGAGGCTATCTCCTTAGCTGCGCGTGGAGTTATTTTTAGCTTCGCATTTTTATACTTAGAAATTTTTTTGAGTTTTATAAAACTTTTTCTAACTCTTGATTCTTCTTTTGCAGTGGGGTATTCGGACCAGATCCTTTTTTAAGAGGAGTGCATGTGGCTCTACCAATCTGGTGACTTGCTGATATTTCTACCCAGTATGAAGCGTAGCTATCCCCTGATATATCTCCAAAGGCTAGCCATGCACCGATCTTCATCAGCAAAAGTAACTCTAAGAAAGCCAGAAGCATATACTTTACAACATAATTGTAGGTTTCAAACTCTGGCTCCAAAAGGTAAACTTTTGAAGGAGTTACAAGAACTTTGCGGTAACTCATTAAGTTTTCTTGAGGACCATTTCTGTTAGATGACAATCTCTGTGGCTTTCCAAGGCGATAGAGATGATCATCTAAGGGCTTGTAGCATGTCGAATTCAACTCGTGCATCTTCATTAGGATTCTTGTAGCAGTATCTTCAGATGATCCACTAAGAACTTTAAACAGATCATAGTTGACATTTACAGAGGAGATCTTTTACATGTGAACCAGGGAATTGAGCTAGAAAAGAATCTCATCAGCGGTTGGCCCAGCAATTCGCATTAAATGGCTATGACTTGCGCGGGGAAGCTCAACACTCCGTGGAGGAGGCTCTTCGTCGAGTTATTGATGAGTCGCCGATTAGGTTTAAAACTTTTGAGAGAGTTATAACTCTCTCTACTTTTGTAACATTTTTCTTTATGAATAAAGATAACTCTTTTGACTCTTTTATCTGTTGGCTTCAAGAATTTTGCTTGCTCAACAAATAGATAGTTCATAGTTTTGGTAAAACAATTCAAGACTCATCTGCGTAACTTAGACTATTAGTACCGACCGGGTTACAATTATTAACCTAGGTAAAGCCCATTAAATAGAGCTAAATGGTAGTTTGGTGAAGATGTTTAACTACTTATACCAGGATGATCGGGTTAGGATCATTTAACTTAGACAGAGGCGCCTAATTGCACATGCCTTAGTTTGATGGAGGCAGTTCAAGGCTCTTATGCGTAACTTGAACTGCACATGCCAAGATGATCGTTGTTATAACCATCAGATTTCGGCAGAGGCATCTGATCACCCATGCCAAGTCGAAGCCTCTCATAGAAACGCGTAGCTAAAATATCAAGTTATCTTCGAGTTTTGCATAGTTGCGCGGAGCTAATAGCTTCGCGTTTCCCATCACCACGCGAAGCTAATAGCTTCGCGTTTTAGAGAGCAACTGATCAGTAATCGCTCTGATTCTTGCGCCGAATACCAAGAGGCGGGTTTTTTCATTTAAATAGAGTTCCAACTCTTCTTCTTCCTCACTCTTTCAAGAATTTTCAAGAACTCCAGAGCTCAATCAGAGCCCAAGCGACCCGAGTGTTTTTCTGACCGGATTTTTCCCATTTCCATCAATTTTCTCCGAAATTTCGAGATCAATGGCACCCAAGACTCGCGCTTCTTCCAATGCATCCTCGCTGTCGGCGGCCGGCGCAAGCAGCGGTGACAGCGGTCGTGGCAGCGGCGAGCCAGTCCACGCCGCGCCTATCGGAGGTAAGAACCTGGCTTTTTGGAGCTTTTTAGAACATTTTAAGAGTGATTTGGGTCGGTTTTGACCGGCCAATCATCTCTTTCGCCGGCGAAATCGCCGTACTCCGGCCGAATGGCTTGGAGAGGAAGGAGAAGACTTCTGGTCTTCCTCCACGCGAAGTTATCGTGTTATCTTCGCGTTTTGAATGGGAAGTTACTTTTGCTAACTGTCATGTTCTGACGCGAGGTTACAATTTTAGCTTCGCGTTCGTAAACGTGAAGTTATCAACCTTAGCTTCGCGTGTGTAAAAGCGAAGTTATTTCACTTAGCTTCGCGCGTGTGAACGCGAAGTCATTTCACTTAGCTTCGCGCGGAGTTACCTCTAGCTCCGCGTTTTCAAACTTAGAAAAATTTTCTGATTTGTAGAAACTTTTCTAACCCTTGATTCTTCTTTAGCAGTTGGCTACTCAGTGGATCCGATCTCCCAAGGGCATCACTTCGGCTATGGCGGAGGTGCAGACTCAATCACCCAGTTTCGTTTCACCACCATTTTCGCCGCATACATGTCGGGCTTGAGGGAGCACAGGGAGAAACTAATCAGATACAGCCCAGCTACTGCACGTGAGATCGTTACTGATGCTCCTTTCGAGGCCATGAACCGAGAGATACTGGAGAAGCCCGCATTCCACTTTGGAGATGCGTTGGAGCACTCGGATGAGATCCTCTTTGAAGAAGAGAGTAAGTGGTTGTACCAGGCTGGGGATCTACTCATGTTTCTGCCTGACATGGAGCGTAGCTACCCCTTGGCGTATCTCCAGAGGCTATCTTCCGACCGCGAATTAGAATTTGAGTTAACTCGTGAGTATGATGGTGTTGCGACCGGTAAGTTCGGCACAAATTGGGCTTTTCAAGACGGTCCCCCCAGATGTATTACGGGGCTCCTCCTAGGCAGAGTCACCAAAGAGCACCATGTTGGTGAAGTTCTCATTCGTGCATAGACCTTCCTTAGCAAATTCTTGGCCAAGGGTGGACAGTACCCCGCTAAATATTTCAGAATGCCCGGATGGGTCCATTCCTCGGGCAACATGTGGTGGTTCAGGCTTGTCAAACATATACTGGACACCCATGAACAGACCCTGAAGGAAATTGGCTTATACAAAGCCGTTAGAAACGTCCAGTTCGGCTTGCCCCAAAATTCATATCACTTGTTCAGCCTGCTGGAGATGTATAACCCCGAAATCAGCACCTTCTTTACACCAGTGGGTGAGTTGGGATTCGCTCTCCACGAGATATTCGAAGTATCGGGGTTATCAATGGGCGAATTCCCTTATGAGGAATATATCCCCACTGCTGAAGAATTGAATATGCTAAAAGCGGGGGATGAGCATATCTACCAAACCTATTGGGAAATGATGTGCCACTATCACATTTGCGCCGACTTGGCCGGGGTGAGGAACCAGGGTGTTAGCTATAAGAAGTGGGCTAACTACCTCTTTATTAATTTGAAGGAGAGTCTCCCAATGGTTCGAGGATGCCCACCTGTAAGTGTTGAAGAAATAAAGGAGCGTATCTCCAAGCTGGAAGCTACAACTTATACAACTGACTCCAATGAAGGAGGATTCAGTCATGATACCATTTTCCAAAGCTTCCACTACCAGGCACATTTCCCAATTTCAGATAGAGGTCTGCTTGTGGGATTCCTGATGCTTTGGTTAAAGATATGTGTTGTCCCTTCACTTCCCAAGGAGGCCATCGCAAAGAACGTCGTCTATCCCGTCGTTTTATTGGCTTACGGGTGACCGTTCGGGCTATTACCAGCAATGGTTGCCAACCTCCAAAGCGGACTCCGGGCCCTCTGCAATAACTTTATGCCAGCAGAGAAGAACAAAGGCAAAGCTGGAAAGGGTAAAGCGGCCAAAGAAGCTACTGCAGTGAAGACACCGAACCCAATGGTAGAGATGCCCTATACATACTTAATGGCGTGGCTAGTCATGCACTGCTCGTCTTTGATGAGTGTCGCGGATTACAACCCAATTGACAAGCCGTTCTTCGTAGAGAAGTACGAGCGCTCTGTTTGGAAGAGCAATTATATGTCTCAAATCCGCAGGACACTCCGTCATCATCAAAACTACGAGATCTTCTGCTGCTTCCCAAACTTCCCTGGGGGAGAGTATGAATCTAAGTTTAAAGATATTTTGGGAGCAAACAAGTTCACCAACTTATCTTCAGGGGCTTTCTGGTGGTTGTTGAACATTCGCCCCGGACACTTGGTGTACAAGCAATACACCATGTGCTAGATAGAGCCGTATATCCCGAGTAGATTTGCTCGTCAATTTGGATATACGCAGTTTTATGTAGAAAATCCAAATAAAGGGTTGGCATACGAGGGGAATCTGTACGCAGGGGCACGGGGCTAGTTCCATTTTGTTGCTGAAGGAACCGGAGCAGAATTTATGCTACCCTAGAAATCGCCAGAGCTAAGCATGGTTTTAAGCTTCTGCACCTGGTACAGCATTGCCAATACTGATGTGCCCTATTTCTCTATCAATCATAGCTGCTGTAAGGAGACAGAGGCCTTCTACTCTAGCTGTAAAGGGGCTAAAAGAGTAAGGGTAAAAGAGATGGATGAATTCTTTGGTGCGGCGGCCGATCCGTCATATGTTGGCAACTCTGACGGAGATGACGATGATGGTAATGATGATGATGGTGATGCTGGTGATGCTCCTCAAGATTTGGTTCCCCGCTCCCAGAGTCCAGCCATCAAACGCCGCGGATCTGTAAGAGGCGAACCGGCGAAGAAAAAGCAGAAATTAGTCCCGGGGACCCTATTAGTCTCTCAAGAAGTGGTGGTCAAGTTTGCTTCAGACTTGCTGGCCACAACTCTGCCTCTGGCGCCGGCAAAGGAGAGTAGACCTGCTGAAGCTCCAGGTGCTACTGAGATCCCGGCTCCCCCAACCGCAGAATCTGTCGAACACTCCGCGATGCAATCTCTGGGTAGCGAAACGGGTGCACTTCTGGAAACAGCGACGGCTCCTCCTTCAAGTCCGACCACTGGACTTGTATCTCCAGGTATGGTTTTTATATTCTATCTTCTTTTCATTATTCATTTCATTATTATATGTAACACTCTTTGTTTGCTTTCTGAAATGCAGGTAGTCAACTCCACTCGCCGATACATTTGACCACCGGGGGGGTCTGAGGAACTGATGGATTACTCTGGCACAACTGGGACTGTGGGTGGATTGGGTAGTTCTGCAAACGAGTTTGACGCAGACTACTTCACACCGGCCGCATGGTCAGTTCCTTCATCGACTCCTCCTATTGATAAACTAGGGAATGATGATAGGACAAAGGTTGTCGTTGCGGCCGTAGCAAGAGAGGCTACCCCATCCCCAAGTCTGCCATCTCCGACACCAATGGTCTGCTCCGAGGAAACTTTTCTAGTAGTAGTTGGTGTGCCCTCTACTCCTCAGCCAGCGATTTTAACATCGTCGACAATAATGGCTGTTGAGATATTACTGACTCCTCCAGTCCCAAGTCATCCGCCAACAGGGGATGAGGAGAATTTGAAGTTCTCATTTGAAGCCACTTCTATTGCAGGAGGAGCTTCGGGTGAAAACACTCCATCGTCTACTCCTGCTGGTGGTGTTGCTCGAGTGATCTGTACTAGTGATAATTCGCCTCGGGTTCCCAGTTCTACCAAGTCTTTATTGGCTTTACTGGCCCCACATGTAATGAGTCTGGTACAGAGACGGGGCTTCTTCTTCCTCGACTCTAATGGATGCCACTCTTCCCCCGGCAACATCTTCCTTAGCGCTGCCTGCTTTAAACACAGACACTGTGGACCCTCTCGAAGAATTCTTCAACCACAGTGTAAATGACTTTTTGCGGCTTCTAAGGAGGTGTATTGGAATGATCCTAGATGGAAGAGAATTATTTAATCTTGTACGTCCAATGTTGTCCAGCTATCTGGATAATATTGAAAGGATTAGGGGACGTGACCGAGCAGCCCCCTACCGGGCCCGCCTTGAAGCTTTGGAAGATCAGGTGAACATGCTAAACACGGTTCGCCAAGCGGATGTGGAAGCGATCACTGAGATCGAGTCGGCATGGCTACGGGCAGAGTTGGTGGCTCGTCAAGAGGAACTGAGGCGCCAAAAGGAAGTCTGGTCTCGGGAGTTGGCAGAACTACGAGCCAGTCAGGAATCAATCCTCAGGGGATTAGAGATAGTGAACTTTGAGATTGAGGGGAGTCAGGCCGCCATCCTTAGAGCCAGAGAGACTATCGCTAAGGCTCGAGCTATTCTAGAAGCCAGCAAGTCTCGGTTAGGGAAATTCGTTAAGAAACGGGAAGAGCTGATCCTTCAACAAGGACAGCTCGAACAAGAAGGAATAATAAGGAACCGCACTATTGAAGAATCTCGTCAGCGGTTGGCCCAGCAACTGGCAATAAACGACGATGATTAACGCCGGCAGGCTCAACACTCCATGGAAGAGACTCGTCGTCGAGTAATTGACGAGATGACGAATAAGTTGAGACTTCTAGGAAATCCATAACTTTCTTTCATTCTATTCTTTTATTCTTTTTATAATAAGAACTTGTAATAGGAGAAAGAACTTTACTGATTCTTTGAATTCTTTTGTAACGTCATTCTTTTTTATTGATGAATAAAGGAAATCTTTTGATTCTCTTGTCATCAAAATAGTTCATTTGTTTAGGTAAAACAATCTAAGGCTCATCTGCGTAACTCAGACTGCTAATACCGAGATGATCGGGTCAGGATCACCAGATTTCGGCAGAGGCGCCTAATTGCACATGCCTAGAGTTTGATTGGAGGCGGTTCAAGGCTCTCATGCGTAACTTGAACTGCACATACCAAAATGATCGGGTCAGGATCACCAGATTTCGGCAGAGGCACCTAATTGCACATGCCTAGAGTTTGATTGGAGGCGGTTCAAGGCTCTCATGCGTAACTTAAATTGCACATACCAAGATAATCGGGTGAGGATCACCAGATTTCGGCAGAGGGGCCTAATTGCACATGCCTAGAGTTTGATTGGAGGCGGTTCAAGGCTCTCATGTGTAACTTGAATTGCATATACCAAGATGATCGGGTCAGGATCATCAGATTTCGGCAGAGGCGCCTAATTGCACATGCCTAGACCAAGTGCTCATGTGCGTAATTTGAGCTAGTGGATGGTTATACTCCTTGGGATCTGAACCAGATGTGACAGTTACTCTGTCATCATTCTGGTTTATTTTAGGCATAGTATTTCTTCAGAAATTTTTCGTTGATCGGCATCATCATCATATCGCCATTCTGATTCATTAAGCGATAGGCTCTACTAGAGTATACTGTCTCCACAATAAATGGTCCTTCCCACTTGGGTTCAAATTTTTTCTTAGTCTTGTGGGTTAGAATCATTGGCCTTTTAATAGCCAGGACCAAGTCTCCTTGTTTAAAGGTCCTTGGTTTAACGTTCTTATTGAACGTTTGCGATACTCGGGCTTAATACAACTCAATTTGCTGTTAAGTCCGGAGACGTTTTTTTCATCCAACGCTTCTAGTTCTCGCAATCTTTGTTGATGGCGCTCTTCTGTCGTCATCTTTGTGGCTAAGGCCAATCTTAACGATGGTATCTGAACTCCAAGAGGCAAAACAGCCTCACTTCCATAGACCAAAGAGAACGGGGTAGTTTTTGTTGGGGTGCGGACAGTGGTGCGATAAGCCCACAAACACTCTCCCAGCTTTTCATCCCAGTCTCGTTTGTTGGAAGAGACGAACTTCCGAAGGAGTTTAATAATAGTCTTATTAAAGGCCTCAGCTAATCCATTCGCAGCGGGATTGTATGGTGTTGAAGCAATATTTTTTATTCTGAATTTATCATAGAATCTTGAAAACCCCTGACTGATGAATTGCGGTCCATTATCATGAATGATTCTTCGGGGGATGCCGAAGCGGTAAATGACGTGATGCTTAATGAACTTGATCATATCCGTCGTTTTTACTTCTCATAGGCACGGCTTCGGCCCATCTTGAAAAATAATTGGTTATTGTAAGAATAAACCGATATTCTCTGGATGACGGGGGAGTTATTGGACCCACAATATCATTCCCCATGCCTCAAATGGCCAACTAGCAATGGTATTGTGCAAGTATTCTGGGGGTTGATAAATAAATTTAGCATGACATGCATGGCATCGTTTAGCATATGCCATTACCTCTGTAATCATTTTCGGCCAGTAGTATCCTAGCCTTCTTATGCGGTCTCCAAGTTTTGGACTGGGCTGATGAGCCCCACACACTCCATCATGTGTTTCTCTCAGCACTTCATCTGCTTCTGCTTTTGATATGCAGCGTAGCAGCAGACCATCATTTGACTTTCTGTATAAAATTTGAAGTGTATGATCATAGTAAAATCTCGGGGCCTTCCTCCTTATCGAGGCAGCTTCCTTTAGATCCTCTGGTAGTATCTCATATAGGGCGTAATCTATAAATGGAAATCGCCAATCACGGGTTCCATAGTCAAGCCTGTCTGGCACACCTCTTTGGTTTGGAACACCGTATCTGGATGGAGAAGTTCTCTACTACCAATAGTGATGCTTTTAGCCTCACCCGGCGGGATCGCCAATGTTGCAGCTAGTGCAGCGAGAGCATCTGCATAGACGTTCTCATTCCGAGATATATGATAGATATAAAACTGTTCAAAATATCCTGCTAGCTCAATGGCTAGCTGATGATAAGGGATGAGGGCTTCATGTCTGACTTCATACTCTCCCGTCATCTGGTTGATGATGAGTTTAGAGTCTCCATATGCCTCTAAATAGTTCACTTCCAGTTGCAAAGCCATTTTTAAGCCGATAATGAGCGCGTTGTATTCCGCCACATTGTTCGTACACGGCTCTGTTAATGAGTAACCGTTAGACAGTATGTGCTTATATGGGGATATCAGCACAACCCCTACTCCAGCAGCAGATCGTCTGGCAGCACCATCAAAGAACATCTGCCATGGTCGTTTTTTGCTAGTTGTGTTCACCTCCAACGTCTGTTTAGAGTTAGACCAAATTGGATGGTCTGCAAGGAAATCGGCGATCGCCTGTCCCTTCATTGCCGTTTGAGGAACGAAGTGTATATCATATGGGGATAGCAATAATGCCCATTTCGCCAATCGGCCGTTTAAGGATCCCGGTTTTATCACCAGGATTTTCAAGGGGTTAACCCGTGATATGACATGAATTGTTTGCCCTGAAAGGTAGTGTCACATTTTCTGAACAGCGAACACTAGGGCTAAACATTCTTTTTTGATCGGGGTATACCAATGCTCAGCCACGATCATTATTCTGCTTAAGTAGTAAAGGGCGTGTTCCATGGTCGTGCTCATTATATTGAGCAAGTAATGCTCCTAAAGTATCATCCATGGCCCTTACATATATAAGGAATTGCTGCCCAGGGACCGGTGCTATAAGAACAGGAGGTTTCGTGAGATATTCTTTGAGATCGTCAAATGCCTGTTGACATACCTCATCCCATGCGAAAGAAACCCCCTTTTTCATGAGTTTGGAGAATGGCTGGCATCGTCCAGATAGGTTGAAATAAAGCGCAGGATATAGGCGAGTTTTCCTTGTAACCCCCTTAACTCTTTAAGATTACGGGAAAGCGGCATCTCGTTGATCGATTTTACTTTCTCAGGATCAAGGAAAATTCCCTTTGAAGTAACTATGAACCCAAGGAATTTCCCGCTGCACACCCCCATGAAAGATTTAGCGGGATTCATTTTCAAGTGATGTTTCCGCATAAGAT
The DNA here is from genome assembly GCA_036321105.1 of Dracaena cambodiana. Classification (NCBI taxonomy): domain Eukaryota; kingdom Viridiplantae; phylum Streptophyta; class Magnoliopsida; order Asparagales; family Asparagaceae; genus Dracaena; species Dracaena cambodiana. Next base: position 38,481,015 of record JAYEPQ010000011.1, on the reverse strand, counting down.
CGAAGACCGTTCTTAAATTATGAAGATGATCCTCTTTGTTCTTACTTTTGACCTCCAAATCATCTACGTAACACTCTACCGTTTTGCGCAGGTGTTCTTTGAATATGATGCTCATCGCTCGTTGGTAAGTGGCACCAGCGTTCTTTAATCCGAAAGGCATTACCGTATAACAGTATACCCCCAGCGGCATTCTGAAAGCTGTATGCTTTTCATCATCCAAGTGCATTTTAATCTGGTTATAGCCTGAGAAGCCATCCATAAAGGACATCCTCTCATAACCGCAGGTGTTATCAATCATCACATCGGTGATTGGGAGTGGAAATTCATCCTTAGGGCATGCAGTATTTAGATCACGAAAGTCGATGCATATCCTGATTTTGCCGTTTTTCTTACGAACCGGCACTATGTTAGCCACCCAATCAGGATGTTGTTCTTCTCGGATAAATCCCGATTTTATGAGTTTATTGACCTCAGCGACTATCGCCTCCATCAACTCCGGTCGAAAATGCCTTTGCTGTTGCTTTACTGGCTTGGCATCTTCTTTGATATTTAGTCGGTGTGTGGCAATCCGAGGATCAAGACTGGGCATGTCTTCATAGCTCCATGCGAACACATCTATATACTCCTTGATAAGAAATATAAGTTTCTCATTTTCTAAGGGAGTTAGCGTGTCGCTTATGAAGATGGGTTTCGGGTTCTCATCCGTTCCCATGTTGACTTGTACCAGTTTATCTTCTGTGGGCGGGTCACGCTATTCAAAGCAGACATCCCAAAGAGTGTCTATGTGTTTAGCACAGGAATCATTTTGAACGTCAATTGGTTCCTCGTCACTTTCTAGTGCGGCTGAAACCATACTTACTGTTAAAAATTGAAACCAAGCGTCGGTACTTTGATCCAAGTCATGGTCAAGTGGAAGTAAATCCTCATTGGCCGAAGAGCTTTCTTCGTATTTGTGTGATGATGAGGGAGGAGTAGATACATAGCCTAACCCCCTGCGAGTCTTTTGATAATAGTCTGGGCTCTTTCCTCTCGGTCTAAATGAAGGTATGAGATTTCGTCGCCCTTTTCCAAAGTTTAATTCTGATTTCTGGGTAAAATTATAACCCATCTTTTCCATCATTTGTCGGAATTTATGTTCATATAAGTGAAATTGAGGTGATGATTGTTCATCACTTTCACTGGTTTGTCTTTGTCGAGGTGACGTAATTACTTTGCAGAACATGATCAGCCTTTGGGACCCCTGTCGAGGAGGCACTTCAAAGAAGTGACCTTGTCCCTTAGTTATTTTTTATTGAGAGAGGAGGGCTGACTTGAGTAGCAAATGGTATGCCGCCAGAGCTTCAAGTTCGGACAGGCCATCCACTTCGGTGGAAGTACAAGAAGGTTCAGACTCTGTAGCTACAGCAGGCTCGTAGACTAACTTTATATTTTCATTGATAATCCACTCATCCTCTACTACATCAGCTACATTATTGTCAAGATTCAAATTAAAATCTATGTGAGGATTGATTTCATAATCACCCCCATCGTTATCTTCGGGAGGCTCGTACTCAGTATCCGCCTTGTTGCCACTTTCGTCAAGCTTTTGAGGCTTACTGAGATTGTCGTTGGAGACTTCGTGGGCTAGTTTGTAGAGCATAACATCTGTGAAATAGTTTTCCAGCCCTTTAAATGGTTGCCTATCTGCGACTAGTGTCTGGACTTCTCCTTGTTCATCACAGTATTTCATAACTGGTGGAGAGTTGACGGGACTATCATATAGGCGTGGATCCAAGGCCGTCCCAGTAAAATGTTGTAGGAAGTGTCTGCATCAATGACATAGAATGTGACTTCCGTCCTCAAATCCCCGATTTGACATCGGAGTCGGATCTTTCCAAGGGGATATCCATTATTGGCATTAAACCCATATATTGTAGTATTAGTTGGTGTCAGGCGATGGGGAGAAATTCCCAATAGCTGCATCAACCTTCTGGAAATGACACTTAGTGCAGACCCTGGATCAATCTGGATGCGACCACCTTCGTGGATCCGACATATCCGGTGAAATATAAAGGCCTGTTGTGCTTTATATTTCTTACCTGCATATCCTCTGGAGAGAAAGTAATCCGTAGGACTTGCCTCCTCACTTGATGACAGCGGGAGCAAGAGTCCTGTTCTTGGTCAGCTGGCTCGACAATCTGAGATAGGAATGACTCAAAGTCTGCCAGGGCTTCTCTCAACGCCTTGTGAGTTGATTTCGATAATCGTAACAACTCGTACAGCGTGACTCGAGCTAGAATATTAGCCAGCTGAGCTATTATGTCAAATTTGAAGGTAGCGTCCTTGACTCCTTCATCTTTTCCAGGATTTTTCTGGAAACGAAGCCTTTTCTGCTTTGCAGGCTTTGCGAGTTCTCCGTATATACCTTTCGGGTCTACTCTGGTGTAGCCCTTAAGATATGTTTTACCCGATCGAGTGCCGGAAGGGCCTGCCTCATCCTGATGAGTGGCCATGACTTCGGGCTCTCCTTCAGAGTCTGTAAGTGCCCCTGCAATTATGTATTCATCTTTTATTTTCGCGAAAATAGCATTGCTAGTCTGCTTTTTCCTTTGACCCCCTGCAGTAGTCCACTGTTCATCCTGTAGTAAATCAGGGTGGACCCACATGACTTCCCCCTTTTGAGTTGTTACGAGGACAAGTCCTTCTTGTGCCTTATTATGCGGGTCATGGTTTTTCATAACCAACTTCCCTTTTGGTATTGGGATCACCCCTGCAGGGAACTCATGGGTTCCAACCACTAGGGTTGCCATATTGGAAGTGACTTTCTTTTGTTCCTCTTTAAGCGTCAGAACTCAAGCTTCTATTAGTGCTTGGATTCTTTTCTTCAGAGAGTAACAATCCCTGGTAGGGTGTCCAATATTCCTGTGGTAAAAACAATAGTTGGGGTCGTTGGTTTTACCAATGTCCTCCAATTTTCTATTCTCCGGGAGTTTCAACATTCCCTTCCTAAGGAGCAGATGAAAAGGTGTTGGCGTCTGTTCCGCTTTGAAAGTGTATGTCCTTTCTTGCAGGGGCCTATTTTGTCTTGTGCCCTTCTAATTTTGAGGCTTTGGGCTTGGTGGATTTGTCTTCTGTGGAGCGGCCTCTGATGCCATTACCGCTTTTCCTTTATTCTTATTATTATTCTGAGTATACGGCCTATTATTTTCGGTATTTCTCGATCCACGAGACTCTTCAACTCGACGGATCAAGTCCTCGGCTTGCCCTCCTTATTTGAGCAAATCTCTCCATGTCTTAGACTCTACGGCCCCCATTTTTAGGAGCACGTTAGTCTTAAGATTATGTCGACATATCTCTACCAGAGTTTCCTAGACCATTCCGTATTTGCAATGTACGGACTTCTCCCAGAACCTTTCTATGAAGTCTTTTACTGTTTCTTGTTCCCCTTGTTTAGTCGTAAGGAGGGAATGAACTGTAATTTCGGTATCATCCTCAAAGAAACGTGAGAGAAATAATTTCTCAACATCAAACCAGGTATTAATAGTACCTGGGGGCAACTGCATAAACCAAGTGAAGGCAGACCCTCGCAAGGTACTTGCGAATACTTTGGTCATTACTGGGTCATTGCCCATTAAATGCCCTAGTTGGGACAAGAAGTAGTAAATATATTGACTGGGAGATCATTTCCCGTCATACGACTCCAATTTGAGCGGTTTATATTTATGAGGGTATGGTACCATATCCCTTCAGGCGGATATGGTCTCGAGACCCCTGATTCTTTTAACTCCTTCTTGTGCATTAGCGCTTCGAGTTAGCTTTGTAACTTCTCAATTTTCTCTTCATGTGGGTCATGAAAAGAATATTTGTCCTCGTTCTCATGTATTGAGTGAGCTTTTTCTTCCTTATCTTCCTCGTTCAGTTTATTGAACAAAGTTTCTTTTTCCTTCTTAGCGTTATCCTCAACAATCTTCTGAGTATTTTCGACCACTTTCGAGAGCATCATTTTAAGATCTTCAATTGTCTTTTGTTGCTCTCAAATCATCTTTTCTTGGGCTTCAAATCTTTGATCGATGTCGTCAGATTTATCCGCCATATGTGATGCTGACTTTTGTAGCCGAGATGATGCAGAGAAACAAGGTGAAGCTACAGTCGAGTTATCGCTGTCGTCGTCATAAGAACCTTTTACAAGTTTCTTATAGTTTCGAGGTGGGACAGCTCCTGATTTAAGTCTGGTAAAGTGATGAGGTTCTTCATCACTTGATTCCGAATCATTATCCCTCTCTGCAACCTTCTTCCCCTTTCCAACCATATTGGAGGTTACAATTCTCCATTCTTTTCGGAGAGTAGCTTTCGTTTTCTTAGCAGGGTTTTTGTCCGACTCGTTTGATCGGTCGAACACCGATATCCTGTTCTTATTGCAGCAATAATTATTCACTACAGCGGACACTGCTGTCATAAGCTACTGGCAATGACAAGAAGACTCGGATTAAACTTGTTCTATATTTCTCTTCTTGGTTAAGTACTCCCTGAGGTCGGTGACTTTAGTCATGGAGTTGTGGGGCCCACTCATCTGCTAAGAGGGTCTAGGAGCCCACTGAAGCTTCTTGAGATTACTGGAGTCTAGTTCTGGTCCATTAGTGCGATGATCAGCCCTGATTTGTTATTCGGGTTGATTTTCGCGAAGCTGAGAGATAGCTTCGCGTGTTGGAACGCGGAGCTGAGAATTAGTTTCGCGTTTTGTGTCGCGGGGCTGAGAAATAGTTCTGCGTTTTGCTACGCTAGCCTCGCGTTTTACGCTGGCTTGGCGTTCCTTCAGAAGTTTATCTTCTGGAACCTTAGCCCCACGTGGAAGAAAATTCTTGCATGCTGGCTACTCTTGCGATTAACGCGATTTTTGTGATTAACTACAATTTGCCAACCATCTTCACGATTTACGCGGAGCTGAGGAATCTTGTGTTTATCGCAAGTACTACTGGCTTCGCGTTTATCGCTTAGCTCAGTATTAGCCTTGCGTGGAGAATCACACGCTGGCTTTAAGAAAATTTTATTCTCGCGTTTATCGCGAGTGTCAAAAATCTTGTGTTTATCGCAAGTTGAACTGGCTTCGCGTTTATCACTAAGTCCAGTAATAGCCTTGCGTGGAGAATCACGTGCTGGCTTTAGGGAAATTTTATTCTTGCGTTTATCGCGAGTGTCAAAAATCTTGCGTTTATCGCAAGTTGAACTGGCTTTGCATTTATCGCTAAGTCCAGTAATAGCCTCGCATGGAGAATCACACGCTGGTTTTAGAGAAATTTTATCCTCGCACTTATCGCGAGTGTCAGAAATTTTGCGATTAACACAAATCTTACTGGCTTCGCATTTATCGCTAAGCCCAGTAATAGCCTCGCGTGGAGAATCACACGCTGGCTTGTCCTTGCGATTAACGCAAGTTGAATCTTCATGTTTAACGTGATACTGACTGGTCTTGCGATTAACGCAAGCCAGTTTGTAAGGGATCATAGCCTCGCATTCAATGAAATTAGCCTCGCGTTCAATGCGGGCTTTGAGGGCCTTTCGCCTAGCTCTCCGATTTCTATTTCGGAGTTGGGTTCTGGTCAATCCAGTTCCCATGCCTTTTTCGGCAGTAGAGAGGCCATCCTCTGTTAGGATTTTCTGCCCAAACAACGACTTTATGGTCGTGGTCTCGAAAGATCCCTGTTCATCGGTGGATACCTTTTTACCAGTTCCTCGGATATTGGAGCGCACGCAACGATAGTGTCGCGTTTCGTTCAAGTTACCTGATTCAGAGGAGAGATACTCCTCATATTTCTGCTGGTCGATTTCCACGACCAGCATATTTACATCGGATCCGATCCTATCGAGTCAGATTGCGCCATGATCTCTTCTCTGGTGAAAGAGACTTCTCCCACTGTGGTCGCCAGTTTGTTCGCAGCAGAAATTCTTTACTTTCCTTCCATTGAATACAACTTAAATTGCAACTAAAGTGAACAAGAAAAAGAAAGAACAAACGAGAGGATTTTATATTTCAATCGCTCTCTTTTACAATGTAAACGTGGGATCTGTGTGGCGATGGGATCTATCGATGTAGTTCCTTTGGACTATCTGACGACGACCTCTTCTCATGAAGATGGCGGCCGACTGTAGAACTGATCTCCTCTGGTCTTGATTCGTTCAAGGCTCTATGCGTAACTCGAACTTCTCCAAAACTTCAGAAAAAGATCCTCCAAGGCTTCCTCAAGAGGGTATTTATAGCCTTGGGGTAATATGAGAGTTTCTATCTAAAAAGAATTTGCACTCATCAAGGATTCCAATCAAATATCTTAGTTTTGATTTTAAATCTCTTGATTTAGAGTTCTGATCGGACTTTATTTGGGTACTTGGATAAACCCAAATCTTAATCTCAATCAATTTAAGATTCTGGTTATTTGCTCATGCGGAGTTAAACTCATCAAAATGCGGAGCTAAGAAACCAGAACGCGGAGCTATTGAATAGCTCCGCGTTTTCTTAAACGCGAGGCTAAAGTAGCCAAACGCGGGGCTATAGAGTTAGCCCCGCGTTCTGTTGTGGAAAATTCCTTGTACTTAGAAATTTTCACTGCCAACAGAAGTCCCGGGCTAACTCCCATTTCTTTTGCTTGGTAGCTAAAAGCGCCGGCATTGACACTTCCATATCGTTTTTATAGAATCTAGTCAGAAAGGCTTTTTCCATGTTGTTCCATGAATTTATGGTTCCCGGTTCTAACCTCCAGAACCATTCAAATGCTAGTCTTGTCAAGGTACTAACAAATACCAGCATTATGATGGGGTTTCTTCCAGCTAAATGCCCGATTTGCGACTTAAAATAGTAAAGGTGTTGGTTCAGCGATCCTTTACAATCAAAAGATTTGAGCTTCAATGGCTTGTAACTTTTCGAAAAGGGCATGCTTTTCCATTCCACGGGATATGGCCTTACAACGCCCAGTTCCTGCAAATCATTTTTATGCATGAGGACATTCAGTTGATTTTGGAAGCCTTCCACCCAGACAACATTTGTGTTCCCTTCCTGATGCGCAGAGCGGTCGCCATCATCCTCATGATGCTCTGGTTCTTTTTCATTATTGTGAAGAATATGACCTTCTTCTTCCGCCTTCTTTCCCTTGTCAGTTTTTGGGTGCGAAGATGTATCCTTCAACCTAATCTTCTCCAGTTCCATCAGAATATGTAGTATGTCTTTAAGTTCGCTGATAGCATTCTACTGTTATTGGATATGCTTGTCTTGTTCATCCATTCTCTGCATGAACTCTTCTGGGATGTTGTTTTGAGTCATATATGCAGAGACGGAGTCTTCCAGGAGCAAATCGGACGTTTGCGACTCAGCCATAATAGACTTGATCATGTCTTCTTCATCGGAAGAGATTCCCGCCATTTGTCTATAGTTCATGGGAACTGCCATCCCACTTTTGAGTCGAGTGTTTTAAAAAACTCCTCGCTCTTCATTGAGTAAATCCTTCGGACCCGAAGAGAGCTCCAAGTCGGAAGCATCTCTTTCGAAGACTTTCTTCGCCTTCTTTTTTTTCTTATTTTCCCCGATACTTATCATATTGGATGATACTTCGGGGTATTCGGGCTCAGAAAACTCAAGCATGTTTCCTCGTCTCCTCTTCGCCGGTTGGGCGTCAGGTCCCAGACGATTGTAATCAGACAATTGGAGCCGATAGTTGATGGAACACCAACAGCCTAGTATGGGCTGAACAATGACAGTGAGATAGTACTGCATTGATCAGTCGTTCGCAATGGCAATGAGATGCGTGGGATTCTTTCCTTTTTCTATTTAGAAGTTCCCTAAGATCTCTTGCATTGAAAGTCTTTGTGACGGTGTCACTTGTGAAAGATAGCCCTGGGACCGGCATCCCTCTTTCATCGAAGACTCTTGGAGTAGGTCTCACTCTTGCTGGAACAGTGAGTGAGATAGGCTTAGCCTTAAAGATAAACGTATGTCTTCTGCGAACTTGAGGTTCGCGGGCTTCACGAGCTTCTTCAATTGCGTGATCATGCTTCCCCCTGGAACATGAGGGACGCGAATGTACGATCCGCAGATGGGTTTGGTGGAGTTACTCTGTTTCCTGTAAGAAACACGAGTAAATCCTTCCGCATCTTGATCTTCTGCAACCTTGCATTTTGGCCTCCATATTTGTACAGTAGACCTTTGTGATGATGAGTTGGCGGCTTCCTTTGGCTGCGTGGTCCTGCGAAGGGCACGAGCTTTACTTCTTCTTAGATTCCTTTTCGTTGTACGAGTGAGAGGAACCTCCTTCTCCGCGTCATAGACTTGCGGAGTAGGTAGTGATCATTTCCCCTTGTTGAAGTGGGAACCTTGATCCACCTTGCTTGAGAGATCAGGAGTCTTTGCCGAAACTGGGCTAGAGCCTAATGTTGAAGGAGAGGATTTCGGACCAATTTGGTCTGTCGATTCCCTCAGCTGAGTTATTGTCATTAAAGCCTCCTTAGAGATTGACCCTTTGGAGACTTTACGGCATCCCCGTAGGGAAGTAGGGCTCTTGGAGCCTGAAGAAAGGAATTCTTCGTACTTTTCCTGGTCAACCTGAATGGTGAGCAAGTTGACCAGACTGCCAACTGGAATGTTGTCGGATTGAGCTATCACTTGATCACCGGAGGTGATGGCAGTCCCCAGTGGAGTCACCAATCTTCTATTCACCAAAAAAATTACAAATGACGCTCTATCAAAGTTTTTTCAATAAAGGATTACAATCTAACGATTTCCCGTTTACAGAAGATGAGGAAAATAGATTTCCTCTTTGTTTAAAGCTAGGTTCTGATGTAGCTGTGGAGGATGATCATGCTCTCCGTTGACACTCCGTACAATCTCTCTCAGTTGGCTGAAAAAGAAAGGTTATGGACTCTTGATCACAAAGGGTAATTTTTAGAGGAAGGTTATCTCTGTCTATCTGTGCTTTCTTTTTCGTTCTCCCGCATTTTAATAGGGGTTCTAGGATAACGTCCCGCCTCATTTGCTTTACCGTTAGCCCCCACTACTCGAGAAGTGCCGTCATATTCGTTAAGTGGTTGCTCCCACGATCAAAGTAATGCCACTGCATTCACTTGGTAGTTAGCTTCACAATCCGAGGTGGCTACCCCCTTGTTCGGGTCGGGCGACTTTGTATTAAATTCCTATCCAGAAGTTATGGGTAATATCGCAAATCTCAAATTTAGATTCACGAATCTGTTCCATCGTCACTGGGTCGCGAACCATGATTTTTAGATTCGCGGATCTGCCAAGTTGCAGATCTCCAACCTTAAAAATTTGCGGATCTGCTTTGTTTTCCAGAATTTTTCGCTGACATCTGCTCCATACATATGTCTCTCCCATTGCAATTCCGATCACACCAATCAGAATCTTCTATATATGTGGTTAATGCATGCTTTTGAAATTCTCCTCGTGCCTTATTTATGTCGTTACCAAATTAATAAATTTTCCATTCTTTTGTAATTTTCACCTTCACCACAACTTTCCTTTTTACCACAATTTGGAAGGCTACTTGCGAGATCCTCCCTGATTCTTGCGATCCAATGGTCCCAGGACCATGGATGGTAACCCGACCACAATATTTTTAGCAATGAATCCCCTTTCCATATGTAGTTTTCTTAATTAGAGAAGTGTTTGACTTAGTTAAATTGATCACACCATTCATTTCTCAAGACTCTTTCGACTAATAGGATCCCCCATATTAATCTCCTGATTTGTTTCTATCAAATTGAAACGAGATCCTCCACATGGAAACGCACTATTGGTAGAACGGGTTCCATGCATTCCAGACTAATTGGCTAGTGAGCCCTCCCTTGCTACCTCCAGAGCCACCCAAGCAGTGCCAATAGTACCTTTCTTCTGCCCCAATCTCCTTGGCGCCGCTAGGCAGGGCCCATAAATGTCTAACCCTGCTTCTCCTTTCCCATCCAGCTATCCAATATCTGCTATTGTATTAGTGGATTTCTGTGAGAGAGAAGGGGATGATCCCCCTCTGCTATAATTCCACCTTATTTATTCTCGTTAACCATAGACACATCATGTACATCTCTATCCTCGTAGCTGCTGCAACTTTACATTTCAAAGAACTATTAGCAAGTGAAGTGCAATCGGATGAACGATATCCCAGAATTTCACAATGGAAGCGAAAGACGCCGACTTCTCATACAAAAATTCTTACCAATCAGATTCCTCCGACAAACTAAGGGAAACCCTAGGAACTAGTGGCTTGAGCACATCAATCTCAACACAGACACGAGCAAACGCTCCCTTCAACAAGGCCTCCGGACAGGCGTCAACTGTAAGCGATCGATCCACCTTTGCACCAATCTCTAGAATCAACACCCTATTCCAATAAAAAAAAAAGACAGACTAGGTAATCGCATCAATACCACAATCTTACTAATAATAGCCTTAGATGGCCAGAAATTCTTCCTTCAATTTTCCAAAGTAAGGAGAGTACCCGTCATAGACCAAGGCCCTTCCATTTTCACTATTATCTTGTCTTCTTCATAATTGAATTTGAGCATAGAAACACATTATCCATCAGAATAATATCGTAGCTCTCTTTATCTTCCATCTTCAGCATAGGGTTTTTACTAGAAACTCCAAATCTAAAACTCTATTGCTGAAAAACTTTTCAATTAGAGAAAACTTTCACTGCTCTCTATTTCGGGCAAGATGCTCCTTCGAAATCCCCAAGTTCTCATTAAACACCTCCTGTAACTAGGCGATCTCATCTTTTGTCACACATCGTTCATCACGATATATGCAGCCCCCTGATCTCACAACCATTGCCCATCCCTGCAAGAGTGAAAAAGAAGAAGAATTATTCCCCACTGGATTTGCCGAAGCACTACCAGGTATCCCTGGTTTGCATGGAAAGCCACGAGCTGTTGAAGAGTCTCCACTTTCCATCATTATATCACTGACACCTTATTAATTTTTTTGACAGTTTAATTTTTCTTATATCATAGAGGTTAGGTATGTAAGAGATAGTGAAGCTAAATTCACATTAGGTATATGGATATTGCATCCATGAGGCTTCTAGATTCAGAAGTTTTCATTTACACACATCGTGACTCAAAGCTACCACTATTGAAAGCTCATCTACAAGTACTTTTACAATAAATGTTTTGGAGACATGTCTTCTCATTTTATTTGATACTCTTGTTCCTTGATATCCCTTTTACTTGATCTAATCATCTCAGTTATTGATTATTATCAAACCATTTAATTGACCTTGTTGATAAATCTATATTTATTTATTTTCCTTAAGTAAACATATTAATCATTGATTTTTAAAGAAAATTAAATTCATATAATTGTTTTTATGAAAAATATGATAAAAATATTTATTTAAGCTTCTTTTGTTTGTTTTATCTCAGCTATCTATTCATTTTAACAAAAATCAAAATGTCCTAAACTGAAGAGACAGTTGAGATAAAACAAGCAAAAGAAGTTGAAATAAATATTTTTATCAAATTTTTCATAAAAAAAATTATATGACTTTAATTTTTCTTTAAAAATTAATAATTGAGATATTTTCTTAAGGAAAACAAATAAATGTAGATTTATCAACAATGTCAATTAAATGGTTTGATAATAATCAATAACTAAGATGATTATAAGGAAAGGGGTCTTTTGCGACGTTTATAACTGTTGCTTTCTATAAAAGAACAAAACCGTAGCAAAATCTATTTGCAACGGTTTTGACATTTGTTGTGCTTGCTATCATTGCAGAAGATATTTGCAATGGTTTTGGTTGACTAATGCAACGGTTATGATAATTGTTGTATTTGAATAAATCAGTAATATTGATGTACAACTATTGTGATCTTTACTACAGAGGTTATAATACCCATTACATGAAACTGTTGCAAATAAATAGAAACAGTTAAGCGAAAACATTACAGTCATTGTGCAATAGTTACCGAAAATCATTGCAATTTATATATGCCTATTACAATCGTTATCAAAACTATTGTAAATTAATACATACTTTTTACAATAGTTAACTAAATCGTTGCAATTTATACATGCCGTTAACAATGGTTATAAAAACCATTGCAATAGGTTCTAATATATTGCAATGGTTACCTTAACCGTTACTCATCATATGATAATGGTTCGGCAAAACTGTTGCAAAGCCAATTACAATGATCACTAAACTGTTGCTAGGTATTTCACAGCATCTATAATTAAGCAAATAGGCAAATAAATTGCAACAGTTATATAATCATTTCCATTAGGATTATATATTTCAATTTTTATTACAATAATTCATGTATACCAATATCTATACCTAATATTCATCAAATGAAATACATCAACAACAACAACATGAGCCATTTATTGTCCCAAGTACTTTGACTAGACATTCATAAATGAAATAATATAATAAAATTAAAAAATGCCAAAAAAATAAAAAGGCAAACTAAGATAACATAATCAAACTTAATATTTATAATAAAAGTTAAAAATAAGTACACACTATTGTTCTTAAACATCAACTACAAAAGCAACTCATCCCTATGGATGTTCTTTCAAAAACTAAACAAATGAGATATTTTAGCTTGTTATCCATTTTTGTGCCATGAGCATATTCGCCTCTTCCCAGGATTATCATCATCTTGTCCTACCTACAAAAATAATTTATAAGCACAATTAGATAATAAAATTTGAGACTTTAAAGTAGTATATATGAATATATAAAAATAAAATTCCAGCTATTATATATGAGTAATCAAAATATTTTTTAATTTATTTAATCAAACTTCTTACAACCTCATTAATATTGGAATATTATGTATTGCACATATTTAAATGAGATAATAATAATAAGCTAGAAACATAAAAGCATATGTAAAAAACCAAGAAACTTATTATAATTAGCTAGGAAGCATGCAGAAGGACATATATTTTTATATAGATTCATATTCGGGTATAGTATATGCCATTTGCAAAAAAAAAAAAAAATTAAGGATACGGACACAACAAGGAAACAGAAAAAAAAAATATAACAATAAGTATATATTCCTCAATTATTAACATAATAAGTTTATTAAAATATCTAATACGAAATTAATGACGATGATCGGTTCATGTCTCTTCATATAAAGTAGAAGTCTCATTATCAACCATCCATCTATCTTTCTATCTCACTATCTATAGGTAAAGAAATAAGCAAAGGTTGTGATGTTAATAAGTTATAGATCAGTATAGGATGTGAATAGAAAAAAAATTATTTCCTCAAATATAAAAAACAAATAAGACTTATGCCCATAAGATAGAGAACATGGATATGTTGCCGGCACAAATAATTAGGAAATAATATATATATATATATATATATATATATATATATATATATATATATATATATATATATATATATATATATATATATATATATATATATATATATATATATATATAAAGAGTTGGTGTGAATGGCTTCATTGCCGTATCAGAATATGGGTCCATTATCATGGGGTATATGCACTAGTTCACATTGTTGAACAAATGCATCAAGCGAAGTTAAATAAATTCAACAAATGCATCAAGCTTGTATATTTTCTAGATTGGTAGTTTTCCACTTATTAATCAATATAGATAAAGAGATAGACATGCAAAACGATAAACATACCGTAGAGATCTCTGATAGCAAGGTTAAGGGGCAGTGCTCAGACTCGAACGTTAAGATGCACAGGGGGCAGCCGAGGTTGTGGGCAAGGTTAATGCTGAGGGGGTCGTCCATTGTGTGTTGTTTGACTATAACGAGAAGGTCGAAATTGCAGGTGAGGGGAGTGAGTTTATGCATCGGTCCAAATCTTAATAGCATTATCTCACAAAGTCCCAGCTCATACGATCATAAGTTCTCTCCATATCAACTTTTAGGCCCATCAACTTCCTCCTTGCGCAGAATAAGTCATCGAATGCAAAGATTTTTGTACAAGAAGGATATTATTGGAAATACTCCTCCCCAAAACAAAGGAACATACATGTTCCTCGGAAATTAACTTCAATAGAAACTTTTGAGACGACCAACCAAGACCTTAGCAATCAAATTATAAGAAAAAATACACAAACTTATAGAGTGAATATCTTTAAAGAGCTTATTATCTAACTTTTAAAGTTACAAATCATGCCTTCCACTGCTTTTGAAAGGAACCCCCTGAGAGAAAAATGTTGGATAGCCGCCACAACATCAGCCTTAATGATCTCCTAATAGTGCTTGTAAAAGTATCCATAAAAACTATCTAGTCCTAGTGCCTTATTAGCACTCGATAATCGAAAAACTATCTCAATCTCATTAACAGTAACATCTCTGCGTAGCTCTGCATTGTCTTCTATAGAAATCTTTTCTTCGATGGTGCCCGTACCCGGTAACATGCACCCTTTATTGTTAGATCACCAGCCCACATTGACTTAAAGTATTCCAGAAATTTCATAGCTATTTTTTCTCTATTAATGTACAATACCACATACAATCCCTGCACCTAGCATTAGGTTCTTATATATACATACTATAACTATACAATGAAAAAATAAGAATTCGAGTCACCTTCTTTTAACTAGGTAAGGCGTGATTTCTATCTCTACAGAAGTTTTTGAAATTGCAAGACCTCATGTAACTCCTTCTTAGCAAAACTGAGCACTCCTTTTTCTTCACTGGATAAACCACCCTTTGCCTCCTTTGTCTGTAGTAATTCAATTTGAGCTTATAGAACCTCGCTCTTCCGAAAGATGTCTCTATCTTCCTCCTTATTTCACAGTCGTAAAATATTATTTACTAGTTTATTTTTTCATGCAAGCACATAGGTAGGTGAATCATGCACAACACCGTCTCAGCTTTCCTTTACAACTAAAGAGCAAGCAATATAGGCCCACATACGTTCAAATCTGAATGGCTTTGGCCCATCAAAGTTAGCACCCTCAGTGTTGAGTAACAAGGGACAGTGGTCGGATACGACTCTGGCTAAATAATGCATCAACACACCATGACACAGGTCAAGCCACCCAACTGTGCACATAGCACGATCAAGCTTTGCCCAGATCCGAACCAATCCTTATTGTTTATTACACCAGGTAAAAGTTGCTTAATAAATTCTAGATCACATAGTCCTGCCTTTGTCATAAAGGATCTGAAATCACAAACATACTGACTGACCAAAAATCACTCCCCTTTCTTTTTGCCCTCAATAAAGATCACATTATAATTCCCAATCACCAAAACCAGAAGGTCCTGATTGCAGACACACTCAAGAATATTCCATAAGCCCTTCTTTTTATTATCAAAATTACTAGTATAGATCACAAGTAAAACCCAAGGATGAGATCCTGGCATACATACCAACCCAATCAAGCACTATCGATTAACTTCCAAAAAATCAATCGCCTCTAAGCTCCCTTTCCAAAATATAAGAATACCATCAGACCAATCCATTGAAGGATACATGCAACATTATAATTCATACCGAGAGTACAATGAGTCTTACGAACTTTGGCAAGCTGCACATGAGTCTCAAGAAGAATAATAATAGCGGGCCTAAAATTTAACTTCGAAGTACGAACATAGTCAAGTGCGAAGGGCTTACATGCACCATGACAGTTCCAAGACAGAATAATCATTTAAACGAGAGTTACAGAGGTTACCATCCTCATTGACTATATCGCAACTATTCAAGTCTTCCACAATCGTAACCGAGATTGTCCTATCTGGCTTCTGATGCTTAACTCTTTTGAGGACCTCAGCCACCTAGTCACCGATAGTGTTACTCTTGATCGAGATTGGAATGAGAGGTATACCCTTCTTCTTTCCTACATTAATAGCTATCTTCAACATAGCAAGGTCCCTACTGGAAACATCACTATTGTCATTCAAACCTTGTCTCGGCTTTGGCTCCTTTGTTAGGGCCCGTATAAGGCCCTCCTTTACTTCAGCCACAAGTAGGCTCTGACCCATAACCACCTTTCCAATGTGAGAGTCATAACCCGTAACATACCGACTCAACCTATGGATGGGACCTGCCACAAAATCTTCTTTCCCAGATTCAGTTTCCAAATCCCGCATCTTAATTACATTTTCACTATGTTGACCTATAAGATGAAGTACTAAATCCGAGGGATTTCCCTCATGAAACCCATGAAAATAGTGCATTCTATAAAAGTTTTCTTCCTAACATCTGTTTCCAAATTCATGACTTTAATCACATTACCATTCTGTTGACCTATATGATTAGCAACTAAATAATTTAGGATTCCCTCATGAAATTTCATGGTTATGGGCCACCACAAAAGCTTCCTTTCCAAAGTTTCTTTCCAAATCCAGCACCTTAATCAAATCCCCACTATATCGACCTTCATAATTAGTTGCTAAATTTGAGGTTTTTTTCTCATTAATCCCATGTATTATCACCCTACCCTGAAATTGTTCACGCCGATTTGCATGGCTCTCAGATTTCTCATGATTTTTGATTGAAGATTTAGGAGGCTCAAGACTAGCACTTATTTCAATTGAACCATAATCTACTCAAGTTGTGAAATATTTATAGAATTATCAGGATTTGAAATAAGGTCAATAGGAACTTGGGCGAGATTATTTCTCCTATACACTACATGTGAAATCACCTGAATCCTGCTGGAGCAAGTCAAACCCTACAGAGATACATGGCAACCTCCGATTGGTCGAGGAAGGTGAGGCCACATAGTTAGTACTCACGCTATGGGTGCGTGCCTCAGCTATTCTCTGATGCGCACCGCCCATGACCGTCTGCTTCTTCCTTTGAGATCTCAATGGTGCCACCAGTCATGGTCCATACAATTCAACAGCCTCATCACCTCTGCTCACCTTCAGAGATGAGCTCGCAGTAGAGACGCTCTTGGAGTTCAAATTGTTCACTCGTTGCCCAATCAAGGAGTCTCCATCAACCTCCATTGAAGCACCCACATAATTGGGTTCATTACTAGCCATGGCAGTATACTCGCCATCTCTCACCGGAACACAAGTCCCGCCATCTTCATCCATGCCTATGGTCACTTTGCACCTCACACCATTATTTGTAGGTATAGAACAATCTGAAGAGCGATGTCCGAGGATCCCATATTGGAAGCAAAATACCCCAATATTCTCATACATGGACTCCAACAAATTAGAGTCGTCTGAGATCTCAATGGAACCCCCGGAACAAGCGGCTTCGTAATATCAATCTCTATGCAAAGTCGGAAAAATGCGCCTTTCAACAATGCCTCAGAACAAGCATCCACTGCGATCAGTCTTCTAGTTATGGCACCAATCTCTGAGATGGATTCTCTATCCCAGTAATCGCAAGGTAAGTCTGATAACCTCACCCACACCCTAGAGTATATGGCTTTAGAAGATCAAAAAAAATTTCTCCAATCCTCTAGAGCCAAGATAGTACTTGCTACTGACCATGGCCCCACCATTTTCACTATTAACTTATCTTCCTCGCAGTTAAACTTAAAAGTTAGGAAACCGTTACCTATAGGAATGATATCATAGCTCCCCCTCATCTTTCACCTACGACATAACATCCTGGTCAGAAACTCTGAATCCAACATGTTATTACCTTGAAATTGCCCAACCAAGGAGTACTTCCATTGTTCTCTATTCCTCGTAAGCCTTTCCTTCGGAATCACTAATGTTTCATTAAAAACTTGTTGCAGGCGTGCTAACTACCTCCTCTTCCATCACCCTATGTTCGATATAAGCAGATTTACCACCTAACTTCGCAACCACTGCCCACCCTCGAGTAGGCACCGAGTTTCCAGCTATATAAGTATCAACCTTTCCATCCACTATACTAGTGGACACTTTTCCTTGCAAACCCGGCTTGCTTAGAAATCCACATTCAGTTGCTTTGTTTTGCTCCATAATGCTTCAAGCAACTTGTTGAAGCTAAGTTTGCCAACACGAATCGAGATTAATGGCCAAATATTTATAGGCAAAAGGATGGTTCAACCACTTTCCTTTAGAGATAAAAGGATGGAAATCGGCTTTCCTTGTTGATGATGATTTCAAGGATTCAGTTTCCTTTTAGTGTTAAAATTATAGATCCACTTTCCTTAAATGACAAGGTTATGAGACTTTGTTTTAAGTGATAAAGGTAAACAATTCAGTTTTCTTTTTATGAGAAGACTAGGGATTCACTTTGTTTCTAGTGATAAGATTAGGAATCAATTTCCTCTGGCGAAATTTTTTTCATCCTACACTACGTTCCCAACAAATAGGATGGTGGCTTGATTAACTAGAAACAATTAAATATGTTTTCAGATAACTCCATCCAAATTTTTTTTTTAGAAAATTACAATTTGATTCAGACTCTAGAAATGGGAATGGGACAATACTGTCACATTTTTGAGCTCACTACATTTGGGGGTAAATCAATTCAATATTCATCCAGCATTTCATAACTGGAATGCAGAGAGATACAATGAAATGTTGGTTGTCAATTCAATTCCCTATATCATTTACATCGACTAAAATTTGATACACCCTCTCTCTCTCTCACATGAGTTATGGCCTCAATTCCTCAAGGAGAAAAAAAACCCTTAACCCTAACCCTACAATGAACCTTAAAAAACATTAGAGAAGATGGGGAAATTCTATTTGCACACGATATTTTACTCTTGGCGCCCTAGTTACTCTTTACACCAAACTTCTATTTTGAAACACTACCATTTTATTCTCTGCACCCAAATTTTTTTTCCAAAAATACCCCTTCTCCTTTACTCTAACTCCTCACCCCGTCCGATCCCATTTTTATCCATTTTTGTTTGAGTATGATACTAGTTTAAAAGCAAAAAATATTTTGGTCGGATATTAATACCCAACCAAGAAACGTGCTGGTTGGGTATTAATACCCAACCAGTAAGCGAAGTCTCTCCCACAAAAAAAAACTAATTAACGATAAATTTCAAATAAATATACATAAAAAAAAAATTTCAAATAGTACCTTAAATTTGTTCTCTGATACCAACTGCATGTTGAAATTTTTTATTTGCATAAAAAAAACTCAAACTCAAATTCCAAACCCAAATTTCACTTATCACGGTAAAATTGAAGAATTTAAAATTCTTCTAATCTTTTCAGGAACGTTAATGTTTAAATTTTTAAAGGATTAAGAAATCAAATCGATGATTTTATAGGAAATGTGTTTTTATTAAATATCAAAAAAATTATTTAGGGTTTTAGAGAAAAAATAGAGGAGAAAGACGATGAGTCGTAGTTTCAAATTTTAAAAACTCTTAGTTTGGGATTTATAAGGATAATTTAGTCAAAAAAATAATGGCAAATTTGTAATTATTTATAAGTTTCAAAACCGTGCATCAAAAATAAAATACCGTGTACAAATAGAATTTCCCGAGAAGATGCTTCTATTCTATTTTGTTCAACGGACGGCTGATAAAGGCCCCAACGGACAAACCAACGGCTGATAAAACAAATCAGTACCCATAATTTGTCTATTTGTTAATTACCTCAATTTTGGCTAGGGCCCCCTTCGCATTATAAATGGCCCCACCCCCACGCACCCCCTCCGCCTCATCAAGAGAAGAGACGGGAGATAGAAAAAGAGAATGAGAGGCTACAATTCATTAGAAATCCTTGAATAGGGTTTGTAATCCAAGCTCTCTCCCTCTCCCCTTATCCTATCCTCTCTCAATAGTCTCCCTCTCTCTCTTTCATTAGAGGCTCTTTAGTCTTGCACTTGCTCATTGAGAAAGAGAGTGATCGTTGAATGCTCTTGTAGAGCTCTCTCTCTCTCTCTCTCTGCTCTCATGGCGCCGAGGACGGGGCGAGGCAAGGGGCACAAAAGCAAGGGTGAGAGGAAGAAGAAGGAAGGAAAAGGTGAAAAGCATCATTTTTTTTTTTCCTTTTTTTCGGAGAATGTGCCGTTAAAATCTTGTTTCTATTTTCATATGATTCTCGTAGAAAAGCTATCTATATATTTCAAGGACTTCTTTCTCTTTATAAAAAGTAGTGCTTCGCCTGTGCATGTTTTTTTGATTTTCCTTTTATTGCTTTTGTGAAATTCTTATATAAAAAAAAAAAAAAAATCCTACCTTCGCAGTTCTTGAGGATGTTTCATTAACTTCCATTGTTTTGCTTTCATGTGATTCATCTCTTCTAAGGACTTGTTTCTGGCTATAAAGATTTGTTTTGTTAAATACTATCTTCTGTGTTAGTTGCTTATAATCCTTATTATTTTTTATTTTTTGGTGGAGTAGTAGTTATCCCTAGTGTGATCGATGATGTTACAGTGGAGACGCCCTACGAGACCCAAGTCGCACTCAAGGTAACTATATATTTTTTGATTTTTTTTCCCCTTGAGAGTTTTATCATCAGTGGCGATTGTATTTGCCATTTTCAGGGAATATCCACCGAAAAGATACTGGACGTGAGAAAGCTGTTGGCCTCCAACGTGCAGACCTGCCACATAACCAATTATTCACTCACACACTCGGTAATTGTCCCAAAACAAACCACTTGGATTCATCCTTGTTCCGACTAGCAGTTTAATTTCATTTTGGAATTTTATGTAAAAACTACATATATATCGAAGTCGAGTAATTTCTGAATTTTGTCAATATTTTCGGTGGCTAACTAATGCGTGTGCTCCCATTGATAGAGCCGACGGCAACGGTTAGAGGATGGTGTGGAAATCATTAGTCTCAAACCCTGCCTTCTCAAGATCTTGGAAGGTTCGTTTGCAATCTCATCTCTCCTCCGTTTCATTTTATTATCGCATAATAATTATAATTAACTTGATTTTTTATTGAAAGATATATGTATTTTTTTTTTTTTAAGGGATCGAATATAACTTAACCATATAAAATTGTAACTTAGAAATTCGATATGTAGTTAAGCTGTTCTTTGAAAATAGTCTAAGTAATGGACAAATGAATTGATGGCACGTATACACACATGAAACGTGAAACATTAGAGTGTCCTCTATGTTTCCCTTGACGACAAGAACATTATTTCAGTACTGTTAATCAATCAATCAATCTAAATAATGCTAGCACGTGGTACATGCAGTGCAAAACTATTCAACCATCTCCTAATTAATCATATCTTAATTAAACCAATAATGTAGACCAATAATGTAGAATATTAAATTAAAAGGTCATGCTTTGTTGAGATCTATACCAGCTTAGCTACTAACCCTGCGTCTCATATTTATGTAGAGTACGTAACGACTTGACTTTGGATACCGAAAGAGATGCCTTTTTTGTTTAGTATGTACTTTAAGAAGGTACCGTACGAGATAGATTCCTTTAAAGCGGTAGATAAACACCATGTGAGATATGGTTATTTCCTACAAAATTAGATTAACAATAACAAAATTAAAAGATAGTGTTCTTTCTCGGACAACATAATTAACCTAGTTATGCCATATGAGAGTAATTGTTTATTAATTGTGTCTTCTTCTGCCAGGTGATCATATTAGAAGTTGGGTGATTAAATTAGAAGTTAGGAATATCAACGCGGACCGGTCATTAAATGCTCGCTAACTACAAGACAAATAATTTGTTTTAAAGAAATCGATAATTAAAATACAATTTTAAGAAAATTAATGAAGCTTGATGATGACAGGGGCAGCATTCTTTCTAGCTGCAACATCCCAAACATCTCCGCTTCAATTTGTCCCTTATCCTGTCTCTATAAGAATGACCGTTCATTTTTCGTCCAATGGTCCAGGTTCTTTGGTATAATTTCGATATTTGAAAAATATTTATTCTTTTTTTTTTTTCTTTTTGGTGCCAAATAATGAGACAAAAAATCGAACCTTGATGGAATCTATGTGATATACAAAGATACTACTAATGCCTCTCCTTGTGAATCTTTGTTTTATTCCTCAAATACTTTACTGCATATATAAAAAGTAAAATAATAGTCTTTTTTGTTAGTTGAGAAAAAAAATATTTTGCAATTGAAATATTTTAAGGAGAGTCTGGATGAGAAGTCATTTATTATCTACATTGTCGATAATGTCTGATTTATTCATCAATCAAGTGCCAAAGAGATGTATACGAGTAAAACTATTACAAAAATCTGCTAATTATGATACTTGATCTATGTGTTGTTTTTTTGCATATCTTTTTCTTTTTCTTGACTATGCTTTAATCACATAATTCTTGTGAGTGTTTTTTTTATGGCCTATATCTATACCGTGGATCATATTTATTCGAATGGTTTAATTTTCAATTTGCATTAGATGCATATTCTTACATTTTTATTAATAGTGCCCTCTCCATGTCGATAGCAGAGACTTGCTGGATTGTATATTTAGGTTGAGCTAATTTTTTGCTAAGCAACTTCTAATCATTTAGGTTAAACTAATATTATTCTAAAGCACGAAATCTTAAGCAATCAGGCATCATATAGCAGTTCTATCATTAGTCGACTGGTGTCCATCTGAATATACAATTTTAATACTTGGGTCTCTAACCTAATTGAATAATCATTGTGTGTTTTTTTTTGGGGCTTGAAACATTAAGTTTATGATATGGTTATGTTTAGATTGTGGGTGTACCTACTAAAAATATTTTAATTTCCTGAGTTAAACGAGTTGCATTTTTATTATGCAAGAGTTCCTATGGCAATAATTTACTAAATTTATAATTATTATTTATTTTGTGAAGAACGATGAAGTTTTCTTATAACTAGTATTATGAGGGTCAAATGTTCCACTTGGTCCTTTTCTTTTCTTCTCCTTTTTTACTAGAATAATTAAAAACAGGACGATTCCTCCAAATTCTTACAAGTTTTTTTTTAATTATTTTTCTATTACTTGTTCTTTTATTTCATATTCGCTATTTAGAGTATAGAGACATGCAACAAGGTACAATTTATGGAGATGGACATGGACATGAAAACATCAAAGTACTACACGTAATGAGATTACGCAAGGTTAATAAATAATAACATTGCATTATTATGGGAAATTCTAAATGCGCACCACATTTTACTAGTGAGCACCACATACTATATATAGTAAAGTAATTTACAACATTGGGAAAAATGGTGCTCACTATTAAAATCTGGTGCGCATTTAGAATTTCCCCATTATTATTATTATTATTATTATTATTTTCCTAAAACGGCAAAGTCTCTGATCAAGTTTTTTAACATGAAATTTCTTTTATGATCTAATCTTTTTAACTTTATCGGTGTTTGATCAATTTGGCTTTAGCTATCAATTACACTATAGTAATGCATATTTATGTAAATTAATGAATCAAATAAAGTGATTGGATGGTAAAAAAAAAAAGTATTTCTATAAAAAAAAAAAAAAAAAAGGACAATTTGCGCTCTTTCCAAGTTGGAGTCTAGCAAGTATTTAATGAGACTTGTTTAAAAATGATAAGAGGACTTATACGCAAAATCTGCCAGTGGTGTGCTCGTTTAGAAACACAGTGGGGTCAATGGGAAAAGTGGTGTGCTCGTTTAGAACTATGCAAAGGAAATACACTGTATCAGAACAAGAAATACACTGGGGTCATTGGGAAAAGTGGTGTGCTCGTTTGGAAACTTCCAATCTCTTTGCACATAGCCCCTTACTCCCAAGAGCACTACCAGTAATTTTTTCACTCGTGTGCAGAGCCATACGCAACTGAGGAGCAAGCAGTTGCGCAAGTGCGGAGGCTGCTGGACATCGTCGCGTGCACCACTGCCTTCGGTAAGGGCGGGGGCAAGGCGAAAAAGTCCGCCGCTCCCCCAACAAACGCCAAAGTACCATCCGCGTCCCCGGCCACGTCCCCGAGCGCGAATATCGATGCATCCTCTCTGGTCCCGGCGATCTCCGAGAAGTTCGACATGGCGCCGATCCAGCCGCCTCCGAAGCTTGGCGACTTCTACGAGTTCTTCTCGTTCGCGCATCTACCCTCACCTATTCTATGTAAGCTCCGTGGATCATTATGCTCGTTGTCTGTTCTTGATTTGTTTAGGGTTTCGAGGGAATATTTCGTCTTTTTCTGCAGTTGTACGAAGGCGCGAAGGCGGCGATGCTGGAGAGAAGAAGGACGGCGATCACTTTGAAATCGAGGTGAATTAACATTTTACTTTTTCTTCAAATTTTATTTCCCCTGAAAAAAGAGATTTTATATTAAATTCATCTAAAATTTGCTTATGTGATTCACTTTTATATCTAGTAATTGGTAATATGAGAACTTATCTGTATGCATGTATATAATCTTTATGTTTGTAAGTTGTGGCCCTAATCTGCATTTCTAGTTAAGCAATTAGAATTGGCTTCCTCGTTGCAACGATAGTTACTTACTTTCCCTTTCATCAGATTACTGTTATTGAATTTTCATTTTTATTTTTCTAAAGAAATTAGGGTTGAGTCAGACTCTGGCTATAAACTATATATATACTAACAGTGTTCTAAAAAGCATTTTAAATGTATGCGGACTTGAAATACACGTAGAATTAAGAAATCGTTCTATCAATATAGACAAGTCGATTAATCATGAATGAGGATTATGTGGGTTATGTGTTTGCATAACCTATATAAGCCGTATGCGGGTTTACTGTTTTACGATTTTAAACTCGACAAATCCAGCCCACTCTTTTAAAACCCCTTTCCTCAGCTCCTATGGCATCCAAATTCAATCTTCGACTCCTCGATCTCTATCCTCTCTTGCTCTCGTCTCTAGTCCTCAATTAATCTCTGATTCGTTGTCTTCGGTTATCGCTCGCCTTACGTTACCTCCTATCGTCTTTCACTTCCTAATCATCCACGTCATACGATCTTCCTCTCTTCTTCAATTTTTGATCGCCTAACCTAATTCTAACAATACCAACATCCAACTCTCTCTTCCTTTCTTCTATTCAATTTCCAATTGTTGACTGGTCCGATTCTTATCTACACCTAGTTACCACATCCTAACCTGACTCCTTTTCAATTTTCGATCACTAACTCTTTCTCCTCTTCAATTTTTGATTCTTTTTAATTTCTGATCATCCTCTCTTAGCCTCAACTGAACCTGGTAACACTCAACTCTAACAAAATTCTTAGCTAAACAACTGCATGTATATTGTATGGTCACAGTGAAGCTACTTTATCTCTTCAATCTTGATGAACAAATTCTTTTAGATTAGTGTGATGTTTAAGTTTTGAGTAATTTTTTAATCTTTTTTGAGATCAGTTGATTCTGTTCACTATGAACCCTTGATAGTTCACTGTGAACCTGTTAATTTTTTTTGATCTTTTTTAGATCAGTTTATATTGTGAACTTGTGATAGATAATGTTTAATTTTTGTAATTAAGTAGTGATTAGGTGTTTATGTTGTTTTCGAAAGAGAAGTAATGACATTCAAGAAACACTATGGGAAAATAACAAAAGAACAAAAAAAAAAAAAAAACATCAAATTGAATACTGTAAATAAGTTCAAGTTAGGTGATTATGTTATTATAATTTTGTTATGCTTTTTCCTAATATTCTTGAATTTATAGCACTCAATATATGCATTTTCAAGTATTAATATATATTAAAATATTAATATTCCACATAATTCTGCGTAATCCGTTTAATCTCCGTGGAATCTGCTTATGCATTATACACTTCCGAACCGCACGCATAATGAAAACGTATTTTAGAACATTGTATACTAATAAAGGTAGCATAAAAGTCTATTCAATAGAAGAAGGGGCTTCCGTTCCAAACACCATAGACCTATGATTTCAGAACACCCATTTTTCTTACTTGGATTGAGAAGGGGATATATGCATTCAGGTTCGATGTGTACGTAGAGCTTAAGGAAGGAAGTCGGAGTTCAAGCTATAAGCTGTGCCGCACGCGCACACACACACATATATGAGAATAATGAAAATGAACTGGCAACTTATGCAAGTTACTTAAGCTAAAGTTCGTTTCCACCATCTCTAATTATTTTTTTTTAATTTTTCTTTCGGATTATGATCTCGACCTTTATTCATACCCAATTTTTTGGGTTTTTGTTTTGATTTTGTCTTCCAACAAGTTGATGCAAACTTAAATGTTTTCGGTGAATAAAACATTTTGAATGAATTTGATTAAAAGGTAAATGAACTCCAAAATTCATGAAATTTGATCTCAAAATAGTTAAAAAGGTAGAGATCCTAATTCCAGAAAAAGTTTAAAGAAAAATCATTAAATCACTATGTTTTTTGCTGTCATTTGACTTAAGTTTTCCTGAGCTGGTGGCTCACTTACAGTAATCCGTATATATATATATATATGTATATATATATGTATATAACATAATATATATGTATATATACATATATATTAATATATAATATATTATATATATATTTTATATATATTATATATGTATATATAATATATGTACATATATATATATATACACATACATATATACATATGCATATATATATATATATATATGTATATATTCACACACACACACACATATATACATATATGTGTGTGTGTGTGTATAATATAATATGTATATATATATAATATTAATATACATATCAATATTGAAAAAACGCGTTACGCAATGCGTTACATGACGGAGCGAGGGCCGGCCGAGGGGAAAATAACGTGTGGCTACGGAGCTTGTTTTTTTCCTTCAAATAATGCACGTTACGTTACGTTATTTTGTAATACGTAATAGCGTGCATTATATACAAACTTCAATCCTATATATATATTCTCACCCATAGCCTGAAACTCATTTCGCCCAATCCTTCTCTTCCCTCAACCCTAATTTCCCCGATCCCCCTCTCCCCTTAGCCCTAATTTTCCCGATACCTCTCACCCGCTCTTCCCTCCTTCACACAGTCGCAACCCTCCTCTGCCGCTCCCCGTCAGTCAAAGGCCCCGATTCTTCTCCTGATCAAAGCCCCCCGACTTCAAAACACATTCCGGAACTCCGATAGAGGGTCCAACGCATGTTTCGCTCGATCGACCTCCGATTTCACCTCTACTATTTTGACTGACCCTCGTTTTCTAATCTACAACTCTGTTCAAGCTCTAATTTCTCCTCTACAAGTCCGAGCTTGGAGAAGTTGACATTGAGCTGGATCCGACTGACCTTCGATTCCACTTTGACAACTCCGATTAACTTCTGACCTCACCTCTGGTGTCTTATATGGTGACGAAAGTGGTTGGGGATCTCTGCCGACGCTGTGTGCGGCTCAGACTTCTTCTCCGACTCCCAACAGAGGCTCAGCCTCCTTTCCCAATCTCCCGACAGATACTCAGTCTCCTTCCCCCAATAGAGGCTCAGGCGCTCAGTCTCCTCCCCTAGTCCACTTTCAATAGGTAATCTTCCGATTTTTCCCAAATTTAATTTTATCTCTGATTATTAGCAATGAATTAATTAGCAAAGTGAACTGCAAAAATGAAATAATTATTTTTGCATGGAAAATAATTTAAATGGCATGTTGGCAAACTGAAATAAGATGTGGATTGTGGAATTTGAATTGTTATGCAAGAATTATTTCAATTAGCATTGGGGTCAGGTTGTTAGGGATGTGGAATTTGCACCGTTATGCAAAAAAAATACTATAGTTTACTGTTTAAGTTTTAGGGAGATCGTGATTTAAAGAAAATATGAGTGTTTATGTTTATGTAAAGAAAAATAATAGTGATTGTTTATGATGTAGAATTTACTGGGATGTGGAATTTACTATTTAAGTTTTAGGGAGATTATGATTTAAAGAAAATGTGGCTCTTTATGATTTAAAGAAAAATAATAATGTTACTGTTTATGTTTTACATATCCATATGATCCGCGAAATTAGAGATAAAAAAATTAGATAAAAATTAGTGATATTGTCCATTTATACTTAAAGAAATTAGAGATGCTTAGTTAACTATTGATTATTGAACTTAAAATTGTGTTTTGTGTAGATTGATATTTGATAATTTGAACTTGAAAAATCATGTTATTAAAAATGGATCTGGCAAAAGAGTGGGAAATCTATAAGGAAGGGGAACTAAGTAATTATTTTTATTTCAAATACTGTAATCATCATATGCTGGGATCACTCGACTTAAACA
Organism: Dracaena cambodiana; assembly: GCA_036321105.1. Lineage (NCBI taxonomy): Eukaryota > Viridiplantae > Streptophyta > Magnoliopsida > Asparagales > Asparagaceae > Dracaena > Dracaena cambodiana. Next base: position 38,452,967 of record JAYEPQ010000011.1, on the reverse strand, counting down.
CCATTTGGCTGGTATGAGGCATGGCTCGAACTTTAGGTGTTATGAAGCAACACTCAGTCTCGAACTTTAGGTGTTATGAATAAATTTATTAATTTTGAAGCCTGCCAATCGATGTTGGAGACAACCTTAAAGAAGGAGGTAAGAGATGACTGTTTCAGAAAAATAGGAAAATGTATCTATACAAACGGACTGTCATTCAGCATCTTGAATAGTTCATATTGGAAGGAGATGATCGAAACAGTTGGGAATTTCGGATTTGGCTTGAAACAACCATCTCCGTACGAGATAAGAATGCAGGTTGTTAAAGCCGAGGTTGAGGATATTAAAAAGATTAAGGAAAAGCGTATGGCGGTTTGGGAGAAATATGGATATACAATAATGTCAGATGGGTGGACTGACAAGATGGGTGGACTGACAGGAAGAGCAGAATTTTAATAATTTTAATAAATTTTCTTGTGAATTCATCTTAGAAGACTTTCTTTTATAAGTCTATTGATGCATCTGTTCAGTTCAAAACAAGAGATTACTTATGTGAGTATTTTGATAAGCTAGTTGAGATTGGAGAGAATAATGTTATACAAGTGATTACGGACAATCACGCTTCTTATGTCAATGCGGGCACAAAACTTATGGATTCACGAAAATGTCTTTACTGGACTCCTTGTGCAGCTCATTGTATTGACTTGATGTTTGAAAATATAGGCAAAATGAAGATATATAAGGAGACTCCTGAAACAGTAAAGGGGATCATACAATTCTTATATAATCATGCTTAGGTTTTGAGTTTGATGTTGACATACATGAATGGAAACGAATTGCTCAGGCTGGCCATCACTTGATTCGCGATGTTATTCTTGACTTTACAAAAACTATATAAATTAAGGTAACCATTGAGGAAGATATTTACTTCTGATGATTTCAACAAGAGTGCTTCGACGAAGAAACCGAATGCAGTGAAGGTAAAAAGGATGGTGCTATCTAACAGAAGTTTCTAAGGCTGAGTTCTCTTTTGTTTTAGCACCACACTTCCACTCGTTTATGTGTTGCAAGAATTGGATTTTGATATGAGGCCTTATATGCCGTTTCTATATGAGATATTTGATAGTTGCAAAGAGAAAATTGCCAATGTCTGTGGTGACAGTAAGAGGAAGTACATGCCATACTGAAATTTGATTGATAAAAGATGGATAGGCATGTTGCATAAGTCCCTCTATGTAGCGGCTTGCTTTCTAAATCCTAGGTGCTTCTACGGTGATACATTCTTCAATATTCCTGAGATTATAAGAGGCCTTTATGAATGCATGCAGTGAATAATCCCGACCTCAATGAGTATACACAAGCTGACGTGGAGTTGGATCAGTATAAATAGAAATTTGGAGAATTTGGATCCCCGCTAGCTCAAGTAACTATGAACGCTCAAAATCCTGGTATATCTTAATTCATTGTTTTCATTTTTAGGGTTCTATTTGTAGAACTATTATTAAGTTACTTTTAAATTTTTTTATCACCAAAATTAATTATTTATTTCAGTTGTTTTGGTGGAAAAGATTTGGAGAGGATTAGGGCTGAGCAGAAACCTGAAAAAACCGATCTAAATCGCTAAACCGAACCGAACCGATCGGTCTAGATTATTTGGTTTTCTTTTCGATTTTGTTAAAAAATCGAAATTAATTACGGATTTTGGGTCGGATTTCGGTGGCTTTAGTTCCAACCGAAACCGACCGAAAAAACCGAATTATATTCTACCCGATTCGCTATCCGACTCGTAATCCGAATTCTTTAAAATCTCTCTCTCTCTCTCTCTCTCTCCCCTGCAATTAGTTCCCGATTCCCAGTTTCGAAACCTGACCCTAGTCGTCGAGTCCTCCCTCGCCATAGCTCTCTGCCTCTCCCTTTGTGACTTTGACGCTCCAAAGCCTCCGGACTCCTCTGCCGCTAACTCGCTCCGGCCTCCAAGGCTCCATCTTCCAAGTCCTCGACTCCCCTCCTTCTTTCCTCAGCCTCCATTCCAATTCCCAAGTCCTCCGGCCTCTCGGCACTGTCCCGTCTCAGCGCTTAAGAAGTCTCTTCAGTTACCATGAATCATCTGTATGGCACAAATTCTAACAAAATCGAAAAAATGGAAGACCAATTTTAGTCATTATGATGTATCGGTACATAGTTACTTGAAATCCAATTATTAAGACTTTATTAAACACTATGATATTATCAAGAGCAATCCAAATCTCAGGATGGCTTTCCAAACAAAGTATCCAAGATCCAAACAATTATAAATTAATAAGATTAGTATTAATGCCAAGTTGATCAAAACAAAGTACTGTAAAATCAAGTGGCCATTTTTTCCCCTTAGTCAGCAGAGGCCCACACTTTAAGCCTAGTTTTTTCTTCTTTTTTTTTAAATAATTGTGCTGTGGGCCGTAGGCCCAAATAATTGAAAATTGACCGAACAAAATTCGGTTTCGGTTTTCTTAGAGGTTCGATCGGTTTTGTTTTCGGTTCTACTATTTCGGTTCGGTTTTCGGTAGATTTTTTCATCCAAACCCGAACCAAACCGACCGATCTCACTATTAGAGAGAATGTTTTAATACTCTAAAAGTTTGCAATTCGAAGCTTTTCTCTTACGACTAGTGTTTTTGGATATGAGCGCAATTGGAGCACTTTTGAGTAAGTATGAATTTAAAAAAATTTAATGTATTATTTTTTAAACTACCTTATTTTTCATCATGCTCATATAATAATTCACAACTTTTTTAAAAGTGCATTCAAAAAAAGATGTCGCTTGGAGAAAAAACGCGTATATTCTCTTGTATACGTCATGTACAATATTAAGTTTAGAAAGAGAAATATTCGGAGAAAGCGAATGAATTTGAATCCAATTTTGATAGATGAGGCGACATCAGAAGATAAATGGCCTGTTGAGAGTGAAAAGTTGTCTCCCAGAAAATCTTGGATTGCTAGATGAGTCTGCTGATGACGATTCTAATACAAAAACGAATGATTTTTTAGAAGTCACTGCAATTAATCGCAATCAAAATATTTTTTCACCCATTTTGAATAAGGGAAACAAGTAAGATAAAACTGAAAGCTCAACAAAGAAACGAATGGTCGATACTTCTTGTAAGTTATCCAATTTTTACAATTTAATATTCTTAAATGACTATTCTAATATCATGATTTGAGTATCAAATAACATCCTAATTTGTATTTCTTATGTAACATCTTCTTCGGACAAAAGGAAAACAATTGATGATAGTTTTGATGAGACGGGGGATGACATCGATTCGTAAGATGCAAACTACATTATGGAGGAGAATGATCTTATTATTGTAGATTAGATGATGGCACGGGTTTATGTTTTATCTTATAAGAAAAAATAGTATTTTTGTTGTGTATTTATTATAATCATGTAATTAATTTGTACAAATTGATGATAGTTTTGTTGTGTATGATCTTGTTATTTGCTATAAATTTTAGAATTTTTCTATGCCTTTAAATTGATTTTACGGTATTTTATATGATTTTTTAGATTCAATTTCTTATTTATGAAATTTATTAAATACAATTTTATATTTATTTTAATTAAATAAATAAAAAATTGCGTAACCTATGTTATTTGCTACATAAAAAGGGCAGCTCGGTACTACAAAGCTCCCGCTATGCGCGGGGTCCGGGGAAGCGTCGGACCACTTAGGTTTTTTGTACGCAGGTTTACCTTCCTTTTTTACTATAAGAGGCTGTTTCCACGACTTGAACCCGTGACCTCCAGGTCATATGGCGACAACTTTACCGTTGCGCCAAGGCTACCCTTCATGTTATTTGCTACATAACTTAACAAAAAAAAAAAACGTTATGTTAACGTTATCGTTATTTTAAGCATTGATACACACACATATATATGTATATATATACATATATGATATATATATGTGTGTGTGTACACATATATATATGCATGTGTGTATACACACACACACACACATATATATCTATATATATACACAGACACACATGTACATATATATATATGTATGTATAAAAGTTTATATATATATATATATATATATATATATATATATATATATATATATATATATATATATATATATATATATATATAGGATTATTGTAGGTGAGCCAAAACGTTATTGAACCAATGATTTTTCTTCAATTTTTTTTACAATTACTATCTCTACCTCTTTAATTTCTTTCGGATTAAATTTCATAAATTTTGAAGTTTATTATCTTTTTATCAAGTGCATACAAAATGTTTTTTTCATTAGAAACCGTTAATTTTGTGTTAACTTGATGGAGGACCATATCAAAACTAAAACCCGTGAAATTTGGTATGAGTGAACCCTAAGGAGTCAAGATCATAATCCAAAAGAATTTTTTTTTAAATAAAATTATTGGAGATAGTGGAAATGAACTGCAGCTCAGGTAACTTGCGTGGGTTGGCAGCTCATTTTCTTTTTTCCACACACACAGATATATATGGCATCCCTTGTGAAGGATGTGTATTCATATAGTTTCTATTGGATTTCAATGATAGGACCTCCATTATCATGAGTTAGTATGTTAAAATTGATCTATATACTATTTAAAGTGTTCTATGAAAAATTAATTTATTAAAAAATTTCTTGTCCATACATCAGGTTGGCATAAAATGGATTATCAAAAATGCTACTTTTCATAGATCTACATTTCAGGACATAAATTCTTGGTCTAACTATTTAGTCATGATTCAAATACCTATAAATACTTACACACCAATTTTTGTTCGATTTTATGTTCTACACTGTTAAACTAATAAACTCGCAAAATGGGCCAAGACATATGTTAAAAAAAATATTTGTATGGACTTGCTTCTCTTTAAAGGTACCTCGGATGAGACTTGCTTCTCTCATTGGGTAATTTCAGATTACCTGTCCAAAAATTCGCAAAAATAAAATAGAGTTTGAAAAGGAAATATCAGTCTTAATAATATTAGAAAACAGTCTTTATTTTCATTCTTATCAGATTTATCGTTATTGATGTTCACGTAAGCAATGCAACTAATTTCAGGTGAAGGTTTGTAATGGCAAGCTCTTGAACATAGTTGCCTCTATTGATGGGTTCTACACAAGAGGCAAACAATGCATTCGGAGCCACAACCTAGTGGACCTTTTGCAGCAGCTTAGTAATGCATTTACAAATGTGAGTGAGATTTTTTCCCTTTCCTGGTGATTTTTTTTTTTGACATTTTAGGTCTCATGAAAAAAAGCCATTTCGCTTTGGAGATAATTGAAATTTTCTTCTTGTTCATTTAGTTTCCACTTGACTCCATGTTCTTCAGAATTTTATCAAAAAAGTTGATGCATGCTTTCGCATGGTCCTTATCCCATCTATTCTAAAAAATAATTTTCATCGATGCCTTTCTCAATTACTTGCAGGCATATGATTCTCTAATGAAGGCTTTTCTGGAGCATAACAAGGTGTCTGCTCCAAACTAGGCATCTTAATTGGAAGTTTGCATTTGACCTTGTTAATTGACTTGTATGAAAGTCCCTTGTTAATATTGGTAATATTATCTTGATTTCAGTTTGGTAATTTGCCTTATGGATTCCGAGCAAATACATGGCTCGTCCCTCCCATTTTAGCTGAGTCACCTTCAAAATGCCTCTCCCTGCCAATTGAAGATGAAAGATGGGGAGGTAATGGGGGTGGACATGCGCAAAACAGCAAATATGAGTATAGGCAGTGGTCTAAAGAATTTTCAATTTTGGCAAGGATTCCGTGCAAGACTGAAGAGGAGAGATTGACCCGAGATCGGAAGGCCTTTCTATTGCACAATCTATTCGTTGACACTTCAATATTTAAAGCTGCCTCTGCCATTCGTCATCTTATTGATTCTAACAGATACTCACATGCTTTGGAAGAAGATGATCTGGTCTTGCATGAAGAGACTGTAGGAGACTTGAACATAGTAGTGAAGAGAGATTTGGCAGATGCCAGTGTGAAGCACGAGGAGAAAGTTGATGGGAGCTGCTTGCTTCGTATGTGTGCTAATGATATTTCCAGGAGAAATGTTCTTAAAGGTCTTACTGCTGATGAGAGTGTGGTTATTCGAGTATGAATCGATGCTACGTTCTCTCTTAAAGAATTATTTCACTATTATCATTTGCATGCAAGTACTTAGTGAACATAGTTTCTTTGCAGGATACTGTCACACTAGGAGTAGTTATCGTAAAACATTGTGGTTTTACTGCTACTGTTAAGATCTCAGGACATGTAAATGAAAGCGATAGTCTGCATATTGACATAGATGACCAACCTGATGGAGGTTCAAATGCCCTTAATATTAACAGGTATACCTCCTGTACACTTGCCATTGCACTTTGTTACAACACTGTGCAGCGCACATCAATCAGAGACTGCAATCAAGACATGCCAAGAACTTCCCTTTTCTTAATTTGTTTCTTTTTCTTTTTTCTTCTCATCTTCCTTTTCTGTTGGGAGGATATTAGAATGTTAATTTTATTTTGTTTATTCATCCTCACATTTATGTCATGTCTTGCATGTTCCTTCTGTATTGCAAACTACTTTAATATATAGAATTTCTTTAATTTCTTTTTACAATATGTATATTGATTAGTTACCTCACCATGTTTATTGACTCAATTTCCTCAATGTTTGCAGTTTAAGAGTAATACTTCCCAGGGTTATTGACTCCGAATCATCTTCAAGTCATCAGTGTTATTCTAATTCTGATGACTTGCAAGCAGCAAGATCCTTGGTGCAGAGGGTACTAAAAGATAGCTTAAGTAAGTTAGAAAAACTTCCAGATACTAATGAGAAGTCCATCAGATGGGAACTCGGTACTTGTTGGATTCAACACTTGCAGAAACAGGCAACATCGACAACTGAGGAGGCCAAAGGTAACTTGGAAGACAGCTTGGTTGAGCCAATAGTTAAAGGTCTGGGGAAGCATTTTGAACCGTTGAAGAAAATAAAAAAGAAAACAGATTCAACTGGCTGCTGCAGCTCCGAAAAGGCAGATCCTACTGCTGATACCATGGTGATTGAAGAAACATCAGATACAGGGAAACTAAATCAGTGCAGAACTGATGGGAATTATGAACTAAGGGAACTTCTATCAGAAGAAGCTTTCTTGCGTTTGAAAGATTCTGGGACTGGTCTTCATCAAAAGGTATGCAGGATTTCTGGTTTTGACTTTGTTGATATGTTTTGTTGAACTCCATTAATATAGGACAAAATACTCATCCTTGTGGCCTCTCCATGCTTGAAGTTCTCTTGGCTCATCATATATCTCCCAGATAACACATAAAGAATCAATAACCGGAAATTATACATTAGAAATCCAACTTAACTCATGGTCTTCACAATGTATTTGTTTGAAGCTTGTAAGGCAGAAGATAGTGCTTAGTTATGTTGCTGGCTTATGTAAACTCCTAACTATTACCTATTGTACTACTGAATTGGAACATTAGTTAAATACTTAAACATGTTGTATCGTTAATACATATAAATTCAAACCCATTCAAGTGAACCTTTAGGTCTAATATGTGGGACCAAATTTCAACATGAGTCTAGTTTTTCAACAAAAGAGGGCATCCAAGTTTACATACCTATTTTACTTTATAAAAGAATGCAAATCAATTGTTATTCCCAATTTTTTCTCTGCTCATAATCAGTCTCTAGACCTAGTTTCACATATGCCGTCCTTAAGTAATGCCACAGGTAAAGGAACATTATGGCACAAATTAAGGCCCAGTTTCTGGTTTTATTTGATGTACGGCTTATAACTGGAAATGATGCAAACAAAGATGTAATGTATTTATGCTCAGTTCTTTGGTTTTTGTTAAATAGAATATGCAACTGGGATTAAGACGACAAAAGAGGAAAATGACTAGAGAAACATAACGATAACCAACTCCCCTAGTGAATATAAAATCTAATTACAAACGGAATACAAGAAAGGATCTTGTTTACTGAAATATACCACTGGGATGGAGTCCACAAATGTTTTGAAGTTGATAGAGGAACAAATTAATTGACCATTAAGAAAGAAAGAGAAGAGGTAATACAAAGTTTTTGTCATTTTGTTACTAATTCATAATATTAGTACCTTATAAGCAAGCTTTTAATTATCAGCCGACACCGACACGATTCACAAATATCAAATCACTTTTTGAAATATCTGATACGATAGTTTTTTGTAGGACCTCGTAACTTGAATGCAATTTAAACAATATGGATGCAGAATAATATGGAAGAACAAGTTGAAGGAGAGTGTGCAAAGGAGATGAAAATGAGGAAAATAAGTAAATATTCTTCGGTTCAAGTGAATCTAGTGAGGGATTTTGTTTGTTAATGTAATGTTATTATTATTATTATTATTATTTTGCTTATCAAGTGCCCCTGTGTACCCCCACTACATCTACTTCTACTCCTGGTTTAATTAATTAATTACCCAAGTTAAGATTCCTTTAATGACCTAATGGAGGTTCAGTAGAATCTCCCCATTTGGAGGCAGGGTTGCTATCAGTAGGAAAACCTATTTTCGCAGTGTAGTGTCATTTTGATTACCAACTTTATAGTCATTGCCCTTTTGGATGTCTGTTGCATATATATATATATATATATATATATATATATATATATATATATATGAGAAAAATGGAAATGAGCTGACAGCTCACGCAAGTTATCTGAGTTACAGTTCATTTCATCTATCTCCAATAATCTTTTTAAAAAATTTCTTTTGGATTATGATCTTGACCCGTAGGGTTCATTCATACCCAATTTCTTGGGTTTTAGTTTTTATTTGGTCCTCCATCATGGTAACACAAAATTAACGATTTTCAATGAATAAAACATTTTGTATGCACTTGATGAAAGGATAAATGAACTCTAAAATTTATGAAATTTAATCCGAAAGAAGTTAAGGAGGTAGAGATAGTAATTGTTAAAAAAATTGAAGAAAAATCATTGGATCATTATAGTTTTGCCGCTAGCTCACGTAACTTTTTCTGTGCTGCCCGCTTACCTACAGTAATCCCTATATATATATATATATATATATATATATATATATATATATATATTGTGTTTTACCAGTTTTTGGCATTTTCCCTTGGTTGTTTATTTAGTTATATATATATATATATATATATATATATATATATATATATATATATTGTGTTTTACCAGCTTTTGGCATTTTCCCTTGGTTGTTTATTTAGTTGTTCTGTAAATTTGCTCATAGTTTTATTATTTGCATTTTTATGTGATTTTTATGTGCTTGATTTCTTAACTACTAAACATTTATCAACGTATTTTACAATGTGATGTGCGATTCGATACATAGGTAGGGATAATGATACGCAATACATATCCCTGATTTTTTGAGTTTGCATAAAATAGAGTATGATGAGTTTCTTATGTTTCACTATCAACCCTACTCCGACTTCATTCATGCTCCAATGATTGAAATTGTTGATTCGAACAGTCACCAGATGAGCTTACCAAGATGGCACAGAAATATTATGATGATGTTGCTCTTCCTAAGCTGGTAATTGTTTTCTCTAAACCGATACAAGTGTATGCTCTCCTGTTTTCTCCTTAAATTTTTAATGGGTCTGTATTTCTGACGTCCACAGGTAGCTGATTTTGCTTCCCTTGAACTCTCTCCAGTTGATGGAAGAACTCTAACAGATTTCATGCATACAAGGGGACTTAAAATCTGTTCCTTGGGGCGTGTAGTGAGTGCATTGTTTCATCTTGCTGTCATTTTCTGTCACTTCTCTTCTTTTTAAATATACCTTCTAGAGTACATGCATTGACATTCCTACTCAATGCAATGAAGGTTGAACTTTCAGAGAAGCTACCACATATACAGTCCCTTTGCATCCATGAGATGGTTACTCGAGCCTTCAAGCACATACTTCGAGCTGTCATTGCTGCAGTGGACAATCTGTCAGACCTGTCTGCTGCAATTGCTGCAGTTTTAAACATTCTGCTGGGGTCCTCGAAAGTGGAAACTGTTCACGAGGATTTTGCTAATGAGCATGATCTCAAAATGAAGTGGCTGGAGACCTTTATTTCGAAAAGATACTGTTGGAGTCTGAAAGAAGAATTTCACCACCTGAGGAAGTTTGTGCTTCTCCGAGGACTTTGCCAGAAGGTAAGTGTAATTGGATGCTTTATAAACATGCATATCTGGAGTTGTCTCAGGTTAGTAATCTTATATTAACATATCTGGAGTTGTTTCAGGTCGGAGTTGAGCTGATCCCTAGAGATTACGACATGGACAGTCCAAGCCCATTTGAGAAGTCTGACATTGTCAGCATTGTTCCTCTGTGCAAAGTATGACAATGCACATTTCACTGATTTCAGTTCTAAACACTGACAATCCAAAGCAAATCATAATAAATAATGTTTGACATTGTGGACCTTTTCCTATATTGAATACAGCATGTAGTCTGCTCATCAGCAGATGGTCGAAACTTATTGGAGTCATCAAAAGCAGCATTGGACAAGGGAAAGTTGGAGGATGCTGTTACCTATGGCACAAAGGTATTGTCATTATTATGAACTGACAGATGTGAATGGAATATCATTGTAAGAAACTAAGAAACAAGCTGCAGAGTATATTTTCTCTTGATAAACTATTAATATGATACACATCAGCTGATACATATCACATTTCCCATTTTGTGAAGGCTCTAGCGAAGATGATAGCAGTTTGTGGCCCTTACCACCGAATGACTGCTAACGCTTACAGTCTTCTTGCGGTAGTTCTTTACCATACGGCAGACTTCAATCAGGTAAAAAAATTTTTGGAGATTCTAACTAGCTGGGGACTGTGTCCTTTATTACCTCATTTCAAGTAGTTCTGTTCAAAATATAATATAATGTTTTTAGTCTTCTTACGATAGTTCTTTACATGTTATATGCACCGAATGAAGAATCTTATTTCATAACAAAGCCATGGCCATTTCCCCTCTAATTTTGGATAAATCGTATGATTCCTGCAATTGTGCACTCTTGCAGATAATACCTCTTCCTGAAATCATTCATTAGCTAAATCCTGCACTCTCAAGGGTCAGTAAAAGAATTTGTTCATCCCCATCACTTCCACTGGCTTGTGACCAGATTAAGATGGTGGTTTCTCAAAACTGAAAGCCCTCTTCTTTTTTTTCCCCCTTCCCTACTGTAAACTAAGAAGGTGTTTATGGAAGGTCAGTTATGAGGTTTCCAACTTAGTCTGAGCACATGCAGTTCATGAGGCTAAGGATGGAAAGATTTTACGAGGGTAAGGCAACCGATAAACCAGAGAGGAATGGTGTCAACGTATTCTGAGTGTAGTTAGGGGTATACAATGTGGAATATCACTGGGTGCTAAATGGGGAATATTTTTCTTGATGGGTGTCATCTGCAGGCACCTTCAGAGTAGTCCTTTTGTTTTTACGGAAACTATAAACACCATGATGCATGTTTTAACATGAAACATATAGGTTTTCTTAATAAACTTGCTAAGAGTTAATTTAGGTTTGTATTTGAATACAATTTTTTATATTAATTGATATAAGCTCTGTTTCCTTTCTCCTAAATAGTTTTCTATATCAATAGGCTACAATTTACCAGCAGAAGGCTCTAGATATCAATGAGAGGGAGCTTGGTCTTGATCATCCGGAGACCATGAAAAGTTATGGGGATCTTTCAGTCTTCTACTATCGGCTCCAACACATTGAACTGGCTTTGAAGTAAGTCTTTCTACCTTCTCCTGTTACTTGGCAATTATCAACGTGAAGACTGTTCTTACGTTGTAGATTTTCATGACATATATCACTACCAGTGGCAGTTTTGGTTGTTTTATATGCCAATGAAGACTAGATTATCTACCATTTCTTGCTGCAAAATTTGTTTGTGTTTACTTTTAAGCCTATACTGAAGCAAATGCAAACTAGTAGTTTTCTTCTAACAATACTTTTGGCTCCCAGGTATGTCAATCGTGCACTTTATCTTCTTCAGTTCTCATGTGGTCTGTCACATCCGAATTCTGCTGCCACCTATATTAACGTGGCAATGATGGAAGAGGGCATGGGAAATGTTCATGTTGCTCTCCGGTACCTGCATGAAGCTCTTAAATGCAACCAAAGATTATTGGGAGCCGATCACATACAGGTACCTGAATGAACCTGTGTGTGAGTTATAGATGAGTTTATGATCTTGTGAATTATCTATCTATAAAATAAACATATGAACAAAAGATGTTATGACCCTCACCTACAAATGAAAGCAGTACTTTATGGCGGTGGACAAGATGCATGTACTTGGAAGTATTACCGTGACACTAGGAGGCCCAATATACAAATCATAGTGATTGGCCAGCTTCCACAGGAAATTTATCATCTCAATACTCTTTGCAAGCTTTGTCACTGCTGCAAGCTTTGTCACTGCATGATTTTTTCCCACCAATTCTAGCACATTGAAAAAATAGTACTACACAACATTATGAAGATGAAAATATGAAACCCTGATAATAAAGCCATGGATTCAAGTGTAATATAACAAGTTTAATAAACCAGCATCATGCAGTATGATTGTTTAACTATAACTTTATTTATGACAGACTGCTGCAAGTTATCATGCCATTGCCATAGCGCTTTCCATGATGGAAGCATACACTCTCAGCATGCAACATGAACAAACCACCTTGCAGATACTTCAGGCCAAACTTGGACCGGAAGATCTTCGCACTCAGGTTCCCTCCTCAGCATTTCATTTACATTCTAAAAGTGGATGAACTGTTTTTAATTTACATTGATTTGTGATTTTATCTTCAGGATGCCGCACAATGGCTTGAATATTTTGAGGGAAAAGCTTTCGAGCAACAAGAGGCTGCACGCAAGGGTATCCCAAAGCCTGATGCTTCTATTGCAAGCAAAGGCCACCTCAGGTATAGCAATATAGTGCCTGTTCTGTGTATTTATAAACAAGTGTATTTTCTTGTTTATTGAGATCGTGAACTACTATCGTTTCAGCGTCTCAGATCTTCTTGACTTTATAAATCCGGATCAGGACATGAAAGAAAGAGATGCACAGCGAAAACCACGGCATGCAAAGGTACTTCTTTCAATGCTCAAACCTCCATGAACCATAATTTGTGAGGTTTCTTCTTCATTTATGCTGCTAATTAATGATAAATCTTTGATCTAAAACCCAAAATAGCATGCAAGACTCGAATGGCAGTCTTCGTAGGTTTCATTGTCCAGTAAAAACTGGTCATGTTAAGCTGATAGAGAAACCTATACTTTTCCTCAGAAGTAAACAACATATATATAGGTGTATCATTTCTGGTTGTTATTTACTCCAATAAACTGCCTTTGGTAAAAATATATGAGAAATCTACATATAGATTTTATTTTAAATAGAATCTTCTGTAATGCAATTGCAAATTTATATCTATAAATAGTAGTTCTTTACTATGGGAGGTATGATATATACGAATAATATAGAAGCTTAAAAGTGTACCTGTGCTGCTTGATGGTTTCTTCTTCCACTGTGAGATATATGTAGTAGAGGGGAAGAAGAAACGAAGCATTTCCTAGTTAAAAACAAAATACATTAAAAATTTATAATTTTTTTAATGCCTGTTTGTGAAACTGTTTTCTGTTTCCATAATATGGACAACTTGTCTGAGAGAAGAATACACAGAAAATGCATGTGAGAGTTTATAAAAGGACTCAGTGTAACTAAAAATTATGAGAGCTATGCTGTACATGAAATATAGTGTGTGCCCATGAAATTAAATGGACGAAACATTCATGTCCGCAGAGATGTTGGACAAAATGACAATTAATTCTGTCCTTTGTAGCTGATAAAAGTGATCGTTATGTTTCGTAGGGTCATTTTGTAGCACCTCCATGCAGGGGCTTATTTTCGTTGGAGATTTGCCAACTGTAAGCTACAGTATAATTAAGAACTTCTGGCAAGCTCACTGATATATGCATCGTATAAGACCATTTAAGCATTGCTCAAGTTTTAGATGAGCTACCCGATGTTGTGTTGCTGAGAGCTAGCATTTTGAAAGGTGAAAATGTGCCCAGGTCCATTTTTGATGATAATGTCAACTGATATGAAACTTGTTAATTTAAACTTCTCTGTACCCTTGCCTTCATTAGTGCTTCTGCCTTCATGTCAAGTGTTTCTAGTATTTATCTAAATTACCTTGTGACATCTTATGCAGAACATCAATAGAAATAGCCAAGAGCAAGCTGTGATAACTGCAGATAGTTTTGGGCATGTGACAAGCTCCTCAACTACCCATGCCCAGCAGCAAGAACCCATGGAAGAGCAAAAGCTTAAAGCAAACCACCTGGAGAAGTTTAAAGAATCCAAAAGGACAACTCAGTTTGAGCCAACACTTGTGGATGCTGCATCCCCTGAAGAATCTTCAGATGAAGGGTGGCAAGAAGCCAGCACAAGGGCACGGTCGTCACACATGCGTCGAAAGTCTAACCCCAGAAAACCAGCTCTTTCTGAGTTAGTTGTAAACAGATCAGGTCCCCCAAGTTCTGGAAGTGGTAGTTATAAGGCAAGAACAGTATCATCAAGCCTAAAAACAAGCACGCCACAGCCAAGAACAGCCTCAAATGATGTGCGTGTTGAAAAAATTTCAAAATCCGTCAGCACGACAGGTCAAGAGGATCCAGTTAAACAAGTCAAGGCTAAAGATGCAGAAGCAAAACCTGAACATAATCCAAGAGCTTCAGGTGCTGCTAGACTCGGTTCAGTGGCTTCAAAGAATGTCTCTTACAAAGAAGTAGCCATCTCACCACCTGGCACAGTTTTGAAAGCTGCATTGGTCCAACCAGAAGATGCTGAGATAGTGACAAGCAATTCTCCAGAATGCAGCAGTTCCCTGGACACGAACAAGGACAAAAATACAGCTTCCACACAAGAAGCAGTTCAAGATGAAATTTTGAGTGACAACAGTGATAAAGAGATCCCCTTGAGTGAAACTGAGAGACCATCTTCTAGTTCTGACGAAAACCGGGAGTCCACAACGGCAAAAGAAACAACATTGAGAAGCAAACTTTCAGCATCAGCTCCTCCATTCAATCCAGGCTCACTGTTGTCTATGTCCCATCCTTGCAACTCAATGGCAGTTGGTGGATTGTACGATGCCAGAAGTGCTCATCAGATGGTTCTGCCTCAGCCTCTTGATACTGCATCTCCTCAATCTGTTGATATTAGGGTCCCCCGTGGCCCTCGATCAACTCTTTACTACAGGACTGGCCACACTTTTAGAAAGAGGCACAGCTATTCGAACAGTCAGAACATCGTCAATGGCAAAAGCAGTCCTACTGCCATGAACCCTCATGCAGCTGAGTTTGTGCCAAAGGCTTGGCAACGGGTTGAGAAAGAAGAAGCTAATGATAGCTCGCCGCCAGCTGAATCTCAGAAGTTGGAAGAACCAGCAGTCGCTGCAAAAGAGGAGACTTCAGAACCAGAGAAGAAAGATCAAGTTAAAAAAATTGCCAATGAGGGTGCTAGAAAGGGAATAAAGAGCAACCAAAGCTTAGAAAGGGAAGAGCTCGCGAAACAGATATTATTCAAGTTCATTGTTAAGTCAGTTTTGAACTCCTCAAATGAGGATGAGGCTAAGACTGAGGCTACGGCAAAAGCACCTGAAGGTGAGAGCAGAACAGGTAAGCAGCCGCAGGCTAATGGCAAATCGAAGCCTACTTCCTTTAAAGGCAAGAAGGAAGATACCGAGGGATTTACAGTAGTTTCCAATAGACGGAAAAATAAGCATCAGTTGACGAATGCAGTCTCTGGATTGTACGCCCAGCAGTCCGTCTGCACCTCAGTTAGCTGAAGAGTTCTATGAATGAGCGAGTAGTACAGTAAGTTCTTTAACATGTGAACTTCTTCGGAACTTGCGTCTCCTCCAGCCGACATTGACTCGGTTCGATGAGTCGTGGTAATATAGACCATATACAACGTCTTGAACTTTTTGGATGCGTATAGCCTTTGCACATTTTGGATCATGTCAGGTATTGTTTTGGAGAGATGTCCTGTGCTGAGGCTATGTTTCAATTGAGACTTATATATAAATATGGTGGACTCGTTTCCTTGCATTTTGATTTGTCTTGTGGGCAACAACTTTTCTGGCTAATTATTTATAAATTTTGGATTTTTGTTCTATGAATAAAGATCACAAGATAACTGATTGTTGTTGAGGAACAACATTCACTTTTGCATTGGGCTAAAGTCCCCAAGGGGTTGTTGCTTAATTATTTTGTGAAGATGGGATATTATGAGCTTGAGTAATTGGAAAACATAAGTGGAAAGATAACACAAGTGAAAAGAATACTACACCTGTAACAACCCCAATAACATAAGTGAAAGATAAGTGAAAGACAACATAAAGGGATGTTACAAGCTTGACTTAGGAATATTACACCTGTAGATGTTCTTTTAAAGTCCTTGGCCAACACATCGAAGTTTTGATAAGGTTTATGAAAAATTGTTTTGTATACTACATGCTTGCAAGTTAAGCGGTTATTTTTTTATTGGAACCCAGGCTTTACATAATAATATTTTTTTTGACCCACAATTAAATATGCATCCATTAGAATTTGAACCTACTGACAAAGCAAGCATTAATCGTCCCCGACAAGCAAGTGCAGCACAGCGCTGCTGCATTGGCGTGAGCACCAGCTTGGCCGGCTCCCTTCTTCTCCGCTTTGGTGGTGGGGCCGGCGGGTCAAGCGTCGAGGCCCGTCAACTTCTGCTCGATCTCCTTGAACGTCCATGGCTCTGCCTGCACGCACATAATATTACTATTACAATTGGGACTGGAGATGATCCGATCGAGTTGAATTGAGGAGAAAAGTTGCATGATATGTATGCCCAAGTTTGACAACTAGAGTTGTAATTCTCACTTCACAACATGCGGCAAATGTAAAAGGCTACAAAAGTTTCTGGAGAGCCCAGAAATGTCAGGCTCGGAGGAACCTTGGGACATGAAATGAGGGGACACAGGTGAGCCCATCTTGTTATTTCTGATTGGTCTTTAATGGGCGTAGTGACCCAAAAACGTGGGACTAGCACAGCCACCTAGATTTAGGAAAGAGCCAAATTTACACAGGATGGAAGTGAAATCAGAATTTGTGAGATAGAATTTGTAAAAACATTAAGATTTTGAATAAATTGGAGTCTGGATCTTACATCCAGTCAAATCACACATCTTAAAATTAGAATTTTACAATCAATATATAGAAAATATTAATGCAACAAAGTAATAACAAATCTTTTAAAATCTAATTAAATTACTAATCTAATCTAATCTAATCTAATCTAATCAAATCTTGATTTTATTTAATCTCTATCACAAATTCAAGTTGTATAATCTCTTTTAAAGTTTCAAATTTTATGGAAACCTCACAGAGCATAGCAGAAAGATTAATTGATCGAAAGTGTAACAAATACACAATCTCCTGCAATTTCAGATATACATGTTTCGAGTAAACATACTAAATCAAAAAATGAATATTTAGAAAGGTTGAATAGTGTGTATATAATGCATTTTAAATCAATTCATTAATTTTTTATTAATGCCATTTGAGGGTTTTTGAAACTCCATAGGGATTTACATAGTGTAAACTAGTTCAAAGGATTTTTGGAAAAAAACATGATATTTTATAATGGTTTTATCTACTTTAGTCTAAAATTAAATGAATCTTAAAGTTTCCTAAAACTGTGCTTATTGGTTCCAAAACATCGTTAAGTTTTGGCCCCACTCTATGGTGAATGATTAGGGTTGTTGTACCTAGCAAGTGGAATTCTTACAACCAATCTCTTGAAAGGTATAAAAGGATTTTATAGCTGCGTTATAACTTATAATTATACCCGGAAACGATAAAAGCTCTAGCTTCTCACATATTGCCAAATGGTCTAAACTAGGAAACATCTATTATGATCTTTCGACAATCATAAACCACCAGTTTTGGTTTGGCCAGAAATGGAAGAAAATATGGAAAGCAAAACCTAGTGCAAGAGTGGATTCAGGCACCCAAACCATAAAAGGCAAGGTTAGGATAGCTTGTTCGGAGTGCAGGGAGCAAACCGTCCATCCCGGAGCATGGGGCAATACCATAAGGCCAAAAAGAGATTTCAGTATTGATTCTTAGGACTTGAAAGTAACAAACTTAGAAATTTGAGGAGGCAAACTCATAAAAATTATATACATTTAGTTTTCAAAAAAAAAATTGAGGGAAGGAAGAAGAAGGGTGGCTGGCCACCCTAGGATATGGATGGTTCCGTCCCTGACTACTCTTTTGCAGTCTGAGTAGGAATGTACAATCGGTCAGAGGAGGTGGTTGCTGGAGATTTCTAGCCAACTTCCATGAAGAAGAGAGGAAACGCTCCGATCGGAGTTTTTGGCAGAATCTGACCGAACTCCAACCGTCTTTGGATCGGTCGGATGCGATCGGATTCCGATGGAGGCGGTTGAAGTTTGGTTTTAACAGGTAAGGGGGAGGAAGAGGGAGTGGTGGGGGGGGAGAGAGAGAGAGAGAGAGAGAGAGAGAGAGAGAGAGAGATCAATTGGGAGAAGGGTGAGAAAAGAATTCCTTGCTTGTGGTGAAGATGTGATGATTCGTGCTGTTTTGCTAATAGTAGTGATGATTGAAGCATTCCCTGCTTTAATTCACCGTCGATCCAGGCAGCTTCTAGGTTTTCAACCCACATGTGGGACCCAATGTGGCAACGATGATGTTCACCGGAGTTCCCTTCAAGAATTTTAACCAAAGTTAAAGTGCACGCGCGCATGCGGGGAGGGAGAGGGAGAGAGAGAGAGAGAGAGAGAGAGAGAGAGAGAGAGCGGATGGGGGGACGGGGGATAGGGAGGGTGAAAGGGGTAGAGAGAGAGAGAGAGGGAGAGAGAGAGAGAGAGGGGGGAGTGGGAGGAAGGTGAAGGGTTTTGGTTATTGGAGAATGAGAGAGAGGCAAGGAGGTGAAGGGTCCATCGGAGCCAGAATCTGTCCTACTCTGACCATCTCTAACCAGTTTCAATTCCGTATATAGCACTCCAACCGTACTTCATCCCTCTTCTCCGATCGAACTCCGACCGAATCCAATCGAAGTTGACCGACTTGATCGGAGCGGATCTTGATGTTCATCCCTAATCATACCTAAGAGAGAACATAGAGAAAGCAATGAGAGCCATACTGAAAGACCATTTTGATTCTGATGTTCTTCACCAGCTTTGGACAGATGGGACGATGAGAGCAATCATGAGAGCCCTTCCAATGGAGCACAACAGCATTGTGGCCAAGACTCAATTGAGCCACTCGAGCCAAAAGAGGACTAGCCATTGCCCAGGAATTTCTAGATGGGCACAACTTTTTTTCTAGTGAGTCCACTTTTCCTAATGAGCACACTCTCTCTTTTGAAAAGAGAGAGTTTTTCCTAGTGAGCACACTATTATTCCTAAAATACCCTTCCATCTCCTCTCTCTCTCTCTCTCTCTCTCTCACGTACTTGATCCGGGTTAACAGTCTCTGATCAATTTGAAGTGATCCGAAACTGTTAGTCCGGATCACACTGGTTGATCCAGACTGTATAGTTCGGATTAAATATGACTGATCCTTTCCTCTTCTCCTCTTCCTCTTTCCCCTTCCTCTTCCTCTTTTCTTCTCTTCCAAAAAATCTTCTCAAACCCAAATATTCAATTCCTCCTTCCTCTTTCCATTCTCTTCTCTAAACTCAGCACTATCTAATATCTCTTCTCTCCCTTTTGTTTACCGCCGCCGCCTTTGCTGTCGCCGGTCCAGGCAATACCACCGCTGATCCTCTTTTGCCATTTCTTGTGAGTTTTAGGGTTTTTTTTTTTTTTTTGGATTAACTGAACTCTAGTTTGAGAAGAGAAAGAGAAGGGAGGAGGAAGACATGGTCATTTTGGTCTAAAAAATTTGATGGCAAGATTGTAATTTGATAGAAGTTTTAAGTGGGCTCACTAGGAAAAATGCTGTGCCCATCTAGAAACTCCCCCATTGCCCCAGGCTAATGATATTTGTTGATCATTACTTTAGATTTCTCTGAGTGCAATTGCCTGCATGGAGTCCCAATGGCTCAAGGACCGATCACTTGTGTTCTTGATTGCGCTCTTAGGAGAACTCGATCTGCTCCAATATACATATTTCTTTGGGTATCTTTACACTGCACAGCCAACAAAAAGGAACACCAAACAAACTAGTCCAACTATGTATTTTCGAAAGGGGAATCTTGCATTGATTAAGATATTTATGTCTCTGCCAGGTTGCTTCTTTACAAAGGGTTCCTTGACTTAATCGACGTTTGCAATTGGCTAAATATCACTCGCTTATTTGGATACTGAGCATCCTCATTTGGATGGTTACTTAATCGACGTTTGCAATTGGCTTGGGCCGACTATTTTGTTTTTTTAACAATAATAGTCATATCACTGACAAGGGACCTACTACAGAAGCATTTCTCAAACTAAGAGAGAAAAAAAGAAAAAAAACAACACTCCACTGTGCCTTGAGATTAGAGTACATCTAGCTGCTGGTAGTTGGTATCTAAACTAAGAAAATTTTGAATTTTGATGGTAACTCCTAATTCGTTTCAAATTTCAAATACTAAATACCACCGACACAAAACTCATTATTACAAATTTTAAATACTAAATGCCAGCAACTAAACACACCCTTAATGTAAAACCCCAAATTAATCGGGGTATGTACCGAAAGAGTGCAGGAAAGCTCAAGAACTTTATTTGGCATCAGCACCAACAACCAACATCTAGTGTATTATACTAGCCAAGGCTAGTAGCACCAGTGCAACCAGCTTGGAGGAACCAAGTAATGAATTAGTGTAGGCCTTAGAGAATCAGCAACAAGCCTATGCCAGGCACAAGGTGGAGTTGGGCAGAGGTAAGGCCACGTCAGAATGATAGATGAGAAGGAGGCTCAGGGGATTGGACGAGTGGTGACAAGTACGATCTTGGCTAATAAACTACCCATATTAGTTTTATTTGATCCTGGACCATTGCATTGTTTTTCTGCTATATTTGTTATCTGTCATTCCATTGATTATGCCAATTTATTTGCGGGTGAAACAATAATACTGGGAATAGTAATACAGTGGTCTATAAGCAATGCAAGTTATGTTCCCTGGTAATTGGTGATATAGAATTCTATATAAATCTTTTAGTCATAAATGATGGAGGTTGTGATGTTATTTTGGACATAAACTGGTTGAGTACTTTCCCTGTAGTGAAAGATTATAGAAGAAAGTGAGGGATATTCAGGATACCAGAAAACTCAGAATTTGAGTTTGTTATTGGAAATTAGGTCTTTAGGATAGCAGAGTCCAAGGTAACCCCTAAGCGAGGAGTGTTAGAGGCAAAAAGAATAGGAGAATTTTTTTTTAATTTTTGTAGTGATAATATTCTTAGACATATCTGCAGAAGAGATATTAGGATCACCGCCAATAATGGCTTTAGAGTTTACAATTCACATTATCTCCAGATGGAGCTGATATGTAAGACACTATATCATGTAGGAACAATAGAACATGCAAAGGTCAAGAAGCAGGTGGATGAACTATTAAAATTGGATTTTGTCAGACCTGTTCTTCATGAAATTGAAATTTTATTGAAAATCTTAATAAAAGATTACAATAAAAATAGTTGCCCGTTTACAGAAAATGAGAAAATGATTCCTCTTTATTTAAACCGGATTCTCTTGTAGCCATGGAGGACGATCTTACTCTTCGTTAACAATCTGAATGTGAACTCTTGAGTTGGCAGCCTTTCTTGAAGCTCTTGGATAGGAAGAACTTTAGTTTTTTAGCACAAGCTCAAAGTGGAGATAATCTAACCCATTTCTCAGCCCAAATCTTGGTTATTTATAGAGATTTAAAGATTTTTGAGTTGGTATAACTATCCAATTAATAGCCTCTTTAATTTGAGGATTAATTTCATACTTTTAATCCATTGGATTTGTAACTGAAATTTTAAATCTCTGAATTTATAACTGAAATGCAGATCTCAACCTTTAGATCCACGTTTTAGCTCTTTGTAGTTTGTGTGGCATGTCCAGATCCGCATTTGGATGTCAACAAGGATAGATTTTATCTTTCAAGACTTTGGAGTGAAAAACACGATTCTCTGGGGTTTGCATTTTAAATATATTTAGCTCTAATCGTGAGTTTGGGAGAAAAAATATGGATCTCTCTCTAAAGAATACGGATCTCTCTATAATTGATGATCCGTATTTGAATTATCAACCTCTTATGTAACTAAATCCGCGTTTCTATTAAAACGGGATTAATTTTATTGTTTTATAAATCTTTAGGAACACAACGTGACCCTATGCTTGAGATATGGGTTAGATCTACGTTTTAGTTAAAACGCGACCCTGAGTGTTCGCACAAATCTCTTTGGATAAGGATCCGCGCTTTGCTTTTAAGCAATTATTATTGCTTATTTAGACTTGCGATTGAGAATAAAAAGGAGTAACCTTATATTTTTTAAATACAAAACGCAATCCTGAGAAGTTCCCCGCGGATCTTTCTGGATGAGGATTCGTGTTTTTATTTCTTAGCCATTTTCAAGACTTTCGAGGTTTGTGTTTCTTTGTTATTTGAAAGATTCTTCACTTCTCGATGCTATAGAAGCAAAACACGACTTTAGGAAGTTTGCATTTAATTTTTATGAGGATTTTCTTTTTATATTTTCGCGGGTCAATCCTCTCTTTTTTTATGAAAATTTCGTCCCCCCCCCCCCCCCCCCCCCAACTTCAAAATTATGCAACTTTGAAGGTGTTTGAAATAATTTGGATATATAAATAGGTATTGATTCAGTATCTGAAATAGTTTTAAATGTGATTCTATTTTTGATTTGCAGATTTTGATATAAATGCAACTCTGCATTTGAAATTTTAAAACGCAAATTAAATCTACATTTTTAGCAGTTCTAATGAAGCATCGCCGTTATTTTGCTGCCTTTTCGGCACATAAATCAAAGTGCTACTGCACTCGTAATGATTAAAAATCTTTTCAAGATTTGGGTCGTGAATCTCGACCGTTCGTTTTTCTATAAAAGACTTGAGGTCTTTTTAAGAGTTATGCTTGCCATAACTCTACAAGTTTACAAGGCTTTTGTTTTTCAGCTCTCGAGCTCTCATCTTCTAACTTTTGAGTTTTCTTTCTTCAAGCTTTTGGACTTTAACTCTCATAGAAGAGGACGAAGAGGTCGTCTTCTTCAACTCAAGCCGCCGGCAGCTCCATTAGGCCTTCAGCCGCCTTTGGCTTTTTCTCGGTGCCGACTCGAGAAGAACCCCCAATTTTAGGCGGGTTAAACGAGTTAAACTCGTTTGGGCAGGTGATTTGTTGCCGTGGACTTAATTAATTCAAACAAAATCATAATCTCGTAGAGATTTTAAACCAATCTTGTAGAGTTTAGATGAATCAATCTCGAAGAGATTTTAACTAATAAAGATAGTTTTCTGCGTTTAAGCTTTGAAACGTGGATCTCTACTCCTTAATTCGCATTTGACACTTGGTCAACAGATCACCTCGCAATATTTAATTTTAATTCGATGTGCGGATCTTCACTATGTGTTCCACATTTGACACTTAGTTAACAGATCAGCTCACGATATTTAATTTTAGTTCAATACGCGGATCTCCATTATATGATCCGCATTTGATACTTAGTCAACAGATCGCCTCGCGATCTTTAATTTTAGTTCAATATGCAGATATCTACTATGTGATCTACGTTTGACACTTAGTGAAGAAATTGCCTCACGATCTTTAATTTTAGTTCAATACACGGGTCTCTACCGTATGATCTGCATTTGACACTTAGTCAAGAGATCGCCTTGCATTTAATTTTAGTCCAAAATGCAGATCTCCACTATGTGATCTGCGTTTGACACTTAGTCAACAGATTGCCTTGCGATCTTTAATTTTTGTTCAATACACGGATCTCCACTATGTGATCCGCATTTGACATTTAGCCAACAGATCGCCTTGCGATCTTTAATTTTAGTTCAATATGTGGATCTCTATTTTGTGATTCTCATTTGACACTTGGTCAACAGATCGCCTCACGATCTTAAATTTTTATTTAATATACGGATTTCTATTGTGTGGTCTGCATTTGACACTTAGTCAACAGATCATCTCGCAATCTTTAATTTTAGTCCAATATGCGGATCTCCACTGTATGATCCTTATTTGACACTTAGTCAACAGATCATCTTGCAATCTATAATTTTAGTTCAATAGGCGGATCTCTACTGTGTGATCCGCGTTTGACACTTAGACAATAGATCGCCTCGCAATTTTAAATTTTAGTTCAATATGCGGATCTCCACTATGTGATCCGCATTTGACACTTAGTCAACAGATTGCCTCGCAATCTTTAATTTTGTCTTCCCTTTCATCCCTCTCTTTTTTTAGAATACTCAATTTATTTATTTTCTCCTTGTAGTGAACTATTCTCTGAACCCAACATCCAAGCTTAACTATTTTGGTCATGCAGGTGGCTATGATGGTACAGTCCTATTCAGGCTTAGGGAAGAGTTTCCTTTATGTCGTCAGGCTTCCAGCAAAGAATGTCTTGAGAAAATACTCAGCCCAAGCTCCAATACCATGAGGGAATTTATGACAGATGCAATTCTTGAGGGCAAGGACAGGAAAAAGATGAAGAAGCCCACTTTTTGTTCGGAGATAAAATAGAATTGCCAAAAGATCATTTTTTTGATGGTAACTATAATTGGCTAAGATAGATCCGAAGGTGATATATGTTATTGCCGAATATGGAATGGTCATACTCCCCTTTCATAACTTCAGGTATCCTCCATCCCCAAGAAGATGAATTGGCATTTGACGAAGCCCCAAGATGGAGTACTTTTTGGAGGTTTTGGAACAAGCTCGGCATTCTCTACCAACTCTCGCAAACATGTAACTAGTTTGTTGCCAGACTCGTTGAAGAAGGAATACCCTATTAGCGAAACTCTCAGGGTTTTCAAGCATCTTCTTGAATTGTTGTGCTATTGTTCACAGAGAGTTTCCTTACCAAGACTTCCGACCATTAGGATGGGTTCATTCTTCCAACAAGAATGTTGGTCTATTTTGACAGCTTTTATCTCAAAGAAAGTTGAGGGTTAGCTAACAAAAACAGGACTTTGTACTGTACAGGTTGTTCAACATGGAATACCACCTAATCGTTTCCACTTCTTCAGTATACTAGAACTTTTCAATCTAGAGACTAGTATATTTTTTTACTCCTGCTGGTGAAATGGGTTTAGTTCTTCATGAGTTGTATGAGATTTATGGTCTGCCCATGGGTGAAATTCCCTATGAAAAATATGTCCTGACCAGAGAGGAGTTGCATCTTTTGAAGGCCCAGGATCCATCGGCTGATGACACTTATTAGGAATTTCTCTGCCATTATTATATTTGTGCCCAAATTACAGGACTGAGAAATAATAGAGTGAAGCAAAAGGCCTAGGTGGAATATTTATTTTTCAACTTATATTCTGATGATAAGGAAATTCTAACTCTCTCCACTTACACTGAGGCGG
The DNA here is from genome assembly GCA_036321105.1 of Dracaena cambodiana. NCBI lineage: Eukaryota > Viridiplantae > Streptophyta > Magnoliopsida > Asparagales > Asparagaceae > Dracaena > Dracaena cambodiana. Next base: position 38,427,336 of record JAYEPQ010000011.1, on the reverse strand, counting down.
AAATAGAAGAAAGAATAAACAATTATGGGACCCAAACTTATATCATAAAATCAGATGAGGATGTATTCAAAGCCAGTACTTCATTTAAGAGCTTTCATTAGCAGCCTAAACATCCTCTGTTTAATACAACTTTACTTGCGGGATTTCTAATTTTATGGTTGAAGCGCTGCATAGTTCCCTCCACTCTGCAGAAAGCTTTATCTATTAATGTTGTTTATCCCCAGTTCTTTTGGCACATCATCATCCATTAGGTCTTCTATCGCCTATGGTTTGCGATAGTCTAAGTGGCTTCAGAGCTTTGACGACCAGATTTCTTATGGCAGAAAAATTTGTAGATAAGGCAGGAAAAGAGAAGTGCAAAACTCCAAATTCAGGAGTTGAACTTCCATACAGCTATTTAATGGCTTGGTTTGTACTGCACTGTCCATCCTTGATGACACCAATTCATCAATCTATCGATTTGACTGCCCTAATAGTTCAACACTATGAAAAGTTGCACTGGCTAGGACATTACATAGCGATGATTCGAAAATATCTTTAGTACCATGGCAATTTCTACTTGTACAGATGTTTCCCGTATTTTCCAAATACAGAGTACAACGAAGAATTTGTTGATATACCTGTTCCTAATTAATTTACTTCTCTATCAGTTGGAAGGTTCTGCTGGTTAATAAATATCAGACTGGGACATCTTGTATATTATCAAGACAACACTTGTTATTTGGAGCCCTATTAGTCAAGCTGCTTTACTTGTCAGTTCAGGTATGACCAATTATATATTGGGAATTCAAATACAAGTCAGTCACCAATTTGTTTGAAGGAGCGAGGGCATGGTATCATTTTGTTTTGGGGGGGGGGGGGGTGCACCTTAGCTCGCTTCAGTTTGTCGCAAAAATATCCAAACTCTTATACTACTTGTGGCTTTTGTAGTTGGTATTTTATTGCTAACTCAAAGCCTCATAATTATAATGTAAATAGTACTTATCTCCAAGACATCAAATCTTATTATGCCCAAATGAGACAAGCTGGATCTAGCAGGATGCCTGGTCTAGACGAATTTCAAGTTATTGAAGAAGACACTCCCGAAGTTGAAACTTCTATTGCACCTATCACTGGTGTTTCTATTCAAGAAGTAGCCACTGCAACTACTATTTCTTCGCCTAGAAGGGGACCATCAAAATGCACCAGGACTTCTCCAAGTGAGAAAGAAAGGAAAAAGAGCCGAAAAGAGTCTACTTCCGGTGCAGCTCCGGAGACTCTTGCAGTTTAAGAAGAGGAAACAAAGACTGCTAGAGATGATGACGAAGAACAATTTTCTAGACTATGCCCTTGCACTGTTTAGCCAAGTAAAAGTATTGGGCCAGTTATAAGGATTGAGAGTGAAGTTTCTGTACCTTCCACTGCTGTAGTTGAGCCTAGTCCAAGTACTGCTCAAGAAGTTATTGAAGAGACTTGGATGGAAACTAATGTTTCTGAAGAAGCTTCTTCCAATGTTGCAGTAAAGACTGAGACCACAACCTAATAAACAATTCAAACAAATAATGATATGTGCAGATTATAGGAGAAACTGAGAGACCAAGTTCCTCATCAATGATGATCCTAGATATTATGCCCCCTCCTGCAAGTCTTACCATTTGACCACGTCATAATCGTAAGGTCCTTTTACTCTCTTTTTTCATTCATAAAGATTTTTATCAGATTGATGATCTTATCTTGATAAACTTGTTGTGGGGAACATGGTCACTTCTTCTGATTCATCTGAAATACTTGATTATTCAGGTGATGATAATGATGACGAGTATGATGATGACTTCCGTTCATCAATTCCTCTACCAGATCATAGCAAACACACTTATTTGACTACAGAAGCAAGGGCCGAAGTATACGATCCTTGGGAGCCGAGTACTCATCCCTCAAGTTCTTCACCAAGTGAGACATCATTTTAGTTGTTTGTTTATTCCTTTCCTTCATTGATTTTTAACCCCACTTTTTTTAGGATTGTCATTTCCTACTCTGGCTTTTGAGCTTATGCCCGCAATATCTTTAGCAATCGTTCCACTATCCACAACAATTATAGCTCCCTCTACTGAAGCTGCTCCTCTCACCGAAACTGCACCTGAAACTGCTCCTTCCGTTGAGACTACTTTATCTTGGGATGTAACATGAATCACTTCGATCTCGATGAGTCTGCTCCCTCATTTGCCCTCAATTACTGGAGCTGCATCTACTTCTGTCATTTCTCTATCCAAGCCTGCAACTTCTTCATTGCAACCAGTAGAAGACACAGAAGCTGATACTTTTATTGATGATCTGCTTCAGTATGCTATCAAGGATTTCTTCTCTTTCCTGGAATATTGTATAAATAGAATCTTGAAAGAAATATCCTTCGCTTCTATTGCCAATCTCTTGAACAATTATATTGGTGGCATAGAAAACATTGGTGGACAAGAGAAGGCAGTTCCCTATAAAGCTATAATGGCCCAACTGCAAAGTGATGCCGACACTTTATCAAAGGCTTGTTAGACTGATAGATCTGAAATAATTGAAGTCACTCTCAGATATGGAGGAGCAGCTCAGACTTCAAAAAGAGGCTCGGAAGAAGATGGATACTCATCAAGCTCAACTTAATGAGATTCAATATGCTAATGACTCTCTATGTGCTTTGATAGGGAGTGTTATTGCTTCAGCCAAGATCCAAGATCAAGCCATCATGAGGACTCGAAAAATTATTACTAAAACTCAGGCTTATCTTGAGAGGACTCTTAAGACTCATGAAGAAACTATGAAAATCATTACTGACTTGTCAAGACAACATGATGATCTCAGTAAGACGTTCATCGATAAGCAAGCAAAACTGGAGGCTCTTAAGTCTGACTTTTCGAGTAACCTGACAATTAGTGAAGAGGAGTTGCAGAGGTAGGCTAGTGTTCAGGCTAATGAAGCCATTCAATTAGAAGTAAGGGACATTGAAGAAAGAATCAAATCTCTTGTGTCCTGATAATTTGTTTTTTTTTAATATATATGAACTTGAATATTTTCGTAATGCTGAAGTGATGATGTATTTTGTTGAATAAATTTTTGTTGACACTCATTAGAAGTAACTGTTAATTTGATGAATGCACTTAGAATTGATAATCAGAGATATCTGTCAACTTGATATATCATTGACTCTTTTGTATATTATTCAAAGATGATTATTAACTTTATAATATAAAGTATGTATTCAAATGCTCAAGAATATTTGCGACGAATGAATAATTTTCTTGAACATGATATAAGTAATTATTAATTTTCCTGAACAAGTTGTAATTTTAGTTAATCAGTGACTTATAGTATAACAGCTTTTGAATTGCCAGAAGTAATTTTTAACTTGACAAATTTTGGAAGAAATGGATTTTTATTTTGTCAGAGGTAATTTTTAACTTGGCAAATTTGGTAGAAAAAAAATTTAGTTTTGTCAAAGGTAATCATTAACTTGACAAGTTTAGAAAAGAGTGGAGTTTGGTTTTATCAAAGATAATTTTTAACTTGACAAGTCTAGAAGAAAGTGGAGTTTAGTTTTGTCAGAGGTAATTTTTAACTTGACAAATTTAGTGGAAAAGATATTTGGTTTTGTCAGAGGTAATTTTTAACTTAACAAATTTGGTGGAAATGAGATTTGGTTTTGTCAGAGGTAATTTTTAACTTGACAAATTTGGTAAAAAAAGAATTTGGTTTTGTCAAAGCTAATTTTTAACTTGACAAATTTGGCAGAAAAAGAATATGATTTTGTTAGAGGTAATTTTTTAACTTGACAAATTTGGTGGAAAGTTTTGCTCCGCTGAGAAAATTATTGTTATTAAACAACGAGTGAATACATATATTGACTGGACTGCTAGTCAATATCAGAAAGATTATAAGTGTGGAGTTAGCTTTGCAGCGGAATCTCCAGGAAATAACCCTATTTTATAAGGTTCCAGTAGAGCTGGTTAGAAATGAATTTTTTCATTGTAAATGAACTCCATTTGATTGGTCAACAAATTAGTCCTATTTTGAAGACACATTTGTTAATCACATTAGGAGTAACATAAGAATCATTGTATTTATTCTTTATGTTTTCTCCTCATGACTGGTTGGATATCAGTTGATCTTGCAAACTTTGAAACAAGAATATGATCGAGGTCTTCGTAAGCTTTGGATTTGGGCAGACTAATAATCAAGACATAGTGTTAAAATTTTCTTTTGTTGAGAGAAAAATTCAAGTATGTGTATCAAATAATTTGATAATCTTGTTATCACTTTTTTCGAGATACTGGTCGGGGATACAGTGAATAGCTTGTAGCTCATGGAAAGGCAACATTCTTTGTCGCGTTTTTCGGAAAGAGTACTACAAGAAGTTTCTCTATGAAATCTTCTTATTACCACATTTCCAGGCAACGGTTAAGTATTCACTGGGTAATCTTGTAAATCACTCAGGAAAATGCGTCATTCTTTGTTGCGTTATTCGAAAAGAGTACTACAAGAAGTTTCTCTATGAAACTTCTTATTACTTCATTTATGGGTAGCGATTAAAGGATTCACTGATTCAGTCAAAGATGCAACCGAGGATTATTGAAGAGGATATGTATCTCAAACTGCTCAATATTTAACTTGATTGCTTCTTACTATTACATAAGATGTTTATACATAATTTGATTTGCATTGAGCAGTTCGAGATTCTTTTGATACACATCAAAGCCTCTTTTAATAGTTATCAGAGATCAGATAACTGACTTGGCCATGTCACTTTGAGTTAAGTGGATCTCCCCTCCAAGCAGTTGGATTTTCCAATATCACCGCTGATATGTTCTATATCGAAAAGAGACTTCGGATATGCAGTGGTGGAGAGAGAAAACCAAGAGATTCAAGCAGATGTGCTTCAAAACACACACCAGAAGAGCAAGATAATGGGTACTTCTGTGATGGGCTTCTTAAATATTATATTAAAAGTAATATTTCTTCAAAATTTTTTTCATTGATTTGCATCATAATCTTGCCGCCGTTCAGTTATGCCAATCAATATGCACCATTTGAATAGATTATATTAATGATAAAAGGTCCTTACCATTTTGGCTGGAACTTTCCTTTAAACTTTTGATTGGTTATGATTACATTCTTACTGAAAGAACCAAATCACCTTTATTAAAAGTTCTCTACTTGACCTTTTTATTAGAAGTTTTGGAAATTCGAGCTTGATAAAATTCAATGCTTTGTTGTGCTTCAAGACGCTTGTCATTGATAGCTTCCAACTCAAGAAGTCTTTGTCGATATTTCTCTTCCTATGTCATTTTAGTTGCTAATGCAACTCGTAATAATAGAATTTGAATCTCCAAAGGAAGTACTGCTTTAGATCCATACACCAAAGAGAAAGGTATAGTATTTGTAAGAATCCTGACAGTTGTTCGGTATGCCCATAGGCATTCTTCAAGATTTTCATCCTAATCACATTGGTTGGATGAAATGAACTTTTTAAGGAGCTTTACATGGGCTTGTTGAAGGCTTCTGCTAAAACATTGGCTACAGGAAGTATGGAGATGAAACCACACTTTCGATATGGTATTTATTGCAAAACTTGGAAAATTACTGACTCACGAATTGAGCTCCATTGTCATGAACAATTCTCCTAGGTAAACGGTATATGACATGATATTTGATGAATTGGATCACATCTGATGTGTCTACTTTGGTTAGGGGAATGACTTCAGTCTATTTTGAGAAGTAATCTATTGTGGCCTATATGGACTTGTGGCCCCATGTTGACAGTGGCAAAATTGACTCAATAATGTCCATTTCCCACATTTCAAAGGGCCATGATGTAGTCGTTGGTTAGAGATATTTCAGTGGCTGATGTATGAAGTCAGCGTTATTTGACAGACTGTACATTTTCTAGCATAACCAGCTGCATCTATTATCATCTTGGGCGAGTAATATCCCATTATTCAGAGTCTATCCCAGAGTTTCGATCCTTGTTGATTTGCTCTGCTGATGCCACTATGAGATTATTCAAGTGCTTCTTAAGCTTCTTTCTTAGAGAGGTAGTGAAGGAGGATTCTATCATAAGATTTTCTATATAATGTTCGAACTTCGGCATTATAATAGAGTCGAACAGCCTTTTTCGAATCATTGCTGGTTCTTTAGAGTTTTCTAGAAAATATTCCATAGAGAATATAATCGATATAAAGAAATCACCAATCTCTTGGTTCAAGATCAAATTCAACAGCGTATATCTTATGTGCTTCTTGCTTATTGCCTGAATTTAACTCTACTTCGAGTTCATTTTTCAGGCAGAATAATTCTTTGCTTTCCACTATTATGCGTTTGCTGGAATTTTTAGGCAATACTAAAGTGACAGCCAAAGAAGCTAATGAATCTGCATAGCTGTTCTTATAGCGCGGCACATGACTGATGTAGAAACTGCTAAAACTGCCAGCTGATGTAATAATTTAACTTCAACTATACAGTGTCGGTGAAGCGCTGTACAGATCGTCCCACAGAGATCTCAGGTGTTTTGCAACTCTTACTAATTCTATAGTTTAACGAACTAACAAAGGATTTTAGGTTGGATTTGAGAGTTATTCTAATTAGCTTAGGATATAGAATCCACTAGTTTTCAACCATGTATTTACTTCTATTATCCTCTTCTATCATAAAAATTTAATATTTTAGTTTTAATCTTTATTTCAAGTGCTCTAAGTATGAGCTATCAAGTAGTGTGCAAGCATAACTCATAAAAAAAAACTACTTTTCATAAAAAAACTACTTTTCATAAAAGCAAACTAAATTATTAGATAATTCGATAAAGAAGATAAAAATCAACAACCCCAAATCTTAACTAAGCATAGGCTATTAAGAAACTTAACTCAAGTATAACCTATCAAAATATTAATCTACGAGTGCTTGTATTTTAATCTTTTCATAGAAAAATCATATCTTTATTATTTTAATTAGGAAGAAAATACTAGAGAGTAATTACATGGTGGATCCTATCTTCATATATATCCTAGAGCTAAACTAAATTAGCTACACATAATTTTAGTAAGCAAAATCCTATTTTTATTCATGAAAACAATTAAATCTAATCTAGAAAGCAATATAAATATAAACTAGAAAGCAATTAGAAGAGATTAGTTAAGAAAAATTGATATGCAACAAACGTTACCTCTAAAGTCGGTATTGTGGTCGTCACCCCTTCAGCAAACCCTAATTTTTATTTAATAAAATCTATGTACAAATTATATACTACTTCCTCTATGATTAATCTCTACATATATCCCTATAATACAAGGATACGGCCAATAAATAGACTTCGAAAATCAAACCCTAATTTTGATACAACTGAAAAACTAAAAAATTATATCGAAACCCCCGCAAATATTTCACCCTGTGGGCCCCTCTTTGTGCCGCCAATTGGCAGAAAAATGCTGCCAAATAGTGGCATTATTATGGAGTTGTCTTCTGGTTTTTCTCCTGCATGATTGTCTTATCTTGTTTTCTTGATTCTCCTGACTGTATTGGATTTTGACTCTCTGTAGTATCTTAATTTTATACTTTTGCTCTCTTTAAACTCTTTTATAAGCTTTGTTTCCTAATCCGACTATAATTTCATGTCATCTCCTTGTAGGAATCAGATTACCTAAAAAAAAGACACTAAAAATACCCAAGTAACATTTATTTATATACAAAAATAGATAAAATATGGAAGAAAAAAATATAATATATGATACTAATCACACCCTCATACCTATCTTTTACCAGTCCTCGAGGAAAACCTAACCCTAAAAAAAGAAAAATTCTAACTCACTTTCGTAGGAATCGCGATTGCACTTAGCACATGCAATAAGTCTTTAAACCCCTAGGTTACCCTAGTAGACGAGTTGTGTCTCGTGAGGGTTTGCAGTGAATATACCCACAAAATTCGTGAAGAAAATAGATTAAAGAAAAAAGAGAAGAAAAATAAGGATAACAAAAAATCAAGAAAAAAAAAATTATACAACAAAAAGGAAAAAAATTTAATATATTTTCCTCAATTAATCTAACTAATATACAAATTCAAGAGCACATTTAGATTATCAATTTTCAAATCGAGCGTCATATCAGATACACTTATTATTTTAATCAAAAACTCAAATTCTATCTTTCAATACCCACTAACAGATAATCTATTAGCTCCTATATATCTAGGTGTACGTGTGATAGTCTACTTCGACCTTGGACTCCAACTCTAACTCATGATTATTTTTTTCTTTTTCTTTTTTTTGTTTTTAAGAATATTTCATCTTTCATGCGAATATTCACGCTTGCTTAACTGCAAAGTAGCCGATTACTCGGATCATACTCTTTTTTTCACTCTTGATGCTATTGCCTTAATACCAGGTGCATCCCATTTTTTTTATCACTCTTGAGCCTATTGCCTTAATAGCAGGCTTACCCTATTTTTTTATTCTCACTTTTTTCTTTTCTTTTTTTTATTTTTTTAGATAGAGAAAACTCACTCAATCGTGATCATCTTTATCCTTAACCTAATAGACTATTTTGAAGTAAAAAATAGATGTATACTTACCTCAAAATTACTGTTAACGGTATTTATTTTTTGAATTTTAATCTTTTTCATAAAATTCAAAGTGTATCATCCAATTTACTCTCATATCCAATTTCAAATCTAAATTTGTTTCTTTATCTGTAATTAGGTTGATCTATTAATGAAAATAAATAAATTTTCTGATTTTTTTTCAATTTTTTTTAGTTAGTTATACCCAAAGTGCAAAATAAAGAAATCCCAAAAATCTAAAAATAAAATAAAAATCCTTAAAAAAATAAAAAGAAAAATCCTAGAAAATAAAAATCTCCCTAATCCACTCCCCCACACCTAAACTCGTGTATGCCCTCATACACAAACAAAGAGTGGTAAATAAATAAGAAAACTATTGTACAAATACTATATAAATAATGAGAGTCGTAAAAATTTACGATCTCAATATCGTCACCCTATTAACGCATGGAAAGCGGTTACGACCTCTCAATCGCTTCTCAATTTCATAGTGGATGCGTTTTAAATGAGAAGTGAGTGCATTATTATATTTCATTAACCTTCTACAAGTCACGAAATTACCTGTCTGTAGTTTATGCCGCCCTCGCTTTTTCTTTGTCCACATGTAAGCATTAACAATTTGGTTAAATAATTCTTCATGATAAACCTGCCAATTATCGTTAGTAACAAGCATATATGTAGAAATATCGTGAGGTGAGAAGAGTGCTAAATTATCAAGTGAATGTGGTGGTGACTCTTCTAACTCACGAAGTAATGCGAGCTCCTCTTCAAACAAATGCTCAAAATTTTGCTCATAAATCAATGGCACACTTGCATAAGTATCATCATACATCGAATAAGTATGTGCCAATTCATCTAATAATATAAGCTCATTTTCGAAAATTTGCTCAAATGAGGGTTCATCATCAGTGCAAGAGGTAGAATGAGAGTGTAACATGTGAATCATATTTACCTCAATGAGAGAGCTCGCTGTGTGCTCATCCATATTGAATATATTCAATGACACAGTCATATTCCCAAACGATAAACTCATGAGGCCACTCCTACAATCAATTAATGTATTTGATGTTGCAAGAAATGGTCTACCCAAGATAACGGGAATTTGATTCCGTGAATTGGAAATTGGCTCAGTTTCTAAGATTATAAAGTCTACAGAAAAGATGAACTCACCGACCTTAATGAGAACATTTTCAACCATACCTAGTGGTCTCTTGATCAAATGATCAGCTAACTGTAATGTGACATTAGTAGGTTGAAGTTTTTCTAACTCCAATTGCCGATAAACAGTGTAAGGAAGTAAGTTGACACTTGCCCCTAGATCAAGCAACACCCTATCAAATATAGTGTCCCCAATGATGCATGAGATTATTGGGGAATCCGAATCTTTATACTTAACAGGCAAGGAGTTGAGAGGATATGTGATATATTTGCAACAAGAAAAACTTTCTCAGGAACGTTTCTTGCTCGTTTCTTAGTACACAAATCCTTAAGAAATTTGGCATAAGTTGGAATCTGTTGTATAATATCAATGAGTGGAATATTAACCTTCACCAGCTGAAATGTTTCAAGAATTTTCTCTACTTGCGTTGAACGCTTCCTAAGCCGATTGGGATATGGTACTTTCGGCTTAGGAACAGGTTCTTCTAAATGAGTATGTGATGGTGATGGAGGCGATGGAGATGGTTGTGGAGAAAGAGATAGTGTAGCCTGCGAAATAGGAGTGAGATCAAGGGCATGGCTATATTGTTTTCCACTTGCTTGTCAGATATGAGCGTGTGAATGGCATTGCATTGGTGAACATGAGATGAAACAGACTGAGATGAGTTAGAGTTGGGGTTCATTATTGGTTGGCTTGGAAAGACTCCTGGCCCCCGCTCACTCAGCTGTGTGGCTAACTATCCAACCTACTGCTCTATATTCTTGATCGACTGAGAACTTATAAGAAGTTGTTGGTTGATCCGTTGTATAAAATCAGTAGACACTTTTATTAAGTTTTGTAATTGTGTGTCTAAATTGGACGTCGTCTTGAAAGGGTTCCCCACATCCCTTTTAAGTGTTGTTAGCCGTCTGTCATAATCATTATTAGACCCCTGCTGTAGATATGATTAATTATACACTAGTGGTCTATTCTACTTGTTCCCTTGATTTGAAGCATTTGGGTATTGATAAGCACCCACTTTTGGTTTTGAAAACTGACCATTGGCTGGAGGCTGCATATTAGGGTTAGTGGCCACCTGATATTGCCCTTGATCCCATGAGAGATTTGGATGGTTTCTCCAGCTAGGATTGTATGTAGGAGCGTAAGGATTGTTCATGGGTTATTGATACAAGGCATTAGCCTACTCAAGTATGGGACCTATGTGATTCATTAATAATTGACACTCCTCCATAACGTAATTCGGAGTTCCGTAATTAAAGCATGTAAAAACTTGAATTTGATTTACCTGACCCATCAGTGGAGTACTCGGAGTCTCCAATGTCTCAATTCTCCTCAGAAGGGCTGCAATCTTAGTTTCGACAGTTATAGAGCTGTCGACGCTATGGATCCCACCCTTATGTGCAGAAGTTGATGCACTTAGCTTCTCAGCGGGACTCTCCCACTGCATAGTCTTCCAGGATAGGTCCTCAAGGAAGTCTCATGCTTCATTCTTATTTTTCCTCATAAGCTCCCCCTGACACATGGACTCAAGAGGAGTTTTGGATGTGTAATCGAGTTCTTCATACACGATTTGACACAACCACCACTTTTCTAAGTATTTCTAGAAGGGTTCTCCCGGCACTTGACGGAATTGATTAATTTGATTTTGAATTCTTACCATCTTGTGCATGGGACAGTACTTCTTGAGAAATACTGTAACGAATTCATCCCAAGTAGTGATTGAATCAGTAGGTATACTATACAACCACTTTTTGGTATTATCCTTTAGAGCAAACGGGATGAAGCGGAGTCTAATTGTGTCCTCCGATAAGTGATGCAGTTTAATTATCACGCATACTTCCTAAAATTTACTGATAAAGAGATATACATCTTCTGAATCAGAACCAATAAATTTAGGAAGCATGTTAATATGCTGCGGTTTTAATTCATAGTGATTACCCACTGCGTGTGGAAGTTTGATGCATGATGGAAGTGATGTGCGCAACGGGTAATATCGATCCTGAAGGATCGGGATCGGGTGGTCCATTTTGTCACCCATGAACAAATCTGATATCACTAGTCAACCAAATTGATCACGGATCCAATGTGGCATGAACCAATGACCGTGAATGAATGTGTGAACTTCCTAAACTAATACAAGAAGTGGGGTGTGGTGGAGATAAAACAGTGGAAGAGATATGATAAAAAAAAGATGTGATTTCTACTGTTCTTAATTTTCTTTTTAATATTTTTACAAAACCAAGGACCCAAAATATAGAACTGGAGAAAAATTGGGGGAGAAAATCACCTTAACTGCCACTAATTGGTAGTTGTTGCTGCCAAATAGCGGCAAAACCAGAGATTTTGACTCTCTGGTTTCTACTATGTAGTTCTGAGGCTCCTCTGATCCCCTTTGTTTTCTTGTATCTGTACTTTCTGGTCCCTGCATACTCAACACACATTGTTAGCTCGTAAAACTTTAGAAAAAAAATAAGAAAAACACCGTTAATCCCTGGCAACAGCGCCAAAAACTTGATGTAATAATTTAACTGTAAGCGTGCAGTGTCGGTGTAGTGCTGTACAGGTCATCCTACAGAGATCTCAGGTATTTTGTAATTCTTACTAATTCTATAGTCTAATGGCCTAACAACGGATTCTAGGTTGGAATTGAGAGTTATTCTAATTAGCCTAGGATTCCAACCATATATTTATTTATATTATCTTCTTCTATCATAAAAATTCGATCTTTTAGTTTTAATCCTTATTTAAAGTGTTCTAAATATGAGCTATCAAGTAGTGTGCAAGTGATGAATAATATATATTGTATTTTTCCTCTCATACTTTATCTATTTTTGTATATAAATAAATGCTACTCGGGTATTTTTAGTGTCTTTTGCAGGTAATCCGAATTATACAAGGAGAAGGCATGAAATCAGAGTCGGAGTCGGAAATCAGAGTCCGAAAAGTTACTAAAGTGGGCAAGACTACGAGAATATGATGCTGTAGAGACTTAAAGTCGAATACAGTCAGGAATATTAAAGCTAGAAGACAAGATTTACATGTGTACAAAATTCATGAATTTATCTCAAACTGGAGCCGCTATTTAGCGGTGTTTACCGCCATTTTGCGGTCCAATTTGGGTCCAATGCACCGAGATTTTTCTTGTGGCTTCTTTGTAATTTGTTTCACTTTTCAGTTCTGCTAGAAATAGGGTTTGGTTTCCGAGACCTATTTAAAAGCCGACCCTTGTATTGTGACGGTAATCTGGAATTTTTGTATTCGATTTTTCTCTTCAATAAAATTGGGGTTTTTGCTGAAGGTCGACGGCCACAACACCGTGTCCAGAGGTAACCCATTGTTCTTGAGATTCTTATTTTCTTTCTGCATAGATTTGATTGCTTTTTAAATTAGGGTTTACTGTTTTCTAGATTAGGGTTTACCGCTTTCTAGATTAGAGTTTATCATTCTATGAATAAAAAGTTGATCTTCCTTAGTAAAAATCATGAGTAGCTAATTAGATCAGCTCTAGGATGTAGATGAACCTAAGATCCACCATGTAATTATTTTCTAATATTTTTCTTCTTAAATAAAATTAATAAAGCCATGATTTCTCAAATGAAAGATTAAAATACAAGGACCCGAAGTTTAGAACTTTGATAGGTTATACTTGAATTAGGATTCTTGATAATCTATGCTTAAATAGGGATTGGGGTTGCTGGTTTTGTCTTTTTATTTGAATTATCTAAAAGAATTAGTTTATTTTTATAAGAAGTAGCATTTTTTGATGAACTATACTTGCACAACACTTGATAGCTCATGCTTAGGGCACTTTAAGTAAAAATTAAACTAAAAAGATTGAATAGTTATGATAGAAGAAAATAGTAGAAGTAAGAACATGACTGGAAATTAGTGGATTCTATATCCTAAGCTACTTAGATTAATCCGACCTCAATCTAGAACCTTTGGTTAGTCCGTTGAACTATAGAGAAAGTAAGAACGCAGAAACACCTTAGATCCTTGTGAGACGACCTGTACAGCGCTACAATGATACTGTGCGCTTGCAGTAAATATAACACATCAAGTTTTTGGCGTCGTTGCCGGGGATCGACGGTATTTTTCTTGCTTTTTCTAGCATTTTACGGGTTAACAGTGTGTGTGAGTGTGCAGGAAATAGAAATTGTAGAGACAGGAAAATTTAAAGGATTGGAAGAGTCTTTTAACCAAGCAGAAAAAAGCTCGAAGTCAAATTCATCACTCTAGCCGCTATTCAGCGGCTAGAACCGCTATTTAGCGGTGAAACAGGTACGTTCTGAACCTAAATTTTCTCTGTTTCTGTAGTTTTTCTTCCTGATTTTGTAGAAAAATTTAAAAAAAAAAATAAAAAAATTAGGAACAGTATAATTAACATTTTTATTTGATCATATCTATTCACCCGTTTTATCTCTCCACCATACCCCACTTCTTGCATTAGTTTAGGAAGTTCACGCATACACTCACGGTCGCTGGTTCATGCCACATTGGTCTCGTGATCAATTTGGTCGACTTGTAAGATCAGATTTGTTCATGGGAGACAAGATGGACCAGCTGATCCCGGATCGATGTTACCCGTTGCGTACATCATTACCATCATGCATCAAACTTCCACACGTAGCGGGTAATCACTATGAATTAAAACTGCAGTACATTAGTATGCTTCCCAAATTCACTGGTTCTGATTCAGAAGATGCATATCTCTTTCTCAGTGAATTTCAAGAAGTATGCGTAATGATAAAACTGTAAAACTTATCGGAGGACGCAGTTAAGCTCCGCTTCATCCCTTTGCACTTAAGGATAATGCCAAGAAGTGGTTGTACAGTATGCCTTCTGATTCAATCACTACTTGGGATGAATTCGTTACAGTGTTTCTCAAGAAATATTATCCCACGCACAAGACGGCAAGAATCAGAAATCAAATTAATCAATTCCGTCAAGTGTCGGGAGAACTTTCTGGAAATACTTAGAACGGTTCAAGGATTTATTGGCTCAGTGCCCCCACCATGCGATAGAAAAGTGGCGGTTGTGTCAAATCATATACGAAGGACTTGATTACACATCCAAAACTCTTCTGGAATCCATGTGTCAAGGGGAGTTTATGAAGAAAAACGAGGATGAAGCATGGGACTTTCTTGAGGACTTATCATGGAAGACTATGCAGTGGGAGAGTTCCACTGAGAAGCCCAGTATATCAACTTCTGCTCATAAGAGTGGGATCCATAGCGTCGACAGCTCTATAGCTGCTGAAGCAAAGATCGCAGCCCTTATGAGAAGAATTGAGGCACTGGAGACTCTTAGTGCTCAGTCTCCACCAGTGGGTCAAGTGAATCAACTCCAAAGTCCCACATGCTTTAATTGCGGAACTCCCAATCACGTTATGGAGGAGTGTCCATTGTTAATGAATTCCATGGGTCGCACACTTGATCAGGCTAACGCCTTATAACAACAACCCATGAACAATCCTTACGCTCCTACATACAATCCTGGCTGGAGAAATCATCCAAATCTATCATGGGGTCAAGGGCAATATCAGGGGGCCCTAACCCTAACATGCAACCTCCAGCCACTGGTCAGTTTCCAAAACCAAATATGGGTACTTATTAACACCCAAATATTTCAAACCATGGGAACAAGCAGAATAGACCCCCTGTACAAAACCACTCATATCCACAACAGGGGTCTAATAATGAATAAAAAAAGCAGTCACTTGAGAAGCACGTTGAAAATCTTCTCAAGTCTCAGTCCAACCTTGACACATACATGCAGAATCTTATGAAAGTGTCAACTGATTTTATTCAAAGAACAGATCAGCACCTGCTCGTGAACTCTCAATCTATTAAGAATGTAGAGCAGCAGGTTGGACAACTAGCTAATCAAATGAGTGAACGTGGCAATGACACTTTTCCAAGTCAACCCATAACAAATCCTAACGCCAGTTCCTCAAACTCCAATCAGTCGCATGTCCACCAATGCAATGTCATTCACACGCTTAGATCTGGCAAGCAAGTGGATAATAGTGTAGCCGTGCCCCCTGATCCTACTCCTACTATCTCGCAGGCTACATCATCTCTTCCACCCGTTTCTCCACAATCATCTCCATCACCTCCATCACCGTCACGTACTCATTTGGAAGAACCTGTTCCTGAGCCGAAAGCACCATATCCAAATCGGCTTAGGAAGCCTTCACCGCAAGTAGAAAAGATTCTTGAAACATTTCAGCAAGTGAAGGTTAATATTCCACTCCTTGACATGATACAACAGGTTCCTACTTATGCTAAGTTCCTCAAGGATTTGTGCAGTAAGAAACGAGCAAGAAACGTTCCTGAGAAAGTTTTTCTTGCTGCAAATATATCACATATCCTCTCTAACTCCTTGCCTATCAAGTACAAAGATCCAGGTTCCCCTACAATCTCATGCACCATTGGGAACACTACATTTGATAGGGCGTTGCTTGATTTAGGGGCAAGTGTCAATTTGCTTCCTTACACTGTTTATCAGCAACTGAGATTAGGAAAACTTCAACCTACCAAGGTCACATTACAGCTAGCTGATCGTTCAATTAAGAGACCACTTGGTATGGTTGAAGATGTGCTCATTAAGGTTGGCGAGTTTATTTTTCCTGTAGAATTTATTATTTTAGAAACTGAGCCAATCTCCAATCCACGGAATCAAATTCCCATTATTTTGGGTAGACCATTCCTTGCAACATCAAATGCATTGATTGATTGTAGGAGTGGTCTCATGAAGTTATCGTTTGGAAATATGACTGTGGCATTGAACATATTTAATATGGATGAGCACGCAACGAGCTCTCTCATTGAGGTCACTATGATTCATAGTTTGCACCCTCATTCGACCTCTTCCACTGATGATGAACCTTCATTTGAGCAAATATTCAAAGATGAGCTCATACTATTAGAAGAATTGGCACATACTGATTTTATATATGATGATACTTGTGCAAGTGTGCCATTGAATTATGAGCAAACTTTTGAGGATTTGTTTGCAGAGGAGCTCGCATTACTTCATGAGTTGAAGAGCCACCACCACATTCACTTAATCATATTAGACTCTTCTCACCTCATGATATTTTTACATGTATGCTTGTTGCTAACGATGATTGGAAGGTTTATAATAAAGAATTCTTTAACCCAATTGTTAATGCTTACATATGGACAAAGAAAAAGCGAGGACGACATAAGAAGCAGACAGGTAATCTCGTGACTTGTAAGAGGTTGATGAAATATAATAATGCACCAACTTCACGTTTAAAACGCACACACTATGAAAGTGGGAAGCGATCAAGAGGTCGTAACCGCTTTTAATGCGTTAATAGAGTGATGATATTGAGATTGTAACTTTTACGACTCTCATTATTTGTATAGTATTTGTATAATAGTTTTCACATTTTGTTTTACCACACTTGGTTTGTGTATGAGGGTATACACAAGTTTAGGTGTGGGGGAGTAGTTTTTAGGAGATTTTTATTTTTAGGACTTTATTTTATTTTTTATTTTTTTATTTTTAGTATTTTGAGTTTCTTTATTTTACACTTTGAGTAGTTTTTAGGGTAACTAATTTAAAAAATTTTAAAAAAAAATGAAAAAATTTTTTTAAAAAGAAAAATTATATTTTTCATCAATAGACCAAACTAATTACAGATAAATGGATAAATTTAGATTTGAAATTGGATAGGAGAGTAGATTGGATGATACACTTTGAAATTTATGAAAAAGATCAAAATCTGAAAAATAAATATTGCTAACAGTAGTTTTGAGGCAAGTATACATCTATTTTTCACTTCACAATAGTTTATTAGGTTAAGGACAAAGATGATAACGATTGAGTAAGTTTTCTCTCTCTAAAAAAAAAGAAAGAAACTAGAAAAAAAAAGAAAAAAAAAGGTGAGAATAAAATAATGGGGTGAGCCTGGTATTAAGGCAATAGCCTCGAGAGTGATAAAATAATGGGGTGCGCCTGGTATTAAGGCAATAGCCTCAAGAGTGAAAAAAGAGTATGATCCAAGTAATCGGGTACTTTGCGCCTAAGTAAGCGTGAATATTCGCATGAAAGGTGAAATATTCTTAAAAAAAAAAAGGAAAAAAAAAAAGAAAAAAAATGTTATGAGAGAGGAGATGAATCATGAGTTAGAGTTCGAGTCCAAAACCGAAATAGACTATCACACGTGTACGTAGATGTATAGGAGCCAATGGATTATATGTTAGTGAGTATTGAATGATCGGATTTAAATTTTTGATTAAAATGATAAGTGTATCTGATATGACGCTCAATTTGAAAATTGATAATCTAGATGCGTTCTTGAGTTTGTATATTAGTGAGATTAATTGATGAAAACATGATTAAAAAAAAAAGATTCTTCTTTCTTTTGTATAAAATTTTTATTTTTCTTGATTTTTGGTTATCCTTATTTTTCATTTCTTTATTCCTTAATCTATCTGCTTCATGAATTTTGTGGGTATATTCACTGCAAACCCTCACGAGACAACACTCATCCACTAGGGTAACCTAGGGGTTTAAAGGCTTGTTGCACGTGCTAAGTGTAATCGCGATTCCTGCGAAAGTGAGTTAGGACTTTTGTTTTTGTTTTCTTTTTTTCTTTTTAGGTTTAGATTTTGCTCGAGGACTAGCAAAAGATAGGTGTGGGAGTGTGATGAATAACATATATTGTATTTTTCCTCTCATACTTTATCTATTTTTGTATATAAATAAATACTACTCGGGTATTTTTAGTGTCTTTTGCGGGCAATCCGAATTATACAAGGAGAAGGCATGAAATCAGAGTCGGAGTCGGAAATCAGAGTCCGAAAAGTTACTAAAGTGAGCAAGACTACGAGAATATGATGCTGTAGAGACTTAAAGTCGAATACAGTCAGGAATATTAAAGCTAGAATACAAGATTTACATGTGTACAAAATTCCATGAATTTATCTCAAATTGGAGCCGCTATTTAGCGGTTTTTACCACCATTTTGCGGCCCAATTTGGGTCCAATGCGCCGAGATTTTTCCTGTGGCTTCTTTGTAATTTGTTTCACTTTTCAGTTCTGCTAGAAATAGGGTTTGGTTTCCAAGGCCTATTTAAAGGCCGACCCTTGTATTGTGACGGTAATCTGGAATTTTTGTATTCGATTTTTCTCTTCAATAAAGTTGGGGTTTTTGCTGAAGGTCGACGGCCACAACACCGTGTCCAGAGGTAACCCATTGTTCTTGAGATTCTTATTTTCTTTCTGCATAGATTTGATTGCTTTTTAAATTAGGGTTTACTGTTTTGTAGATTAGGGTTTACCGCTTTCTAGATTAGGGTTTATCATTCTATAAATAAAATGTTGATCTTCCTTAGTAAAAATCATGAGTAGCTAATTAGATCAGCTCTAGGATGTAGATGAACCTAAGATCCACCATGTAATTATTTTCTAATATTTTTCTTCTTAAATAAAATTAATAAAGCCATGATTTCTCAAATGAAAGATTAAAATACAAGGACCCGAAGTTTAGAACTTTGATAGGTTATACTTGAATTAGGATTCTTGATAATCTATGCTTAGTTAGGGATTGGGGTTGCTGGTTTTGTCTTTTTATTTGAATTATCTAAAAGAATTAGTTTATTTTTATAAGAAGTAGCATTTTTTGATGAGCTATACTTGCACAACACTTGATAGCTCATGCTTAGGGCACTTTAAGTAAAAATTAAACTAAAAAGATTGAATAGTTATGATAGAAGAAAATAGTAGAAGTAAGAACATGGCTGGAAATTAGTGGATTCTATATCCTAGGCTACTTAGATTAATCCGACCTCAATCTAGAACCTTTGGTTAGTCCGTTGAACTATAGAGAAAGTAAGAACGCAGAAATACCTTAGATCCTTGTGAGACAACCTGTACAGCGCTACAACGATACTGTGCGCTTGCAGTAAATATAACACATCAGCAAGCATAACTCATTAAAGAAACTACTTTTCATAAAAGCAAACTAAATCATTAGATAATTCGATGAAGAGGATAAAAATCAACAACTCCAAACCCTAACTAAGTATAGGCTATCAGGAAACTTAACTCAAGTATAACTTATCAAAGTATTAATCTACGAGTTCTTGCATTTTAATCTTTTCATAGAAAAATCATATCTTTATTATTTTAATTAGGAAGAAAATATTTGAGAGTAATTACATAGTGGTCCTAGTTTCATCTGCATCCTAGGGCTAAACTAAATTAGCTACTCATAATTCTAGTAAACAAAATCCTATTTTTATTCATGAAAGCAATTAAATCTAATCTAGAAAGCAATATAAATCTAAACTAGAAAGCAATTAGAAGAGATTAGCTAAGAAAAAGTGATATGCAGCAAAGATTACCTCTGGAGTCGGTATTGTGGTCGTCACCTCTTCAGAAAACCCTAATTTTTATTAATAAAATCCGAGTACAAATTATATCCTACTTCCTCTATGATAATCTATATATATATATCCCTAGAATACACGGATACGTCCAATAAATAGGCTTCGAAAATCAAACTCTAATTTTAATACAACTGAAAAAATAAAATATTACATTGAAATCCCGGCAAAAATTTCACCTTATGGGCCCCTCTTTGTGCGGCCAATTGGGGGCAAAATGCCGCCAAATAGCAGCATTATTATGGAGTTGTCTTTTGATTTTTCTTCTGCACGAGTATCTTGTCTTGGTATCTTGATTCTCCTAATTGTATTGGACTTTGACTCTCTATAGTATTTTAATCTTGTAGTTTTGCTCTCTTTGAACTCTTTTATAGGCTTTGTTTTCTAATCCGGCTTTGATTTCATGCCATCTCCTTGTAGAAATCGGATTACCTAAAAAAGACACTAAAAATACCCGAGTAGCATTTATTTATATATAAAAATAGATAAAATATGGGAGAAATTTTTTTGAGATTGTTTGATAATAGGGCAAGAGATCTTTATTTTTAACTTCATATTCTCCCTAGACTTGGTTGATGATAAGCTGAGAATCTCCATATGTCTCTAAATATTTCACTCCCAGCTGTTTGAATATCCTTAAGCCAATCATCAAGGCATTGTATTCAACGACTTTGTTGGAGTATGATTCTATTAATGAATATGCTAGAGGGATAATATGGTTGTAGGGAGAGATAAAGACAATTCCTACTCCTACTACCATCTTTCCTTTGGGTCTCATTCTGGAGGCACCATCATAGAAAAGTTGCCAGACCTCTTCTATGGTAGCATTTGCTTCTGTAGTCTTTTGTAAATGCTATCTTTTGGAGTTGTACTTATTTCAACTATTTTATCAGGGATGTTTTCGTACAGTTTTGAAGATTTTGGAATAAGGTGCTCAGCAAAAAAGTCAGTTATTACATGATCCTTAATTGACTTTTGTGGGATGAAGTCCATATCGTATTACGAGAGTAGGATAGCCCAATTAGATAGTCTTAAATTTAATGATCTTGGTTTGATCATTAATATTTTTAAGGGATTAATTCTCGATATAACGTAGATGGTTTGCCTTACCAGGTAATGTCACATTTTTTGTACTGCAAATACTAATACTATGCATTCTTTTTCTATCGGATTATATCAATGTTTAGCTTCGACCATCATTCTACTCAAATAGTAAATGGCTTGTTCATGTCCCAACTCATTCTTTTGAGCTAGTAAGGCTACCAAAAAATAGTCCATAGCTTTTACATATAGCAGGAAGGGTATTCCTGAAGTTGGAGCTACAAGGACTAGTGGTTTTGTGAGATATTCCTTGATTTCTTTAAAATCCCGTTGACAAGTATCATTCCAGACAAATGATACTCTTTTCTTCATCAACCTTATGAATGGTTGACGTCTCTCAGACAAATTTGATATAAACCTACATATGTATACCAATCTTCCCTGTACTCCTCTCAATTCTTTGAGATTTTTACATGGTTGTATATCTTAGATTGCTTTAATCTTGTCTGAATCAAGATGAATTCCCTAGAATGTGACTACAAACCCAAGAATTTTTTCACCATAAACCCCTAGAAAATGCTGAGTTGGATTTATCTTAAACTGGTATTTCCGCATAAGATCGAACACCACTGTCAAATTCTGAAGATGATTATATTTGCTCTTTCTTTAATAGCCAAATCATCCATATAGCATTCCACCGTTTTCTGGAGATGCTCTTGGAATATGGTGTTCATGGTGCATTGATAAGTGGCGCTATTATTCTTTAGGCCGAAGGGCATAACTGTACAACAGTACACCCCAGTAGCGTTCAAAAAGATGTATATTTCTCATCATCAGGATACATTTTAATTTGATTGTATCCTGAAAATCCATCCATAAACGACATTCTTTAGTAGCCGCAAATATTATCGATCATGACATCTGTGATTGGCAATGGAAATTCGTCTTTCGGACATGCTTCGTTTAGATCTTTAAAATCAATGCAGACTTTGTTTTTTCCATTCTTTTTGTCACAAGGACTTGCAACCCAATTAGGGTGTTGCTCTTCGCGAATGAAGCCTGATTTAATTAACTCTTTAATTTTAGTTTCAATGGCTTCCATTATTTTGGGATGAAACCTTCACTGCTATTGTTTAACGGGTTATGCATCCAGTCAGAAATTCAACTTATGCAATGCTAATTTTGGATCTAATCTTGGCATGTCTTCATAATTCCAGGCAAAAATATCAATGTATTCTTGAATAAGAGTGATTAACTCTTGTTTTTCTTCAAAAGATAAATTTTTACTTATAAATATTGATTTAGGATTAGTTTCATCACATATATTTATTTGGATCACTTTATGTTCTATTGGAGGTTCACATTATTCAAATTGAATCTCCTATTTCATATTCAAATGTTTTGCCCAGGAATCTCCTTGATTAATGGCAAATCTTCATCTTCTTCTTTTTAGTCTGCAGAGGCCATGTTGATGGAGACTTCTTAAAAAATTGCTTCAATACTTACATCTAAATCCCAACGTAAGGATTTGGATGAATGACAAGGTTGGTGTTTTTTAGAATTAGTTTCTGAAAGAATTTTAGGAGTGGTAACATATTCCAATCCCCTGCCAGTTTTAATAATCTGGTATTTTTTGCTTTTGGAACAAAAAGTTGAAGCGTAGTTCTTCTTTCTTTTCTAAAATTTAACCCCTGCCTTTGACCAAGTTATATCCCATCTTTTTTTTTTATAATTTTATGAGTACTTTTATTGTAATGGAAGAGTTCAGGGTTTTTTTGTTCTTGTTTAGAATTTAAATATATATCTTTGTTATTACTGTTTGCTTTTCCAAATAAGATAGGTTTTTGACCTTTATATTTAGGAGGAACTTCAAAGATCGCTTCACTCACATTTCCATTGTCATCACTTTGTATATTAAAGGATGAACGAGTGGGTGCTTGGAATGATGCTAGGGAGAATATTTTATTTAGTTGATCACTAAC
Organism: Dracaena cambodiana; assembly: GCA_036321105.1. Classification (NCBI taxonomy): domain Eukaryota; kingdom Viridiplantae; phylum Streptophyta; class Magnoliopsida; order Asparagales; family Asparagaceae; genus Dracaena; species Dracaena cambodiana. The sequence continues at coordinate 38,404,164 of JAYEPQ010000011.1, read as the reverse complement.
CACGTCATTGCTAATACTTGAGGGTTCAGAATCAATACCAGACTACATTTTCTTTTATTATCCATTCACCAACAAGATTCGCGGTGTCATTTACATCGAAACCTTCAAGGCTTATTACAATTGGTTATACACTCCAACTTTCATTATCTTCGGATCTCGAATCTTTAGATCCTAATTCAGTGTTGGCCTCATTGCTGTTGTCTGACTCTTCTAGGGTGGGCTGTTCAGCTACTTCAAAAGTGTTTTGATAAAGCAACGCATCTATGAAATAATTTTCAACCCCTTTAAAGGGTTGCTTTTCTGCCGCCAAAGTTTTCATATTCTGTTCTTTGTCCACATATTTCATACACTGGTGAAGTGTAGAAGGGACAATGAGATTAAGATAGATCCATGACCTTCCAAGCTGCAGGTTGTAAGACGTGTTAGTTTCTATTACATAGCATGCAACTTTCGTCTTTAGATTACCGATCTGGCATTTCAATATCACCTTGCCCAAGGGTTTACAGTCATTAGCATTGAATCCAAAAATGGTTGGGTTCATTGATACCAATCTATTCATAGGGATCCCAAGATACCGTAGTACTCTTCTTGGCATTACGCTCAAAGTGGATCCAAGGTCAACTTGAATTTGGTCAATTTTTGTTAACCTTATGTAATCTTTATAGTATAAAAATCGGTGATGCTTATTATTCTTCACTTGCATATCTACTGGAGAGAGGATTATGCAGGGTATCTTCTTAGAAACTTGATGACATGCTCCACAAACTTCTTCTTCTTCTATTATTTCTGAGATCTGAGCCAGAAATACTTCAGAATCTTGCCAAACTTTCCTTAAGGCTTCGCTGGTTTGTTTGGATAGTCTTAGGAGCTCATTCAAAGTGATTCTTGCAGGGATGTTGGCTAATTGTGCCAACACATCAAAGCAAAAAGGCTTTTTGGAGCTTTCCATTGCCTCTTTTTCTTTATTTTTAATAGCTTTATCAAATTTAAGCTCTTTTGTTTGCTCTACTCCAAAAGCTAAGGTTTGATCATAATTTTCCAAGTAGCTTCCTCTTTAACGAGTTCCGGAAGGTTGTTGTTGTTGGTTGTCATTGACTGCCATTGATTCTTCATGCTCCTCCTCCAAATCTGTAAGAGGACGAACTGTTCTATCATCATTAGGGACTGCAGTGACAGTGTTAGAAGTGCATGCCTTTCGCTTAAACTTCTTTTTGGGCGAACTTGAGGTTCACTGTTCATCCTTGAGAGGGTTTGGATGTACCCACATTATCTCCCCTTTCGATGTCTCAAAGGAGATGATTCTTTCTTTTATTATTGATTAGAATCATAATTTACAATCCTCATAATACCTTTGGAATTGACGTTACTCCATCTTAAATGGTTGATTCTATCCAATCTGAACATTTTCCAAATTTGATAGAAATCATATTTGTTGTCACTTTCTTCTACTCTAGTTACAGTTTGATGATGCTAGTGTCCACAAGGGCTTATATCTTGTCCTTCAAAATATAATTGTTCTTGGTAGGATGGTTAATGATCCGATGATATAAGCAGTAATTGGGATCATCAATCTTTTCTACTTCTTCAGAGTACTTGGCCTCTAGCAATTTCAACATATTCATCTTTATAAACAGATTAAAAATGGTACTGGTATGCTCATCCTTGAAGGAATACTATTTTTAAGGAGCCCATGGTGGAGGAGTCCTCGTAGGAGGAGGTTTAGCTAGACCTGGAGCATTTATTGCCATCTTCTCTTTTCCTTTAGATAGAGACTACTAAGGTGTTCTAGAATTATTTCTTTTTGATCTTCCTCATTCTTCAACCTCAAACCATTGTGTAATTGTTTCAGCTTTTTTGGTTTGCGTTGATAGTTCTTTCTAAGTAGTGGACTTCATAGCTCCCATCCTGATAAGAACTTTGGAGGAGAGATTATGTATGCAGGTTTCCACTAAGGTCTTTTGTGGTATCCCATGCGGATATCTCAAAGAATCATTCCAAAATATTTTGATAAAGTCTTGAGCTGACTTCCCTTTCTTTTGCTTTGTAACAAGAAATGATGGCATTGAGATTTCTATATCATCCTTATAGAATCTGGTCAAGTTAGTCTTTTCCATATCATTCTATGAGTTGATGGTTCCTGGCTCCAATCTACGGAACCATTCAAATACTAGACCCATGAGGCTGCTAACGAAAACCCGTGTAATGATAGGGCATTTCTGGCCAGATGCACTATCTGTGATTTGAAATATTAAAGGTGCTGGTTCGACGATCCTTTACCATCGAAAGACTTGAACTTCAGAGGTTTGTAATTTTCTGAAAATGGTATGTTTTCCCATTCCATTAAATATGGTTTCATGACCCCTAGCTCTTGCAAATCACTCTTATGAATTAGAGCATTGAGCTGGTTTTGGAAGCTTTCCATTAGGGCAGCATGTGGAATGCCTTTGTGTTCGAAATTCTCGAATTGATGATGTGAGTGTTCAGAATGATTATCTTCTTCTTCATGTTCCTCACCACCGGTGCTCCAATAGGACTACGTGGTTCATTATCTTTTATTTTCCCTTTGTCCTTCTTTGGAATGCGGGAACTTCCAGAAGAAGATTCTCCTTTGTTGTTTGTATTCTCTTTTATCAGGAGTTGGAGCATTTCCCTGATCTCGCTTATGGATTTCTGTTGTTTATGAATGATCATTTCCTACTCATCCATCCTCTTCATAAACTGTTTAGGATTTTCCTGTGCTATGTGTGCAGAGGCAGAATCTTTCAAGAACGAGTCAGAAATTTGAGATTCTATAATGGCAAAGTTTATTCCTTCCTCTTCATCGGAGGAGATTCTGGCCGTCTTCTTGTAATCTAAAGGTACCGCAACTCCTTTCTGAAGTCAGACATTTCAAAAAATACCACTAATATTGCTGAATACACTCTTTAGACCAGAAGAGTATTCAAAATCCGATGAATTTGACCAAGGAACTATTTTCGTCTTCTTCTTCTTCTCCAAAGTTATCATATTTGATGATACTTTGGGGTACTCTGATTCAGAAAATTCTTATTTGATGTTGCTTCGTCTTCTCTTTAAAGATTGGGCTAGAGACGACGTAAGTTTATTGAAGACAGACGATCTTATTAGAGTTGTAACACAGCGGTAGTGAGAGAGCACCGCAATGATCAACTCTTCGCAATAACAGTGAGACACTTAGGATTTTTCTCTTTTCTGATTGAGAAATTTCCTAAGGTCCCCTATATTGGAACTCGTAGGATTGTTGACGGAGGCAATATCCCCTCCAAAATAGTATTTTGGAGATAGGAGAATCTACCCTCATGAAAATCCCAAGAGCAAACTTTATATTAGCCATTGTAGCTGGAGACTGAGCTTTTGATAAAACTGGAATGATTGGGACCGAAGGTCCATGACCCTTAGAATATTGTTTAGAAATGTGAGCTTGAAGGCTGCATTTTTCATAAGAGATGCAGACTTGAGGCTCGCGTCTGGATTCAAGAACACGGGTTTGAAGCCCGTATTTGGCTTTTGAAACGCAACGCTAAAGTCCACGTGTTGCTTCTGAAATGCAGGTTTGGAGCCTACATTTGGCTTCAAAGATGCGACCCTGAGATCTGCATTTGGCTTGTGAAACGTGGATGTAAAATCCGTGTTTGGTGTCAAAGATATACTTGATTGGCGAGTGGCGTTTCTTATAAGAAATGTGAATGAATCCATCTGCATCTTGGTCTAGTTTCTTATTGGGGACCGTGACTTTGTTGTTCAGTAACCATATGCGAATTCGAGTTTTGTGTGGTTATTCTGCAACAGATTGTTCTTTCATGGCTTTACGAAAAGCGCGAGCTTTACTTCTTCTAAGGTATCTCTTCATGGTGTGGGTGAGAGGAACCTTCTCATCAAGATCATCTTCTTGGAGATTAGAGAATGGTCGTTTTCTTTTGTTGTTGTTGGAATTTCGATCCATCTTCTTAAGATCAATGTGGGTCTTCAGTAAAACATACCCAAAACCTTGTATTTTATAAGAGAAAATTTCTCCTTTGAGACCAGAAAGGTCGAGAGAATCCTTAGGCAAGTTGCCTTAGACTATAGTTTTTAGAGCCTCGTTAGAGGCTATGTTTGTAGAGACCTTGTGGCATCTCCGCATGGATCTTGGACTCGTGGAGCCAAAAGAGAGAAACTCTTCATATTTCTCTTGGTCGAACTCGAAGACGGGTGACTCAACCATAGTGCCAACAGGGACCTTGTCGCATTGAGCTATGGCCGTATCATCGAAGATAATCGGCTCCCCAGCGTAATCGCCAATCTTCTGTTCGTTATGAAATTGAAATTTTATTGAAAATCTCAATAAAATTACAATAAGAACAGTTGCCCATTTACAGAATATAAGGAAATGATTCCTCATTGTTTAAACTAGGTTCTCTTGTAGCCATGGAGGATGATTCTACTCTCTGTTGATGATCTGAATGCGAACTTTTGAGTTGGCAGCCTTTTTCGAAGCTCTTGGATAGGAAGAACTCTGGATCTTTAGTACAAATTTAAAGTGGAGATAATCCAACCCCTTTCTTAGTCAAAATCTTGGTTATTTATAGAGGTTTAGAGGGTTTTGAATAAGTGTAACTATCAACGAATAGCCTCTTTAATTTAAGGATTAATTTTAGGCTTTTAATCTATTGGATTTGTAACTGAAATTTTAAATCCTTTGGATTTATAATTGAAACGCGGACATCAACCTTTAGATCCATATTTTAGCTCTTTGTAGCTTGCATGGCATGTCCACACCTGCATTTGGGTGTCAACAAGGATAGTTTTTATCCTTCAAGACTTTGGAGTGAAAATGCGACCCTCTGAAGTTTGCGTTTTAATTATATTTATCTCTAATCATGAGCTCAAGAGAAAGAATGCGGATCTCTCTATGACTGATGATATGCATTAGAATTCTCAACCTCTTATGTAGCTAAACCCGCATTTCTATTAAAACGGGATTAGTTTTTTTTTTTGTTTTATAAACCTTTAGGGTCACAATGCGACTCTATGCTTGAGACTTGAGTTAGATCCGTGTTTTAGTTAAAAAGCAACCCAGAGGGTCCGTGCAGATCTCTTGGGACAAGGATCCGCATTTTACTTTTAAGCAATTATTCTTACTTATTTAGACTCGCATTTGAGGATAAAAAAGAGTAACCTTATAATTTTAGGGTTTTGAACACAAAACACGACTCTGAAAAGTTCCTCGTAGATCTCTCTTGATGAGAATCCTTGTTTTTATTCCTTAGCTATTTTCAAGGCTTTTGTGGTTCATATTTCTTTGTTGTTGGAAAGATTCCTCACTTCTTGATGCTATAGAAGCAAAACATGACTTAGGAAGTTTGCATTTAAATTTTATGAGGATTTCCTTTTCATATTTTTGCGGGTCAGTCCTCTCTTTTTTCTTGTTTCACGAAAATTTCGTCCACAAGACCTAGTGTTTTATCTTAGAGAGCTCCACTATTATTAGCAAGGATGAAGATGGTAGCTAGAGACTTTCTATGGACTATAGAGCACTGAATGCAATGACTATAAGAATGGGTACCCTCCACCGAGAGTAGCCAATTTATTTAATCAATTGGGAGAATCTAATGTATTCACGAGGATAGATCTTCAATCTTGAATTTATCAAGTTAGAGTTCAAATAGGTGATATACATATGGCTACATTCAAAACTGGACATTGTCATGATGAATATTTGATGCTATTCTGAGTAACCAATGCATCAACGATGCTTATGAACTTGATGATCATATCTTTACTTTGTATTTAGATGAGTTCGTAGTAATGTTTATTGATGATATCTTGGTCTACTTTAAGAGTAAGGAAGAGCAAGCTGAGATTTGAGGATAATTTTACAGACTTAGTAAGTAGAAGTTGTAAGAGAAATAAACGGGAGTTCTGACTAGATAAAGTTGCATTGTTAGGGTATATAGTTTTTGGTGACAAAGTGTCAGCTAATCCTAAGAGGATGAAAGCAGTAATGAATTGGCCAATGCCAAGATCTATTTTAGAAATTACAAGGTTTTTGGTAATGACAGAATATTATAGGATATTTGTGTAAAGCTTTGCGATGATTTTGTCACCCTTGTCCAAGTTGACTTTGAAGGGAATAAAGTGTATCTGGACAGAGAAATGCAATAAAGCATTTAAAGAGTTGTAGAGAAGATTGACAACAACATCTATATTAATGATTACATATAGATCTGGAGGGATGAAGATCTACATTGATGTATCTGGTCGAGGTCTACAGTGATGCATCTGGTCGAGGACTAAGATATGTATTGACTTAGTATAAAAGGAATATTGAGTTTACATCTAGATAGTTGAGACCCCATGAGCAGAACTACCAGATTCATGATCTGGAGTCGGCAACAGTGATCCATGTTTTAAAGATATTAAGAAATTACTTGTTGGGGGCAAAGAGTTGAGATATATATATACTAATCATTAGACCTTGAAGTATATCTTTACTCAAAAAGAGTTAAATATATGATAGAGGTAATGACTAGAGTCAATTGCAAATTGTGATTTCAATATCAAGTACCACTTAGAAAATTTGTATGGTTCTAGATGTTTTGAGTAGGAGGCCAGTAATAGAAAGATTAACCCAGCATAAGGAATTGCTAATGGAACTACAAAGCATGGAGTTGGAGTTGATTATTCCAGGAGTAATAGTGTAGGTTATGCCGATGCAGTTTTAGTCACTATTGATTGAGCAGATTAAAAAAGTCTAAGTAAGAAATGAGAAGTTCCAGAAGTTGAAGAACAAAATAGAATCAAAGAAGAGACCATAGATTATGATGTACCCTAATGGATCTATTCAATTTGGGAAGAAACTATGGGTACCCAGTGGAGAAGTTAGAGATAGAGTTTTGGAAAAAGTCCACAGGTTAGCATTATCTATTCATCCAGGAAATGGAAGATGTACAGTGGCATGAAGCAGTATTTTTGTTAGCTGGGCATGAGGAAGAAGATTGCTAAATATGTATCATGATGTTCCATTTGTCAGAAAGTTAAAGCGAAGCATATGAGGATTGTAGGGTTGCTCCAGCCATTAGCGATACCGAAGTGAAAATGGGAGCAAATAATAATGGATTTTGTGATAGGATTTTTTAGGAGTACCAAAGGAAACAATAAAATTTGAATAATTGTAGACAGTTGATGAAGTTTGCTCACTTCATACCATATAGAGTCAAGCAACAGATGGAGGTATTAGCTAGAAGATTTACATAGGAGCTTGTAAGGGTTTGATGAGTTCCATATTTTGTATATTTTTCTTGCATCTCTATCTAATTTTATATATAAATAATACTACTTGTGTATTTTTAGTTATTTTTCATGTTAGATGTGTTTATAATAAGGAGTATATCAAATTTGTATAAGATTCATAAAACTGAGTTCGAAAAGTGTCAAATCAAGGGGATTCAGTAACCAAGTAGATTTAATGCACTTGATTAAGTACCAACCACATCTGGATGATGCCAAAAGCCCATAGAACAAGTATCAGAAAGGCCAAAAGCCAATTCAGTGTTTTTGCCACTAGACAATAGCAAAATTGATAAAATTGGAGGATTTAATCCTATACGAAATTAGAGACAAAGGATGGGCATAATCACCACAACCTTAAGGTCAATACTGCTACCTTGAGGAAATAAGTTTAAATCAGCAGTTAGAATTTCTGTAGAAAGATTTGTATAATTTTATAATTCCTTTATGTTAACTAGATTAGGATTTTGGACACGGATGTATAAATATGAGATTTATCCCTTGTAAAATAACTTATGCATTTTAATAATTAATAAAAATTTGATGATTTGCTAGCAAGGATTGATGACTATTATACTTTCTCCTCACTTGCACGTCTTCTTCTATCCTTATTGCTTCTTGTATTTAGATAATAATTTTTCTTACTTTCAATATTAGTTTTTGTACTTCCATAAATAAAATAGATTTTATGTACTTTTTAGCAGTAACTAATTTTGAAAAGATCTAATATGTTGATAAAACTAGGGGTTTCAAAATAACTTCTACCTCGTCTCTCTTCAGGCTTTATCTCTATGATTTACCAATTAATTAAATTGACAAAATTAATTCATAATATCTAAGTTTGATATGTTATGCTTAATGTTATGTTTGATAGTCTACGTTTACTATGATTTTAGAGTTGATTATTTGTTTTAAAGATTTAGTGATCTATATGATTTTATCTAATTTGATTATTCTCATATCTTTGATGAATTATACTTGAAATACTCTCTAGATAGTTCATACATAGATTAGAGATGATTTGGATTTATGATTTAAAAAATTACCTTTTTATTATGTTTCATGACATTATAATAAAAAGATAAAGAGAAGTTAGAGGATCATAGTATAGCGATTACCTAGTGGATTCAAATATCTTAGATTTTCTTTCTAGATAATTAAATAAGATTATGAAACTTCTCGTAATTTGATTAATTTATATTTATTTTAACTGACAAACTAACTTTCTCTTATTGACTCAATAAATTAGGGTTAAGGTAAGATAATAAAACACTAGAGATCCTTATAGGATGACCTGCTAAGTGTTATAGCACCTATGCACTTGCAGTAAAATTAAAATTCACATTAAGTTTTTGATTTCATTGTCGGAGATTGATGGTATTTTCTTACTTTTTTTTGTATTTTAAGGGTTGAACATGTGTGTTGAGTGTGCAGAGTGCTAAATACATAAGATTTAGAGGTGCAACAGGAGGCTGTATAGAAACCCAGGGCACAAAATCTCAGGTTTTGTTGCCAGCCAGCAACAGTTGCTGCCATATATTGGTATTTATAAGCTTTTTTGATTCTGAAACATTTTTATTTTCAGTTTTTAGCTTCTTGATATGTGTGTGAGTAAAGAATCGGTCACTCTTTTGATATAATCTATTGGGTTTATTATATTTCTTATCTTTATTGGTAATTGCTAGTGAAAGGTAATTGTTACATGCATATTGATTATTATTTCTGATTGCATCAATTTGCTAATTGATTTAAGAGCACATCCAAAACCTAATCAAATAAGGTGGGGATTTTATCATCTTTCCATGGCTCGAAAGTCACTCCTTTCATACTGTTAGCCAGCCTAAGAATAAAAGTAATTAGACATTGGCCCTAAGGAATTTCTATACATAGAGTCTAGGTTCTTATTTAGTGTTAGTGCTTAGATAACGTGACCTTGATTTGGTTGAGTCAGAGTCTTTTGTCCATGCCTTCTTCCACCACTTCGTCTCATCTGTCCACATCCGATTACTCCATCGTTAGATATCGAGGCTAGGTTATTCATTCATCCCGTTATCATCTCCTCCGGTTTATGCTAGTATTAACCCGTGATAAATCTGGTCGACTCATTAGATCAAATTTCATTATGGGTGGGAAGATAGATGCACCAATTCAGATCCTTCAAGATCATTGTTATCCATTGTGTATCTCATTGCCATCTTGCATGAAAGTCTTAGTAGTTACAGGTAACAACTACGAACTTAAGCCGCCATACATTAGTGTACCTTCGAAATTTACTGGATCAGATTCTGAGAATGTATATATTACTATCCGTGAGTTTCAAGAAGTATATGTTATGATTAAATTGCAAAATTTATTAGTGGACGTGATTAACCTCTGCATCACTCCCTTTGCTCTCAAGGAAAATTCCAAGATGTAGTTGTATAGCATGTCAATTGACTCCCTCATTTTTTGGAACAAATTTATGATAGTGTCTCAAAAAAAATATTATCCCACACATAAGATGGCAAAGATTAAAAATGCTATCCATCAATTATGTCAAATGTCAGTATTCCCTTATCGAAAATATCTGGAATGGTTCAAGAACTTATTAGCACAATGCCCCTTCCATGCAATAGAAAAGTGGAGGATATGTCAAACATCCAAAACTCTTTATGAGTCCATGTATTAGGAGGAGTTTATAAGGAAGAATAAAGATGAAGTGTGAAAATTTCTAGATACCTATCTTGAAAGACTATGTCATAGGAGAATCCCATTGAAAAGTCTAGTTCTTCGATTTTGACAAGTAAAGATATTTTTCTACAGTCTAGACAGTTCTATAACTGTCGAGACTAAGATTATTGCCCTTTTGGAGAGAATAGAGGTATGAGAAGTCCATACTACTCCCCAAGTTGGTCAAGTGAACCAATTACAAACTCCTATATACTTTAATTATGGTACTTCAAATTATGTCATGGAAGAGTGTCCATTATTAATTAATCCCGTAGGTCCATGCCTGAACAAGCCAATACTTTATACCGAGACCCATGAATAATCTAAATGTTCTGACATACAATCATGGCTGGAAAAACCACTAAAATCATTCATGGAGTCAAGGGTAGTATCAAGGAGTCCCTAATTCCAAATGATTCTCCAGCCAATGGTTAGTTTCTAAGACCTAATATGGGTATATACTAATATATGAATACCATTAAAGTTGGGAACAATCATGTTAGACTCTACAATCAATTTTTGCATCTACACCGGGGGTTTAACAATGATCCATAGAGACGACTAACTTCACTTGAGAAGAATATGGAGGATCTTCTCAAGACTACTACCAATCTAGACATATACGTGCAAGTGTACTAATTTTATATAACGAACAAACCAATATTTTCTTCAATTTTTTTTTAACAATTACTATCTCTACCACCTTAACTTCTTTTGGTATTAAATTTCATAAATTTTGGAGTTCAATTAATCTTTCATCAAGAACATACAAAATATTTTATTCATTAGAAACCGTTAATTTTGTGTTAACTTGATAGAGGACCCAATCAAAACAAAAACCCAAGCAATTGGGTATGAGTGAACCCTTAGGGGTCAAGATCATAATCCAAAAGAAAGTTTTTTAAAAAGATTATAAGTGATAGTGAAAATGAACTGCAACTCTAATAACTTGCGTGAGCTGTTAGTTCATTTTCATTTTTCTCATATATATATATATATATATATATATATATATATATATATATGTATATATATATATATGTATGTATATATATATATGTATATATATATATATATATATATATATATATATATATATATATATATATATATATATATATATATATATATATATATATATATATATATATATACACATATATGTACACACGCGCACATATAAATATACACACACACACATATATATGGGATTATTGTAGGTGAGCCGTCAGCTCAGAAAAATTTACATGAGGCAGGAGCAAAACTATAATGATCCAATAATTTTTATTTAATCTTTTTAACAATTACTATCTCTATCTCCTTAACTTCTTTCGTATTAGATTTCATAAATTTTGGAGTTCATTTACCCTTTCAAGTGCATACAAAATATTTTATTTATTGAAAACTGTTAATTTTGTGTTAACTTGATGGAGGACCCAATTAAAACTAAAACCCAAGAAATTGGGTATAATCGAACCCTAGGGGGTCGAGATCATAATCCAAAAGAAATTTTTAAAAAACTATTATTGGAGATAGTGCAAATGAACTGTAGCTCATGTAACTTGCGTGAGCTGTTAGCTCATTTTCATTTTTCTCGTATATACATATGTGTGTGTGTGTGTATATATACATACATACATACATAAATGTACACACACGCATATAAATGTATACACACACACACACACACATATATATGTGTGTGTGTGTGTGTATATGTATGTATGTATGTGTATATATATATATATATATATATATATATATATATATATATATATATATATATATATATATATATATATAAAGAGAGAGAGAGAGAGAGGAAATGGGAATTTCTCCGGGGGTGAAGAGAGTTCCAACGCCGCTTTAGTAGTCCAACAAAATTATTATATGTGGCACCACTCAAAAGGTGGTTAAAAGAGTTCTTTTATTTGTTACTTTATGTCACGTCAGGTGTAATAATTTTATTGGATCACCTAAGCGGTGGTGAAGGAACTCCCTTCACCGCAAGTGAATTTCCCATTTTCTCATATATATATATATATGTGTGTGTGTGTGTGTGTGTGTGTGTGTGTGTGTGTACTTATACATATATATGTACATACACACACACACACACACACACACACATATACATATATGTAGAACGAGAAAAATTGAAGGAATCCACAAGAGACCAGTCCCGCAAGGCTGAGCTAGCCTCGCGGCCTGCGTGGCTGCTTAGCCTCGCGTGGCTCGAGAGACTATGCCAACCTAGCGTCCAACAATCATATTTTGCAGAACCCAATAAGATTATAACTAATTTTGTTATAGAATCCGAACCAAATATAATGTATCTCTGGACCAAATTTTATCAAAAAGAAAGTCAAATATATTATGAAGTTTGCATGGTGATTCTATCTTTATCTACATAGAAACTCTTTTAACCTCTTGGGGCCTAAAAATACCTCTACAAGGGACTCAAAAAGAACCTTTGGAAAGATCTCCCTCGCGCAAAAGCTTTTGGCATTCTTCTAATCAGCAGCAATAAAGAAAAGTCGGCCCTAAAAATCTCCACCATCATCAATTGTCAACATCAGATCATCAACAAGGATCAAGCAGACCTCATAGCTACCTAGATCCCACAATTTCTGTAAAACAGAGCGACGATCTATAGGTCCTTTCATTTGTTTTTTTATTTATCTTTTTCATTGTAATCAATTAAAAAGAATTATTGTAATATTTTATTTGATGGCAATGGAAAGGGATTCAAAATTTGCGAAAAACTGACTGGCTACCACAATGGCAGAAATCTCCTACACTAAAGAGGAGATGGTGGCCCAAATATGATGTTAACAAAATTTGAGAAATGGTGGAGACGTTGGTAATCGAAGTCGACCAACAGAAATACGAGGACTACATATCCTCAAACTCGTCGAGTCCAACCAAAAGGAGATCCATGCGGCAAGGACATAAAAGAGTCATGAACTCAAAACGTCCAAAATCACTCGAACAAAAAGATGACTTTATGGCTTTGAATGACAAGGAGGCTTTTATTCATCAATAGCTACCTAGATTTTCAAGCGCTAGTTCATTAGAACAAACGGTGTCCCTTCCAACTTTTAAAGAACTTGTCGCGTTTGATACCAAAGGAGAACCAACTGCTGCACCAAAGTTGACCCAAATCTGCAATTGGACTCGAAGAGCTCGCCGTAGGGCGCTCAGAACCTGTTTTCCATGCCAGGATAAATCTCAGCCTAGCAGAAGCAAAGTTGAATGCTAGGATAAATCTCAGCCTAGTGAAAGCAAAGTTGAATGCCAGACTAAATCTCAGCCTGGCAGAAGTAAAGTTGAATGCCAGGCTAAATCTCAGTCTAGCGTAAGCAAAAGTGGATGCCAGGCTAAGCCTCAGCCTAACGTAAGTAAAGTTGAGTGCCAGGCTAAGTCTCAGCCTAGCGTAAGTGAAGATAAACGCTATGCTAAGTCGCAGCCTAGCCTAAACAAAATGGAACACTAGACTAAATTTCAGCATAACGTGAACAAAGATGGACGCTAGGCTAAATCTAAGTATAGCGTGAGCAAAGATGGATGCCAGGCTGAACCTCAGCCTATCATGGACAAAATTGGACTCCAGGAAAATCTCAGCCTAGCGGAAGTAAAGATGAATGCTAGGCCAAAATCTAGCCTAGCGTAAGCAAAACTAAACACCAGGCTAATTTACAGTCTAGCATAAACAAGACTAGACGCTAGCCTAGCGTAGGCAAAATTGAAAATCAGACTAAGTCTAAGCTAGTATGTGAGGGTAATTCAACTATGCAGCATGCAAGGGTAAGCCAATACGCGAGCCTAATTAAACTAAGCCAGTGTGCGAGGCTAATCCAGTACGCGAGGTGATGAGTATCATATATTACATATTATCTCTCATATTTTATCTGTTTTTATATATAAATAATTTCAACTCGGATATATTTAGTGTGTTTTTATTGATAACAAAGGATTTGTAAGAAAGAGAAGAAGATGAAGCAAATTTGTCAAGAATACGAGAAAAAAAAAGTTAATCTTGCTGAGGATAGGAACTCAAGTGCAGCAGCAGCAACGTCAAAAGCATTTTTGGCAAGATAAAATTTGAACTGGAAAAATTTTCATAGGGAAAATTTGTAGAGCTCGTAATTATCTTCAAAATTCCATCAAGAATAGCTCAATCCAAGTTCATATTCAAAAGTTATGGCCATTTTACTGAAATACTATAGAATAAAAAATCCGATCCAGCGGACTACGAGTGTGCTGAAAGTAATTTTGGGTTTTGGCCTTGAAAATAGTATTTTGAGCCATCTAATCTCAACCATTAGTTTCTAATACCTATAGATTGTATTAGGATTGTATATCTTGAGATTAGTTTACGTTGGATTAGGATTATATTTTTTGTACTGAGTTTGAGTAGGATTGTATTTGGCCTAGTGAAAGCAAAGTTGAATTCCAGACTAAATCTCAGCCTGGCAGAAGTAAAGTTGAATGCCAGGCTAAATCTCAGTCTAGCGTAAGCAAAAGTGGATGCCAGGCTAAGCCTCAGCCTAACGTAAGTAAAGTTGAGTGCCAGGCTAAGTCTCAGCCTAGTGTAAGTGAAGATGAACGCTATGCTAAGTCGCAGCCTAGCCTAAACAAAATGGAACACCAGACTAAATTTCAGCATAACGTGAACAAAGATGGACGCTAGGCTAAATCTAAGTATAGCGTGAGCAAAGATGGATGCCAGGCTGAATCTCAGCCTATCATGGACAAAATTGGACTCCAGGAAAATCTCAGCCTAGCGGAAGTAAAGATGAATGCTAGGCCAAAATCTAGCCTAGCGTAAGCAAAACTAAACACCAGGCTAATTTCCAGTCTAGCATAAACAAGACTAGACGCTAGCCTAGCGTAGGCAAAATTGAAAATCAGACAAGTCTAAGCTAGTATGTGAGGGTAATTCAACTATGCAGCATGCAAGGGTAAGCCAATACGCGAGCCTAATTAAACTAAGCCAGTGTGCGAGGCTAATCCAGTACGCGAGGTGATGAGTATCATATATTACATATTATCTCTCATATTTTATCTGTTTTTATATATAAATAATTTCAACTCGGATATATTTAGTGTGTTTTTATTGATAACAAAGGATTTGTAAGAAAGAGAAGAAGATGAAGCAAATTTGTCAAGAATACGAGAAAAAAAAAGTTAATCTTGCTGAGGATAGGAACTCAAGTGCAGCAGCAGCAACGTCAAAAGCATTTTTGGCAAGATAAAATTTGAACTGGAAAAATTTTCATAGGGAAAATTTGTAGAGCTCGTAATTATCTTCAAAATTCCATCAAGAATAGCTCAATCCAAGTTCATATTCAAAAGTTATGGCCATTTTACTGAAATACTATAGAATAAAAAATCCGATCCAGCGGACTACGAGTGTGCTGAAAGTAATTTTGGGTTTTGGCCTTGAAAATAGTATTTTGAGCCATCTAATCTCAACCATTAGTTTCTAATACCTATAGATTGTATTAGGATTGTATATCTTGAGATTAGTTTACGTTGGATTAGGATTATATTTTTTGTACTGAGTTTGAGTAGGATTGTATTTGGCCTAGTGAAAGCAAAGTTGAATGCCAGATTAAATCTCAGCCTGGCAGAAGTAAAGTTGAATGCCAGGCTAAATCTCAGTCTAGCGTAAGCAAAAGTGGATGCCAGGCTAAGCCTCAGCCTAACGTAAGTAAAGTTGAGTGCCAGGCTAAGTCTCAGCCTAGTGTAAGTGAAGATGAACGCTATGCTAAGTCGCAGCCTAGCCTAAACAAAATGGAACACCAGACTAAATTTCAGCATAACGTGAACAAAGATGGACGCTAGGCTAAATCTAAGTATAGCGTGAGCAAAGATGGATGCCAGGCTGAACCTCAGCCTATCATGGACAAAATTGGACTCCAGGAAAATCTCAGCCTAGCGGAAGTAAAGATGAATGCTAGGCCAAAATCTAGCCTAGCGTAAGCAAAACTAAACACCAGGCTAATTTCCAGTCTAGCATAAACAAGACTAGACGCTAGCCTAGCGTAGGCAAAATTGAAAATCAGACTAAGTCTAAGCTAGTATGTGAGGGTAATTCAACTATGCAGCATGCAAGGGTAAGCCAATACGCGAGCCTAATTAAACTAAGCCAGTGTGCGAGGCTAATCCAGTACGCGAGGTGATGAGTATCATATATTACATATTATCTCTCATATTTTATCTGTTTTTATATATAAATAATTTCAACTCGGATATATTTAGTGTGTTTTTATTGATAACAAAGGATTTGTAAGAAAGAGAAGAAGATGAAGCAAATTTGTCAAGAATACGAGAAAAAAAAAGTTAATCTTGCTGAGGATAGGAACTCAAGTGCAGCAGCAGCAACGTCAAAAGCATTTTTGGCAAGATAAAATTTGAATTGGAAAAATTTTCATAGGGAAAATTTGTAGAGCTCGTAATTATCTTCAAAATTCCATCAAGAATAGCTCAATCCAAGTTCATATTCAAAAGTTATGGCCATTTTACTAAAATACTATAGAATAAAAAATCCGATCCAGCGGACTACGAGTGTGCTGAAAGTAATTTTGGGTTTTGGCCTTGAAAATAGTATTTTGAGCCATCTAATCTCAACCATTAGTTTCTAATACCTATAGATTGTATTAGGATTGTATATCTTGAGATTAGTTTACGTTGGATTAGGATTATATTTTTTGTACTGAGTTTGAGTAGTAGTAGGATTGTATTTGGGCTATAAATATCCCTTGAAACCTTGTAAATTGGGGATGGCTTTTTAGATATACTTTTGATTAATAAAGATTAGGATTTTGCCGAAGGAGTGAAGATCGCCATACTGGGCTCCAGAGGTAATTCCATTCTTGTTCATTATTTTCTATTATAGATTTATTTGCTTTCTCGTATAAATTTATCTTGCTTTTTAGGAAAATAGAATTTTTATGGATGCCATAAATAAAAATAGGATTTTGATAATTAAGAGTATGAGTAACTAATCCACTTAGTCTTAGGATATAGATGAAACTAGATATCAACCTCATATTAATCTATTTGTGTCCTTTCTAAAATAAAAATTAAAAAAATAGGATTTTTCTATGAAACAATGAAAAAACAAGAACTCATGAATTAAAACTTTGATAGGTTATGCTTAGTTTAAGTATTTTGATAGCCTATACTTAGTTAGGGTTCGGAGTTGTTGGTTTTTATTTGTTTTGTTGAATTAATCTAATGATTTAGTTTATTTCTAAGAAAAGTAATTTTTTTATGGATTATTATTCCATAACTCTATAGTCCATACTTAGGATGCTTTAAATAGGAGTTAAACTAAAAGATTAGATTTTTATGGTAGAAAAAGATAAAAATAGATAGTATTTGGTTGTGAACTAGTGGATTCCACAACCAAGGCTAACTAGAATAACAAAATATCAACTTAAAACTCATAATTAGCTCGTTGGAATAATAGAATTAGTAAGATAGCAAAACACCTTAAATTCTCGAGGGAATGACCTGTTTGCGCTACAACTGACACTGTGCGCTTGTAGTAGATTATATTCACATTAAGTTTTTGGCACCGTTGTTGAAGATTGACGGTATTTTCTTATTTTTTTCTAACGTTTTATAGGTTAACAGTGTGTGTCGAGTGTGCAAGGACCTAAAACTATAAATACAGGAAGCTAAAAGGGACTAGAGAAATATCTGCCCTCCATTTAGCTGTAAAAATTTCATAAATCTGCCCCATTTTTTTCTTGTTTTGTGTTTTTTGTCCCTGGTTCTAAAAAAATATTACAAAAATAAAAAAAAACTTCTTGATTTTTTTCTTTTTCTTTTCCATCTCTTTCCTTCTCCACCTTTTTAAAAAAAATCCAAAAGAAAAATGTTTCAAAATCAATTTTCAGTATCTGGATGCCATTATTGTCGTGATCCATATCATAATTATTATCGATGTCCATGGATAAGAAGTTTATTAGGACTAGGTCAAGATCAAATTCACATCACATATCATGAACTTATGAACGCTTCCTATACACAAAATTATAATTGTGAATGGATGAATTATTTTAATCAAGAGTCGTATCAAGAGAGTCCTCCATCTGATCCTTTCTTCATAGACTATTCATCTTCATATTCTAAATTCAATCATGAATAAGATATTCAATTGGACATGTTCGATGAAAGATTAAAAATATTAGAAGTGAGTTATATATGCCATGAGAATTTACCTATAACCAATTTACAAATATCATCAAATATATATTTAGATTCATCATATCCAATATCAATTTTACTCATGATTGTGAGATGCAATCATTCGAGGAAAATAAGAAAACTTACAATCATGAGATTGAGGAGCGAGCACGTAGAATAGAGGAAGGTATGGAAGTTTTGCTAAAATCATCCTCTCAAACTGTATCGTATATGGAAAATTTTCTCAAAATAATTTCTCATACTAAACATTTTGAAAATCAACAATCAAATTATTTGAACATATCTAACTCCAATGAGCAACTATTTCAATCATTTTTTGAAGTTGATATGATTCAAAACGAGTTAAATAATTTTGAGTAAGATGAGTCTATACTTTGACATTGCGATCAACCTACTTTAGAGCATTGTGAAAATAGTTATGAAGAAACTAATGATAAACAGAAATTTTTGCTTGGTGATTTGCCTCATTATGAGCTTGCTAGTGACATTTTATCATTTGATTCTTTTGATCAAAATTTTAAAGAAATTTATTAAGAAGAATTTTTATTCCTTTATAATGACTTGACTAATGATAAGTTTACTAGTATGACATTTTCTTTTGAGAATTTTGATGATAGGATTGAAAAAAATTTGAATGACGAGCCATGAACACTAGAAGATTGGAAGAAACCTCACAAGGAAGAGTTTATTGTACCTAATAATTTGAAAGAGTGATTCAAATTTGAGCTTATGATTTCGCCAAAGTATGTTATTTTATATGTTGATAAGATCAAAATACTTACTGACATGAAAAATGCTCGTGGGTGGAATATGGATGATAAATGTACGATTTCCAACTTCAAAATTTCACTATTGAATAAAAAAAAGGACATGTATAAATTGAGAAAAACCAAAAATAAGATGGAGAGATTAAATGTAAAACTGGCAAAAAGATTAAGTTCATCCATATCAAAACATAAAAGGACACACTATGAAAGTGAAAAGCGATTAAGAGGTCGTAACCGCTTTAAATTTTCTAGTAAGTGTATAATATTTATAAAATATTTTTCTTATTTATTTTACCACTCTTGGTTCGTGTATAAGGGCATACATGAGTTTAGGTATAGGGGAGTGGGTTAGGAGATTTTATATTTTTTTTTTAGGATTTTTAGTTTTTCCTATGATTTTTTTGAGTTTCTTTATTTGACACTTTGGGTAGTTTTTAGGGTATAAAATATTTTTAAAAAAAATTTTAAAATGAAAAGAGAAAAAATATATTTTTTCTTCAATAAATTAACCTAATTACAAATAAAAGAATAAATTTAGATTTGAAATTTGATATGAAAGTAGATTGAAAAATATATGGAACGCCCCCATTTTTCGGTTTATTTTTTTTATTTTTCAAAACGGAAAACGCTACTCAACTATTATGATATAACCCAACAATCACATGATCTTGGAATAACCATAACTACTGTCATATCAAGATGAACAAATATGTCTGAAACTGAAATAATTATATTTATACAGAGATTTGATTATATAAAATGACACACTCCTATGAATATTTACACAAAAGAATCAAAATACAAGGGAGTTAAAGCAGTGCCCAGCAAAAAAAATAACAACAAGAAGTGTGAAGTGCCCAAGAAGTGCTGTGCTAATATTTTTTACTCGATCTGGTCGGTGAAGTAAGAGTCATTAGTTGGAGCGATCTCCTTTTCTCTCCTTCCATGATCTGGATTTAAGAAAATTAAGGGGATGAAACCCAGCAAATAACACAAGAGTAAGCAACATTTGTACTATCATAGTACAAAAATGAATAAAAAGCATACAACTAAATTGATTTAGTACAAAACATATCACGGTAATAATGAAAATGTAATAAGTAAGACTATTCATGTAAATAGCAGACAAAAATCATGTAAAAATTATGTAAAGGTGACAAGTCTAGGTCAAGTCCCTATTAGTATGTAAGTAAATAGTATAAGTGTTAATCATGTTATATGTAATAAGAGCTATGCAAGTCATTCACAAGATTTATATAAAATTTAACAAGTCTATATCATATTAGTGTTAAAATTGAATCTCAATGATGGATAATATAGCGTGCAGTTTCTCATATTATATAAGTGCCCGTGCATATCCGGGACCTAACCTCAAATCTATGACACTGAACCATAGTACTAAGCTAGGTGCTTACAAGTCAAATTCCGTTCAATGAACCAAGTAACGGGCATCACCCATATGGTGACTCATGTATCATATGGTGGCCCAGTACCACCCCTGTGCTGCTAGTAAATTGCCCTCAGCACTTAATCGAGAAGTTAGCCAATAAGATCCTTGTACAATATGGTACTTATCCATCATGTAGTTTTTCCAATTTTTTCAATGTTATTGATATACGATACATATGATAAATATGAATTAATAGGAACACGTGGCTTGTCAAATTAAATTGTGTACACGTTTTTTTCATAAGAAGCAAGAGTTTAGGAATCAAGATTTGGGATCATATACACACGTATCACAAGAATACTTCATGTCGTGTAATCAAGATACAAAAAACTTGTCATCATGTTCCCATGAATAATCATGCCTTCATGCATCATATTTTATATTTACATGTTATGTTATCATGAAATGAATAAGTGTTATTAAACTTATCATTATGTTACCATGGGATAAGTAATATTTAAAAATTTTATGACTTGTCAAACATTAACCTCTTTAGTGGAGGGTAATACCATGTAGAAGTTTATATAACAAAAAATTAATGAATGGAAATCTGCGTTTTCTGCCTCAGATCTGTGCTTTTTGCATCAAATCTACGATTTTCCAGATCCGCGACTCTCTAGATCCGCTACTTTCTAGATCCATGCATTTCCTGATCTGCGCATTTCTAGATCCGTACATTTCCAGATCCGCAACTCTCCAGATCTGCTACTTTCCAGATCTGCACATTTCCTGATCGGCATATTTCCAGATCTGCGCATTTTCAGATCCATGCATTTCCAGATCCGCGTCTTTCTAGATCCGTGACTCTCCAGATCTGCTACTTTCCAAATCTGCACATTTCCTGATCCGTATATTTCTAGATCCATATATTTCTAGATCCGCGCTTTTGCTGATCCACAAGTTTTCTGATCCGCAATTTTTCAGATCTGCGATTTTCCAGATCTGCGATTCTTCAGATCTGCGATTCTTCAGATCTGCAATTTTTCTCTTTAAGAGATTTCTTTCTCAGCCTTAGAAATTTGGTTAACACTTCAGCATTAATACTACATAATCCTTTCAAAATCAATTTGTGGACCATGTAATTTCATCTCTCAAAACTCTATAATCTTCATTTATCCATGTAAATCAATAATTCTTAAATCTTTAGCCTAACCTGCCTAGGTCTAATAGATCCAAAATGATCTAGAATAATCCATATAAAAGAATCATGTATACACAATACAAATCAAATAAGAATTTCAAGAAAGAACCAAGGAAATAGAGTATTACTTGCACAAAATCCATAAAAGAATTATATTCTCACAATACAAATCAAATAAATTCCAAGAAAGAATATGCATATTACTTGCATTCAAATACGGTTAAAAGAGAGAATAAGAACAACGTGTTACTTGCCTCTAATTCTCTTTAATCTCCTTTGTTTCAACAAAATCTCCCTTCTCCTTCCTTTTCTCAACGAACTAGAAGAACCAAATTAAAAGGTGATTTTTATTTTGTTCTTTTACAAGAATTCTCTTTGAGAGAATGAGGTCATATATGTCTAAGGGCATTTTGGTAAACTTGTTCTCTAGCTTAGTTCCAAGGCTTCTTGCCTATATGACAAGTGTACAACTAGAGTGCCACCTCTTACTCTCATTTTGACAACTCATTTAAAGGTGTGCATTTAGAAACTTAGTTAACTTTGGAGATGTATATAAAGAAATATATGTTTTCAATAATTTATTATTTAATAAATATGAAAATTTGGGGTATTACATCCTTCCCACCTAACCAAAGAATTTTGTCATCGAAATTTAAATTTTAAAAGTACACTAGTATATATAGATATGTATTGTCATATAAAAATAGATTCAACTAACAACCTGATCATGAAAATACGTACGGGTACTTTGTCTTGATGTCACCCTCAAGTTTCCAAGTGGAGTCCCTTGGTGATCGTGCATCCCATGAAACAAGGACTAATAGTATTACTTTGTTTTTTTAGAACTTTCTCCTGTCGGCCAATGATTGCTACAGGTTACTTCTCATACTTTATATTAGATCTTAGATCCACTTCGGACAGGTCTATAACCTTTTGTTTGTCGCCCAAGCATTTCCTTAATTGTGACACATGGAATGCATCATGAATAGTTTCCATCTCAGGGGGTAATGATAATCTGTATGCAAGATTCTCAATTCTTTCTAAGATTTCAAATGGTCCAATATATCTTGCACTAAGTTTTCCCTTCTTGTCGAGTTTGATCACTCCTTTCCTCGGTGATATCTTAATAAACACCTCATCTCCTATTTCAAACTCTAATAGTTTTCTACATTGATCCGCCCATTTCTTTTGTTCATCTTGTGTAGCTTTCATAGGTTTTCTAATAACCCTTACTTGTTCTGTTACTTGAGTAATTAATTCAGGCTCCAAAATACTTCGCTCTCCAATCTCGTTCCAAGATAATAGAGATTTACACTTTCTGCAATATAAAGTCTCGAATGGTGCCATTTTGATACTCTTCTGATAACTATTACTGTAAGAAAACTCCACCATATATAAATAGTCTTTCCAAAATCCTCCAAATCTAGCACACATGCTCTAAGTATATTTTCAAGTATTTGGATATTCCATTCTGATTGTTCGTCTGTTTGCGGGTGACATGTTGAAAATAAGTCTAAATGTTTTTTAGGCTATCCAACAATCTTTCACAATATTATTATCTAAATATCATGTCCCTATCTGAGACAATTCGAAATGAAACTCTATGTAACCTTACCACCTCCTGCATGAATCTTTTTGCTAATGCTTCTGTTAACTGACCGACCCTAAATGGGATGAAATGAACTGACTTGGTCAGTCGGTCCACTATCGTCCAAATTGCATTTTTACCTTTGGTGCTCCTGGGTAATCCTGTAATAAAATCCATTGATATTTATTACCACTTCCATTCTGGAATTGCTAAAGGTTGAAGTAACCCAACCATCCTCTGATGTTCAACCTTCACTTGTTGGCAAGTGGAACACCTGGATATATATCTCACAATCTCTTTCTTCATGCCCGGCCAGTAGAAGTGCTTTTTCGTATCCTTATACATCTTATTGCTTCCGAAATGAATAGAATACATCGATTTGTAAGCTTCTTCTAAAACTTTATCTCTTATCTCTCCCTTAGACACCCATAACCTCTCCTTGAATCTAATAGTTCCATCCGAGTACATCTTCATCTCAGGCCTCTTACCTGTTTCTATTTTGTCTTTTAACTTCTTGAAGCTTTCTTCCTCGACTTGGGCTAGCTTGATCTGTTCTATCAATGGTGACTGTAATCGTATCTCCATAAGTTGTCTCGTCATTTCTGGTAAAATTATTTCCAATTTCATTCTTTGCATTTCCGCCAATAAATCCTTTTGTTGAGTTAATCTTTCTATTGCAGGTTTTCTACTCAAATCATCTGACACTACATTAATCCTTCCTCAGTGATACTTAATTTCCAAGTCATAATTTGCTACTAACTCCAACCATCATTTCTATCTCATATTTAGTTCTTTTTAAGTGAAAATATATTTCAAAGTTTTGTGATCAGTGTACACCTCCACCCTTTACCCTAGTAAGCAATGTCTCCAAATTTTCAAAGCATGAATTATTGATACTAGTTCAAAGTCATGAGTTGGATAATTTCTCTTATGAGATTTCAATTGTCTTGATGCAAACTCAATCACCCTTCCATTCGGAGTCAACACACATTCCAATCCTTATTTTGAAGTATCACTATAGATTTTCATTCCTCCAGTATTTTCTGAAATTGCCAGCACTGGTGCTGTTGTCAACCTCTATTTCAGTTCTTCAAATGCCTTATTGCATTCTTCTATCCAGACATATTCTATTCCCTTTCAGGTCAATTTAGTCAGAGAAGATGTGATTTTTGCAAAATCTTATACAGATTGTCTGTAATATCCAGCTATCCCCAGAAAATTGCAAACTTTCGATACTGATTTTGGTATCGGCCAGTCCATCACAACCTCTATCTTTTTAGAATCAGCTGACACACCATCTCTAGATATTATATGGCTCAAGAAAGCAACCTTATTCAATCAAAATTCATATTTGCTCAGTTTTCAATATAGCCTTTGTTCCCATAAAGTTTGTAAAGCTATCCTCAAGTGTTTAATATGCTCTTCTCTATTCGTAGAGTAGATCAATATATCATCAATAAACACCCCCACAAATTTGTCTAAATACTGAGCAAAAATATAGTTCATCAGATTCATAAATACCGCTGGAGCGTTAGTTACCCCAAACGACATCACTAAATATTCATAATGACCATATCTGGTTCTAAATGTAGTTTTGAAATATTTTCAGTTTGGACTCTTACTTGATGAAATCCTAAATGAAGATCTATTCTTGATAATACCTTTGCTCTTCCAAATTGATTGAACAGATCAGTTATTCTTGGTAATGGATATTTGTTATTGATTGTTACTGTATTCAAAGCTCTATAGTCCAAACACAATCTTTTACTCACATCTTTCTTCCCTGCTAATAATACTGGAGCTCCCCAAGGTGACACATTGGATCTTACAAAATCCACTTTCAACAACTCGTCCACATGCCTCTTGACTTCTTCTAGTTTCGTGACCCCATTCGATAAGGTGGCTTACAAACTGGTTCAGCTCAAGAAATTATATCAATAGTAAAATCTACTGTTCTGACTGGTGGTAGTCTAGATATCTCTTTAGGAAATATATCTAAGAATTTTGATACTACTGGGATCATTCCTTCTCCCACTTTCATAGCTTCCAAAACCCCTCCCTTTTGAAATACCTTAGATTCAGCCGGTTCTAGGGACTGGCTTCCACTAACAAATTCAAACTCTAAACAATCAAGAATCTGGAATATTATTCTCCTTCTTTTATAGTCTATCACTGCATGGAACGTACTTAGCCAATCCATGCCTAAGATAATATCATATCCTCCTCCACTAATAACTAGTAAGTTGACATAAAATTATTTATCATTAATTACTAAGGAACATAGTTTACACTCTTTATTGGTCATGATACTATCATTTCCAGTCTTAATGTCCCACTCCACATGAAAGATAGTAAAATCAATTGAATTGCGGGAAACAAATATACTAGTGATGAAACTGTGTGATGCTCCAGAATCAAATAAAACAGTTGTCGGTGCATTGCCAACTAGGATCATACCTGCTACGACTCCTCCAATGATATGAATTTTCTCAATATTCATTAGTCTAACATGCCCTTACCTCCATCCTGCTCCTCCTTGGGCTCTGGTATAGGGTTGTCGTTGGGTCTCCAAGGGTCTCTTCTGATCTGATTCTAAAATCTTTTGGATTGATGTTGATGTTGGCCTGGCTATTGGCTAGAATGGGACCTTGGATTCCGCCGATCATTGAGTCTTTGGACAATCACTCATTCAATGATTGGCAGATCCACGTGCTAGGCATAACCTTTGGGCTCTTCTACATATTTTCTGGGTAAGTCCTGGTATGTGACAATAGTTGCAGATTATTGGGTATGTCCTGGTATCTGCCTCTTTGTTGGCGAACCACCAAACTTCTTGGTTGATGAGCTTGTTCCTCGTCTGAACAACCTTTTAAACCCCACTGACTTATTCTCCTCGAATACTTGTTCTAAATGGCATGCCGCTTCAAATACTTTTGAGTAAGTCTTGTAGTTATGTCCTACTAAGTGCTCTCTCAGATGAGGTCTCAGTCCTTGCTGGAATAAGTGTGTCATTTCCTCCTCATCAGCTACTAAGGTTGGGGCGAAACGGCTCAACCTCACGAATTTTGCGACATATGCATCCACAGTTCGATCTCCTTGTTGCAATCCCAAAAATTTTATCCTCATTTCTTGTCTTATTGATGCATGGAAAAATCTGGCAAGAAATGCCTCTATAATTTTTTTCCAGGTTAGAGGTTCCTGATACTTTACTTCATTAGCAAGCCACCATGTTCTAGCTATATCAGTCAAGTGAATACATACTACTCTACACGATTTTCTTTTGGAATCCTTATCGCCCTTAGAAGATTCTCCATATCTACAATCCAATGCTCAGCCTTCAGTGGTCCTTTTGTTCCGAAAAATACTGATGACTGCAGTCTCTTTAAATCCGACATCATCCCAGTTCTTTCTTGCTCTTTGGACTGCAACATTCTTTCTAATATCATCATTGTGGTCTGTTGTGTATGTGCTACCCTTTGCACTATAGTTCTAAGCTCAGACTCTTCACCCATTGGGTTTGGGCTCACGTTGGCAAAAGAATGATCGTCATCGTTCTGTGACAGACCAAAGGAGATCAATCAAATAAAGTTTCAAGATAGATATTCCAGACAATATAGAAACAATAGAATAGGTACGATACTAGATCTCATGGATATCAAGAATAAGGAACATGTGTCAAAAGTGTATCATAGATATGTTTTTATGTGGCATTAGTTATATGGTCTTTCACCTAAACCTAGACCTTGATACCAAACTATAACGCCCCCATTTTTTGGCTTCTCTTTTATTTTTACTTTCCAAAACGGAAGATGCTACTTTACTATTACGATATAACCCAACAGTCATAGGATTTTGGAATAACCGTAACTACTGCCATATCAAGATGAACAAATATATTTGAAACTGAAAGGATTTCATTTATACAGAGAGTTGATTATATAAAACGATACACTACTCCGAATATTTACACAAAAGAATCAAAATACAAGAGAGTTAAAGCAGTGCCTAGCAAAAAAATTAAAACCAGATGTGCGAAATGCCCAAGAAGTGTTGTGCTGATATCTTCTACTCTATCTGGTCAGTGAAGTAAAGATTGTTGGTTGGAGCAATCTCCCCT
Source organism: Dracaena cambodiana (assembly GCA_036321105.1). Lineage (NCBI taxonomy): Eukaryota > Viridiplantae > Streptophyta > Magnoliopsida > Asparagales > Asparagaceae > Dracaena > Dracaena cambodiana. The sequence goes on along the minus strand of JAYEPQ010000011.1, from coordinate 38,376,882 downwards.
TATTTGCTTCTACGATCCGGACTTAAGAAAATCAAGGGGATTAAGCCCAACAAGTAATACAAGAGTAAAAAATATGTGTACTATCATAGTACAAAAATGAATAAAAAGTATACAACTAAATTGCTTTAGTACAAAACATATTATGAGAATAATAAAAAAGGAATAAGCAATACAATTCATGTAAATTGCAGACATAAATCATGTAAAAGTGATAAGTCTAGGTCAAGTTCCTGTTAGTATGTAGGTAAAGAGTATAAGTGTTAATCATGTTGCATGTAACAAGAACTATGCAAGTTATGCACAAGATTTATATAAAATTTAACAAGTCTATATCATGTTAGTGTTGAAATTGAAACTCAATGATGGATAAAATAGCGCACAGTTTTTCACATTATACAAGTGCCCGTGCATACCCGGAACCCGACCTCAAATCCATGGCGCTGAACCATGGCACACCGCTAGGAGTTTACAAGTCAAATTCCGTTTAATGAAGCGAGTAACGAGCATCGGCCATATAGTGACTCATGTATTAGATAGTGGTCAGTACTACTCTGTGCTGCTAGTAAAAGGCCCTCAGCACTCAATCGAGAAGTTAGCCAACAAGATCATTATACAATATGGTACTTATCCATCATGTAGTTTCTCCAAATTTTTTCATGTTAGTAATACACTACATATGATACATATGAATTAATAGAAACACATGGCTTATTAAGTTAAATTGTGTACACGTTCCTTTCACAAGAAGAGTTTAGGAATCAAGATTTGGGATAATATACACACATATCATAAGGATAGTTCATGTCATGTAATTAAGATACAAGAAACTTGTCATCATGTTCCCATGATTAATCATGCCTTCATGCATCATGTTTGAAATTTATTTTTTATGTTATCTTGAAATGATAAGTGTTATTAAACTTGTCATTGTGTTATAATGGGATAAATAATATTTAGAAATTTCATGACTTGTCAAACATTAGCCTCTTTAGTGGAGGGTAATGTCATGTAGAAGTTTATATAACAGAAATTCATTTAACTAAAATCTGCACTTTTTGCCTCAGATCTGCACTTTTTGCATCAGATATGCAATTTTCCAAATCAGCAACTCTCCAGATCCGCTACTTTCTAGATCCGTGCATTTCCTGATCTGTGCATTTCCAAATCTACGCATTTCCAAATCCGCACTTTTTAAGATCCGCGACTTTCCAGATCCGTGACTCTCTTGATCCGCTACTTTCCAGATCTGCACATTTCTTGATCTGCGCATTTCCAGATCCGCATATTTTCAGATCTACGCATTTTCAGATCCATGACTTTCTAGATCTGCGACTCTCCAGATCCGCTACTTTCCAGATCCGCGCATTTTCAGATCCGTGTATTTTCAGTTCCATGCATTTGCTGATCCGCGAATTTTCTGATATGTAATTTTTCAGATCCGCGATTCTTCATATCCGCGATTTTCCTCTTTAAGGGATTTCTTTCTTAGCCTGAGAAATTTGGCTAAAACTTCAACATTAATACTACATAATTCTTTCAAAATTAATTTGTGGACCATGTAATTTTATCTCTTAAAGCTCCATAATCTTCATTTATCCATGTAGATCAATAATTCTTAAATCTTTAGCCTAACATGCCTAGGTCTAATAAAGCCAAAATGATCTAGAATTATCCATAGAAAGGAATCATGTATACACAATACAAATCAAATAAGAATTTCAAGAAAGAATCAAGGAAATAGAGTTTTACTTGCACAAAATCCATAAAAGAATTATATCCTCACAATACAAATCGAATAAATCCCAAGAAAGAATATGCATATTACTTGCACTCAAATACGGTTAACAGAGATAACAAGAACAATGTGCTACTTGTACAAAATCCATAAAAGAATTATATTCTCACAATACAAATTGAATAAATTCTAAGAAAGAATATGCATGTTACTTGCACTCAAATATGGTTATAAGAGGGAACAAGAACAAATGTTACTTGCCTCTAATTCCCTTTAATCTCTTTTGTTTCAACAAAATCTCCCTTCTCCTTCCTTTTCTCAATGAACAAGAAGAACCAAGATTAAAAAGTGGTTTTTACTTTGTTCTTTTACAAGAACTCTCTTTGAGAGAATGAGGTCATATATGCCTAAGGGCATTTTGGTAATCTTGTCCTCTAGCATAGTCCCAAGACTTCTTGCATGTATGATAAGTGTCAAATTAGAATGCCACCTCTTACTCTAATTTTGACAACTCATCTAAAGGTGTGCCTTTAGAAACTTAGTTAAGTTTGGAAGTGTATATAAAAAAAAATTATTTTCAGTAATTTATTATTTAATAAGTATGGAAATTTGGGGTGTTACAATACACTTAGAATTTTATAAAAAAATAAAAATCTAAAAATTAAATATCACTAATAGTAATTTTTAGGTAAGTATACATCTATTTTTCACTTCACAATAGTTTATTAGGTTAAGGATAAAAATAATAACGATTGAATAGTCTTTTCTCTCTAAACAAGAAAAAAATGTAAAAAAAAAGAAAAAAAAGAATAAAGAGGTGAGCCTGATATTTAAGGTAATGATCCTTTAGAAATGATTTTTTTTCAGAATATGATCCGAGTAATTGTGTGTTTGTACCTAAGCAAGCGTGACTATTCACATAAAAGGTGAAATATTCAGAGTATGAACCGAATAATCGGGTATTTGTACCTAAGAAAGTGTGACTATTCGCATGAAAGTTGAAATATTTACAAAAAGAAGAAAAAAAGAAAAGTAAAAAAAAGAGAAAAATTGTTTATAGAGGATGAATCATAAGATAGAGCTTGAGTCCAAAACCGAAATATACCATCACACATGCACGTAGATATATAAGAGCCTATGAATTATTTATTAGTGAGTATTGAAAAATAGGATTTGAATTTTTGATTAAAATGATAGGTGTATTTGATATGATGCTTGACTTGAAAATTGATAATCTAAATGCGTTCTTGAGTTTGTATATTAATGAAATTAATTATAAAAAAATAACAAAAAAAGTTTTTTCTCTCTTTTGTATAAATTTTTTGTTTTGCTTGATTTTGATTATCCTTATTTTTTTATTCCTTAAGCTACCTTCTTCCCAAACTTTGCGGGTATATTCACTGCAAACTTTCACGAGACACAACTCGTCCACTAGGATAACCTAGGAGTTTAACGGTTTGTTGCACATGTTAAGTACAATTGCGACTCCTATGAAAGCGAGTTAGAATTTTTCTTTTTCTTTTTAGTCTAGGTTTTGCTTGAGAACTAGCAAAAAATAGGTGTGGAGGTGTAATGAGTATCATATATTGCATATTTTCTCTCATATTTATATATTTTTGTATATAAATAATTGCTACTTGGGTATATTTAGTGTGTTTTTATAGGTATCAATGGATTTGCAAGGAAAAGAAGAAGATAAAACAAATTTGTCAAGAATACGAGTAAAGAAAGTCAATCTTGGTTAAGACAGGAACTTAAGTGAAACAGCAGCAAATTCAAGAGCATTTTCGGCCAAAATAAAGCTTGAACTGGAAAATTTTTGTAGAGGAAATTTGTAGAGCTCATAATTATGTTCAAAACGCCACCAAGAACAGCTTAATCTGAGTTCATATGCAAAACTTATGGATATTTTACTGAAGCACTTTAGAATGGAAAATTCGATCCAACAGGCTACGAGTATGCTGAAAGTAGTTTTGGATTTTGGTCTTGAAAAATAGTATTTTGAGCCATCTAATCTCAACCATTGGTTTCTAATACGTATAGATTGGATTAGAATTGTATATCTTGAGATTAGTTTGCGTTTAATTAGAATTATATTTTTTGTACTGAGTTTGAACAGGAGTAGAATTATATTTGGATTATAAATATCTCTTGAATCATTGTAAATTGGGGATGAATTTTTAGATGTAATTTTAAATATAATTTTAAATAATAAAGATTAGGATTTTACCAAAGGGGTGACGGCTGTCATACTGGCCTCCAGAGGTAATTCCATTGCTGCTCATTATTTTCTAGTGTAGATTTATTTACTTTCTAGTATAGATTTCTCTTACTTTCTAGGAAAATAGAATTTTTAAGGCTTTTATAAATAAAAATATGTTTTTGATAATTAAGAGTATGAGTAAGTAATACACTTAGTCCGAGGATATAGATGAAACTAGGGATCAATCTCATATTAATATATTTATATTCTTTCTAAAATAAAAATAAAAAAGATAGGTTTTTTCTATGAAACATTAAAAATACAAGAACTCGTAAATTAAATCTTTGATAGGTTATGCTTAGTTTAAGTATTTTGATAGCCTATACTTAGGGTTCGGTCTAATGTTTTAGTTTATATCTAAATTAATTTTTTTAATGGATTATACTTATACATAACTTGATAGTTCATACTTAGGATGCTTTAAGTAGGAGTTAAACTAAAAGATCAAATTTTTATAATAGAAAGAAGAGAAAATAAATAATATTTGGTTGTGAACAAGTGAATTCCATATTTTAGGCTAATTAGAATAATAAAATATCAACTTAGAACTCATAATTAGTTTGTTTGAATAATAGGATTAGCAAGATAGAAAAACACCTTAGATTTTTGTAGGAACAACCTGTTTGCGCTATAACCGATATTGTGCGCTTGAAGTAGATTATTCACATCACAAGGCTAATTCAACCATTCCAGTGTGTGAGGCTAAGCCGGTACGCGAGGCTAAATCAGTGTGTCAGGCTAATTCAATGCGCGAGGCTAAATTAATGCGCCACGTTAGGCCAGTACGCGAGGCTAATAAAGTTAAGCGAACATGCGAGACTAATCCGGTGCACGAGGCTAATCCATTACGCCATGCTAAGCCAGTGTGCAAGGCTAACCCAGTGCGTGAGACCAAAGTCAAGTCTCAGCCCGCGTGAAAACTATAGAACGCGAGGTACTGAGCAGTCTATGCAAAACATGTCAAAGTCAATACTGGGCATCATAGCAACCTATGGCCTAACAAATGTGATCCCCAAAACTTCTCATATTCACATATATGGACAAATAGGCCTTGTGCAATAAGTAGGGCCTGCCCACCAAGGATGGCCATCCCAACACACCAAGAGAAAACTCCAGATTTGCGAGAGTACTTAACAAACAAAAGGACGACTATACAACCCCACCAGTTATGCTACTGTAAGCAGATAATCGCAACAGTCTTGACTTATTGTCACTGTGAAACTCCAAATTGGCCGACTATTGTCGGCGAAAAATTCTGGAAAAGCAAAGCAGATCCACGAATTCAGAGACAGGAGCCCGCAACTCATCTGGTCAGCGAATCTAAGAAACTGAGTCCGCGAATCTAAGAAATTGAGGTCTGCGATCTAGGCGACGGAACAGGTTCGCGAATCTAAAGCTGAGATTCGCGATACTACCCATAACTTTCGGGTGGGGGTTTTGTAATGGCCACTTTTCATTGTGTTCATTTCACTTCAAAAAAAAAAAAAAAATTAAACTGAATTAAAATTTAAAAATCTGAAAAAAATAAATAAATAAATAATAATTTAAATATAAAATATATATAATGGGGCTGTTGGAGGGAAATCTAAATAGTTGGAGGGATATCAATCTTATCCGAAAAAGATTCGTTTGTTGGATCTCAACCAAATAGGTTATATCCTAACCTAAAGATAAATAAGAATCTAAAAAATCTGTTCTCACCTCTCTTCTCTTCTGGAACGCTGGAAATCTCAGGACGTACGGGAAGAGGAAGAGGAACGCAGGTCAGAAAAGAAAAGGAAAGGGAGAGGCGACTCAATTAAAAAGGTGAGTTCTTTTACTCACTTTAACATGCTACATTTATTTTATATTTTCTGCTTTATTTAATTAAAAGGGTTAATCTTGGATAGAAAATCTTTAGCACTAATATTTTATACACAATGAATTGCAGTGTGCAGTAGTATAGTTCCTTATAATAATTAAAAATAGGAGTTGTGTTACGTATATTTTATACCCAATAGATGCTTAAAATTCTGAAGAAAAAAAAAATATTTTTTTATTATATATGTAGCGGTATAATGTCATTGTTATTTCTGCATAAAAATCCAAATTATGCCGCGTATTATCCATTTGGCGCTCCCCAATGCAAACTCATTTAGCAAGTTTTCCATCTATTCTTGTTATTGTTGTTGTTCCTGTAATCTTTGTATGGAGGCAATTATGTAAATTAGACATCCACGTTGCTAGCAAACACCCCCGCATCGCCTTGTGCTTCTTCCACTTCCGCACCTGCTTGTGTCTTCTTCACCTTCTTCTTCTGCTTCCACTTCCGCACCTTCCTGTGCTTCTTCTTCTGATTCCACTCCCGCATCTTCTTGTACTTCCTCTTCCACTTCCTTTTCCACTTCCACTTCCACTTCCACTTCCACTTCCACTTGCGCAGGTGCTTCTTCTTCATCTTCTCTTTCCCCTTTCTGTGTTCGGTTGCGGATGGGCAAGGAGACTCGGCCGAGACCATGCGCTGGCGGCAGTCGACGATCGCGACTCCATCGGTGCTGCTGCTGCCCCCGTCGGTCGCGGCTAGGCGAGGCGATCCGACCGAAGTCAACGATAGTGGTCGCCGATGTCGACTCCATTGATCCCTGCCACCGCCTCGTCGGACTTCACCGTCCGCTCCGGTTTCCCACTCGCGCTCGTGCTTCTTCTTCTTCTCCCGCTTCTGCTAGTGCTTCGGCTGTTTCTTCACTTTCCTTCTCCTCTGTTCGTTGGGTTGCAGGGGCAAGGGAGAATTTTTTTTGGGAAATTCTCAAAAAGGGGAAATGGGTTTTTGGGGGGGATTCTAAAACGCACCTATTTCACTAGTGAGCACTATTTCCCCTATGTTGTAAACCACTTTATTATCTAGTATGTGGTGCGCATTTAGACACCTGTATCCTGGCAGGCAACTTTTAGGGGAATTCTAAGTGAGCACCTATTTCACTAGTGAGCACTATTTCCCCTATGTTGTAAACCACTTTATTATCTAGTATGTGGTGCGCATTTAGACACCTGTATCCTGGCAGGCAACTCTTAGGGGAATTCTAAGTGAGCACCTATTTCACTAGTGAGCACTATTTCCCCTATGTTGTAAACCACTTTATTATCTAGTATGTGGTGCGCATTTAGACACCTGTATCCTGGCAGGCAACTTTTAGGGGAATTCTAAGTGAGCACCTATTTCACTAGTGAGCACCATTTTCCCTATGTTGTAAATCACTTTACTAAATAGGTTGTGGTGTGCAGGTAGAACTACCTGGTTGCAGTGCAGGAAACTCTTGGGAGTTCTAAATGCGCACATCTCTGCTAGTGAGCATCCTTCCCTATGTTGTAATTTACCTTAATTATATAGTATTGGGTGCGCATCTAGAACTACCTCAATATTGCAGGAAAACTTTAGGAAATTCTAAATGCACACATATTTAGTGGTGAGCCCCATTTTTTCTATATTGTAAACCACTTTATTATACATCATATTGGAAATAAGCCCGAAAAGACACCGTACAAATGCAAATTGTTATTGTATAAGATTGGTGATAAATAATTAAATTACCGTAATGTTATATTGTCACTGATATTGTTACTGTTCACTGAACTCTAATTATTCTCACCGATCTACATACTGAACTGAAATTTACTGAAATCATAAATTCTATTGAAATTGATAACTAACACCGAACTTGATATACACTGGGGATTTGGGGAAAAATTTAGGCTTGTATGAATTAGATGGCTGAACGTAACTGTACTGTGTCACTGTTTCCCACTTGTGGGAGGATCGGGATAGGCTCCGATCAATTTACTGCGCCACTGTTTCCCATTTTTGGGAGGATCGGGATAGGCTACGATCAACTACTGTTCCGTTTTCCCGAGGGTAGACGGGGATGCGTTCAGTTCAGCTATATTCATATTTCCTTGAATTTTCAAATACCGTAATTAAAAGACATTAATTGTAAAAATTTAAAAAGATATCGATTAAAATAATAGTAATGATAAGTATAAATACGTAAAACCTTCTGTCCTTCATTTGCATGATTATTCCTGACATTGAGATACTATTATTCATTATTTTTTTTTGTTGTTCTTTATTATTTAATATTGGATCGCCTTGCTGACGATCCTGGTTATGCATGACCAGATGCAGGCCTCTATCAAGAGGTAGATCCACCAGTGGCAGAACAGGATATGTTGTACTTCCAGGAACAAGCGGATCTGCAGGAGTGATTACTTCCTTTGGTTAACTAATTTCTTTTAAAAAAAAAATGTAATAAGTGCTGATGACACTTTATTTAAGTTTATGCGAGACGGTCCTTTTCTTTTATTTTGAAATAATTTAACTGTGGTGACATTTGTTAATTTTATTTTGAGGGAAATTATTATCGCTTTGTTTTGATAAAGAAAAATTTCATTTAGTTTCTGCATGTTATTCATATTAAATTGCAAATGGTGACTGTAATATTTTGTTTGAGGCTCGTCGAGTTATCATTCGATGCCGAACGTTCCAGCTTTCCACACTACTGGAGTTGGGGCGTTACAGGTGGTATCAGAGCCAGGCTTCTTTAAGTCTGTTCAAGTGATTTGAACAAACTTGAATATCATTACAGTCGGCAAATAAATAAATAAGTATAATAGTTTAAATTTACTAAACTATTTAAGGTTTGATACGACTATACACATATATGCATAAATATGATTTTCTACGTATATCTATTTACTTTTATTATGTTTATTTAAGTGATACTTACGTTATATTGTTCCTCAGAGGGATGGCCCGTCAGACTAATAGGAATGGGGGAAATTCCGGTTCGACCTCAAACTCCGTTGATGCTAATGAAATGTTGGGACTGCTTAGTAAGATTGTCGACGCGCAACAACAGCAGGCCGAAGCCTTTCGAGCGGGAGTGATGGCAACCCTAGATCGTGTGGCGGAACCGAGGGACCAGCGTCCAGGAGGGATATCGGATTTCAGACGTCTTCATCCAGCTACTTTCTCAGGAACAGTAGGAGCCTTGGAGGCTGAACAGTGGCTCATGCAGATGGAAGACTTATTAAGGGCCGCTCGGATTCCTGAAGCCGACAAAGTGAATGTCGTCAAAATCTAATTGACGAATATTGCAAGGGCTTGGTGGCAAACAGAGGAGAGCAGACTATCCCAACCGATCTCGTGGGAAACTTTCACAACAAGCTTCCTTGCGAGGTTCTTTCCGAGAACAGCCAGGAGGGAAATGGAGCACCAATTCATCAACTTGAGGCAGGCCGGGATGACAGTAGAGGAGTATGCATCAGAGTTTGTCCGTCTGAGTCGATTTGCGCCGTACATGGTATCAAATGAAGCAGATCGCGCTCATCGCTTCCAACAGGGATTGAGGATAGATATCCAGAAATATTTAGTAACCTCCAGAATAGAGACCTATGCTGAGGTTATTGATGCAGCTCAGGACGTAGAGCAAGTAATAAATAAGGAGAGGAGGATTCAATCTTCTGCGCCCAAGAGGTCGGCCAGTCAAATGTTGGGTGGAACTTCAGTTAGGAATGCGGAGAAACGGCTGGTTACTTCTTCGCAACAGAAGGTCACTTGCACACACTGCCAGAAGTCAGGACACACTATCAAGGAGTGTCGGTATGCCAACAACCTATGTCTAGCATGTGGATCAAGTGAACACAGGATCGGAGATTGCCCACGAAGGAGCAACAGGGGGCCAACGCCTCGTCTTCCAGCACCCCAACAACAACAACCACCCAAGGATCAAATCAGCAGTCAGAATAGGCGACCACTTCCACCTCAAAATAAAGTTTACGAGCAGGCCAAGAAGAATATGACAGTGGATAAAGGACGTGGTCAAGCATATAATCTAACTACGGAGCAAGCGGAGAGGTCAAATGATATGGTGACAGGTATGATTCTAGTATATCATGTACCTGCATCCGTTTTATTTGACTCAGGAGCATCACATTGCTTTATTTCTTCTACATTTGTGACACGACATGCCATACCTTGTGAAAACCTGAACATTAGATGGAGAATAAGTACGGGTAATGGGAGTATTGATTCTACCCAAATGTGTAGAATGTGTCCTGTAGTGATTTGTAAAAGGGAATTTTATGCTAATTTCCTGGTTATTGATACTCACGGATTTGATGTGATACTAGGAATGGATTGGTTAAGTACCTTCCATGCAATTATTGATTGTCGGAGGAGGAGCGTTGTCTTCAAGATACCGAATCACCTGGAGTTCGAATTCATCGGGGGCAGCAGTTCCAAGGAGCCAGCAGAATTTAGAGCTCAACCTAGGGAAGGAGTAATAATCCAAATGGTTGCCATACCGGCGGACATCCTAGTGGTGTCGGAGTTCTTAGACATCTTCGAGGATTTCTCAGGACTACCACCAGACAGGACAGTAGAGTTCGCCATCGAGCTTCTTCCTGGCACCACACCAATCTCTCAAGCACCATATCGAATGGGTCCAGCAGAGCTAAAGGAAGTTAAGGTACAATTAGACGAGTTGGAAGCTAAAGGTTTTATCAGACCAAGTACTTCCCCTTGGGGTGCACCAGTACTTTTGACTAGGAAGAAAGATGGAGGCAAAAGATTATGCATTGATTATAGAGGATTGAATAGGGTCACTATCAAGAATCGGTATCCACTACCGAGAATTGATGATTTGTTTGATCAACTTAGCGGTGCTAAGGTATTTTCCAAGTTGGACCTTAAGTCTGGATATCACCAAGTGAAAGTGAAGGAGTCAGAAATTCCTAAAACAGCATTCCGAACTCGATATGGGCATTTTGAATTCTTAGTGATGCCATTCGGAGTAACAAATGCACCTGCAATTTTTATGAACTTAATGAATCAAATTTTCCTTCCATATTTGGATAAATTCGTTGTGGTGTTCATAGATGACATATTGGTATATTCTAAGACCCAAGAGGATCACACTAAGCATTTAAGGATAGTCTTGGAGACGCTAAGGAAAGAGAAATTGTATGGAAAGCTCAGCAAATGTGAATTTTGGCTGAAGAGTGTTTCATTTTTGGGACACATTATTTCTCAAGAAGGAATCTCTGTTGATCCTGGCAAGGTTTCAGCAGTAAAGGATTGGCCGATTCCGAAAAATGTTTCAGAAGTGAGGAGCTTTCTGGGATTGGCAGGTTATTATCGAAAGTTCATTTAGGACTTTTCTAAGGTTGCAGGGCCTCTGACCAAACTCCTGAGGAAAGGAGAGAAGTACGACTGGACAGTTGAATGTGATGCAGCTTTCAATGAGTTGAAAAGGAGGCTCACAACAACACCAGTATTAGCCGTTCCGGAAGGGACCGAAGGAATGGTTGTGTACAGTGATGCGTCCGGCAAAGGGCTAGGTTGTGTGTTGATGCAACGGGGACGGGTCATAGCTTATGCTTCTAGACAATTGAGGCCACATGAGAAAAACTATCCCACACATGATTTGGAGCTTGCAGCTGTGATTTTTGCATTGAAGATTTGGAGACACTACTTGTTGGGTAGTAGAGTAGAGATTTATACAGATCATAAGAGCCTTAAATATATCTTCACACAGAAAGAATTTAATATGAGACAGAGAAGGTGGCTTGAATTGATGGCAGATTATGACATCAACTTGCAGTATCATCCGGGTAAGATCAATGTGGTACCAGATGCTTTAAGCAGGAAGCCAATGGCAATGGTTCTAACTCAGCAAAAAGAGCTACTTGAAGAGATTATAAAGTTAGAATTAGAAATTTTCTTACCCGGTGCTAAGGCTCAAATGCTGGTTTTGCAACTTCAACCTTCATTGGTAGAGAAAATTAATGAAGCTCAGAAAGATGATCCTAAGTTTCAAAGATTTCAAAGACAAGTAGAAGAAGGACGGAGAACAGATTTATGTATTCACGCAGATGGGTCTCTTCGATTTGGCAACAGGTTGTGTGTGCCCAAAGGAGAAATTTGGCGGGAAGTATTATCAGAGGCTCATAGTTCAGTCTATTCAATCCATCCCGGAGGAACAAAGATGTATCAAGACATGAAGCAATATTTTTGGTGGCATGGAATGAAGCGTGAAATCGCCAAGTTTGTATCCAAATGCTTGACTTGTCAACAAGTTAAAGCAGAGCATCAAAGAATGTCGGGGCTCCTTCAACCTCTACCCATACCTGAATGGAAATGGGAGAGAGTTACTATGGATTTTGTTACCGCATTGCCACGTAGTCCCAAGGGTAATAATGCAATCTGGGTGATTGTGGACCGCCTTACTAAAGTAGCGCATTTCATACCATTTCATGTAGGACAGTCTACCGAAATGTTGGCAGAGAAGTATATGCGTGAAGTGGTAAAATTACATGGTGTGCCAGTCAGTATCGTGTCGGATCGAGATGCTCGGTTCACTTCTCAGTTTTGGAAGAAATTGCAAGATAGTCTGGGGTCAAAATTAGAGTTCAGCACAGCATATCATTCAGAAACAGATGGCCAATCAGAAAGGACTATCCAGACATTGGAGGATATGTTGAGAGCCTGTATGCTTGACTTCGGGGGCTCATGGGAGGATTACCTGCACCTAGTAGAATTCGCCTACAATAATAGCTACCAAGCAAGTATCAAGATGGCACCATTTGAGGCTCTGTATGGAAGGAAATGTAGATCTCCGTTATATTGGGATGATATTGGAGAAAGAAAACTGCTTGGACCAGAAATAATCACCCAGGCAGTAGATAAAATTAACTTAATACGGCAACATCTGAGAGCAGCCCAATATCGACAGAAGAACTGGACAGACCAACGATGGCGGTTTCTGGAATTTCAAGTTGGGGACTCAGTTTTCTTGAAGGTGTCGCCCACACGTGGAGTCATTCGCTTTGGCAATCGTGGGAAGTTAAGCCCAAGGTTTATCGGACCCTTTCAAATCTTGGAACGGATAGGCAAAGTCTCCTATCACCTGGCACTACCGTCTACACTGGAGCAAGTACATAACGTTTTCCACGTCTCGCAATTAAAACGATATGTTCATGATGAAAAGCATATCGTGGACTATTCAGAATTGGAGGTTGGACCAGACCTCTCCTATCCAAAGGAACCAGTCTCCATACTTGATCGAATGGAGAAGACTTTGAAGAATAAAGTAATTCCACTGGTGTTGATTTTTTGGAATCGACATTCTAATCGGGAGGCGACATGGGAGCGAAAGGAAGACATTCGGGAGCGTTTTCCACACCTATTTGAATAAAGGTATAACCTCTCTACATCATTTAAGTTTAAAGAAATTTCGAGGACGAAATTTTTCTTAAGGGGGATAGAATGTAACGGCCACTTTTCATTGTGTTCATTTCACTTCAAAAAAAAAAAAAAATTAAACTGAATTAAAACTTAAAAATCTGAAAAAAATAAATAAATAAATAATAATTTAAATATAAAATATATATAATGGGGTTGTTGGAGGGAAATCTAAACAGTTGGAGGGATATCAATCTTATCCGAAAAAGATTCGTTTGTTGGATCTCAACCAAATAGGTTATATCCTAACCTAAAGATAAATAAGAATCTAAAAAATCTGTTCTCACCTCTCTTCTCTTCTGGAACGCTGGAAATCTCAGGACGTACGGGAAGAGGAAGAGGAACGCAGGTCAGAAAAGAAAAGGAAAGGGAGAGGCGACTCAATTAAAAAGGTGAGTTCATTTACTCACTTTAACATGCTACATTTATTTTATATTTTCTGCTTTATTTAATTAAAAGGGTTAATCTTGGATAGAAAATCTTTAGCACCAATGTTTTATACACAATGAATTGCAGTGTGCAGTAGTGTAGTTCCTTATAATAATTAAAAATAGGAGTTGTGTTACGTATATTTTATACCTAATAGATGCTTAAAATTCTGAAGAAAAAAAAATATTTTTTTATTATATATGTAGCGGTATAATGTCATTGTTATTTCTGCATAAAAATCCAAATTATTCCGCGTATTATCCATTTGGCGTCGATGTCTTCTTGTGCTCAAGAAAATTGATCACATAAGTCGGATTCTGGAGCTCCCCAATGCAAACTCATTTAGCAAGTTTTCCATCTATTCTTGTTATTGTTGTTGTTCCTGTAATCTTTGTATGGAGGCAATTATGTAAATTAGACATCCACGTTGCTAGCAAACACCCCTGCATCTCCTTGTGCTTCTTCCACTTCAGCACCTGCTTGTGTCTTCTTCACCTTCTTCTTCTGCTTCCACTTCCGCACCTTCCTGTGCTTCTTCTTCTGATTCCACTCCCGCATCTTCTTGTACTTCCTCTTCCACTTCCTTTTCCACTTCCACTTCCACTTCCACTTCCACTTCCACTTCCACTTGCGCAGGTGCTTCTTCTTCATCTTCTCTTTCCCCTTTCTGTGTTCGGTTGCGGATGGGCAAGGAGACTCGGCCGAGACCATGCGCCGGCGGCAGTCGACGATCGCGACTCCATCGGTGCTGCTGCTGCCCCCGTCGGTCGCGGCTAGGCGAGGCGATCCGACCGAAGTCAACGATAGTGGTCGCCGATGTCGACTCCATTGATCCCTGCCACCGCCTCGTCGGACTTCACCGTCCGCTCCGGTTTCCCACTCGCGCTCGTGCTTCTTCTTCTTCTCCCGCTTCTGCTAGTGCTTCGGCCGTTTCTTTACTTTCCTTCTCCTCTGTTCGTTGGGTTGCAGGGGCAAGGGAGAATTTTTTTTGGGAAATTCTCAAAAAGGGGAAATGGGTTTTTGGGGGGGATTCTAAAACGCACCTATTTCACTAGTGAGCACTATTTCCCCTATGTTGTAAACCACTTTATTATCTAGTATGTGGTGCGCATTTAGACACCTGTATCCTGGCAGGCAACTTTTAGGGAAATTCTAAGTGAGCACCTATTTCACTAGTGAGCACTATTTCCCCTATATTGTAAACCACTTTATTATCTAGTATGTGGTGCGCATTTAGACACCTGTATCCTGGCAGGCAACTTTTAGGGGAATTCTAAGTGAGCACCTATTTCACTAGTGAGCACTATTTCCCCTATGTTGTAAACCACTTTATTATCTAGTATGTGGTGCGCATTTAGACACCTGTATCCTGGCAGGCAACTTTTAGGGGAATTCTAAGTGAGCACCTATTTCACTAGTGAGCACCATTTTCCCTATGTTGTAAATCACTTTACTAAATAGGTTGTGGTGTGCAGGTAGAACTACCTGGTTGCAGTGCAGGAAACTCTTGGGAGTTCTAAATGCGCACATCTCTGCTAGTGAGCATCCTTTCCCTATGTTGTAATTCACCTTAATTATATAGTATTGGGTGCGCATCTAGAACTACCTCAACATTGCAGGAAAACTTTAGGAAATTCTAAATGCACACATATTTAGTGGTGAGCCCCATTTTTTCTATATTGTAAACCACTTTATTATACATCATATTGGAAATAAGCCTGAAAAGACACCGTACAAATGCAAATTGTTATTGTATAAGATTGGTGATAAATAATTAAATTACCGCAATGTTATATTGTCACTGATATTGTTACTGTTCACTGAACTCTAATTATTATCACCGATCTACATACTGAACTGAAATTTACTGAAATCATAAATTATATTGAAATTGATAACTAACACCGAACTTGATATACACTGGGGATTTGGGGGAAAATTTAGGCTTGTATGAATTAGATGGCTGAGCGTAACTGTACTGTGCCACTGTTTCCCACTTGTGGGAGGATCGGGATAGGCTCCGATCAATTTACTGCGCCACTGTTTCCCATTTTTGGGAGGATCGGGATAGGCTCCGATCAACTACTATTCCGTTTTCCCGGGGGTAGACGGGGATGCGTTCAGTTCAGCTATATTTATTTCCTTGAATTTTCAAATACCGTAATTAAAAGACATTAATTGTAAAAATTTAAAAAGATATCGATTAAAATAATAGTAATGATAAGTATAAATACGTAAAACCTTCTGTCCTTCATTTGCATGATTATTCCTGACATTGAGATACTATTATTCATTATTTTTTTGTTGTTCTTTATTATTTAATATTGGATCGCCTTACTGACGATCCTAGTTATGCATGACCAGATGCAGGCCTCTATCAAGAGGTAGTCCACCAGTGGCAGAACATGATATGTTGTACTTCCAGGAATAAGCGGATCTGCAGGAGTGATTACTTCCTTTGGTTAACTGATTTCTTTTTAAAAAAAAATGTAATAAGTGCTGATGACACTTTATTTAAGTTTATGCGAGACAGTCCTTTTCTTTTATTTTGAAATAATTTAACTGTGGTGACATTTGTTAATTTTATTTTGAGGGAAATTATTATCGCTTTGTTTTGATAAAGAAAAATTTCATTTAGTTTTCTGCATGTTATTCATATTAAATTGCAAATGGTGACTGTAATATTTTGTTTGAGGCTCGTCGAGTTATCATTCGACGCCGAACGTTCCAGCTTTCCACACTACTGGAGTTGGGGCGTTACAGGTTTAATACAAAGTCACCCAATCCGAACAGAAGAATTGCCACCTCGGATCGTGGGAATAACTGCCAAACGAATGCAGCGGCGTTACCTCGATCGTGGGAGTAACAACCTAACGAATATGGCGGCACTTCTCGAGTAGTGGGAGTTAACGGTCGAGCAAAATATGGCAGGACGTTACTCCAAGCCCCCTATAAAAGGCGGGGAGCGAAAGAGATACACACAGACAAGGACGGAGGTCTTCTCCCAAAAGTTACCCTTTGTGATCAAGAGTAAAGAGTCCTTTTTTTTTCCTTTAGCCAACTGAGAGAGATTGTACGGAGTATCAATGGAGAGCAGGATCGTCCTCCATAGCTACCTAGAAATCCAGTATTAAACAAAGAGGGAGAGAGCAACCTTCCTCATCTTCTGTAAACGGGAAACCGTCCGATTGTAACCCTTTTATTGAAAAGACTTCGATATAAAGAGTGTGCAACTTTCATGGCGAACAGAAGATTGGTGACTCCGCTGGGGACTACCATCACCTCCGGTGACTTGGTGGTGGCTCAATCCGACAATATTCCAGTTGGTAGTATGGTCGACTTGCTCACCATTTTCGTCGACCAGCAAAGGTATGAAGAATTTCTTTCTTCAGGCTCCAAGAGCCCTACTTCCCTAAGGGGATACCATAAAATCTCCAAGGGATCAATTTCCAAGGAGATGGCAATAGCCCAGTTGAGGGAATCAACAGACCAAGATAGTCTGAAATCCCCTTCCTTAACAACGGGCTCTCTGCCAATCCCGATAAAGACTCTTGATCTCTCAAGCAAAGTGGACCAAGGTCCCCACTTCAACAAGGGGAAGCGACCACCACCCGCTCCGCAAAGCTGTCATGTGGAGAAGGAGGTTCCTCTCACTCGTACGACGAAAAGAAACCTGAGGAGAAGCAAAGCTCGTGCCCTTCACAGGAACGCGCAACAAGAAAACTGCCAACTCATCTCGGAAGAAACCTACCATCCAAATATGGAAGCCTAAGGGCGAGGTTGGTTAAGATGCAGAGGGATTCACTCACGTTTCCTACAGGAAGTGGAGTGAACCCGTCAAAGTTGTCCATGGTCAACGCAGAGCATACATTCGCGTCCCAAGGGGAAAATCTGAAAAAGCTCGCGGACCTCAAATTCGCAGAAGGTGCATGCCTATCCGCGAGGCTGAAACTCCACCGTCCCTGAAGTTATCTATCACAAATGAGCCCATTACAAGGGACTCCAGTGCAAGAGATTTTATGGAACTTCTAAACAGACAAAGAGAAGAATCCCATGTATCTCAATGCCACTATGAACGACTGATCAATGCAGTACTGTCTCACTGTCATTGTTCAATTCATGCCCGATCCTCGGTGTTTTGTCGATTGTCGTCTCCATCAGCATCGTCATCCCAATTGGCAAAAAGGAGATGATGCGGGCTCGAGTTTTCTGAGCCGGAATATCCCGCGATGACCTCCAACATGATAAGCGTTGGAGAAAAGAAGAAGAAAAAGAAGGCGAAGAAAATCTCCAAAGAAAAAGCTTCTGACTCAGAGCTCTCTTCGAGTTCGAAAGACCCATCCAACGAAGAGCGAGGAGTTTTTCGGCACACTCCACTCAAAAGTGGGGTGGCGATCCCTATGAATTATAGACAGATGGCGGGGATCTCATCTGATGAAGAAGATATAGCCAAGTCTGTTATGGCTGAATCACAGACGTCTGATTCATTCATAGAAAACTCCCCCTCTGCATATATGACGCAGAACAATATCCCAGAAGAGTTCGTGCGGAGAATGAAGGAGCAAGATAGGCATATCCAGTAACAGCAGAACGCCATCAGCGAGCTTAAAGACATGCTACACGTCCTGGTGGAGTTAGAAAAAGCTAAACTGAAGAATGCAGGAAAGAAGACCGAAAAAGAAGGTCATGGTCCTCATAACAATCGAGAAGAAGAAGAACATCATAAAGATGATGACAACCGCTCCATGCACCAGGAGGGAAACGCAAATGCTGTCTGGATAGAGAGCTTCCAGAACCAACTGAACGCCCTCATGCATAAGGGCGACCTACAAAAACTGGGTGTGGTAAGGCCATATCCCATGGAGTGGGAAACGGTGCCGTTCCCAGAAAGTTACAAACTGTTGAAGCTCAAATCTTTTGATGGTAGAGAATCGTCAAACCAACACCTCTACTATTTTAAGTCGCAGATAGGGCATTTATCCGAAAATGACCCTATTATTACAAGAATATTTGTTAGTACCTTGACCGGGCTAGCTTTTGAATGGTTCTGGAGATTAGAACCGGAAACCATCAATTCCTGGAGCGACATGGATAAAGCCTTTCTCACTAGATTATATAAAGATGATATGAAGGTGTCAATTCCAGTGCTTCTAGCCGCTAAACAAAAGAAAGGAGAGTCAGCCCGGGACTTCATCAAAAGGTTCCGGAACGATTCTCTCAGATGTCCGCATGGGATGCCAGAAAAGACGCTGGTAAAAACCTGTCGACATAATTTATCGACCAAGGTTCTAGCTAGGATGGGGGCGGTGAAGTTCTCAACTTGGAAGGATCTTGTCCTACAAGCTGAAGAAGCTGAAGAAATTGCGCAAAGGCTTGAAGAAGAAGGAGGCGAGGAGAAACCAAAGCGAAGTGGTGATAACGGCCATAAGTCCCGACCCCGAGAGTATAAGGGGAAGGAAACAATGGTTACTGATGCGCCACAACCCACGAAGACTCACCCGAAACTTCATCCTCAGGCGCGAGTGCTACAAAAGCAATACTCCTTTAAGGATGAGCACATGAAGATTATCTTCAACCTCCTCATGAGTAAGAAGATGCTGAAGTTGCCAGAGTCTAAACGTCCAGAGAAAGCTGGGAAAGTTAATGATTCTAATTACTGTATCTACCATACGATCATTAACCACCCCATCCAAAACTGCTATATCCTTAAAGACAAAATTCAAGTCTTAGTGGACGCTAATGTCATCAAGCTTCAAGAGCACCAGAAGAAGGTGACTGCAAACATGGTGACCGTCAAGTTCGGTAAAGCGCCCCACTGAATAGAGTCAACAGTTCAAGATGGAGTGCAACCCATCCATAAAGGCACGATGCAAGTCGTAAATTTTGATCCACACCAACAGCAAAAGAAAGGACTTTCCCCTTTGAAACTGATAGGGGGAGATACTATGGATACACCCTGATCTCCTAAATGATGAACAATTGAGTTCCAGTTCATCTAGGAAGAAGCGAAGAGAGAGAGTCTTCACCTCCAATGTCATTTCCGTAATTCCCGAAGACGATGAAGTCATTCCTGCTCTGACCGATTCGGAAAAAGAAATCGAAAATTCCTTTGTCACCGATGCAGACCCTCCCTTCGCGGGGACCCGTTCGGGAAAAGATTACTTAAAGAATTATGGTCAAACAATAGGTTCTCAACCATCTCCAGAGAAAGTCAAGCAAAAGGAGCTGAAGTTTGACAAAGCTCTAAGGAAGAAGGAAAAAGAACTTGCGGAAGACTCGCGAAAGTCATTCCAGTTCGACATCCTAACACAGTTGGCCAATATCCCTGCAAGGATAACCTTGTACGAGCTCCTGAAGCTCTCCAAATCTACTAGGGAAGCTTTAAGAGAGGCTCTGCAAGATTCGGAAGTGTTCTTGGCGCAAATACCAGAGATGATCGAAGAAGGAGAATCTCTTTGCGCGACATGTCACCAGATCTCTGGTAAAAACATCCCTTGCGTCACCTTCTCTCCGGAAGATATGTAAGTCAGAAGCAATAAGCATCATCATCCTTTGCATTACAAGGGATACATAGGGTCTACAGAGATTGATCGTATTCAAGTTGATCCAGGCTCGGCTTTGAGCATCATGCCGCGAAAGATGCTACGATATCTTGGAGTGCCGGTGAGCAGATTGGCCGCAACCAACACTATTATCTTCGGGTTCAATGCTAACGGTAGTAGACCCCTGGGTAAAACAAAGCTCAAGTGTCAAATCGGCGACCTAAAAATGGAAGTCACGTGCTACGTGATAGATGCGGACACATCATACAATCTGCTACTGGGGAGACCCTGGATCCATAGCAATCTAATCGTGCCCTCCACGTTACACCAATGCATGAAGTATGTCGACGAAGACGCGAACGTGAAGACGCTCATTGTGGAAAAACAACCCTTTCAAGGAGTTGAAAACTACTTTACTGACGCGTTGTTGTATCAGGATGCGTTTGGCGTCGCATATCGGCCCGTTCAAAATGACTCTGATAGTGGCGAAGAGGCTGATACAGAATCAGGATCCGAAGATTCGGAATCCGAGGATGTAATCTGGGATGGTGAGCCCATTGTGATAAGCCTCGAAGGCCTTGATGTAAATAACGCCGTTCACTCTGATGGTGAATGGGTGATAAATGAAAATCTGGAATTTGCTTATTCTTCTGGTGTTGATTCTGAGCCCTCAAGTACTAGCACAGATGCATTTAGCGACTGTGTAAATGAGATATATTCTCTGACTTCCTTCCAAGCACCTATCCGATCATCATTATATAAATTAAGTGATGACGATGAAAGTGCTGACCAAGCTATTTTTGAGGTCCCTCCCAAAAGCAGAACCCAAAAGGCCATAGTATTTGAAAGAGCAAGTCACAGGAACAAAAAGAAATATTCAGATTCTGAGGAAGAACAGGAAAAACCCGAGTTCTTCCATTATGATGAAAATTCCCGTGGAATAATAAAGAAAATGGGATACAATCTGGCCGAAGGCAGGGGTTGAATTTCGGAAAAGGAAGGAAGATAATCCTTCAACCTTTTGTCCCCGAAGGGAAGACGCCAGACTATTACCAGAAAACCGGCTGGGGGTTGGGATGTGTCACCACTTCCGAGGCCTCCTCAAGCGACAAAGCTGAGGAAAGACAGTACGATCATTCGTCAGAATCATCATACTGGGATTCAGATGTCAGTACAGGTGTGATTTTCCACGAGGTATCCGCGAACATGACTTCCGCGATCCAAGAAGACGAAGATTTGGAAGAAACCTCACCAGTAAGAGATGACCCTTGGGACAAGCATCTTAATATGGCGTGGGAGATTCAGTTTGAACAACGGGAGCCCCCAACTGAAGATAAAGTGATCCAAATCAATATGGGAGATGAAAGGAGTCCTAAACCTATATTCATAAGTGAGAACCTATCCACGGAAGCAAGGAAGGAATTGATATCCCTCGTCCGCGAATACATTGATATTTTCGTTTGGAGTTATGAGGAGATTCCAGGGTTGGATCCAAGCCTGGCGGTTCACAAATTGAAGATCCGACCAGAAGCTAAGCCAGTAAAGAAGCAACAATGAAGATTCTGCCCATAAATCATGGAAGCTATAGAAGCTGAAATCAAAAAGTTGATCGCGTCAGGCTTTATTCGCGAGGAACAGCACCCTGATTGGGTCGCAAATATAGTTCCCGTGACCAAGAAAAATGGAAGAATCCGAGTCTGTATAGACTTTAGGGATTTGAATGAGGCTTGCCCCAAAGACGAATTCCCATTACCCATCACTGATATTATGATAGATAATACTTGTGGGTATGAGCGCATGACGTTCATGGATGGATTCTCGGGATATAATCAAATAAAGATGTACCCCGATGATGAGAAGCATACGTCCTTCAGGACACCACTCGGAGTATACTGCTATATAGTCATGCCCTTTGGCCTAAATAACGCAAGTGCTATGTATCAACGCGCCATGAATGCAATTTTCCAAGAGCACCTCCGGAAAACAGTGGAGTGCTACGTGGATGACCTAGCAATTAAGAGCAGAAACAAAGAAGATCACATGAAAGATTTGAAGACAGTGTTTGACCTCATGAGGAAGCACCAGCTCAAGATGAATCCAGCTAAGTCTTTCCTGGGGGTCTCTAGTGGGAAGTTCCTCGGCTTTGTCAGAACTTCGAAAGGAATACATTTTGATCCAGATAAAGTCAAAGTTATCTAAGACATGCCACCTCCCCGTAACCTCAAAGAGTTAACAGGGTTGCAAGGCAGGCTGGCGTACATTCGCAGATTTATATCAACTTTATCTGGTAAATGTCAACCTTTCACCAGATTGATGAGGAAAGGAGTGTCATTCATCTGGGATGACGCATGCCAAAAGGCTTTTGAAGAGATCAAACAATATCTCACGAAGCCACTAGTGCTCGTGTCCCCAGTTTCGGAAAAACCCTTCCAGTTATATGTAAGGGCTATGGACCATTCATTGGGCGCTTTGCTAGTGCAGAAGAATGAGTCAGGCCATGAGCAAGCCATTTACTACCTCAGCAGAATGATAATCGGGGCGGAACACCGGTACAATCCCGTGGAAAAAGAATGTCTAGCGTTGGTGTTTGCAATACAGAAATGCGACATTATTTAGTTGGACAAACTATCCACGTTGTATCGAGAGTTAACCCTCTGAGAATATTAATGACTAAGCATGGGTCATTAAATTCAAGACTATCCAATTGGGATATTTTGCTATCACAATATGATACGCACTTCGTCCCACAGAAGTCTGTCAAAGGACAGGCCGTGGCCGACTTCTTGGCCGAACATCCAGTCCCGGCATCCTCAAGGTTATATGAACAGATTCCAGGAGAGTTGGAGGAACGGGATTTAATTCCAGAAAAGGATGGTTCAAGAAGATCTTCCGATCAAATACGGTTTCGAAAGGTGTATGGCAACTTTTCTTTGATGGCGCCTCCCGAATGGGATCCAAAGGAAAGATGACAGTGGGGGTGGGGGTTGTTCTCGTCTCTCTTCGCAACCACATCATTCCTCAAGCTCACTCATTGACAAGCTCGTGCTCCAACAACGTCACGGAATACAACGCCCTCCTAATCGGATTAAGAATAGCCAAACAACTGGGGGTCAAATATTTGGAGGCGTACAACTCATTGTAAACCAAATAAAAGGGGAGTACGAAGTCAAACATGAAGACCTTCTGCCGTATTATCATGTGATGATCAAGATCGCTAACGGTTTCACCGGTTTCTATATCAGCCACATAAAGCGCCACCTCAATAGTTATGCGGATTCGCTAGCTTCCTTAGCTGCTACATTAGCCTTGCCCAAGCATGCTAAAAGGCAAATTATGGTAAGCAGCAAGGAATTGTTCTGTTCAAAGGATGAGCTCAAAGAAGAAGCGAAAAAGCCACAAGAAAACGAAGTTGACGCTTGCACATCTAGCCTAGAGCCAAGAGATTGGCGTTTTCCTTATATAGACTACCCGAAGGTTCAATAGAAGCCAAAGCCATTCAGAGAAGGACCATCCAGTTTTACTACAATGCGGAACTCCAGACGTTATACAGAAAATCTTACGACGGAGTTTTACTTCGCTGTCTTTCCAAACGCGAAGCTCAAAAAGTACTCGAAGAAGCTCATGCTAGGATCTGCGGAGCATATCAACCAGGACCGAAACTCTGGAATAGAATCCAAAGAATGGGTTATTATTGGCCTAAGATGATGATAGAAGCAGTCAACTACGCCAAGAAGTGTAGGGCCTGCCAAATACATGCAGACTTTATACATCAAGCTCCAGAATATCTCCACCCGACGGCTACATCATGGCCATTTGAGCAATGGGGTATGGACATCATAGGGCCAATTTCTCCGCCATCAACAAGAGGACACCGGTTCATTTTGGCCATAACTGATTACTTTTCAAAGTGGACTGAGGCCATCTCCCTGACCGAAGTAAAATCATCAGATGTTATCAAGTTTATCAAGCACCATGTGCTTTATCGCTTCGGGGTGCCTAGAAGAATAATTCACGACAACGGACTTCAATTCGTAAGCCAAGTATATTCCAGATTCTGCAACAAATACAGGATCGAGGATGTGGCTTCATCGCCATACTACCCTGCAGCCAATGGTCTAACAGAAGCCTTCAATAAGACCATTATAAAATTTCTTAAGAAGTTTGTGTCATCCAATCAACGGGATTGGGACGAAAAGCTCGGAGAGTGTCTATGGGCATACCGAAGCATAGTCCGAACTCCCACCAATGCCACGTCGTTCTCCTTGGTATATGGATCAGAAGCGGTCTTGCCTTTGGAGATCCAAATCCCTTCATTACGAGTCGCGTTAACAATAAGGATGACAGAAGAAGAAAAGCATCAGCAAAGGCTCCAAGAGTTAGAAGTCTTGGATGACAAACGCTTAGAAGCTCAACAGAGTATCGAGCTATACCAGGCGCGGATCTCCAGAACCTTTAACAAGAAGGCTAAATGAAGGACTTTTAAGAAAGGTGATCTGGTCCTGTCAGTCAGGAGACCAATCATAACAAGCCAGAAGCCTAGGAAAAAGTTCCAGCCAAAGTGGGAGGGACCCTTCGTCATTGATACGGTCTACTCCAACGAGACGTATCGGTGGACAAAGTCTAACGGTGACAAGGTCCTAGTGCCAATCAACGGCAAGTTCTTGAAGAAGTATTATCCTTAGCAAAATTGCAGAATACCAGCTATAATACTGCCTGGGCAGTTCTATGCTAGCCATGAGCAAATAGTTTCTCTGTAATCAGAACTTCGTTAATGAAAGTTCTTGGTTCCAGACTAAAAAGCCTTTAGTTCGCGAACTAGATTTTTCTTCATATCAAAATTTGCCAAGTTAAAAATTACCTCTGGCGAACCAGATTTCCTTTTTCCAAAATTTGCCAAGTTAAAAATTACCTCTGGCGAACCAGATTTCCATTTTCTAAAAAATTTGCCAAGTTAAAAATTACCTCTGGCGAATCAGATTTTCTTTCTATCAAAGTTTGCCAAGTTAAAAAAATTACCTTTGGCGAATCAGATTTCCCCGTCCATCAAATTCGCCAAGTCAATAACACATTTGGCGAATCAAGTTTATCAACAAGAAGTTCATTCATTCATAGTAGTTTTGGGTACTTAGAAAATTTTGATTCATTTTGAAATTATCAAGTTAACGGTTACCTCTGGTAATCAACATCAGAATCATCTTTCAGATACTCTCAGTTACGTAAAAAGAAAAGAACTTCTTTATTCGTCATCAAAACAAAATTACAAAGAATTCTCTAAGTGCTATACAGTCAACAAGAGTGAATACAAATCAAAAAAAAAAAAGAGAAAAACTTGCTTCTGTAACCGTCTCTTTCGGCATGGTTCAGATCAAAAAAGTTTGCTCATGCAGGCCCTTCTTCTGGAATGACAGACTTACTTCTGTAACCGCCTCTTTCGGCATGGTTCAGATCAAAAAGTTTGCTCTCTGGCCTCCACTTCCAATTTGCTCTTGTAGACTCCTTTTTTTTTAGGATGGCTTAAAAGGCATAATCTTGTTTCTTCTTTCCGACCACAATCAGGGACCTCCTGGTTGGTTCTCTCAGGGATGATGCCAGTGAATTGATTAGTTCAAAACTGGGCATACCGAATGCAAACCCCAGCAATATAGCTGACGGATTGCGCAAATTCAAGGTCCTTGTCATTAGTATCCCAACCTTGTGGGATACTAGGAAAAAAGAAAAACAATGCCCCAGACCCGAAATCTTTTCTCTCATGAAAGATACATGAGACCTTCCAAGCCCCTTGAGGCATTGGAAGCAATTACGAGCTCATTGGGTCTGGTCAATTGTTAAGGAGAATGACTACGGTTATCTCCTGCAGCCGAAACAAATCCTCGTTAAAAAGAAAGAAAAAGAAAGAGGAGGAGGGTATGAATCAGAAGAAGATGTATACCTTAATTAAGGAAAATGACTACGGTCAGAAGGACCTTGTCAGTGAGACACCCCGCTAGATTGATGCAGTCTGGAGGTCTTGTGACATGCCAACTCTTATCCATCACTTCGGTTGAAGAAAAAGAAAACATAGATGCACTGGTGGATCGACTACAAAAAGAGAGAAAAAAAGAGAGTCAAGAAAAAATTTTCTCACGGCTGAATGATCCTTCATTGAAGAGAGCATGTGCCTTATATAGGCGAGCTGCTAACTGTGACCTCCAGTTTAGAAGAGATAAGACCGAGATCTTCGGTCAAGATTTTCAGTTCAAATCTCAACAGAATTTATTATTGTTGCATGCGACGCTTAGATATCGCAACCCGGAGATCTCGTCATTAATAGAGGCATGCAACGCTAGGAATTCCATGACCAAACTGCTGCATCCCACGGCTCGCAGAAGTCTCTACAAATTCTAAAAATATCTACGGTCTATTCCGCAAGCTTATAGATGAAGCATCGCGAACCAGAATTTCGGAACCCGGGTCGCGGGTCAGATATGGATAGTGTAAATCCGCGAACCCCTAAAATTCACGTGACTTAAAAAAGTCGCGTAACAGATATATAGATACCAGAATTTTACGACGGTTCGCAAACTTCAGACAAAAGATGGCAAGTTCGTTACAAATCTTTGAAGAACAATTGCAAAATCACACCTCGGAAGGTCAAAATGAGGTTCTCCATAAACGACAAGGGAACTATTACAAAAAAAAAGGGAACCTAAAACAGTGTACATAAGAGTTTTACAATTCAATGGTTCAAGAGGGCCTTTATTTTCTCCTCTGCGTCATCAGTGTCTTACTGAAAGATCTCATAAGCTTGAACAGTAGCTTGGCGATGCAGTTCCTCGTCATTATCAATAACATTCTGCGCTACAGCAGCCTCCAGCGTATCCAACTCAGCTTGCTTCGCCTGGAGATCCCTGGATATATTGTCCCTCTGACGCGACAAATCGGCGAGATTCCTCATTGACTCATCACGTTCTTTGGTGATCTTGGCTGGGAAAGCTTGGGCTTTGGCAATGGTCTTTTAAGTCCTAATAATAGCTTGATCATGACCTTTGACAATTGAAGCAGCGACTTCCACTTGAAGAATCAGAGACTCGCGGTCTGATTGACCCTTCTCTAAAGAGGCCGTGCAAACATTTGCCCTCTTCCGAGTCTCCTTCTGGAACTTAAGCTGTTCCTCTCTCAGCTTCTGGAAAATGATTTCCACTGTCTCAGATTTATCAACACTTCTGGCTTTCGACAGAGATTCAGCATGCCTTTGAAGCTGAGTTATCGTGAGCCTAAAAGGAGCAACTCTATTCTCTCCACCAATGCTAACAATACCAGTTAGATAAATATTGAGAACATTGGCGATTGAAGCAAAAGGAACCCCCTTTAGTATTTTATCGATACAGCGGTCCAGAAAGTGAAGAAAAGTCTCCACTGTGTCCTTCAGCAAATCACTCTCAAGCATGTCAATCTTTGTATGAGAAGGAGTAATACTGGATGAGGCAGAAGCGGGTTGATCCGCAACAGGAGGAATGACACCTCTGAAGATCTCCGTGGAGCTACTAATCTTAGCCTCCTGAACTATAACATCAGTTAGAGCGGTCGTGACCAAGGTCGTAGGCATAGCAGCCTCGGGAATCACTGCTTCTGAAGTATCAACCGCGGCAGTAGTAACTTTGGTCGCTCCACCAGTGTCAGCTCCCGCGATGGTACTGTCCGGTGAAGCCACCTTCGCGCCCACGCACTCTAAGTCAGAGTCAAAACTGGAGCTAGCAAAAAAAAAAAAATTGACAGTTAAGTATTACAATATCGTTTGATAGAATAGCATAATTGCTAAAGAAAGAAGATGAAGACCTGAAGGTTGGACACTGGATTCCCCAAGTCCGTACACCTCAGGACCAAACACTTCAGGCCTGTATATTTCGGTCCGAATGTCCTCGCTCAAAAAGACGTATTTACCATGGTCTGAGGGAGGAGTAGAAGAGCGAAAACTGTCACTATTGGCGTCATCATCATCGCCCCATTCATCTTGGTCTTCAGAAGGAGGTGTTGCTTTTGGGGGATCTGATGCGCGAGTCTCCCCAATGATTTGCACTTCAGGAACTACAGAGTCCTCTTGTAAAGCCGAAGGAGCACTAACTTCAACGTCGGCCCGGCCAATAGGAGGAATAGAACCCTCTTGAGTAATAGGAGTAGGATCACTGCAGAGAATAGGTCCTTGACTCCGACGCCTCTTAAGGGAACGGAGAATTAAAGATGAGTTATCTTCCTCCTCCTCGGGTTCCTCAACGAGGGACTCAGAAACCAGATGTGTGGGTGCAAATATGGTAGTGGCAGAGCGATTCCCAGTAAGTATTATAAATCAAAAGGTCCCGAGTCTTCAACAGATGGAGTTCTTCCCCGGTAGGGACATACTCTTCATACGGGATATCTCCCATGGGTAAGCCCGAAATTTCATACATTTCATGAAGGGCAAAATCCAACTCGCCACGAGGGCTAAAAACTGTACAAGTATCAGGATTGTACAATTCCAGTAAAGCAAAAAAATGAAATCTACTAGCAGGAATACCGTGCTGAACAGCCCTGATAGCACGATATAGCCCCGCATAATGAAGCTGATCCCTGAAGGTTTTCAAGAAGAAGTCAGTCAAGACTGCCCACTCTCCTTTTGAAGAGCAATGAACCCATCCAGGGGGACGAAAATCCTGAACAGGAAACTCTCCTTGGGCATTGGTAAATCGGTGCAGAAAAGTCTGCACGATTATGGGAACCTCGCCTCTCGGGAGGTCATGTTTAAGCAGTTTCGGAAGCAATCCACAAAAGTGTTTTCCACTACCACGAGAAAAAGCACCTTGAGCATTGAAACCCCCCAACAGGATACCGTCTTGTGGCCTGTTTATGTGTCAGTCCATTCGCCTGGGCACAGAAAGGGACTGAAAGAATAAGAATGGATAAGATCTCTCCATATTAGGGAGAAACAAGTGGCGACCTTCAACTTGGCGAAGCCACTTGTAATCGTCATCTTCCAAACCACTATCGGGCATTGAAATATGGTCCCCAAACAAAAAGACAGGTTTGGACAACGGAAACCGATTGTCTCCTTCAAATGATACATTGGTCATCAGCTCTCGCAATGTTGAGCGAGCAGGATGGAAAATTTTATCTTCTCTCTCTTAGCTGTCTGATGTTGTACAATTTGGAAAGACATGACCAAATCTGAACTCTTTCTCCCCATCATAGCCATCAGAGTATCCGAAATAATGGTCTTTAGGCCAAGGATTCAAGGCATAGTCGACTACAAAAGACATTCAGATTCAAGGTAAAGAAAAAATAATAAGAAAGGGACTGCCTTTCGAAAGTTTTCTTTATTACCTCCAATCAAGGGTTCCTGCCGAACCACTATTGAACTGGAGGTTGCTCAAGGATCTTGACGACCACTGGCGGCAGCATCAGAGGAAGAAGATTTGTTTGGCATCTTTTGCAGATTGAGAAAACCCTTCAAATCAAAACTATGGGAGATTGAAGACAAGAAGTCTGAGGAGATCTAACGAAGAACTTAGATTTCAAATTTCTTGAGATAAGGGTAGCCTCTCTCGTAAAGTGGAGATTATATAGCCGGTGATTTAATGGCCAGGATCTCTGAACAGACGTGATATCCGGCTGGAATTGCGTGGATACCTTTTCATTTAATTCGGCTCAGAAAAACGCCTCGAATCTGACACCATGGAAAAGCAACCGCCTGCCAGTCTTCCCGCAAAAGTTTGCAACCCTAGCACAGAGTCGGTTTCTCCGCAAAAGTGAAGTTTGCGACCCTAATACAGAGCTGCTTTCTTCTCAAAAAGATAAAGGCTCGCGTCCCTAATACAGAGATGTGTTCCTTCCGAAGACAATTTGCGACCCTAATACAGAGTCGTCTTCTATTCAAAAGATGAAGGCTCGCGCCCCTAATATAGAGACGTGTTCCTTACGAAGACAATTTGCGACCCTAATACAGAGTCGTTTTCTATTCAAATGATGAAGGCTCGCGCCCCTAATACAGAGACGTGTTCCTTACGAAGATAATTTGCGACCCTAATGCAGAGTCATTTTCTATTCAAAAGATGAAGGCTCGCGCCCCTAATACAGAGATGTGTTCCTTCCAAAACGAGAGTTTGCGACTCTAATACAGAGTCGTCTCCTACTCAAATATGGAGAGTCGCGCCCCTAATACAGAGTCGTGTCCCTTCAAAAGTAAGAAGCAGTAGTGGCGCTAATACAGAGTCACAGACTTCAAGCAAACGCAATGGAAGTTCTAATACAGAAGATTATATCCAAAGTATTCCGAAACTCTTCAAAGAATCATAAGAGTTTTGGAAACTTTGGAGGGGATTTTGTCGGCAAAAAATTCTAGAAAAGCACAGCAGATCCACGAATTCAGAGACAGGAGTATGCAACTCATCTGGTCCGCGAATCTAAGAAACTGAGGTCCACGATCCAGGCGACGGAACAGGTTCGCGAATCTAAACCTGAGATTCACGACACTACCCATAGCTTTGGGGGGGGTTTAATACAAAGTCACCCGACCCGAACATAAGAATTGCACCTCGGATCGTGAGAATAACTGCCAAACGAATGCAGCGGTGTTACTTCGATCGTGGGAGTAACAACCTAACGAATATGGTGGCACTTCTCGAGTAGTGAGAGCTAACGGTCGAGCAAAACAAGGCGGGACGTTACTCCAAGCCCCCTATAAAAGGCGGGGAGTGAAAGAGATACACACATACAAGGACGGAGGTCTTCTCCCAAAAGTTACCCCTTGTGATCAAGAGTAAAGAGCCCTTTTTTTTCCTTTAGCCAACTGAGAGAGATTGTACGGAGTGTCAACGGAGAGCAGGATCGTCCTCCATAGCTATCTAGAAACCCAGTATTAAACAAAGAGGGAGAGAGCAACCTTCCTCATCTTCTATAAACGGAAAACCGTCCGATTGTAACCCTTTTATTGAAAAGACTTCGATATAAAGAGTGTGCAACTTTCATGGTGAACAACTATCAACACCAAAATCTAGAAGATACCTACAAAGACAGGATTTTGATTCAGATGAAGACCTGCCGGCTGTCACATCAAATATGGTGAATGAAGAGAAAAAGTCGATCATTGAAGAGTATTTCTCTGATATAGAGACAGAGTAGATACATCATCACACATGCCTTAGAACAGGCGTAACAGCTCTCTGTGACTATAAAAGGTTAGCAGGGGGTTCAGATGAAGAGTATGAATGTGATCATTCGGCCATAGCAATGCCACGATCACAGGCCTCCTCTTGATATGGGCGAAGAACGACTCATATGGCCAAACGGTCGGTTGAAATTAATTAAAGGGTAGAAACACAAGAGCGGCTCATCCAAGAACATCAAAAACACATTGAAGAGCTCAAAGCACTGCTCGTAAAAGTTATAGAGAATACTCAAAAACATTCAGAAGAAGGAACATGGGGTTCTTCTTCTGACAAAGGCAAGAAAGATAAGGATGAATCATATGCAGACGCCGAGGGAAAAGGCGAGGAGGAAGAATACTCCATCAATCCCCACGCCGAAAAGATGGAAAAGCTCCAAAATCAAGTAGATGTATTGATGCATAGGAAAGGGTTATAGGAAATAGGAATTACAAGACCCTACCTAATAGATTGGGAGTCCGCACATTTTTCAGCAAAGCACAAACCCTTGAAACTAGAGTCATATGATGGGAAAAGATCTCCGAACCAACATATTTACTACTTTCTCTCTCAAATCGACTATTTAATGAGTATTGACCCAGTGATGACGAAAATCTTTACAAGCACCCTGCAAGGGCCTACTTTCACCTGGCAGTTGCTCCCAAAAACTATCAAGGCCTAGTCTGATGTGGAAAGGGAGTTATTTCTTTGAAAATGATACTGAGGTATCAATTCATTCTCTTCTAGAAACTAAACAAAAAGAAGAAGAGACTGTTAAAAGTTTCATTGAATGCTTCTATGAAATGTCAGTTCGATGCCCACACGGCATGTCTCAGGAGACATTGGTGAAAACATACAAGCACAATATGCAAACTAACATACCAGTCAAAATGGGAGCCATGGTGTCGAAAAACTGGAAGGAGCTAGTAAAATAAGGCAAATTGACAGAAGATATTATCCGTCGTTTAGAAGAATAATGTTCCATGAAGAATACTTCCACCGGTGTGCAGTATCCGCAATTTTCTCAACATAAGGGCAAGAGCGCCATGGTAGTAGACACAATATCAAATCGCTAGCCCCAGAATCAGAAAGATAGAAGTTTTTCCAAGCAACACGACGAGTGGAATATTCCTTTAAGGACAAATAGACAGTTGTAATGTTTCACTAGCTTAGTAAGAAAGGAATGCTCAAGTTTCTAGAGAACCGGAGGCCGGAGGAGGCAGAGAAGATTGATGATCCTAACTACTACCTCTATCATCGAAATATTGGGCACCCTATTAAAGAATGTTGTACACTTAGAGACAAAATCTAGACATTAATAGGTGCCAATGTGATCTAGTTGAAGCTTGGACAAAAAAAGTTATCAGGTAATATGACAACTATCACGACGGAATCAATCAAATTTCCAGCGGGGGTTTTCCATACTTGCGGGGAAGATGGTGTTAATCAATCACAACCTGTACAGTCTAAAGCAAAAGGAACTCTCCCTAGTTTCCACCAAGAAAGGAGAAATTATGTCGGTGTATTCGGATTTCTGCAAAGATGAATACTGAGAATCAACAAAAGGTCAAAAAAAAAAAGAGGGGAACTAAAAGTAAGTTGCGTACTTGCGATACTATCTCCGCTATCACAAAAAAAGATTAGCCCGAGACCTCGATATTAACAAATTTGGAAAAAGACTATGACAGGGGCAGTGGGGCAGACTCCGAGCCCAAACTGATAGGAGATGATGCCTTCAAATATGAGATAAAAGTGCTTGTAATTAGCCTCAATAGTTTAGGTGTAACTGACACTATTGATAAGGCATGTGAGTGGGTTATTAGTGAAACCTTAGATTTCACTTATGTGCCTATTGTTCCTTCTGACTCCGTACCTTCTTGCATTAGCATAGAGGTAATAGTTTATTTGAGTCAAAAATCTTAGCAACCATTCACTTGCTAATCTAGCCATCTCTCATGGCACAGTTCATGATACATGAAGCAAAAGTGGTGAAAAACGTTGAAGAAGTTTAAAAGCAAACTCATAATCACTGCAGGAGAAAAAGAACACTCAAAGCCTACGATAAATGCAGGGCTGGCTAAATGAGAGGTTAAATCTTATTTACAATACAAGGCCAAGCCAACTTAAAACCAGCCAGGCGTAAGACTATGCTTGCAAGTGAAGCGCGAGACTTATTCAGCGTGCGAGGCTAAACCAGCGCATGAGTCTAACTCAATGCACGAGACTAAACCAGCGCATAAGTCTAACCCCCGCATATAACGCGAAGTTATGCTAGCCCACTCACAAGGCTATGCTAACTTAAAATGCGAGGCTAAGCCCGCAACTAAGAAAAAATAAGGCTAAGATTGCACTCTAAATGCGAAGCAAACATCGCATAACACCGTCAAAAGCATAAATCTTGTGATTTTCTAGGGCCAATTCTGTAAGAAAATTAGAATCTAAATCAAATTCATAAAACCAGAGACCAGAGAACCCATAGGGGGCTAGGGCACATTACAAGTCTTACTTTTCAATGGGGGTTGAGATATATTACAACTCCTACTTCTCAATGGGGGTTGAGATGTATTACAACTCCTACTTATCACAGGGGTGGGGTACATTAAAACCCCTACTTCCTCAGAGATGGTTTGTTGAAGTTTAAAAAACAAGTTTGGCTATTGCTCTTTGATCGTGCAAAAAGAAGAGCAGCAATAAGAGTGGGGCAGCACTGATATCTCCCCACAGATATGTAATCCTCCTGAGATACTCACTTACTGAACCATGCGCAAACAATGCGGTAGAATATAATGCAGTCATAATCAACCTCCAAATAGGTTAGTAGCTAGGGGTGAAATGCTGCAAACCATATGGCAATTTGAAACTTATCGTTAACCAGATGACTGGAGAGTATGAGGTTAACATGAAGTTCTTGTGCTCTATCATCAAGTGGCAATCAAAATAGCCAACAAATTCACAAAATCTTACATCGACCATGTGCCGCAACACAAGAATATATATGAAGATGCTCGTCGCAGCTTTACCTCTGCCACCTGAGTCAAGTAAATGTGTTGCTATCGGGAGCCGCAATCTTCTTTACCCCAAAACAGTGTTGGAGGCAGACAAAGTGCACCAAGTTAGATTGAGTCTTGAGCCCTTGGATTGGCGCTTTTTATTTATAAATCCAAAGGAAGCAGCCTCACTAAATAAGAAGATAACTAAACTCTACTATGAGACAGTGCTATAAGCCCTGTACCACAAATTACACAATGATATCTTACTCCGCAGAGAGGAAAGTCAACAAGAACTTGAAGAAATCCATAGCGGGACTTGCGGAGCCCACCAGTAAGGGCCAAAACTTTGGATCTGAATAAAAAGTCTCAGCTATTTCTGTTGAAAATGATCATACAGGTTTAGGCCAATCACTTCGCCTTCATCCAAAAGACATCAATTTATACTGGCAACAACTAATTACGCCTTCAAATGGGCTGAAACAGTCCCAATAAGAGAAGTTAAAATGACGAATTTATTTAAATTCGCCAAACACAATGTGATCCACCGCTATTGCATACCTCGGCAGATTATGAATAATAATGGCACCAGTTTGTCAGTCAGGGCTTCTCCCAATTCTGAAACAAGTTAAGAATCTAAACTGTTTCCTCAACAGTCTTAAGTCCGGCAACTAATAGTTTAACTGAAGCCTTCAACAAGAAGACTATAGTGGAAACTCTTCCAGAAGTTTGTCTTTTCAAGCCAATGTGATCAGGACGAAAACTTGAGAGAATGCCTGTAGGATCACCAAACCTGCACTCCAACTGAAACTACACCATTTCCTTTGGTGTATGGCCACAAGACCATCTCGCCTATTGAAATCTAAATTCCATCTTGGCAAGCTGCGTTAGCCACAACAATGACAACCGAAGAACATGGCAAAGGCTTCAAGAATTACAAGCACTAATGAAGAGCGCTTAAAAGCACAACAGCAGATGAAATTATATCAAGCATGCATCTCAAAAGCATTCAACAAGAAAGTTAAAGAAAGGACTTTCAAAAAAAAGGGATCATGACCCATAAGACCAAAAACAAATTCGAACCCCAAATGAGAAGGATCCTCCGCGGTAGAGACGGTCTACTCGAATAGAATTTACCATCTAATCAATTAAAACGGCTTCACCCGAAGGCCACAATGGCCTAGGGAATAGAACGTGTTTCTCACCAACCTTATCATACTAAGGGTAAGAGTATGAAATCAACTGCTTGGAGCCTTGGAGGCGAAGAGAAGAGGGAACATTTTGCATTTAAGTCTAAATAAATCCTCGACAACTCACCATAATGATGGAAAAGTATGACTAGCCCAACGCAAATAGTAATTGGTAAAAACATATCAAATCCGTTGATAGCTGGGGGTTAGCTTAAAATCCCATGATAAATTTATCATAATATTATCCTTTAAGGATACATAATTGCCTAATGCTGCGAAAGTAAAGGGAAAAAAACAAGTTTCTCACCAACCACATGCTGAGGTTAAGAGCATGAACTGACCAATGCTGCTAAAGTAAAGGAAAGAGAATAAATTTCTCACCAAGCTTTCATGCTAGGGGAAAAAGCATGAATTGCCCATTGCTACAAAAGCAAAGAGATGAAACAAACTTCTCGCCAACCTATCATGCTGAAATAAAAATTATGAATAACCCATATCCACAAGGGCAAAGAGGAGAGCAAATCAAATTCTCAACAATCCATTATGCTGAGGTAAAAAGCAAGAACAACCCATAGATGCAAAGCCAAAGAGGAGAGGAAATCAAATCCTCGACAACTCCTCATGCTGAGGTAAAATCATGAACCGCTTGATGCCGATAAGGTAAAGAGAAGGGGAAATTAAAATCCTCCCCAAGCTATTATGATAAGGAGTAATGCGCGGACAACCCAATGTCTTTGAGGTAAGGGGCAAGAGGAGACTACAATCCTTGACCAAACCTATCATATTGGGGTAGAAATATGGATATTACAATCCGATGCCGAAAAGGCAAAAGGAAGAGAGAATATTTAGTATTTAAGTCCAAACAAAACCCTTAACAAACTCATCATGCTAAGGGAAAAAGTATAGCTAGCCAAATGCAAATGGCAATTAGTAAAGATATGTGAAATCCGTTGATAGTTGAAGGTTTGCTAAAAATTCCGTAGACCTGTCATGATAAGCTCTTAGCTCGGCAGTAAGATTCAAACCATCTCACCCATATCACTTCATACAATCAAACATGTCATATTAAGCTCTTTCTCTGACAACGAGATTCGAACCATCTCACCCATATCACTCCAATACAATCAAACCTGTCACGTTAAGCTCTTACCTCTAAACGCGAGATTTAAACCAACACACTACAACAAACAATACCCTCCTTCGACCATAATCCTGTCATCCAAGTTTAACAGTACACCTCTGCCAAACCTCGTGATCCTAACCCATTTACCGGCTCTGTCTGTCATCCAGGCGAGTCACCCCTTAATCCTAAAACGATTACCGGCTCTATCTATCATCCAGGCGAGTTACCTGTCATCCAGCCGAATCATCCTGTAGGCATGTCAACCATAGCTCTGTCTACGGTTCTATGATCCTAACCCCATCATCCCTTCATAGGCACGTCAGCCACATATCTGTCTATGACTTCGCAATCCTGACCCGATCACCTATTTTATCTGTCATCCAAGCGAATTTCCTGTAGGTATGTTAGTCATACCTCTGTCTATGGTTCTACGATCCTAATCTGATCATCCTTATATAGGCACGTCAGTCATACCTTTGTTTATGACTTTGTGATCTTGACCCGATCATCGATTCTATCTGTCATTCAGACGAATCACACTATAAGCATGTCAGTCATATCTCTATCTATGATTCTATGATCCTAACTCGATCATCCCTTCATAGGCCATCAGCCAAACCTCTGTTTCTAACTCCGTGATCCTGACCCGATCACCGATTCAGTCTATCATCTAGGCAAATCACCCTATACATACCTCTATTTACGGTTCTATGATCATAATCTGATCATCCCTTCATATACACGTTAGCCATACCTCTGTCAATGACTCCAAAATTCTGACCTGGTCACCGATTCTGTCTGTCATCCAGACGAATCACCCTGCACGCATGTCAGTCATACCTCTGTCTACGGTTCTATGATCTTAACTCGATCATACCTTCATATGAACGTCAGTCATATCTCTATCTACGGTTCTGACCCGATCATCCCTTCATAGGCACATCAGTCATACCTCTGTCTATGATCTTGTGATTCTGACCCGATCACCAAGGCTTTGTCTGTTATCCAGACGAGTCAACCTCATATTGATAAACAAAACTTAGCTTGCTATGACAACACCATATCCTTGGCAAGCTTCATTTCCCCAATTTCACCCACTCATCACCACAAACACATTATACAAAAGACCAAAATAAAACAATGATTTAAATGAAACTAAAATCACTACAAGAAAAAAGAAATTTGTGACAATAAAAGTCGTCACTAAAAGTTTATAAGTCGTCACCAAAAATTTTCAATAACGAGTTTAGTGACGACTAAGTGTTGTTACTTATGTGGCTATCACTAAACCTTTTTGTGACGACTTTGTGTCCTCGTCACTAAAAGTAGTCTATAGTGACAACTTTAACTTGTCATAAAAAAGTTTACCATATTGTCATTATAACACTTCTTTTTGTGATATTTTTTATCGTCACTAAATCTAACGTGTGACAATAATAATTGTCACTAAATCTAACTTGTGACAAAATTAACCCCTGTCACTAAAAACTCATTACTGTAAC
The DNA here is from genome assembly GCA_036321105.1 of Dracaena cambodiana. Lineage (NCBI taxonomy): Eukaryota > Viridiplantae > Streptophyta > Magnoliopsida > Asparagales > Asparagaceae > Dracaena > Dracaena cambodiana. The sequence continues at coordinate 38,338,681 of JAYEPQ010000011.1, read as the reverse complement.
CCTATATTCTTGTAGTGAATATTTTATTCATTGTTTACATGACAAAATGAAGAACTCTTCTTAAAGAGGCCCCTTGGTCAAATTGACGGTCTGGATTAAGGGCGCAAGTCTCGAGGCAAAGTTTGCCACCCAAATAGCGAGGCTATCACGCAATGAAGTCTAGCAGAGCCTGGCATCTAGCAAGCATATTTTGCATATTCTAATTAGATTATAACTAATTTTGGTATATAATCAAGACCAAATACAATATATCTCTGGACCAAATCTCATCAAAAGGAAAGTCAAATATTTGATAAAGATTACAAGGTGATTCTATCTTTATCTACATGAAAACTCGCTTAACCACTTGGGGTCTATAAATACCTCTACAGGGGACTCAAAAAGGACCTTTGGTAAGATCTTCCTCGCACAAGAGCTTTCGGCATTCTTCTGATAGCAACAATAAAAAAAGAGCCGGCCCTAAAAATCTCTACTGTCATCAATTGTCAACATCGGATCATCAATGAGGATCGAGCACACCTCATAGCTACCTAGATCCCACAACTTCTGTAAAAGAGAGCGACGATTTATAAGTCTTCTCGTTTGTTTTCTTTTATTTATCATTTTCATTATAATCGATAAAAAAGAATTATTGCAATATTTTGTTCGATGGCAATGGAAAGGGATTCGAAATTTGCAGAAAACAATACACACATATATACACTCCCGTTTTTTAGTTTCTTCCCAAAATACAGAACGCTATTTAAAATAATACTAGACAACCCATCAGTCATAGGATTTTGGAATACCTGCTGTCAAAACATATGAATAAATAATCTGTCTGAAACTGAAGTTACATTTATAAAACACAAGGTTGATTACATGAAAAGAACACACTATTATAGATATATATAACAAAAGAATTAAAAGAAGGAACAGTGCCCAATAAAATAAAATATAAACAATATAAACATGATTGAGATAGTAGATCTATCTCTTACTAGCATTCAGAACTCTGAGGATTAAACCCAGCAAGTAACTTAAAGGAAAGAAAAGGGTGTACTATTATAGTAGAGAGTTCAGTGTACGTGGACATGCTTCTGTTAGTGTTGGTCATGAACATATAAATTTAGCATATAAGCAAGTATAAATAAATAAATAAACAAGCATGTTGAAACAATTATTTTATGTATCATAATCATATTTTCTATCGGCCTCAGTCATTTCCAAGTTAGTTGTACAAACTGTATTAATGGATAAGATAGCGCTATTCTCCATTATCGTGTAAGTGCCCATACATACCCAGGTCTCGGTCTCAATCCCATAACGTTGAACCATGACATACTGCTAGATACTCAATTCACATCCTACACTATATTACAGTAATGGACATACCACACTTGATACTAATATCAATCGGTGATACAGTATCACCTAGGCCACTGTAGTAAAAGATCTCGGCCCTAACGTTGCAATAATATTTATATGACATGTCTCTTTTCCATCATATGACTTCTTCCCATTCCCGAGTTCATAATATATGGTATATATGACTTATAATGATATCATGATATGATTCGTTTATTCACATATACATATCCATTTCTATTATACATAATATCATTGACAATTCATTATTGGATCATGTATATGCTATATTGTTATATTTCATTTGATTTTTGGTAAATTTGGGCTTATTCATAACTTTAATCGGACATGACAAGATATGTCCATAATAGGGTGATATACAACTTTTAATTGATTGATAAATTAAATACTTGAGAATATTTTCTATACAAAGAATATATATATATATATATATATATATATATATATATATATATATATATATATATATATATATATATGTATATGTATGTATATGTATGTGTGTGTGTGTGTGTAAATTTGGGAACTTGTATTAATTTAAAAAAATATCTGTGTTACAACTTCAAGGATTTTCCAGCATAAGCCAATAATAATTATCAATCCAACATAGAGCAAAATATACTTTGGATCTACATGGAAGCCAATGCACTAAAACTTCACATGAATACTTCTTTTGGGCTCTTATCACTTTTTTTTTTTCTACAAGGCAAAATTTATTTTTCTTCGTTGATTTTCTCATATTATTTCTACTAAGGCCCACTGCAGTCATTAATTTCTCTTTTTATTCTCTCTTTCTTTCTTTTTTTCTATCAAGACCCACTACAGGCTTTTTTTGTTCTCCAATTTGTTTCCTACTTAGGCCCACTGCAACCCATTCAATTTTATCATTGTTTCCTCCTTTTCTTTCCAGCCCACTACAGCCCATTCATTTTTTTACTCATTTTTCTCTCTCTCTTTTTCAGCCCACAGCCAACTACAGCCCATTCACTTTCTCATTTTCCTGATTTTTTTCCAGCCCACAGCCCACTGCAGCCTATTCATTTTCTCATATCTCTCTCTCTCTCTCTCTCTCTCCTCTTATTATTTTTATTATGTACATAAACCATGCTTATTTACATAACGCACACTTATGTGCAGAATTGCAAATGACATGCCATATATAAGCCAATCTCAATGGATATAATTTTTTTTTATTATTTTCCTATGATTATTTTATATATGTATAGTAGAAAATATTTCAGGAGAGCATATAGTGGTAATGGCTCAAAACATAAACCAAGTAAAATAATAAAATAAATTACTTACACATATATCGTTAAATAAGTTTCCTAATAAAAGAAGGAAAAGAGATAGAAGTGTTGCTTTCTTCTTCTTCTCTTCTTATTTATTTCTTTCTTTTCCGTCATTTCTCTTCCCGTGAACGAAAGAAACACATGTGACTGAAAATAATTTGTTTTAGCTCTCCTTGAATGGAGAGAAATGTGATTATATAAGTTTGAGGGGTAATTTGGTAAATTTAATCCATACCTCATCAATTTTTTCTCCAAAAAGGAAACCCCTAGCACCCCTATGCCTGTACTCTCCTCTCTTGTGACAACACAACAAACCACCATCGTCTCATGTTTGGTTTTTTTTTTATTTAATAATTTTGATTTTGTTTTTCAATTATTATCAAATTAATATAGCACATAGTACTCAAGAGAAATACTTAAAAAATTATCAAATTTGTCATTTCGATGTCTGGAATAAAAAAAATAAAATTTCGAAGTAATTAGAAGAATAATTTAATATTATAAAATTAATAAAATTCTGAAATATTTTGAGCTTTTAGGAAAATTTTTAAAAATCATAAATATTATAAAACTAATAATTGCGAAAACTGAATGTTATTTGGAGTTACGAATTTAAAGTTACGCTCACCGAAGTCATTTCGGTGTCCAAATTGACATCCGGTAATCTAATTCAGCACTTTCAGATCCAAGAAAGAGATATGAGTAGTATGAAATTTTAGAATATTACAATAGAGATACGATTAGCATGAAATTACCTGAGCTGCAGTTCATTTCCACTACATCTTATAATTTTTTTCAAAAAAAATAATCTTTTGGTTATGCTCTCAACCACCTTGAGTTCAGTCATACCAAATTTCTTGGGTTTTAGTTATGATTTTGTCTTCTATTAAATACAAAACTAACAGTTTTCAACGAATACAGTATTTTGTATCCATTTGATAAGCGGAAAAATAAACATTAAAATCCATAGAATTTGATCCTAAAGAATGTAAGGAGATAGAGATCATAGTCTTAAAAAAATTTGGAAAAAAAATAGTGGGATCCTTACGTTGCTGACTCATATAATTTATCTTAATTTATCTGAGCTGTCAATTTATATACAGTAATCCATATATATGGAATTGTGTACCTAAGATGTCGCTATAGGAGAATTGTTGATCGATGCGCCCTCATTTGAACACAAAGAATGTATAAGAATGATCCAAACTATTTATTATAATTTTCATATTCTAAATAGGTTGTATAAAATATCATGTGATTTAGACACTTCTTTATCAGTGATCAAGATGTTTTATTAATTCTATTATTGAAAAATCATTCATTTTATACATATCCAATATATGAGCAAAGATGGATCTAAAATGTATGAATTTTATATACTATCATTTTTGAACATGTAGATCACAATTAACAGTTTTGATCATTCATAAACACTCTATTTTGAGTTTTGGAGAGGTGCCTCTATAGGTACCTCCCTATAAAGTTATCTTAGGTACACTTTTTCTTTATATATGTACACACACAAACACATGTACACACACATGTATATGTATATGTATAAGCATATACATATATACATATATGAGTGTATGTGTATGAGTGTGTGTGTGTCTGTGTGTGTGAAAATGAGCCGCCGGTTCACTTGGGTTATCTGAGCTGTGGTCTATTTTTTACTATCTCTAATAATTTTTGTTAATTTCTTTTGGATTATGATATCTTTCCCTCATACCTATTTTTTTGTGGTTTTAATTTTGATTTTCTATTCCATCAAATATACACAAAATTAACTGTATCAGTGAATACGACATTTTATATCCACTTAAAGAAAGAATAAATGAACTTCAAATTCTATGAAATTTAATTCTAAAGAACCTAAGGAGATTTAGATCATGGTCCAAAAAAATTGAAAAAGATAATGGAATCATTATTTTTCTGCTGCTAACTCACGTAACTTATCTGAGATGTTGACTCATATACAGTAATTCCATATGTATGTGTGTTGGGGGGTTATTATATATAAGCCACCCACTCATTTAAATTACATAAGTCAGCTGCAAAAAACTAACGATTCCATAGTTCTTCTATCACTCCATCAAGTAGATACAAAATGTTATTTTCAACGAAAACAGTTAATTTTGTATCTATTTATTGGAAGACTAAAACAAAATTAAAACCTAAGAAATTGGGAATAAGTGAACCCTAGAGGGTTAAGATCACAATGCAAAAAAAAATTCGAAATTTTTTTATCGAAGACTGTGGAAATGAACTGTAGTTCAGATAACTTATGTAAGCTGTCAGTTTATTTTTATTATTTTCATATATATGTGTGTGCGCATGTGCATGTGTGTGTGTATGTATATATGTTTATATACTATTATTTTTTAATAAATCCTTAGGCTCAGTTTGGTTTTGGATTTCAAAACTCAAAACTGAAAACTGACAGAATTATTTCAGTTTGAATTAGTTCAGTTTTACCTATTCGGATTGCTTTCATCAAATATTTTTTATAAACTGAACTTTATTCACCCTTAATTGCAGGAGAAAATACTTTTCAATTGGAAAATAACTGAATATTCGATATTCAAATCCCTCAAAACAAATTATTTCAACTGAAAATATAACAAAAGTTTCTCTCTAATAATTTTAAGCGTCTTCGGATGGTTTTCTTTCTGAATATAAATGTTGAAGTAATCCTGTGTGAAACCTCACCTACCACAAAAAAATGCAAGTATGATACATCGAAATAAATCCCTACAAACTCTTCCAAGTATCTGAAGAGTCTAACTAGAGTATCTTTGAGGACATCAATATTGCTTTCAAGCCAACAAAAATGCCTCTATCCTAAATTCCTAACACGAAAGAGTGGACTTACATTGAATTTTCGCTTACATTGCATTGTGCAAAATACAGTTCCAGAGTGATTTATTTATATAAATAGTAAATTTCCCAATGCGAAATGATGATGTACATTTTGTTTCTCAAAGAAAAAATAACACCAATGTTGTACATTGGTATAGGAAAATTATCAGTCAATTATTTTTTTATGTTTATATATTTTATGTCCATATAATTGTTAACGCCTACTAGTATTAATAAGTTATATGCATGGCTTTTATTTGTGAGTTTTAAAGAAAAAAAAGACACTAGTAGGTGCAAGGGGCTTTCTGCAATTTATGGTATGATAAATTTGGGTGTCCTCTAACTGCAAATTTAGGTGTCCTCGAACTTCTCCAACTTACCCTTGATATGATACCTAACCCAAAGATCTTCAATCATCTTAAGATCTGTTATACAAAACCAGCCTACATCCCTCTCAACTAAAATCAAATCTCATCATTTACTGCTATTTATCCTTGCAACAATATAGAAATTTTGCATCACATGCAACAACCGATCCAAAGTCAATAGAAACATTTAATTTTTATTGTACCATGCACTAACACAGCCCATATCACATCAAAACTGCTCATCTCCCTCAACAGCTATCCAAATCTAGAGGTGTGCAAGCAAAAACTCTATATATAGCTTGTACTATGGAGGCAGCCATGGCAGTTGTTTGGTCGAAAAGATGGTGAGCTCCACTTGTGCTTCTTCTTCTGCCATCCCTTTTGTTGTGCTTTTGATTCTTCTCTTTGTCTCGCTGATGATATTGGATAAGCACCATTTTAATGGCGTTACGAGCACTCTTGGGAGTGTGAATCTTCACGTACAAAATGAAGGACACCATAACACTCATTTAGAGCAATATGGACTCTCAACAAAACCAGTAAGTAGAGTGTGTTGCTATCGCTCCAATACAATTTAGAGCAATATGGACCCTCAAAAAACCAGTAAGTAGAGTGTGTTGCTATCGCTCCAATACAAATTGACTTCCTTATCCGCTCAAATAATGTGATGTATTGTGGCAGTTTTGTGGCTGCCTCCTGGGATGATAGAAGAGAATTGAAATGAATTACTTGTAGCATTCTCGTCTTGTGCATCTTTAAGAATGTTTTCATTATTGTTGTTTAAGGCAGGTGCGTCGGGGGAACATAGAGGATGGCCTTGGTAAGGCTCGGGCTTCGGTAAGGCGAGCAGCTATTTCATCCAAGGGTTTGATTCAACGCAAAGGCAATGAGTTTGTTCCGAATGGTGATGTCTATCGCAATGCCAAAGCTTTTCATCAGTTGAGTATCAAATTTTCGTTACTTAGCTGGATAAAATTGTGCTCCTTAATCAAATAGAGTGACTTTCTATCAAAAAGTATAAGAAAACAGGAAAAGAACAAAATACTAAAGGTAAATTCGTTGTAAAGAGGTTTTAGACACGTGAAAATAAATGAACATGTTATCAATTTTGTATGTATATACATAACTAGATTGGGATGAATAACTATTCCGATGACACAATTTAGGAGCTACACCGAGATGGAGAGGAGATTCAAGATATGGACGTACCGTGAAGGCGAGATCCCTATGGTCCACACTGGTCCGAGCCGCGACATCTACTCGATCGAGGGACATGTCATCAACGAGATCGAGGACGACCAGAACCCGTTCCGCGCCGATCACCCCGACGAGGCCCACGTCTTCTTCCTCCCTTTCAGTGTGGCCAACATGGTGAAGTACTTCTACCGACCCAACATGACGGACTACCATGGACCCATGAAGAGGATGACTGCAGACTATATCAGCGCTATTTCAAAGAAATATGTTTACTGGAATAGGAGCCTTGGTGCTGATCATTTCATGGTATCCTGCCATGATTGGGTAATAAGTTTTGCTTATAAACTCATTTTAAAACACATTTTTAAAATTTTACATATTTTCTCTGCTAGCATTACTTTGAGTAAAATTTTAATATCCCAAAAGTAGCTGCACCATCCGCTAAAATTTGTCCCTTTTTAATTGATTTATCATTTTAATGCACACAAGTATTTTTGTTGGAACATTATACATAACTAATGGAATGTTTATAGTGTCTCAATTACTTGTACTTGATAAAATGATCTTGTGAGTATAAGTATAAATAATCTTTTCTTTGCGTTTAACTATAATGGAAACTCCCAAATCTATACTCGTTTAGCATTCTAGCCCAATTCCAACAATGTACTTCTCGGACCAAGAAAGAGGAAATGCTTGGCACTTCATATTAGAACTCTTTAAAGCCCAATTCACATCGATCATTATGCTCGATAAAAGGGATGAGAAAAACTCCAATAAGAAAATATTGGAAAGGAAAAATGCTTCTAAAGCGAATTTGTTTCCATGCAATAGTCAAGAATTCTTGATCGTATCGAGCCAAAACAGGTTGTTCTTCTTGAACACCCTGATTCAATGCCAAAAAATTTCCAACTATATAATGTTGATTTCTATTTGGTGATAAATAAATCATCGGTGACTAGTATTTTCTCTATTAGCATTACTTTTGAGTAAAATTTTAATATCACTTTATGATAAGCTTAAATTATAGTTATGATTTATTAGCAAAAAGATTTTTGTCTAGGATTTACTAGTCTACTCTGTTTCAGTCGTTGTACTTACTCCGTCTAGCTATCTAAATTAAACTAAAACAGACTCAAAGTATTTAAAACTTACTATTTATTAGGTAATAATTTTTGTTAACTATGTGTAAATATAAATACGGTAATCGAATGGCGAAGAGAGGCGGCTCGGCGTGGAAGCGACACTTGGGGGTAGGAATCTCGGTATTCTGTTTTTTGCTCCGCAAGAATTCGTCAAATTAGATTGACAAGATAGGAAAGAAATAAAAAATCTTTTGTTGAGCCTTCTCTTTCTGTTTTGGATGCCTATGCTCACGTCCGGCATGTGGTGATATGAACGTCTTCCTCCGTTTCGAGATATTTAGTGACGGTGGGGGCAGCCTGGTGGGCTAGACAGCAAATCGACTGACGTATACGAATAGAAATTCAAAATAGAATCGATTTAATCCAGGTCATAATCTATTTTAGCTTGATCGACATAGAAATTTTGACATATATATAAATTCTTTTGCATACACTTTTTTGGGACTAAACCATTAGAAACACCACTTTAGATTCTGAGTAACAATAATACTTTGTATTTTGGTCTTTTTGCGGTATTGCTAACGATGGTATGATCCAACTTATCCACAATCACAAACTTGTTAATCCTTCAAAAAAAAAAAAAATTAAATATAATTAACGGGAAATTCTAGTTACACACAAAAATTAACTCTTCACGCACGGTTTTAAAATTTATAAATAATTACAAATTTGTCATTTATTTTTTGACTAGATTATCCTACTAAATCTCAAATTAAGACTTCTTAAAATTTAGAACTACAACTTATTGTCTTTCTCCTTTGTTTTTTTTTATTTAAAACCCTAAAAAATATTTTTTAGTAGAATTTAAATAAAAAAGAAATACATTTCCCATAAACTCATCGATTTGATTTCTTAATTCACTAAAATTTTTATATTCACATTCTTAAAAAGATTTAGAAGAATTTTAAATATTTCGAATTCACTGTGACAAGTGAAATTAGGATTTAGAGTTTAAGTTTTTTATGCAAATGAAAAATTTCAATATGCAATTGATTTTGAAGGACAAATTCAAGGTACGATTTAAAATTATTCTTAGATTTTTATACATATTTGTTTGTAATTTATTGTTACTTATGTTTCTTTTATTGGAGAGACGTCGGTTGCTAGTCGGATTTTAATACCCGACTAGATGATTCTTTAGTTGGGTATTAATACCCGACCAACATATTTTTAGTTGGAAATTAATATCCGACTCAAATAAAAATAGATAAAAATTGTTAAAATTGAAAATTTTGGGATCAGACGAGAAAATGAGTTAGAGAGGAGGGAGGGTTAAAATTAGGAAAAAAATATTTAGGCATAGAGAGTAAATTGGTGTTATTTCAAACTGGGAGTCCTGATTAAAGAGTAATCAGGGTCAAGGGTAAATTGCTGTGCGTAAATAGAATTTCCTGTAAATAGAATTATGGAAAATTCTATTTACGCACAACAATTTACCCTTAACACCCTGATTACTCTTTACACCAGACTCTCATTTTGAAATACCATAAATTTAGTCTCTGCGTCTAAAAAAATTTTCAATTTTAACCCTCCCTTTTCTCTAACTCATTTTCTCATCTGATCCAAATTTTCCAATTTTAACAATTTTTATCTATTTTTATTTGAGTTGGATACTAATTTCTAACTAAAAATATGTTGGTCGGGTATTAATACCCAATCATCTGGTCGGGTATTAAAATCCGACCAGCAACCGACATCTCTCCAATAAAAGAAATATAAGTAATAATAAATTACAAATAAATATGCATAAAAACCTAAGAATATTTTTAAATCGTACTTTGGATTTGTCTTTCGACACAAATTGTATATTGGAATTTTTTATTTATATAAAAGAAATCAAACTCAAATTCCAAACTCTAATTTCACTTGTTATAGTGATTTCAAAATATTTAAAATTCTTTCAAATCTTATTAGAAATGTAGATGTAAAAATTTTAGGGGGTTAGAAATCAAATCGATGTGTTTGTGAGTGATGTTTTTATTTTTTATTTAAATTTTACTTAAAAATATTTTTTTAAGGATTTTAGATTAAAAAAAAATAGAGAAGAAAGATAATGAATCGTAGTTCCAAATTTTAAGAAGTCTTAATTTGAGATTTAGAAGAGTAACTTAGTCAAAAAAAAATGATAAACTTGTAATTATTTATAAATTTTAAAACCGTATGTAAAAAGTAAATTTCGGTGTGTAAATAGAATTTCTCATAATTAACCCAATAAGTTTCTATTTCATATGATACAATTATTTGCTAGTTTAATCAGCTAAAAAAAAAAAAAATGGCTAATGCCAAATTGAATCAGGCGCCATATATATCCAAAGTGAGCCCAGAGCTCTACAACAACTCCATCAGGGTAATATGCAATGCCAACACCTCCGAAGGATTCAACCCCGAAAAGGACGTCACGCTCCCGGAGGTCCACCTTCCCAGCGGCCGCCTATCCCTCCCGGCCGCCCGCCCCTCCCCTGCCAACTGCTCCCTCCTTGCATTCTTTGCAGGCGGCTCCCATGGCTACATCCGGGAGGTCCTCCTACAACATTGGAAGGAGAAAGACAACGAGGTTGTTGTCTACGAGTACCTCCCGAAAACCCTCGATTACGGAGAGCTCATGTCCAAGGCCAAGTTCTGCCTATGCCCGAGCGGGTATGAGGTGGCCAGCCCTCGGATCGTGGAGGCCATATTCACGGGCTGCGTGCCGGTCATCATATCCGCTGGCTACCCGCTCCCGTTCAGCGACGTGCTCGACTGGAGCAAGTTCTCTGTGGTGGTGCCTGTGGAGAGGATACCGGAAGTGAAGGACATACTGAAGGGGATATCGGAGAGGGAGTACGAGAACCTGCGGGAGAGGGTTCTGAAGGTTCAGCGGCATTTCGTGATCAATCGGCCGGCCAAGAGGTTCGATTTGATTCATATGGTGCTGCATTCCATTTGGTTGAGGAGGCTCAACATGAGGCTTGGTTATTGATCGGAGGTGATGATGTCTGTAGACTTGGCCTATGGAAAATCTTGTTCCATGATAATGAGCGCCAACTAAAAGTTTAGGGTTGTATTGAAATAATGAAGTGTCTGAATCTTTATATGATCTTAAATTAGGTTGGAGATAAGCTTGTTTATCTACGAATGCAAGGTCTCATGTTTATTATTGCATTTGTTTGAAAGAAGATGTATAAAAATATTATCTCATAAGAACTTCAGTTAACACAAATACTATAAATGGAAAATTTTACAGTGGTAACTCAATGCTAGCGTCGTAAAGCATCATTTTCTTTGGCATTTTATCGAATACCTGTGATTGTAAGAATTACAAATGGCTTCGCTAAGTTAACGATCATAACCTGCTCCTTCCCAACATGGAGAGATCTTGCCGTTTCGATTTTTCCAATCTCTTTCCACTCCTAGACAAATGGACTGACATTTAATTAGGCTGTAAGATGGTGTCTTGCTGGGAGCATTCAATGCACAAGGTGCTTTCCCTCGTTCTACTGGAAAGCATTTTTGTGGATTCTTCCCAGGGTCTTTCAAACATGATTTTTCGATAGGTGAAACTCCTATAGTCACCCAGACCTTTCTGCACCGGTTTGTCAATGTGAAAGGAGAATTTCCAGTTCAAGACTTTCGTCCTCCTGGATAGATCCACCGCTCTTCAAAAGGAGAGTGGTCAATTTTGACTGATTTCTTTCTGAAGGCTTTCAGAGATCAGCTCTAGCATGCAAGCCTTTATCGTGCCATTAGGACAGTTCAGCATGGCATTCATGTTAGCCGATTCCATGTCTTTTCTTTGTTAGAATTGTATAATTCTGATACTTGTACGGTTTTCTCTTCCCGCGGCGAATTGGGTGTCGCCCTACATGAGATGTACGAAATCTCGGGGTTGCCTATGGGAGACATCCCATATGAAGAGTATGTCCCTACTGGAGAAGAGCTTCATTTGTTGAAGATTCGGGACCCTATGGTCTATGACATTTATTGGAAATTATTTTGCGACTATCACATTTGTACTCACATGTTTGGCACTCGCAGTGTAAAGCAAAAGAAGTGGCTGTAGTATCTTCTTCCTAATTTTTCAAAAAATAGACCCAATTTTATACATCTCCATCCAGTTTCTGAAAAGGAGGTCGAGAGAAGGATTGCCAATTTCGGGACAGACGCTTATGTCGCCGAATCTGACGAGGACGTCTTCAAGGCTGGAACATCCTTTGAAAGTTTCCACTACCAAGCTCTTCAACCTCTATCTGATCCAGCCTTTCTGGCAGGTTATCTGATACTTTGGTTGAAGAAATGTGTGATTCCCTCACAGGATACTATACCCATCAGGGCAATATTCCCGGCTGTTTTGCGCGCATTTGGTCGACGGCTTAGCTTACTGCCCGCGATGGTGTGTAGTATTCAAAGCGGATTGAGCAAATTGGTTGATAAGTTTTGCAATGTCAGGAAGGAGCAAAATGACAAGGGAGAGTTGATCACTAAGACTTCCAATCCACATGTGGAACTTCCTTACACTTATTTGATGGTATGGTTAGTCTTGCATTGCCTCATTTTGATGAGTCCTGCTGATTTGCAGTTGATTTGAGTGCTCCCAAAGTACAACACTACGAGAGATTGCAGTGAAAAGGGGGCTACATGGCTGCAATTCGCAAGACTCTTCGCTATCATGTGAATTTTGAGTTGTTAAAATGCTTCCCATACTTTCCAAATGCTGGATATGGGAAAGAATTCACGGATGTTGCTGGTGTTGACAAATTCATAGCTCTGTCCCCAGGATGCTTCTGGTGGCTAATAAATATCCGTCTAGGGCATTTGGTTCTCCACTGAGGGAGCCACTGTTATATAGAGCCTTACTATCTGAGTCGCTTTGCTCGACAGTTCGAGTACGATCAGCTCTATGTTGGTAATCCCAACAAGAAATTAAGTTTTGCTGGAAATTTGTTTGAAGGAGCTCGGGCTTGGTTCCACTTCATCGCTGGTGGTACTCAAACCAGATTTGACCTTCCGATCAAAACTCTGAACTCGTATATGAGTTTCGATTTCTGCAAGTGGTACGCAGCTGCTAACTCTGCTCCTCAGAATTTTAGTACCAATCTCACTTGCCTTAACGATATTAGAGCATGGTACGCTCAGAAAAAAGAGGCTGGCAGCATGAAGGTGGCTGGAATGGAGGATTTCGGAGCAGAATGCGGTTCGGATGAGTTGGAACCGACAGTTCAACAGGAGGAGAAAGGTAATAACGAAGTGGTCCCATCTGCCCAATATTTCTCCGCTCCCAACGCCGAAAGAGGCTTCTCCTCAGCCAAAATATCCTCCAAAGAAGCTTTTGTACAAATGGAAGAGATTGAGGCATCTCAGCGATTTGCCTACCACTCCGCAAGATGTGTCATCTGAAGCTGGTTCAGTGGTATCCAGTTCAGTTCTTGAAACTGTTGTAGAGGAACCAGAGGAAGATGAAGATGACTCAGCTCTAATTCTCTGTTCTTCCAAAAGACGTCAAAGTCAAGGGCCTGTCTTCCGTAATGACTCTATGTTGGTGGCTACTCCTTCTCCTACCGTTCCTGCACAAGAAGATTCTGCATCCCTCGCTCACCAAACTGCTATTAATGATGAAGTGGCTGCTCTTCCTTCTACTACGCAAGAGGGTTCTGCGACCGTCACCCATCAAGTTGTTGTTGATGATGAGGCGGCTGCTCCTTCTTCTACTGCGCAAGAGGGTTCTGCGACCCTCACTCGCCAAGTTGCTGTTGATGATGAGGTGGAGATAATTGGGAAAGTTCGTGCATCAAATTCCCTAAAGGTAGCGCCTCTTCCAACATATCATGATGATTGGGGAGACGATGTCAGGAGATCTTGGTTCTTGTACTCCTCCATCAGATCACGACAAATACATCTACTTAAGTGAAGACATTAGAGCCGAGGTGTACGGGCCTGGAGAATCTAGTGCTCACCCTCTAGGTTTACTTCTAACCTCTATCCATTTTTTTATGCCAAAATTTTACCGTTATCTAGCGATACTGTAACATTCAATTGTACTTACCTCCTTTTTTATAGCAGCTCTTGCTTCGACTGCAACCTCAGTGCATATGGCCGTAGACGACATTCCGCAAGATAGTACCGTCGTGGAAGTCTTTACTGAAGTAGCCCATGGGGTAACTAAGACCACCGTTTTCGCGACTAATACTTCTGAAGTAGCGGTTCTTTCAATGGAAACTGCCACACATATTGTCTCAACTGCAGTTGCTACAACTGTTGTTTCTGTTGAATGTGTGGAAGTTGTTGTTTCTAAAACTGGTACTACTACCTCTTTGCAGCAGAGTACAGTTCAGGCTATGCCCACTCCAGTTGTTGCTGATTCTTCCCATGCGAAGGTTGATGCCTTTGAAATTAACTTGATGAGGGATACAGTGGAAATTTTTCTCCACTTTCTGGATCGTTGTATTGAGAATATACTGAAATGGGCTTCTTTTGCTTCACTTGCTAATATTCTCAATATTTACTTGACTAGTATAGTCAGTATTGGTGGGGAGGAGAAGGCTGCTCCTTACAGGCTTATGATAGCTTAACTACAAAGCTATGCTGAGTCTTTATCAAGATCGTGGAGTGCTAATAAGTCTGAAGTAGTTGAAGCTATCTTTCTGAAACTGATGAAAGAACAACTTGAGTTCCAAAGGGAGCTCAAGGAGAATGCTGATGCTTGCAGAGCTTCCTTTAAAAAGAGCCAATCAGACAGCCAATCTTTAGTCTTCCAGGTAGAGACTGTTGCTTCGGTTGTCAAGAACCATAACCAAGCCATTGTTAGAACCCAAGAGTCCATCACTAAAGCCTAGGCTTTCTTGGCTAAGATCACTAGGGAACGCGATGAGTCAATGAAGAATCTTATGAGCTTATCCAGACAGCGGGATAATGCGATTAAAGATCTTCAGGCGATACAAGTCGAATTAGAGATATTGGAGGCTGGTTCAGCACAAAGTACCATTGCCAGCAAAGCACAATTGCACCGTCAAGCCGCTGTCCAAGCTTATGAGATCATCCAGCAGAAAATTAGTGATGCTGAGAAGAAGATAAAAACTCTCCTAAATCATTGAACTATAAAGACTTTTTTCTCCTTCATAGTTCGAGTTTTTGTAATCTCTCTTTTTTTAACAATTCTTCTTACTTTAACTTTGCATGGCATGTCTTATCATTCGTGTAGTAAACATGATTTTACACCTCTGAATTGCAACTTTGCATTTGTCTTCAAAGATTTGCGTCAAACTTACTATCTTGAGTTTTGAAGTCCGCGAATTTACGTAGGACCTTTGGTATCTGTGTATCAGGCATGTTTTTACATCTCCAGACCACGACTTTATACCAGTCTTGAAAGATTCGTTCCTTTGTTAGGTGTACGCAACCTTCATGAACTTTCTTCAAGTTCGCGACTTCTTATCCGGAAGTTTGCGAGATAAAAGTTCTTCTTTAAGAATTTGTAGTGGTTTCCACGAGTCACGCCATAACCCTTTATCTAATTAACCAGTGCGAAGTCCCAAGCATTATATGCTCTTATTAATGATGGCATCCTTTGGCTGCGAAATCTAAGCATCCTATGTAATAGTAATAAATTCTGTTGGGGTCTGAGTCAAGAATCTCAACTGAATATTTGGCCTTATCTTCTCCCAACCGAAGATCGTGATCATGGAATCATCTATATAAGATGCAAGACCTCTTCTATACAGGAGCATTCTGACGTGAGAAAAGTTCACACCTCTTTGTCTTCTCTTCCTTTCTTTTGTAGTTGATTTTTCCGTGCAATCATATTTTCTTTTTTTCCAGTCGAAGTGATGGATGAGGATTGACATGTTACAAGATCTCCAGACTGCATCAATCCAGAGGAGCATTCCACCGAAAAGGTTCTTATGACCGTAGTTATTTTTCTTAACTAACGTAAAATTCTTCGTCTGGTCAATGTCATTCTTTCTTCTTTTTTTTTTATAACAAGATTTTGAATTGGCTGCAGGAGATAACTTTAATCATTCTCCTTAACAAGGGCACAGATTAAGCAATCTGTAACCTTGTTCTATTTCTTGACTAGCATCCCACAAGGTTGGGGTGCTAAATGGTTAGGCCGGCACTCAATTTCAGCAATCCCTCGTGTTGTATGCTTGGCAACATGCATTTGTATTCCCAGTTTTGCACTAATCAAGTCACTGGTGACGTCGATTATGACTAAGCGAACCAACTTGGAGGCCCTAACTGTTGGCAGGAAAAGACTATAGGAGAAAACTTTTTACCTTTAAGCCATCCTTGAAGAGGAGGCTACAGAAGCAAATTTTTTACCTTTAAACCATCCTTGAAGAGGAGGCTACAGAAGTAAACTTTTTGTTCCCTTTATGTCAATGATTTGTATTCATTCATGTTGATTGTATAGCACTAGGGAACTCTCTGTAACTTTGATTTGATAATGAATAAAGAGGTTTTGCTTTTTACATTACCAGAAATGATTGATGAATAATTTTGGTATTGATTATCAGATATAACCGTTAACTTAATGATTATTGAAGTCATCATCAAATCGCTCAAAATTTTCCAACCATTCGAAGTTGTTGCGAATGAGAAAATTTCTTGAATCAGGAAAGAATTAACCGTTAACTTCCCTGATCAAGTTGAAACTCGCACTGTTTAGTGACTTATAGTATAACGGCTTTTGATTCGCCAGAGGTATTTTTTAACTTGGCGAATTTGGAGAAAATGATATTTTGATTTGCCAGAGATATTTTTAACTTGACAAATTTGGAGAAAATGATGTTTTGATTCGCCAGAGTTATTTTTTAACTTGACAAATTTGGAGAAAAGGATATTTTAATTCGTCAGAGGTATTTTTAACTTGACAAATTTGGAAAAAATAATATTTTGATCCACCAGAGGTATTTTTTAACTTGGCAAATTTAGAGAAAATAATATTTTGATTCGCCAGAGGTATTTTTTAACTTGGCAAATTTGGAGAAAATGATATTTTGATTCGCCAGAGATATTTTTTAACTTAGCAAATTTGGAGAAAATGATATTTTGATTCGCTAGAGGTATTTTTAACTTGGCAAATTTGGAGAAAAGGATATTTTGATTCGCCGGAGGTATTTTTTAACTTGGTAAAGTTGGAGAAAATGATATTTTGATTCGCGACTCAAAAATCTTTAGTCTGGAATCGCGAATCTTTATTAATGAACCCTTATTACAGATAAACTTTATTCATCATTTGCGTTGAACTACCCAAGTTACATTACAACTGGTGTTCCACAGTTTTTTTTTACTAAGAATAATATTTCTTCAAAAACTTGCCGTTAATTGGCATCATGATTTTATCACCATTCGGTTTTGCCAACCGATATGCGCCATTGGAGTAAACCGTATCAATGACAAAAGGCCCCTCACATTTTTGGCTGGAATTTTCCTTTAGGCTTCTGACTAGTTATGATTGGTTTTCTTACTGAAAGAACTAAATCACCTTTTTTGAAGGTCTCCATTTAGCTTTTTTGTTAGAAGTCCTGGAGATTCGTGCCTGGTATAGTTCAATACTCTGTTGAGCTTCCAATTTTTTATCGTCCAGGGCTTCTAATTCTTGAAACCTTTGTTGATGCTGTTCTTTTTGTATCATCCTAGTCATTAGAACGACTCACAATGATGGAATCTGAATTTCCAAAGGCAGGATTGCTTCTGACCCGTACACTAAAGAAAAGGGTGTGGCGTTGGTGGGGGTTCAAACCATAGTGCGATACACCCACAGACATTCCCCGAGTTTTTCATCCAAGTCTCTTTGATTGGATGAGACGAACTTTTTGAGGAGCTTTACTATGGTCTTGTTGAAATCTTCTGCTAGACCATTAGCTGCAGGGTAATAAGGCGAGGAAGCTATATTTTCGATCCTGTATTTGTTGCAGAATCTGAAAAATATGTTGCTCACGAATTGAGGCCCATTGTCATGAATGATTCTCTTGCGCACTCCAAAGCGGTAGATCACATGGTGTTTAATGAACTTGATCACATCCGATGACTTTACTTCGGTTAGGAAAATGGTTTCAGTCATTTCGAGAAATAATCTGTTATAGCTAGAATGAACCGGTGTCCTCTCGTTGATGGCGGAGAAATTGGCCCGATAATATCCACTCCCCATTGCTCAAACTGCCATGATGTAGCCGTTTGATGGAGATATTCTGGAGCTTGATGTATGAAGTCTGCATGTATCTGGCAGGTTTTACACTTCTTGGCGTAATTAACCGCATCTGTCGTCATTTTAGGCCAGTAATAATCCATTCTTCGGATTCTATCCCAGAGTTTTGGTCCTGTTTGGTGTGCTCAGCAAATGCCAGCATGAGCTTTTTCAAGTACTTCCCGAGCTTCTCGGTTAGAAAGACAACGAAGTAAGATCCCGTCATAGGATTTCCTGTACAATGTCCGAAGCTCAGTGTTATAATAGAATTGAATAGCCCTTCTTTGGATTGCCCTAGCTTCTTTGGGATCTTCGGGCAATATGCCGTAAAGGACGTAATCTATATAAGGAAGTCGCCAATCCGTTTGTTCTAGGTTTGATTCGAAAACACAAGTCTCATCTTCATGTTGCTTTCTCAATTCCTCTTTGAGTTCGTCCTTTGAACAGAATAATTCTCTGCTTCCTACTGTAATTTGCTTCTTAGCATGTTTGGGCAAAGCCAATGTAACAGTTAAGGAAGCCAGTGTATCCGCATAGCTATTCTGATGGCGCTTTACATGACTGACATAGAAACTATCGAAACCATCAACTATCTTAATTACTGCGCGATAATACAGCAAAAGGTCTTCATGTTTGGCTCCATATTCTCCTTTAACTTGGTTTACGACAAGTTGAGAATCCCCATATGCTTCCAAATATATCACCCCTAATTATTTAGCTATCTTTAAGCCGATTAGGAGGGCATTATACTCCGCAACATTGTTGGAGCACGAGTTTGTTAACGAGTAGGCTCGAGGAATGATGTGGTTTTAAGGAGAGACGAAAACAACTCCTACCCCCGCTGTCATATTTTCCCTCGGATCCCATTCGAGAGGCGCCATCGAAGAAAAGTTGCCATATGTCTTCCGTGACCGTATTTGCCTCCGGAAATTCTTGTGAGATGCCTTCTTTTAGAATTGGATCCCATTCACCTAGCTCTCCAGGGATTTCTTCGCACAATTTTGAGGATGCCGGGATTGGGTGTTCGGCCAAAAAATCAGCTACGGCCTGTCCCTTAATAGATTTTTGCAGGACAAAATGCATATCATATTGTGATAACAAAATAGTCCAATTAGACAGTCTTGAATTTAATGACCCGAATTTAGTCATTAATATTCTTAGAGGGTTAACTCTTGATATAACGTGAATAGTTTGTCCAACTAAATAGCGTCGCATTTTCTGTACTGCGAACACCAAAACTAAACATTCCTTCTCCACTGGGTTATATCGGTGTTCTGCCCCAATCATCATTCTGCTGAGATAGTAAATAGCATGCTCGTGACCCAACTCATTTTTTTGTGCCAACAATGCTCCCAAAGAGTGGTCCATAGCCCTCACATATAGCAGGAAATGTATCCCTGAAACTGGGGTTAAGAGTACTGGCGGTTTAGTAAGTTACTCCTTGACTTCTTCGAAAGCCTTTTGGCATGCATCATCCCAGACAAATAACACTCTTTTCTTCATTGATCTGGTGAAGGGCTAACATCTACCTGATAAATTTGATATGAATCTACGGATGTATGTCAACCTTCCTTGCAGTCCTCTTAATTCTTTGAGTTTCTGGGGAGGTGGTATATCTTGGATTGTATTAATTTTGTCCGGGTCGAGTTAAATTCCTTTGGAAGTTACCACGAAGCTAAGGAACTTTCCGCTAGAGACTCCCAGAAAGGATTTAGTCGGTTCATTTTGAGCTGGTGTTTCCTCATAAGGTCAAACACTGTCTTCAAGTCTTGAAAGTGATCACCCTTGTTCTTACTTTTAATTGCTAAATCATCTACGTAGCATTCTACTGTCTTACATAGATACTCTTGGAATATTACGTTCATAGCACGTTAATATGTGGCGCCGACATTCTTTAGGCCAAATGGCATAACCGTATAGCAATATACTCCAAGTGGTATTCTGAAGGACGTATACTTCTCATCATCAGGGTACATCTTTATTTGATTGTACCGTGAGAATCCATCCATGAATGTTATACGTTCGTACCCACATGTATTGTTTATCATAACATCTGTGATAGGTAATGGAAATTCATCCTTAGGGCAGACTTCATTCAGATTCCTGAAATCAATACAAACTCGGATTTTTTCATTTTTCTTGGTCACAGGAACTATATTCGCGACCTAATCAGGGTGTTGTTCCTCGCGAATAAAGCCTAACTTGATCAATTTTTTGATTTCAATCTCAATAGCTTCAATGATCTTTGGACGGAATCTTCGTTGCTGTTGCTTTACTGGCTTAGCATCTCGTCGGATGTTTAGTTTGAGAACCGCAACACTTGGGTCTAATCCTGGCATCTCATAAATTACTTTATCTTCGGTCGGAGGCTCGCGTTGTTCAAACTGAATTTTCCACTTTGCGTTAAGATGCTTGGCCCAAGAGTCATCTTTTATCAGCGAAACTTCACCTAAGTTTTCGGCTTCTTGGATCGCGGAGGCCATATTCGCGGATACTTCGCGAAAGATCCTGCCAACACTGACATTTGAATCCCAGCAGGACGATTCTGACGAATAGTCGAATTGTCCTTCTTCAGTTCTCTCGTCTAAGGAACCTTCGAGAGTGGTAACATATCCCAGCCCCCTTCCAGTCTTCTGATAATAATCTGGCATTTTTCCTTTTGGGACAAAGAGTCAGAGGATTGTTCTTCTTCCTTTTTCGAAATTCAACCCCCTACTTTTGGCTAGGTTGTATCTCATTTTCTTTATTAATTTATGTGAATTCTCATCATAATGGAAGAACTTGGGATTTTCTTGTTGTTCTTCAGAATCTAAGCATTTCTTTTTGCTTTTGTCACTCGCTTTTTCGAATATTATAAGTTTATGAGTTTCATCCTTGGGAGGAACCTCAAAAATGGCCTTGTCGGCGTTTTCATCGCCACCACTCGATTCGCGAAAGGATGATCGGATAGGTGCTTGGAAAGAAGCTAGAGAGCATATTTTATCTAAACAATCACGGACCGCATCAGTACTAGTACTTGAGGGTTCATAATCAATACCAGAAGAATAAACAAACTCTAAGCTTTCATTTATTACCCATTCACCATCAGAGTGAATAGTGTTATTTACATCACGGTCTTCAAGGCTTATCACAATGGACTCACCGTCCCAACTTACATCCTCGGATTCCGAATCTTCGGATCCTGATTCTGTATCGGCTTCATCACCACTATCAGAGATATCTGTAGCGGGCCATTCTGAAGTATCGAATGTATCTTGATATAGTAATGCGTCGATAAAGTAGTTTTCGACTCCTTTAAAGGGTTACTTTTCCGCGACCAAAATCTTCAAGTTCCCGTCTTTGTCTGCATATTTCATGCACTGATGTAGCATAGACAGCACAATGAGATTATTATGGATCCAGGGTCTTCCCAGTACTAGATTATAAGATGTGTTAGAATCTATCACATAGCACGTGACTTTCATCTTGAAATCACTGATTTGACACTTTAGCTTTATCTTGCTTAACAGCTTACTACCATTGACATTGAATCCAAAGATAGTAGTATTGGTTGTCGCTAATCTATTTATTGGGATCCCAAGATATCGCAGTATCCTTCACGGCATGATGCTCAGGATCGAGCCTGGATCAACCTGAACGCGATCGATCTCAAACGACCCTACGTATCCTTTGTAATACAAAGGGTGGTGATGCTTGTTGCTTTTAACTTGCATGTCTTCTGGAGAGAAAGTTATGCAAGGGATGCTTTTACTAGAGGTCTGATGACATGCTGCGCAAGAAGATTCTTCTTTCACAACTGTTTCTGGTATCTGCATCAGGAATACCTCTGAATCTTGCAGAGCTTCTCTCAAAACTTCTCTAGTTGACTTGGAGAGTTTTAGGAGCTCATACAAGGTGATTCTTGTGGGAATGTTGGCTAACTGCGCTAAAATATCGAATTGGAATGACTTCTGTAAATTTTCCACAGGCTATTTCCTTTTTTTTCTTCAGAGCTTTGTCAAATTTAAGCTCTTTTTGTTTGTTCTTCTTTGGAAGTGGCTGGAATTCTGCGGCCTGCCCATAATTCTTCAAGTAGTCTTTCCCTGAACGAGTTCCAAAGGGAGGTTTATCCGCATTAGCCGCCAGAGAGTTTTTGATCTCTTCTTCTGAATCTGTCAAAATAGGAATGTCCTTGTCATCTTCGCGAATTATAGAGACAACATTAGAAGTAAGAATTTTCCCTTTTTGCTTCCTTTTGGATGAATTGAAAGTCCATTGTTCATCATTAAGAAGGTCCGGATGTACCCACATTATCTCCCCTCTATCGGTTTCGAAGGGGGATAATCCTTTCTTCTGCTGCTGATGTGGATCGTAGTTTACAATCTGTGTCGTGCCTTTGGGAATGGGTTGCATTCCATCTTGAATTGTTGACTCTATCCAGTCAGGTGCTTTGCCGAACTTGAAAGTCACCATGTTCACGGTTACCTTTTTCTGGTGTTCTTGAAGCTTAATGACCTTGGCGTCCACTAAAGTTTGAATTTTATCCTTAAGAATATAACAATTTTGAATAGGGTGGTTAATAATCCTGTGGTAAACACAATAATTAGGATCATTAACTCTTCCTACTTCTTCAGGGCATTTGGACTCCGGCAGCTTCAGCATCTTCTTTGTCATGAGAAGATTGAAGATGGTTTTCGTATGCTTGTCTTTGAAAGAATACTGCTTTTGAGGAACACGCGATCGGGGAGGAAATTTTGGAGAAGACTTTGTAGGATATGGAGTATCAGCCACCATTGTTTCCTTTCTCTTATACCCTCTGGATCGAGGCCTATGGTTGTTATCGTTATTTTGTCTCTGTTTCTTGTCACCCCCTTCTTCTTCAAGCCTTTGCGCTATTTGTTCAGCCTCTTCAGCTTGTAGAGCGAGATCCTTCCAAGTTGAGGATTTCACGGCTCCCATCCAGGCTAGAACTTTAGTCGAGAGATTATGTCGACAGGTTTCCACCAAGGTCTTCTTTGGCAACCCATGTGGACATCTGAGAGAATCATTCCTGAATCTTTTAATAAAGTCCCGAGCTGACTCCCCCTTTTTCTGCTTAGTGGCCAGAAGCGCCGGTATCGATACCTCCATATCGTCTTCATAGAACCTTGTCAGGAAGGCTTTCTTTATGTCATTCTATGAATTGATGGTCCCTGGCTCTAGCCTTCAGAACCATTCAAATGCTAGTTCTGTCAAGGTACAAATAAATACTCGTATAATGATGGGATCATTTCCTGCTAAATGCCCAATTTGCGATTTGAAATAGTAAAGGTGCTGAGTCGGTGACCCTTTACCATCGAATGATTTGAGCTTCAATGGTTTGTAGCTCTCTGGGAATGGCATGCTCTTCCATTCTACCAGATATGGCCTTACAATACCTAACTCTTGCAAATCACTTCTATGCATGAGAGCATTTAATTGATTTTGAAAACTTTCCATCCAGATGGTATTTACATTCCCTTCCTGATTTTGGGTTCTTCCTTGATAATAAGAATGTGTGGAGCGATTATCGTCATCTTCATGATGATCTTTTTCTTCTCCATTTGTATGGGGAACGTGACCTTCTTCTTCCACATTCTTCCCTTTGTCAGTTTTTGGGTCATAAGGTGGAGTCTTTGAAGATGCATTCTTCATTCTTGTCTTTTCCAATTCCAGCAAAATATGCAGCATGTCTTTGATCTCGCTGATAGCATTTTGCTGTTGTTGGATTCTCTTATCTTGTTCGTCCATCCTCCGCATAAATTCCTCTGGGGTACTGTTCTGGGCCATGTACGCAGAGGCGGAGTCTTTTAGGAATGAATCAGACGTTTTCGACTCGGTTATAACTGATCCGGTTGTGTCTTCCTCATCAGAGGAGACTCCGACCATTTGTTTGTAGTTCATTTGGATTGCCACTCCACTTTTGAGTCGAGTGTTTTGAAAAACACCTCGCTCTTCATTGAACACGCCCTTCAAGCCTGAAGAGTGCTTGGAGTCGGAACTCAGAGACCTTCTTCGTCTTCTTTTTCTTCTTCTTTTTTTCGAAACTTATCATATTAGATGACACTTCGGGATATTCAGGCTCATAGGGTTCGAATCTATTACTCGTCTTCATGACGGTTGAGGTGAGAAGTTTGTTAGTCAATGAAAAACCGATTGCCTGATAAGAGCATGGGTTGAATAATGACAGTGCAATAGTACTGCATTGATCAGTCATTCACAATGGCAATGAGATGCATGAGATTTTTCTCTCTGTCTGTTTAGAAGTTTCCGAAAATCTGTTGCATTGGAACTCTTGGTGATAGCGTCATCTTCAAAATATAGCCTTGGGACAGGAGTTCCTATTTCTTCGAAGGCCCTCGAAGCAAGTTTCACCCTAACTGGAACAGTGGGTGGGAGAATTTTAGCCTTTGAAATAAGCTCTTTGTCAGAAGCACGCTCTTCCTAAATCATGCGAATCTGAGGTTCGCGTGTCAGGCGATCATGCTTTTCCCCCGTAGTCTGAGGGAATCGAATATAGATCCCGTGTCGGGAATCATAAATAAATTAGGTGGGTTTATTCCGTTTTCTGTAGGAAATGCGAGTAAACCCTTCTGCATCTTGATTCTCCATAGTTTCGCATTTTGGCCTCCATACTTGTACAGTAGGCCTTCGTGATAGTGGGTTGGCGGTTTTCTATTGCTGCTTGGTCCTGCGAAGAGCACGAGTTTTACTTCTTCTTAGGTTACTTCTCATTGTACGAGTGAGAGGAGCCTCTTTCTCCGTGTTATCTCTCTGAGGAGTAGATAATTGTCGTTTCCCCTTATTAGTGTGGGGAACCTGATCCATTTTGCTAAGGAGATAAGAAGTCTTAGGCAGAACTAGCTCAGAGCCTTATATTGGTGAAGGGGAGGATCTCAGACTAGTTTGGTCTACTGAATCCTTTGCTTGAGCTGCCGTCTTCGAAGTCTCCTTGAAGGTCGAATCTTTGGAGACCTTAAGGCATCTCCGTAAGAAAGTAGGGCTCTTGAAGCCGGAAGAAAGGAATTCTTTATACTTCTCCTGGTCAACCTCAATAGTGAGCGAATTGACCAAGCTGCCAATCGGAATGTTGTCAGATTGAGCTACTATCAGATCACCAGAGGCGATGGCAGTCCCCAGCGGAGTCGCCAATTTTCTGTTCGCCATAAAAATTGTAAATGATTCTCTATTGAGCTATTTCAATAAAGGATTACAATTTCAACGGTTTCCTATTTATAAAAAATGAGGAACAATCAAATTTCTCTTTGTTTAAAATTGGGTTCTGAAGTGGCTGTGGAAGACGATTTTGTTCTCCGTTGACACTCTGCACAAACTTTTTTAATTGGCAAAAAGGCTCTGAACTTCTGATCACAAAGGATAGTTTGAAAAGAAGATGATCGATCTCTTCTTTTTCTGTTTCCCCGCTCCTTATAGGGGTTTCAAGGCAGCGTCTCCGTCTCTTTCGCCCAACGGTTAGCTCCACTACTCGAGTGGTGCCGTCATATTCGTTCGGCAGTTAGCTCCACGATCCAAATAGTGCCGTCATACTCGTTCGGCAGTTAGCTCCACGATCCGAGGTGACAACTTCCTTTCTTCGGGTCGAGCGACTTTGTTTTAAACCCCTCCCCAGGAGCTATGATAGCATTATGAATTTCAAACTTTAGATTCGCGGATCTCCTATATCGTAATTGGGTCGCGAATCTCGGACTTTAGATTCGCGGATCTGCTGAGTCGTGGACCTCGAACCCTAAATTTGCGGATCTGCCTTGTTTTGATAGATTATTTCGAATTTTTCACCGACAATTAGAAATTAAAATATTAACCTCTTCACATATTATTTTTGAAAAAACATTTTGATTTAAATATTCAAGACCTTTTAATTTAGTACAAGTATCCATAATGATTCCAAAATAAAATAGACAAGAAAAATTTTGAAAATAAGTATTAAATTAACTTCCACAAGAAAGCAATATATTAAGAAGTGGATTATTTTTACTTTTTTAAAATAATAACTAGCATTTTTTAAAATATAAAGTGCTAAATGAGTTGTTGGATAATACACTACAAAAAGTGTATTTGTTACATCCTTAAAATACTTCTTAAAAATCAATAAATATATGATGTAACTTTTCATTCTATTTTAGTAAGAATGTATATTGGTAATTAATTGTAACCAACCCCACTAGGAAATTGAATAGCGGAATGTTGGAAACATATTCACATAGGAATATGCTAAGGTTCCGATAGAATACCATAAATTCCTCTCCAAAAAAGACTAATTACGATTACTTTATGACATAATAGAATAATTATTAACTACTTTAACTCTTACCTCGCCCCCCATGCAGGACTATTGAGCTCCCACCCTAGGATAGGGAAATGCCAACAACATATGCGCATAGAAAAATGCTAAGCCTCTGGTAGAATGCCATGAACTAAATAGTTTATAATTAGTCATAGATTCCACCCTAAAAAGGCAAGCTACGATTACTTTATAACTTCATGAAAATTATTATAAACAACTTTAGCTCTTGTCTTACCTCGATGTATGACTATTGAGCTAGGGGTATTACATTCCCCTTCTAGAGGTTGCCCCTATAGATATTAGAGGTGGCTCTCATGGATTTAAGAGGTGCCCCCACATTTTGTGTAGTACTTTATTTTATATAATACTTAGTTCTATGTGACACTTAGTTCTGCACAATTTTTGGCTGGTGTCTGGGTTTGATACCATGTTCTAATGCATCACTATCCGGCTGAATAACCGAATTACTTTGCAACAATTCATGAAAAAATATGCTAAAACCTAGTAGATTACCATGAATTAAATAGTCTATAATTAGCCAAGCATTTCTGCCCTATAAAGGTTAGTTATGATTAGTTTATGGCTTTATGAGAATCATTATAAACTACTTTAGATATTGTGACACCTAGTTTATAATGATTCTCATAAAGCCATAAACTAATCATAACTATTTAACCTCTATATAGTGACAATCCGTTGAAGTTATTTGATAAATCTCCTCGGTATTGTATACTAGAATTATTAGAACATTTTAAAAATACAAAAAATAAGAGAATATCCATCTACCTTTAAGACCCTTAAAGAACTTCAGAATTTTTTAGGAATTCTTAAATATGGCAGAAAACTTATTCCTAATCGTTCTGAAGAAACTAAATGTCTTTAGGAAAGCTAGCTATAGAACAGACTAAATATAAATAAGAAACATGTAAACAACCAAGAATATGGAACACTGGCAAAATTAAAATCATATTAACACCAAAAGAAGAAAAAGAAATTGTAAGAATAACAAAGAATTTGTATTTGTACAGGTAATTTATTAGAACCTCTATTAGAACATTTGTACAGAGAATTCTCCTTTATCTTCCAGAGAAACCATTATACTATTTACTCTTATCTTTGTATTTTTAAAATATTTTAATAATTCTAGTGTACAATAACGAGGAGTTTTATCAAATAACTTCAATGTATTGTCACTATATAGAGGTTCTAATAAATTATGAACTGTTCTTTCGAACTCATTGTTTATAGGTATATTGTAAGTACAAATAGTATCTATTAGTTGAACTACCTCACCACGCTGTGCTGGCGTGAAATGTGGTAATAATGGAGCTGGAAAAGGTACTCGAGGTACTTGAGCTCCATCTAGTTCAAGATAGTATTTGTTAAATGGTGAATAATGATGTAGATTATTCATCCCAAATATGCAATCATTATCAAATTCCTTTGGTAATAAAGAAAACTCAAAGGTGTATGTTTTATCAATATCATGTATATCTGGTATGGAAACATGTATTTTTGTTTTATGGGTGATAGGAACTTGTCGTCTCATAAAATTGTTTAACATTCCTTTTTTGTCTAAAGGAATCTAAAATTGTTGAGGAATAAAAGTGTTTTGTATTAGACTAGATTATGCTCCAGAGTCTAATAATGCATGTAATGTAAACTCAGGATGTGCAGGAATGCGTATAGTCAAAGGTATATATATGTGAAGTTGTGATTTTCTTTTTAAATAAATTGTATTGATCTTATTATTTGAATATTCCTTCCTTTTGTTCATAGGAGGATTCAATAGGTAATCTTGTATAGTTTTTATTTTGTCGATCTAATATACGCTTTGTTCTTCCTTCAAGAGGTAAATCTTCCTCTTGTTCTTGTTTGTCTTCTTACAAACTATATCTAGGTTTTTCTAATTCTGATTGAATTTGTCTATAATCAATACTTCTATTTCTAGTTGTTCTGGGTTGGAACATAGATGAAGTAGCTGTAGGATATATTACTATTGTAGAGATAGTGTTTCCAGAAGCTCCTCTGTATTGTACACTAGAATTATTAGAACATTTTAAAGAAACAAAGATAAGAGTAAATAGCATAATGGTTTCTCCGGAAGATAAACAAGAATTCTCTGTACAAATACAAGAACTATTAAAGTTAAACCTAATTCAAAAGGGTTCTAGCATTTTTTAAAATATAAAGTGCTAACTGTGTTGTTGGATAATACATTACAAAAGTGTATATGTTACATCCTTAAAATACTTCTTAAAAATCAATAAATATATGATGTAACTTTCCATTCTATTTTAGTATGAATGTATGTTGGTAATTAATTGTAACCAACCCCACTAGGAAATTGAATAGCGGAATGTTGGAAACATATTCGCATAGGAATATGCTAAGGTTCCGATAGAATACCATAAATTAAATAATTTATAATTATTTACGGATTCCTCTCCCAAAAAGACTAATTACGATTACTTTATGACATAATAGAATAATTATTAACTACTTTAACTCTTACCTCGCCCCCCACGCAGGACTATTGAGCTCCCACCCTAGGATAGCGAAATACCAACAACATATGCGCATAGAAAAATGCTAAGCCTCTGGTAGAATGCCATGAACAAAATAGTTTATAATTAGTCATAGATTCCACCCTAAAAAGGCAAGCTACGATTACTTTATAACTTCATGGGAATTATTATAAACAATTTTAGCTCTTGTCTTACCTCGATGTATGACTATTGAGCTAGGGGTATTACATTCCCCTTCTAGAGGTTGCCCCTATAGATATTAGAGGTGGCTCTCATGGATTTAAGAGGTGCTCCCACATTTTGTGTAGTACCTTATTTTATATAACACTTAGTTCTATGTGACACTTAGTTCTGCACAATTTTCGGCTGGTGTCTGGGTTTGATGCCATGTTCTAATGCATCACTATCCGGCTGAATAACCGAATTACTTTGCAACAATTCATGAAAAAATGTGCTAAAACCTAGTAGATTACCATGAATTAAATAGTTTATAATTAGCCAAGCATTTCTGCCCTATAAAGGTTAGTTATGATTAGTTTATGGCTTTATGAGAATCATTATAAACTACTTTATATATTGTGACACCTAGTTTATAATGATTCTCACAAAGCCATAAACTAATCATAACTATTTAACCTCTATATAGTGACAATCCGTTGAAGTTATTTGATAAATCTCCTCGGTATTGTATACTAGAATTATTAGAACATTTTAAAAATGCAAAAAATAAGAGAATATCCATCTACCTTTAAGACCCTTAAAGAACTTCAGAATTTTTTAGGAATTCTTAAATATGGTAGAAAACTTATTCCTAGTCATTCTGAAGAAACTAAATGTCTTCAGGAAAGCTAGCTATAGAACATACTAAATATAAATAAGAAACATGTGAACAACCAAGAATATGGAACACTGGCAAAATTAAAATCATATTAACACCAAAAGAAGAAAAAGAAATTGTAAGAATAACAAAGATTTTGTATTTGTACAGGTAATTTATTAGAACCTCTATTAGAACATTTGTACAGAGAATTCTCCTTTATCTTCCAAAGAAACCATTATACTATTTACTCTTATCTTTGTATTTTTAAAATATTTTAATAATTCTAGTGTACAATAACGAGGAGTTTTATCAAATAACTTCAATGTATTGTCACTATATAGAGGTTCTAATAAATTATGAACTGTTCTTTCGAACTCATTGTTTATAGGTATATTGTAAGTACAAATAGTATCTATTAGTTGAACTAGCTCACCACACTGTGCTGGCGTGAAATGTGGTAATAATGGAGCTAGAAAAGGTACTCGAGGTACTTGAGCTCCATCTAGTTCAAGATAGTATTTGTTAAATGGTGAATAATAATGTAGATTATTCATCCCAAATATGCAATCATTATCAAATTCCTTTGGTAATAAAGCAAACTCAAAGGTGTATGTTTTATCAATATCATGTATATCTGGTATGGAAACATCTATTTTTGTTTTATGGGTGATAGGAACTTGTCGTCTCATAAAATTGTTTAACATTCCTTTTTTGTCTAAACGAATCTAAAATTGTTGAGGAATAAAAGTGTTTTGTGTTAGACTAGATTATGCTCCAGAGTCTAATAATGCATGTAATGTAAACTCAGGATGTGCAGGAATGCGTATAGTCAAAGGTATATATATGTGAAGTTGTGATTTTCTTTTTAAATAAATTGTATTGATCTTATTATTTGAATATTCCTTCCTTTTGTTCATAGGAGGATTCAATAGGTAATCTTGTATAGTTTTTATTTTGTCGATCTAATATACGCTTTGTTCTTCCTTCAAGAGATAAATCTTCCTCTTGTTCTTGTTTGTTTTCTGACAAACTATATCTAGGTTTTTCTAATTCTGATTGAATTTGTCTATAATCAATACTTCTACTTCTAGTTGTTTTGGGTTGGAACATAGATGAAGTAGCTGTAGGATTTATTACTATTGTAGAGATAGTGTTTCCAGAAGCTCCTCTGTATTGTACACTATAATTATTAGAACATTTTAAAGAAACAAAGATAAGAGTAAATAGCATAATGGTTTCTCTGGAAGATAAACAAGAATTCTCTGTACAAATACAAGAAATATTAAAGTTAAACCTAATTCAAAAGGGTTCTAGCATTTTTTAAAATATAAAGTGCTAATTGTGTTGTTGGATAATACATTACAAAAGTGTATATGTTACATCCTTAAAATACTTCTTAAAAATCAATAAATATATGATGTAACTTTCCATTCTATTTTAGTAAGAATGTATATTGGTAATTAATTGTAACCAACCCCACTAGGAAATTGAATAGCAGAATGTTGGAAACATATTCGCATAGGAATATGCTAAGGTTCCGATAGAATACCATAAATTAAATAATTTATAATTATTTACAGATTCCTCTCCAAAAAAGACTAATTACGATTACTTTATGACATAATAGAATAATTATTAACTACTTTAACTCTTACCTCGCCCCCCATGCAGGACTATTGAGCTCCCACCCTAAGATAGCGAAATGCCAACAACATATGCACATAGAAAAATGCTAAGCCTCTGGTAGAATGCCATAAACTAAATAGTTTATAATTAGTCATAGATTCCACCGTAAAAAGGCAAGCTACGATTACTTTATAACTTCATGAAAATTATTATAAACAACTTTAGCTCTTGTCTTACCTCGATGTATGACTATTGAGCTAGGGGTATTACATTCCCCTTCTAGAGGTTGCCCCTATAGATATTAGAGGCGGCTCTCATGGATTTAAGAGGTGCCCCCACATTTTGTGTAGTACTTTATTTTATATAACACTTAGTTCTATGTGACACTT
The DNA here is from genome assembly GCA_036321105.1 of Dracaena cambodiana. NCBI lineage: Eukaryota > Viridiplantae > Streptophyta > Magnoliopsida > Asparagales > Asparagaceae > Dracaena > Dracaena cambodiana. The sequence goes on along the minus strand of JAYEPQ010000011.1, from coordinate 38,306,628 downwards.
AGTTCTGCACAATTTTCGGCTGGTGTCTGGTTTGATACCATGTTCTAATGCATCACTATCCGGCTGAATAACCGAATTACTTTGCAACAATTCATGAAAAAATATGCTAAAACCTAGTAGATTACCATGAATTAAATAGTTTATAATTAGCCAAGCATTTCTGCCCTATAAAGGTTAGTTATGATTAGTTTATGGCTTTATGAGAATCATTATAAACTACTTTAGATATTGTGACACCTAGTTTATAATGATTCTCATAAAGCCATAAACTAATCATAACTATTTAACCTCTATATAGTGACAATCCGTTGAAGTTATTTGATAAATCTCCTCGGTATTGTATACTAGAATTATTAGAACATTTTAAAAATACCAAAATAAGAGAATATCCATCTACCTTTAAGACCCTTAAAGAACTTCAGAATTTTTTAGGAATTCTTAAATATGATAGAAAACTTATTCCTAATCGTTCTGAAGAAACTAAATGTCTTCAGGAAAGCTAGCTATACAACAGACTAAATATAAATAAGAAACATGTGAACAACCAAGAATATGGAACACTGGCAAAATTAAAATCATATTAACACCAAAAGAAGAAAAAGAAATTGTAAGAATAACAAAGAATTTGTATTTGTACAGGTAATTTATTAGAACCTCATTAGAACATTTGTACAGAGAATTCTCCTTTATCTTCCAGAGAAACCATTATACTATTTACTCTTATCTTTGTATTTTTAAAATATTTTAATAATTCTAGTGTACAATAACGAGGAGTTTTATCAAATAACTTCAATGTATTGTCACTATATAGAGGTTCTAATAAATTATGAACTGTTCTTTCGAACTCATTGTTTATAGGTATATTGTAAGTACAAATAGTATCTATTAGTTGAACTACCTCACCACGCTGTGCTGGCGTGAAATGTGGTAATAATGGAGCTGGAAAAGGTACTCGAGGTACTTGAGCTCCATCTAGTTCAAGATAGTATTTGTTAAATGGTGAATAATGATGTAGATTATTCATCCCAAATATGCAATCATTATCAAATTCCTTTGGTAATAAAGCAAACTCAAAGGTGTATGTTTTATCAATATCATGTATATCTGGTATGGAAACATGTATTTTTGTTTTATGGGTGATAGGAACTTGTCGTCTCATAAAATTGTTTAACATTCCTTTTTTGTCTAAACGAATCTAAAATTGTTGAGGAATAAAAGTGTTTTGTATTAGACTAGATTATGCTCCAGAGTCTAATAATGCATGTAATGTAAACTCAGGATGTGCAGGAATGCGTATAGTCAAAGGTATATATATGTGAAGTTGTGATTTTCTTTTTAAATAAATTGTATTGATCTTATTATTTGAATATTCCTTCCTTTTGTTCATAGAAGGATTCAATAGGTAATCTTGTATAGTTTTTATTTTGTCGATCTAATATACGCTTTGTTCTTCCTTCAAGAGGTAAATCTTCCTCTTGTACTTGTTTGTCTTCTGACAAACTATATCTAGGTTTTTCTAATTCTGATTGAATTTGTCTATAATCAATACTTCTACTTCTAGTTATTTTGGGTTGGAACATAGATGAAGTAGCTGTAGGATTTATTACTATTGTAGAGATAGTGTTTCCAGAAGCTCCTCTGTATTGTACACTAGAATTATTAGAACATTTTTAAAAACAAAGATAAGAGTAAATAGCATAATGGTTTCTCCGGAAGATAAACGAGAATTCTCTGTACAAATACAAGAACTATTAAAGTTAAACCTAATTCAAAAGGGTTCTAGCATTTTTTAAAATATAAAGTGCTAACTGTGTTGTTGGATAATACATTACAAAAATGTATATGTTACATCCTTAAAATACTTCTTAAAAATTAATAAATATATGATGTAACTTTCCATTCTATTTTAGTAAGAATGTATATTGGTAATTAATTGTAACCAACCCCACTAGGAAATTGAATAGCGGAATGTTGGAAACATATTCGCATAGGAATTTGCTAAGGTTCCGATAGAATACCATAAATTGAATAATTTATAATTATTTATGGATTTCTCTCCTAAAAAGACTAGTTACGATTACTTTATGGCATAATAGAATCATTATTAACTACTTTAACTCTTACTCACCCCCATGCGGGACTATTGAGCCCCCACCCGTGCATAGCGAAATGCCGACAACATATGCGTATAGAAATATGCTAAGTTTCCGGTAGAATGCCATGAACTAAATAGTTTATAATTAGTCATAGATTCTACCCTAAAAAGGCAAGCTATGATTACTTTATAACTTCATGGGATTCATTATAAACTACTTTAGTTCTTGTCTTATCCCGATGTATGACTATTGAGCTAGGGGTATTACATTCCCCTTCTAGAGGTTGCCCCTATAGATATTAGAGGTGGCTCTCATAAATTTAAGAGGTGCCCCCACATTTTGTGTGGTACTTTATTTTATATAACACTTAGTGATGCGAACCTCGTCAAGAATAACGAGACCCGTAAAACAAAAGGAAAATCCAAGAACGTCCACGATCAGATTTGGTTGGGAGACCTCACCCGTTGCTTCAACAAAAATAAGAATCTCGGTATAATTGACCTCAACCCGTTATTTAATGCGAAACAAGAACCTTGGTATAAGGAAGGTACTACAAATGGTAGTGGAAATCCATTTGATAAGTCGATGATGAACGCCACGAAAGAATTCCGATAAGTTCGAATAGTCCTTCAAAGAACCAAAGAGAATAAAACTCACCAATTATCTGTAAACTATGATGTTCCTTCTATTCTATTAAAGGCTTATTTATAGGTTAAAAAAATACAAGGAAAGTTCCTACGAGGAAAGTTTCAGAACTGGAAACAAAACAAAAGAAAATGCTCAAAATAAGGAAACAATCAGAAATAGAAACGAAACAAAAGAAAACAATCAGCCCTTAATTTGGCTGATCACACGCCCACAATAGGAAAGGAAACAATCAGTTTTGACCGGATCTTCTAGTAGTTGAATCATGTTGATACATCTTTGTTGAACACGTGATCCATCCTCAATGGGCCTCTATGAATTTGCTTAAGCTCAAACCTTTTGAATCAGCCCATTAAGTACATCTTTGAACTTCTTTTCTCGTGCTCTTGTAACCGGCCTAGTTGGAACTTGAACCGGCTCCTTTGTGGTCATACCATTATTTGCATCATTCCCCTCCTCTTGAAAAGGATTTGCCCTCAAATCATTACCTACATCAAAAGGACTCAAATCAGTAACATTAAAAGTAGAACTAATATTGTACTCACCGGACAAATCTAGCTTGTAAGCATTGTCATTGATGCGCTCTAGAATTTGCAAAGGACTATCCCCTCTTGGAAGCAGTTTGGAACGTCTTTGAGCCGGAAATCTCTCTGTTCTCATATGCAACCACACCTAATCTCCGGGTTAAAAAATAAGCTTGTGACGCCTCTTGTTGGCTTGTTTTGCATACTGCTCCGTTCTTCTCTCAATGTTGAGCCTTGCCTTCTCATATATCTGCTTAACAAAATCAGCTTTTTTCTTTCCATCCAAATTAACACGCTCAGAAACAGGTAATGGAGATAAATTCAATGGAGTCAAAGGATTAAACCTATAAATAATTTCAAACGGTGAGAATTTAGTAGCAAAATGAATAGACCTATTATAAACAAACTCAACATGTGGTAAACACTCTTTCCATATTTTGATATTCTTTTTAATTATTGCCCTCAATAAAATAGACAAAATCATGTTTGCTACTTCTGTTTGACCATCAGTTTGTGGGTGACAAGTAGTAGAAAATAAAAACTTGGTACCTAGCTTACACCATAAAGTCTTCCAAAAATAGCTCAAGAACTTAGCATCTCTATCCGAAATAATGTTTCTAGGCATGCCATGCAATCTCACAATCTCCTTAAAGAACAAATCAGCAACATGCGAAGTATCATCTGTTTTGTGATATGGAATAAAGTGTGTCATCTTAGAAAATCTATCCATAACCACAAAAATCGAATCTCTTCCACGTTTAGTCCTAGGTAATCCTAACACAAAGTCCATTAAAATATCAATTCAAGGCTCACTAGGAATGGGTAAAGGAGTATACAAACCATTGGACTGCACTCTGGATTTAGCTTGCCTACATGTGACATATCTGCCACAAATCTGCTCAACATCTCGTTTCATGTATGGCTAATAGAAGTGTTCCTGCAAAACAGCTAAGGTCTTAGCAACTCCAAAATTTTCCATTAATCCCCCTCCATGGGATTCCTGCACTAACAAATCCCTCAAAGAACAGTTGACACACATAACTTATTTTCTCAAAACAAGAACCCATCATGTCTAAAGAACTTACCACAAGCATTTTTCTCACAAGCCTGGTACTCTTCACAAAATTCGTGGTCTTCAATGTATAAACTTTTAATGTGTTCAAAACCAAGCAATTTTGCATCAAGTGTAGAGAGTAATACATACCTGCGAGAAAGTGCATCGGCGACCACATTCTCCTTACCTTTCTTATACCGGATGACATATGGAAATGTCTCAATGAACTCTACCCAACGAGCATGCCTTTTATTTAGCTTGTGTTGGCCGTTCAAGTGTTTCAAGGACTCATGATCAGTGTGAATCACGAACTCCTTAGGCCCTAGGTAGTGCTGCCATGTCTCCAAAGCTCGAACCAACGTATACAACTCCTTGTCATAAGTCAGGTAGTTTAAGGCTGTCCCGCTTAATTTCTCGCTGAAGTAGGTAATTGGTCGTCCCTCCTGTATAAGAACTGTGCCTATGCCAATACCTGAAGTATCACATTCAATCTCAAATGTTTTAGAAAAGTTAGGTAAAGACAATAAGGGGGCGTTGGTTAGCTTCTCTTTGATTAGCTGAAATGCGTTCTCTTGTTCTTCTCCCCATCTAAATCCGACGTTCTTCTTGATCACTTCGGTAAGTGGTGTGGCTATGCTACTATAGTCCTTCACAAATCGCCGGTAAAAACTAGCAAGTTCATGAAAACTATGAATATTGCTTACACTTGTGGGACTCGACCACTCCTAATCTGCACGTACCTTCTCTTCATCAACCTGTATACCCTGTGCACTAACAACAAATCCCAGAAATACAAGCTTATCGGTGCAAAAAGTACACTTCTTCAGGTTAGCAAATAACATTTCTTTCTTAAGCACATCTAAAACCGATTTCAAATGTACGGTATGATCATCCAAGCTTTTACTATAAATGAGTATATCATCAAAATAGACAACAACAAACCTGCCCATAAATGCACGCAAAACATGATTTATAAGTCTTATAAAAATGCTTGGTGCATTAGTCAATCCAAAAAGCATAACTAACCATTCATACAAACCATATTTTGTTTTAAAAGCAGTTTTCCATTCATCTCCTTCTTTCATTCTAATCTGATGATAACCAATCTTTAAATCAATCTTAGAGAACACACAAAACCATGCAACTCATCTAACATGTCATCTAAGTGAGGAATAGGATGGCGATACTTTACCGTGATGTTGTTGATAGCTCGGCAATTAATGCACATTCTCCACGTCCCATCCTTCTTAGGTACAAGTAAAACTGGAACGGCGCATGGACTTATGCTCTCCCTCACGTACCCCTTCTCCAACAACTCACTTACCTGCCGTTGAATCTCCTTTGTCGCCTCGGAATTGCTCCTATAGGCTGGTCGGTTTGGAATTGTCGCACCGGGAACAAAATCAATTTGATGTTCAATCCCTCGAATTGGTGGTAATCCATGTGGTGTTTCCTCGGAAAAGACATCCTCAAATTCCTGCAAAAGAGAAACAATAGAACTGGGCAAAACAGGGTCAAATTCGTTAGTGTTTAAAAATGCCTCTTTGTACAAAAGTACAATCATCGGTTGATTTGAAAATATTGCTCGCTTAATCTCACTTACTTTTGCATAGAATTTCTTTTATTTTCTCTCTGATTTTCTCTCAATGGCTGAATTTTGATTTTCTTTTTCTCTCTCATTTTGCTCGGCCACTCTCCAATTTTTACTCTTTTTCTTTTGCTCACTCTCTTTCTTTTGATCACTCTCTTTTCGCAACCTCACTTGATCTTCATAAACCTGTTTGGTGTCATCGGCACAAGAGTGATGGGTTTTTGGTTGAGCACGAACGAGTATTTGTTGGTGAAACCATCATGCTTAACTCTCCGATTGAATTGCCACGGTCGGCCTAATAGCAAATGTCCAGCTTGCATCGGAACTACATCACACAAAACTTCATCTTCATATTTTCCGATGCAGAATGAAACCAAAACCTACTTATTCACCGTTACCTCGCCACTATCATTCAGCCATTGTAACTTGTACGGCCTAGGATGTTTCGATGTGGGCAGTCCTAATTTCTCCACCAAGTTTGTGCTTGCAATATTAGTACAACTTCTTCCATCAATAATCATACTGCATACCTTGTCTTTGACGTAGCACCTAGTATGAAAGATATTCTCTCGTTGCACTTCTTCAAGTTCTTTTGCTTGCAAGCTTAGAAGTCTTTTTGACACCAACAATTCACCTTGAACCGCATATTCTTCGTCATCCACGTCCTCCAATGGTGGCATAGAGTCGGTATCGGACTCATCGTCGGTTTCGATCTCTCCATTACCCCTTATCACCATGACTCTTTTGTTCGGGCATTGACTTACTATGTGACCCCTGCCTTGACATTTAAAACACTTAATGTCATGATTTTGAGAAGTGGAATGGTCAAATTTATCTTGAGTGCCATGGTTGGTTGTCTCTTATTTTGACTCGAATTTAGGTTTTGCAGCTGGTTTCTCCTCTTTCTTCACATGACTCGGTTTGCATGGGGAAAAATCTGAATTATGGGATGCACGTGTACCACCCCTCCTCTTGAGTTGTTGCTCCACCTTGATGGCCATGTGCACCATATTCTCTAATTCCACATAATGCTGCATCTCCACACTATCATAAATTTCTTGATTCAAGAACCTAGCCATAATAGCCTCTCGGTCTTCTTCGATATTAGCCCAGATCATAGAAATCTCCATCTCTTGATGATATTTCTCCACACTCTGGTTAGCTTGTCAGAGCGTTTGCAGTTTATTGTATAACTCCCGATGGTAATGGCTGCGCACAAACCGTTTCCTCATTACTATTTTCATCTCTTCCCATGTCTCTACTGGTCGTTCCCTATTTCGCCGCCTGTTCAACACTAACTGATCAAACAACACAATAGTATAGTCAGAAAACTCAATGGCAGCAAGTTTTACCTTATTTATCTCCGAGTAGTTGTGGCAATTGAACACTAACTCCACCTTTTTCTCCCACTCAAGATAAGTCTCGGGATCGTTTCTTCCTTGAAATGCTGGAATTTTTATCTTAATACTACCCAAGTTGTTATCTTCCTGATTCCTATCTTCTCTAAACCGCCCTCCATATCTCCTATTACTAACAACTGAACCCCGATCTTCTTCTTCATCAAAATCAGCCTCATAATACTCTCCATCTTCATCTCTCACTCCCAGATATTGAACTCTTTCCCTCCTACACACATTATGAGTGTTTTGTGGCTGCTCCAAACGTGTATTCTCCATCCGATCAATCCGCTCATGTACCTGCTCCAATTCTAACCTCATCACACGCCTCATCTCACTCATCTTGGCCTCCATGAGCAACTTGGGGTCAGCCATCCCTGTAGCTCCTTCGGCGATGCTCTTTTCACTGTCGTGAGACATGATTGCTGCAAATCAAAGTTAGAAAATAAAAAAAAAGGAAAAAGACCTCACACACTCCCTCACGTGTTTCACTCAAAGAATGATTCACTCTATTCCACTCGTGTTTCACTCAGTATAATTGGTTTTTACCCTCTAATATGCTCACCACTCTTGCCTTTCTCCACTCGATAATCCTCTTTCAGTTCTTTTAAAACTATTCGAACAATATTCAAAATTACAGCAACAATTCACCAAGAACTCACCAAAAGAATTCAGGTTCAAAAGGTAAGAAAACAAAGGATATAGGTGATTAGATTTCACAATTCAGCAAAATTTCCACGAAATTTTTTGTTCTTTGGGGTGAGGTGATTTTCGGGCTTATTGGAAACAAACGAAAAAGAATCTTTTTTCTTTTTTTTTTGGACCCTTTTTTTCGGACCTTTTTTTTTCGGACCCTTTTTTCTTTTCGGAACCTTTTTTTTTGGACCCCCTTTTTTTATGATCAGATTCTTTCTTTCGTTAATAACAGAACAAGATTTCGAAACAGATTACGATCAGAATGGCGACCTAGGGCTAGAATCAATTCGGCCACAACAAATTCGGCCAGATAAGAAAAAAAGGAAACTAAATTTAAATGGAATAGGCAAACCTGAGACGAGAAAATCCTTAGCTCTGATACCAAATGATGCGAACCTCGTCAAGAATAACGAGACCTGTAAAACAAAAGAAAAATCCAAGAACGTCCACGATTAGGTTTGGTTGGGAGACCTCGAGCCGTTGCTTCAACAAAAACAAGAATCTCGGTATAATTGACCTCAACCCGTTGTTTAATGTGAAACAAGAACTTTGGTATAAGGAAGATGCCACAAACAGTAGTAGAAATCCGTTTGATAAGTCGATGATGAACGCCACGGAAGAATTCCAATAAGTTCGAATAGTCCTTCAAAGAACCAAAGAGAATAAAACTCACCAATTATCTGTAAACTATGATGTCCCTTCTATTCCATTAGACGCCTATTTATAGGCTAAAAAAATACAAGGAAAATTCCTACAAGGAAAGTTTCAGAAATAGAAACAAAACAAAAGAAAACGCCCAAAATAAGGAAACAATCAGAAATAGAAGCGAAACAAAAGAAAACAATCAGCCCTTAATTTGGCTGATCACACGCCCATAATAGGAATGGAAACAATCAGTTTTGACCGGATTCTTCTAGTAGTTGAATCATTTTGATGCATCTTTGTTGAACACGTGATCCATCCTCAATGGGCCTCCACAAATTTGCTTGAGCCCAAACCTCTTGAATCAGACCATTAAGTGCATCTTTGAATTTCTTTTCTCGTGTTCTTGTAACCGGCCCAGTTGGAACTTGAACCGGCCTTTTGTGGTCATACCATTATTTGCATCATTTAGTTCTATATGACACTTAGTTCTGCACATTTTTCAGCTGGTGTCTGGCTTTGATACCATGTTGTAATGCATCACTATCTGGCTGAATAATTGAATTATTTTGCAACAATTCATGAAAAAATATGCTAAATTCCTAGTAGAATACCATGAATTAAATAGTTTATAATTAGCCAAGAATTTGTGCCCTATAAAGATTAGTTATGATTAGTTTATGGCTTTACGAGAATCATTATAAACTACTTTAGAAATTGTGACAACCGATGTGGTTTATCTAAAGTAGTTTATAATGATTCTCATAAAGCCATAAACTAATCATAACTAATCTTTAACCTCTATATAGTGACAATCTATTGAAGCTGTGAGATAAATCTCCTCGGTACTGTATACTAGAATTATTAGAACATTTGAAAAATACAAAAATAAGATAATATCCATCTAACTTTAAGACCCTTAAAGAACTTTAGAATTTTTTAGGAATTCTTAATTATGGTAGAAAATTTATTCCTAATCTTTCTGAAGAAACTAAATGTCTTCAGGAAAAGCTAGCTATAGAACAGGCTAAATATAAACAAGAAACAGGTGAACAACCAAGAAGATGGAACACTGACAAAATTAAAATCACATTAACACCAAAAGAAGAAAAAGAATTTAAAGAATAACAGAGAATTTGTATTTGTACAGGTAATTTATTAGAACCTCTATTAGAACATTTGTACAGAGAATTTTTCTTTATCTTCCGGAGAAATCAGTATACTATTTACTCTTATCTTTGTACTTTTAAAAAGTTCCAATAATTCTAGTGTACAATATTGGGGAGTTTTATCAAATAACTTCAATGTATTGTCACTATATAGAGGTTCTAATAAATTATGAATTGTTCTTTCGAACTCATTGTTTATAGGTATATTGTAAGTGCAAATAGTATCTTTTAGTTGAACTACCTCACCATGCTGTGATGGCGTGAAATGTGGTAACAATGGTGCTGGAAAAAGTACTCGAGGTAATTGAGCTCCATCTAGTTCAAGATAGTATTTGTTAAATGGTGAATAATGACGTAGATTATTCATCCCAAGTATGCAATCATTATCAAATTCCTTTGGTAATTAAGCAAACTCAAAAGTGTATGTTTTATCAATATCATGTATATCTAGTATGGAAACAGGTATTTCTGTTTTATGGGCGACAGGAACTTGTCGTCCCATAAAATCGTTTAACATTCCTTTTTTGTCTAAAGGAATCTAAAATTGCTGAGGAATAAAAGTGTTTTGTATTAGACTAGTTTCTGCTCCAGAGTCTAATAATGCATGTAATGTAAACTCAGGATGTGCAGGAATGCGTATAGTCAAAGGTATATATATGTGAAGTTGTGATTTTCATTTTAAATAAATTGTATTGATCTTATTTTTTGAATATTCCTTCCTTTTGTTCATAGGAGGATTCAATAGGTAATCTTGTATAGTTTTTATTTTGTAGATCTAATATACGCTTTGTTCTTCCTTCAGGAGGTAAATCTTCCTCTTATTCTTGTTTGTCTTCTGACAAACTATATCTAGATTTTTCTAATTCTGATTAATTTGTCTATAATCAATACTTCTAGTTTTTTTTGGATTGGAACATAGATGAAGTAGCTGTAGGATTTATTCCTATTGTAGAGATAGTATTTCCAGAAGCTCCTCGATATTGTATACAAGAATTATTAGAACATTTTAAAGATACAAAGATAAGAGTAAATAGCATAATGGTTTCTCCGGAAGATAAACGAGAATTCTCTGTACAAATAACTATTAAAGTTAAACCTAATTCAAAAGAGTTCTAGCATTTTTTAAAATATAAAGTGCTAAATGAGTTGTTGGATAATACACTACAAAAAGTGTATTTGTTACATCCTTAAAATACTTCTCAAAAATCAATAAATATATGATGTAACTTTCCATTCTATTTTAGTAAAAAAGTATATTGGTAATTAATTGTAACCAACCCCACTAAGAAATTGAATAGCGTTCGCATAGGAATATGATAAGGTTCCAATAGAATGCCATAAATTAAATAATTTATAATTACAGATTCCTCTCCTAAAAAGACTAGTTACGATTGCTTTATGACATAATAGAATCATTATTAACTATTTTAACTCTTACCTCGCCCCCCATGCGGGACTATTGAGCCCCCACCTGTGGATAGCGAAATGCCGACAACATATGCGCATAGAAATATGCTAAGCCTCTAGTAGAATACCATGAACTAAATAGTTTATAATTAGTCATAGATTCCACCCTAAAAAGGCAAGCTACGATTACTTTATAACTTCATGGGAATTATTATAAACTACTTTAGCTCTTGTCTTATCTCGATGTATGACTATTAAGCTAGGGGAATTACATTCCGCTTCTAGAGGTTGCACCTATAGATATTAGAGGTGGCTCTCATGGATTTAAGGGGTGCCCCCACATTTTGTGTGGTACTTTATTTTATATAACACTTAGTTCTATGTGACACTTAGTTCTGCACATTTTTCGACTGGTGTCTGGCTTTGATACCATGTTATAATGCATTACTATCCGGCTGAATAACTGAATTATTTTGCAACAATTCAAGAAAAAATATGCTAAAGCCCTAGTAGAATACCATGCATTAAATAGTTTATAATTAGCTAAGAATTTCTGCGCTATAAAGGTTTGTTTTGATTAGTTTATGGCTTTATGAGAATCATTATAAACTACTTTTGATATTGTGACACCCGATGTGGGACTATTGAGCTGGGTATTATAGTAATTTTATATTACTAAATGAACTTATTGTATCTTGGTATGGAAGAAAGTCTTTCAATATACAATATGACAACATTCAAAGGGTTCTTACATATTAAGGTAAAATTTTAGGTCTTAGGTTTATACGTGAACAAACTAATTTGAGTATTTGCTTTCTTAGGCCACTAGCTCTCATAAAAGATATAACATTTATTAGTTTCGGTAACTAGCATTTTTTATAGGTATATTGTAAGTACAACTAGTCAAACACTAGAATTTGATAAAACAAAGGTTTTGCTCTGTTGCTGAAATAAAATAATCATCAAACTTTGTACAACTATTAAGTTTTCTATAATTAATAACCATTCTTGTCTTTCCTCTTTTTTGTTCTACATGGTTTCTTACTAGAAACGCAGGAGAGGAATGAGGGCTAGAACACTTTTAAATTAGGTTTAACTTTAATAGTTCTTGTATTTGTACAGAGAATTCTCTTTTATCTTCTGGAGAAACCATTATACTATTTACTCTTATCTTTGTATCTTTAAAATGTTCTAATAATTCTAGTGTACAATACCGAGGAGCTTTATCAAATTACTTCAAAAGATTGTCACTATATAGAGGTTCTAATAAATTATTCCCACATCGGGTGTCAAAATATCTAAAGTAGTTTATAATGATTCTCATAAAGCCATAAACTAATCATAACTAAGCTTTAACCTCTATATAGTGACAATCCGTTGAAGTTATTTGATAAAGCTCCTTGGTATTGTACACTAGAATTATTAGAACATTTTAAAAATAGAAAAATAAGAGAATATCCATCTACCTTTAAGACTCTTAAAGAACTTCAGCATTTTTTAGAAATTCTTAACTATGATAGAAAATTTATTCCTAATCTTTCTGAATAAACTAAAAGTCTTAAGGAAAAGCTAGCTATCGAATAGGCTAAATATAACAAGAAACAAGTGAACAATCAAGAAGATGGAACACTGATAAAATTCAAATCACATTAAAACCAAAAGAAGAAAAAGAAATTGAAAGAATAACAGAGAATTTGTATTTGTACAGGTAATTTATTAGAACATTTGTATAGAGAATTCTCCTTTATCTTCCGGAGAAACCATTATGCTATTTACTCTTATCTTTGTATTTTTAAAATGTTCTAATAATTCTAGTCTACAATACCAATGAGCTTTATTAAATAACTTCAACGGATTGTCACTATATAGAGGTTCTAATAAATTATGAACTGTTCTTTCGAACTTATTGTTTATAGGTATATTGTAAGTACAAATAGTATATATTAGTGGAACTACCTTACCACGCTGTGCTGGCGTGAAATGTGGTAACAATGGAGCTGGAAAAGGTACTCGAGATACTTGAGCTTCATCTAGTTCAAGATAATATTTGTTAAATGGTGAATAGTGACGTAGATTATTCATCCCAAGTATGCAATCATTATCAAACTATATCAGCTATTCTGATATTTAAATTCGATGATACATATTAAATTGTGGAAAGAAGGTTTTCTTTGGTAATAAAGCAAACTTAAGGGTGTCTGTTTTATCAATACCATGTATATCTGGTATGGAAACAGGTATTTCTGTTTTATGGGCAGGTATTTCTGTTTTATGGGTGACAGGAACTGGTCGTCCCAAAAAATCGTTTAACATTCCTTTTTTGTCTAAATGAATCCAAAATTGTTGAGGAATAAAAGTGTTTTGTATTAAACTAGCTTCTACTCCAGAGTCTAATAATGCATGTAATATAAACTCAGGATGTGCAGGAATGCGTATACTCAAAGGTATATATATGTGAAGTTGTGATTTTCTTTTCAAATCAATTGTATTGATCTTATTATTTGAATATTCCTTCCTTTTGTTCATAGAAGGATTCAATAGGTAATCTTGTATAGTTTTTATTTTGTAGATCTAATATACGCTTTGTTCTTCCTTCAGGAGGTAAATCTTTCTCTTGTTCTTGTTTGTCTTCTGACAAACTATAACTAGGTTTTTCTGATTCTGATTGAATTTGTCTATAATCAATACTTCTATTTCTAATTACTTTGGGTTGTAACGTAAATGAAGTTGTTTGCAATAAAAATTGCAAATGACACTCTATTGAAGTTTTTTCAATAAAGGATTACAATTCAACGGTTTCCGTTTACAGAAGATGAGGAAAATGGATTTCCTTTTTGTTTAAACCTGGGTTCTAAGGTAGCTGTGGAGGACGATCCTGCTCTCCGTTGACACTCCGCACAATCTCTCTCAGTTGGCTGGGAAGAGAAAAGCTTTAGACTCTTGATCACAAGGGGTAATTCAAGAAGAAGATGATTGATCCCTCCGTCTCTTCATCTTTGTCTGTGTTCTCTTTCGCTCTCCCGCCTTTTATAGGGGTTCTAGGGTAACGTCCCGCTTTATTTGTTCGACTGTTAACTCCCACTACTCGAGAAGTGCCGTCATATTTGTTAGGTGGTTGCTCCCACGATCGAAGTAATGTCGCTGCATTCGTTTGGTAGTTAGCTCCGCGATCTGAGGTGGCAACTCTCTTGTTCGGGTCAGGTGACTTTGTATTAAACCCCGACCCGAAAGCTATGGGTGGTATCACGAATCTAAGTTTTAGATTCGCGAACATGTTCTGTCGTCACTGGGTCGCGAACCTCAATTTTTAGGTTCGCGGATCTGCTGAATTGCGGATTTCTAACTTCAAATCTGCAGATCTGTTTTGTTTTCTAGAATTTTCCGCCGACAAAACCCCCTCCAAAGTTTTTAAAACTCTCATGATTCTTTGAGGAGTTTTAGAATACTTTGGATATAACATTCTGCATTAGAATCTTCATCTGAGAGTACAATTCTGTATTAGAATTTTTCTTCAATTGAGGGTAACATGACTCTGTCTCAATATCTCGAACTCTCATTTTAAAAGAAACACGTCTCTGTATTAGCGCCGTAAATTTGCTGTATTTGAAGGAAAATGTGACTTTATATCGCATTTTACTGCCTTTGAAGGAGAATGTGACTCTGTATTAGTGTCAGAATTTGCTACATACGATTCTGTGTTAGGATCGCAAAGAGACGACGCTATGTTAGGGTCGCAAAGTATCGCTTTGGAAGGAACACTACTCTGTATTAGGATCACGAACTTTCATTTGGTAGCAGAAAACGACTCTGTGTTAGGGTCACAAACTGAAATTTCTGAAGGATTGCGACTTTGTATTAGGGACGCGAACTTTTACTTTTTGGAGAAGAAAGCGATTCTGTGTTAGGGTCGCAAACTGAAACTTCTGAAGGATCGCGACTCTGTATTAGAGACGCGAACTTTTACTTTGGAGAAGAAAACGACTCCGTGTTAGGATCGCAAACTGAAACTTTGGAAGGATCGCGACTCTATATTAGGGATGCGAAATTTTACTTTTTGGCTGTAGAAAGGCTGGAAGGCGGTTGTTTTCTACGGTGTAAGAATTGAGACGTTCTCTGAGCTGCATTAAATGAAAAAGTACCCACGAGACTCGGGCCAGATATCACGTCTATCCAGAGATCTCGGCCATCAAATCATCTGCTATATAATCTCAATTTTATGAGAGAGACTATTCTTATATCAAGAAATTTGAAATCTGACTTTTTCGTTAGAGTTTTTCAGACTTCTCGTCTTCAACCTCCTTTAGCTTCTAATTCTCTGCGTGAAGGATTTCCTCAATCTGTAAAAGATACCGAAGAAAGCTTCTTCCTCTAATGCTGCTGCCAGTGGTCATCAAGATCCTCAAGCAACCTCTAGTTCAATAGTGGTTCGGCAGGAACCCTTGATTGGAGGTAATAAAAATAATTTTTGAAAGGCAGTCCCTTTCTCAGAGATTTTTTTTCTTTATCTTGAATCTGAACGTCTCTTGCAGTCGATTATGCCTTGAATCCTTAGCCTAAGGATCATTATTTAGGATACTCAGATGGCTATGATGGGAAGAAAGAGTTCAGATTTGGTTATGTCTTTCCATATTATACAGCATCAGATAGCCAAGAGAAAGAAGACAAAATTCTCCATCCTTCTCGCTCAACATTGCGAGAACTATTAACTAATGCACCTTTTGAAGGAGATGATCGATCCCCGCTATGCAAACCCGCCTTTTTGTTTGGGGACCACGTTTCGGTGCCCGATAGCGGTTTAGAAGATAGAGATTATAAGTGGGTTCGTCAAGTTGAAGGTCGCTACTTGTTTCTCCCCAATATGGAGAGGTCTTATCCGTTCTTATTCTTTCAATCATTTCCATGCCCAGACGAATGGATTGGCACATAAACAGGCTGCAGGACGGTGTCTTATTGGGGAGATTCAATGCTCAAGGTGCTTTTCCTCGTAATACTGGAAAACACTTCCGTGGACTGCTTCCGGGACTGCTTAAACATAACCTCCCCAAAGGCGAGATTCCCATAATCCGGGAGACTTTCCTGCACCGATTCACCAATACACAAGAGGAGTTTCCTGTTCAGGATTTTTGTCCCCCTGGATGGGTTCACTGCTCCTCAAAAGGAGAGTGGGCAATCTTGACTGACTTTTTCCAGAAAACTTTTAGAGATCAGCTTCATTATGTGGGGCTACATCGCGCTATCAGAGCTGTTCAGCACGGTATTCCCGCTAGCAGATTCCATTTTTTTACTCTACTAGACTGTACAATCCTGATACTTGTACAATTTTTTGCCCTCGAGGCGAACTGGGTTTTGCCCTTCACGAAATGTATGAAATTTCGAGCTTACCCATGGGAAATATCCCGTATGAAGAGTATGTCCCCGCTAGGGAAGAACTCCATCTGCTGAAGACCCGGGACCCTTTGGCCTATGATACTTACTGGGAGTTACTCTGTCACTACCATATTTGCACCCACACGTCCGACACCCGCAGTTTGAAGCCAAAGAAGTGGCTGCAATATCTTCTACCCAATTTTTCAAGGGGTAATCCTAATTTTACTCGCCTTCCTCCAGTTTCTGAAAAGGAGGTTGAGAGAAGAATCGCAAGTTTCGGGACAAATGCTTATGTCACCGAATCTGATGAGAACGTTTTCAAAGCTGGGACGTTTTTTGAGAGCTTTCATTATCAGGCCCTTTAACTTTTATCTGATCCTACCTTCTTGGAGGGTTATTTGATGATATGATTGAAAAAGTGTGTTATTCCTTCGTAGGAAAACATACACATTAGGGTTGTATACCCAGCCGTCCTATTAGCATTAGGTAGGCGACTCAGTCTGTTGCCCGCAATGGTGTGTAGCATCCAAAGCGGACTGAGGAGATTATCTGATAAATTCTGTAACGTGAAGAAGCAGCAGAGGAAGAAAGGGGATCTGGTCATTAAAACTCCTAATCAGCGTGTAGAACTCCCTTATACTTATTTGATGGTTTGGTTGGTTCTACATTGCCCCACTTTAATGAGTCCTGCCGGCTCGCAGATTAACTTAAGTGCTCCAAAAGTACAGCACTACGAGAGGTCGCAATGGAGAGCGGGCTACATGGTCGTGATCTACAAGACCCTCCGTCATTTCTCGACTTTTGAATTATTCAGATATTTTCCGTACTTTCCAAATGCTGGATACGGGGAGGAATTGGCGGATATGTCGGCGCCGATAAATTCACTACTCTGTCCTCGGGGTGCTTCTGGTGGTTGATAAACATCCGCCCAGGACACTGGTTCTTCGTTTGGGGAACCATTACTACATAGAGCCTTACTACCCGAGCCGTTTCGCTCCACAGTTCGGGTATGATCAGCTTT
Organism: Dracaena cambodiana; assembly: GCA_036321105.1. Classification (NCBI taxonomy): domain Eukaryota; kingdom Viridiplantae; phylum Streptophyta; class Magnoliopsida; order Asparagales; family Asparagaceae; genus Dracaena; species Dracaena cambodiana. The sequence continues at coordinate 38,289,019 of JAYEPQ010000011.1, read as the reverse complement.
ATGTTGGTAATCCCAATAGGGAGATACGTTTTGTTGGGAATACTCTTGAAGGAGCTCGAGCTTAGTTTCACTTCGTCGCAGGTGGAACTCATGCCAGATTTGATCTTCTGCTCAAGACCCCAAATTCGAGCATGAATTTCTGTTTCTGTAAGTGGTCGCGAATGCTAGTTCTGCTCCTCAGAATTTCAGTATAAATCATACTAGTCTGCGGGAGATCAGAGCTTGGTATGCCTAGAAGAAGAAAGATGGCAGTACGAAAGTGGCAAGGATAGAAGATTTCAGGGGAGACAGCGCATCCAATAAATCAGAACCGGTAACTCAACAAAGAGAAGAGGACAATAATGCATCAGCTCAAGCTGCCTCTCTTGATGTTTTTCCTCTCCCAACATCGAAGAAGGCTTCTCCTCAACCACAGTCTCCTCCCAAAAAACCTTCACATAAGCGGAAGAGACTAAGGCGCCTCAGTAACTTGCCTACCACTCCGCAAGGGATTGATTTGCAGAGCACCCTATCTGGAACTGGCACACCCAGTCTGGTTTCTGAGTCCCTCACTGAGGAACCCGAGGAAGATGAGGATGACTCATCTTCAACTCTCCGCTCCCTTAAGAGGCGTCGGAGTCAAGGACCTGTTCTCTGCAGTGATCCTACTCCCGTCACTCAAGAGGGTTCTACCCCCTACTTGTCAAGCCACTGTTGAAGTCGGTGTTTCTCCGGCCATACAAGAGGATCCTTCAGCTTCTACTGTTCAAGTTATTGCAGGCGATGAAGTACAAATCATTGGGGAGATTCGCACATCAGATCCCCCAAAAGCAACATCTCCTTCAGGAAATCAGGATGATTGGGGAGATGATTATAATATCGACAGCGATGATTTTCGATCTTCAACCCCTCCATCAGACTATGGTAAGTATGTCTAATTGAACGAAGATGTTCGGACTGAAGTATACGGGCCTGAAGTGTTTGGTCCTGAGGTGTACGGACTTGGAGAATCCAATGTCCAACCCTTAGGTCTGCATCTTCTTTCTTTAGAAATAATGGTATTATCAAATGATACTGTAACATTTAACTATTAACTTTCTCCTTTTGCTAGTTCCAGTTTCGACTCCAGATTTAGAGTGCATGGGCGCGAAGGTAACTTCGCCAGATGACACTATCGCGGAAAACACTGATGAGGCGACCGAAATACCACTACTGTTGTTGATACTATGGAAGCAATGATCCCCGAGACTACTATGTCTACGGTTTTGGCCGCAATTGCTCTGACCGATGTTTCGTTTCAGAATGCTGCAGTTGTTAGCTCTACTAAAGTCTCCAGAAGTCCCATTCCTCCTAATACTAGCCTGGTTGCCCTATACAATAGAGTACGGATCAATCCGCCTCTACCTCAACCAGTGTTACTCCCTCTCATGCGGAGATTGATATGCTTGAGATTGATTTATTGAAGGATACGGTGGAGATCTTCCTTCACTTTCTCAACCGCTGTATTGATAAAATACTGAAGAGGGCTTCTTTTAGTTCACTTGCCAATGTTTTCAATATTTACTTAACTGGTATTGTCAGCATTGGTGGAGAGGATAAAGCTGCTCCCTTTAGGCTTATGCTAACTCAGCTTCAAAAGCATGCTGAATTCCTATCGAAAACCAGAAGTGCTGATAAATCTGAGACAGTGGAAATCATTTTTTCAGAAGCTGAAATAGGAACAGCTTAGGTTCCAGAAGGAGACTCGGGAGAAGGCAAATACTTGCAAAGCCTCCTTAGAAAAGAGTCAATCAAACCGTGAGTCTCTAGTTCTTCAAGTGGAGGCCGCTGCTTCAATTGTCAAGGACCATGACCAGGCTATTGTTAGGACTCAAGAGACTATCGCCAAAGCTCAAGTTTTCTTGGCCAAAATCACTAAGGAGCGTGATGAGTCATTGAGAAATCTCGTCAACTTATCGCGCCAGCGGGACAATACAACCAGAGATCTCCAGGCGATACAAACTGAATTGGATATGCTGGAGGCTGCTGCAGCATAGAATGTTGTTGCTAGTGACGAGAAATTGCATCGTCAAGCTACTATCCAAGCTTATGAGACCCTCCAACAAGACATTGATGATGCGGAGGAGAAAATAAAAGCCCTCTTGAATCATTGAACTGTAAAACCTTGTATATATATGTTTTAATTTTCTACTCTTTTTTTTCTAATAGTTCCCCTATCATTTATAGAGAACCTGATTTGGGCTTTCTAAGGCATGGCTTTGCAGTTGTTCTTCAAAGATTTGTAACGAACTTGCCATCTCTCGTCTGAATTTTGCGAACCACCGTAAAACTCTGGTATCTGTGTATCTGTCACGTGACTTTCATAAGTCACGTGAAGTCTAAGACTTTGCATCCAGAGGTTCGCGGACTAACACAATCCAAACTAAATTCGCGACCCTGATTCTGAAATTTTGGTTCGCGATGTTTCATCTGAAAGTTCACGGAATAAACCGTAGACTCTTTCAGAATTCGTAGAGACTTCTGCAAACCATGGGATGAAGTCATCGGGTGTGGAATCCCAAGCGTTACACGTCTTCATCAATGACGAGATCTCAGGGCTACGATATCCAAATGTCCCATGCAACAGTCATAATATCTGTTAAGATCTAAACTGAAAATCTTGACTGAAAATTTCGGTTTTATCTTTTCTAAACTGAAGATCACAGTTACCAGACTGCCTATATAAGGCACATGATCCCTTCAATGGAAGATCATTCAGCCATGAGAAAATTTCTTCCCGACTTTCTTCCCTTCCTTTCTTTTGTAGCCGATCTATTAGTGCAACCGTTTTTTCTTCTTCATCCGAGGTGATGGATAGGACTTGGCATGTTACAAGACCTCCAGACTCCATCAATTCAGTAGGGTGTTCCACCAAAAAGATTCTTCTGACCGTAGTCATTTTCCTTAATTAAGGTAAGCTTCTTCTTCTGATTAATATTATCCCCTTCCTTCTATTCTTCCTTTTTAACAAGGTTTTGACTTGGTTGCAGGAGATAACCATAGTTATTCTAACGCAATCTGTAATCTTGTTCTCCTCTCTACCGGGCACTCTGCAAAGTTGGGGTGCTAAACGGTTAGGGTGCTCAATGGTTAGGGTGCGCCTGAATTTGTGCAACCCTTCACGTCTTTTGTTTGGGTGCACGCATTTGGTACACCTAGTTTTGAACTAATCAAGTCACTGGCATCCTTGATCATAACTAGGTAAACCAACTTAAAGGTCCCTAACCATTGTCGGCAAGAAGAAACAAGATTATACTCTTGAATCGTCCTTTAAGAGGAGGCTACAAGAGCAAATTAGAAGTGGGAGTTTTAGGAGCAAACTTTTTGATCCGTGTCATGTTGAAAGAGAAGGCTACAGAAGCAAGTTTGTCATTCCAGAAGAAGATTTTGCAGGGACAAACTTTTTGGTCCGAGCCATTATAAAGAGACGGCTACAGAAACAAGTTTGTCATTCCAAAAGAGTCTGTAAGAGCAGACTACTGCCTTTAAGCCATCCTTGGGGGAGGAGGCTACAGAAGCGAACTTTTCCCTTTTTTTCAGTGATTTGTATTCACTCTTGTTGACTGTATAATACTAGAGAATTCTCTGTAATCTTAATCTGATAATGAATAAAAAACTCTTTCGTTTTATATAACTAAGAGTATCTGATGGATGATTCTGATGTTGATTACCAGAGATAACTGTTAACTTGATAATCTTAAAATCAATCAAAATTTTCCAAGTACCCAAAATTACTGCGAATGAAAGAACTTCTTGTTGACAAGTTTGATTTGCCAGAGGTATTTTTTTTTAACTTGGCAATTTAGAAAGAAGGAAAGTATGATTCGCCAGAGGTATTTTTATCTTGGCGAGTTTGGAAGAAGGAAAAATGTGATTCGTTAGATGTATTTTTAACTTGGCGAGTTTGGAAGATAGAAAAATGTGATTCGCCAGAGGTATTTTTAACTTGGCGAGTTTGGAAAAAAGAAATTTTGATTCGGAATCAAGAATCTCCATTAATGAACTTGTTTTTTGTTCATAATTTGCATCGAACTACCCAGATCGTGTTACAACTGGTGTCCTGCAATTTCACTAAGAATAATACTTCTTCAGAAATTTGCAGTTAATCGACATCATAATCTTATCACCATTCGGTTTCGCCAATCGATATGCGCCGTTGGAATAGACAGTATCAATGACAAAAGGTCCCTCCCACTTCGGCTGGAACTTTCCCCTAGGCTTTTTGTTAGTTATGATCGGTATTCTGACTGACAGGACTAGATCACCCTTCTTGAAAATTCTTCGTTTAGCCTTTTTGTTAAAGGTTCTGGAGATCCGTGCCTGGGATAGTTCAATACTCTGTTGAGCTTCCAAGCGCTTATCATCCAAGACTTCTAATTCTTGAAGCCTTTGCTGATGCCTTTCTTCTTCTGTCATCCTAATTGTTAACGCGACTCGCAACGATAGAATTTGGATTTTCAAAGGTAAGACCGCTTCTGATCCGTATACCAAGAAGAAGGGCGTGGCATTGGTGGGAGTTCGGACTGTAGTGCGATATGCCCACAGACATTCTCCGAGCTTCTCATCCCAGTCCCTTTGATTGGACGATACGAACTTTTTGAAAAGTTTTACAATGGTCTTATTAAAAGTTTCTGCTAGACCATTGGCTGCAGGGTAATACGGTGATGAAGCTACATCTTCGATCATGTACTTGTTGCAGAATCTGGAATACACTTGGCTCATAAACTGGAGCCCGTTGTCATGAATTATTCTTCTGGGCACCCTGAAGCGATAAAGCACATGGTGCTTGATGAATTTGATAACATCTGATGACTTTACTTCGGTTAGGGAAATGGCCTCAGTCCATTTCGAAAAGTAATCCATTATAACTAAAATGAACTGGTGTCCCCTTGTTGATGGCAGAGAAATTGGCTCTACAATGTCCATACCCCATTGCTCAAATGGCCACGATGTAGCCGTTGGGTGGAGATACTCCGGAGCTTGATGTATAAAATCTGTATGTATTTGGTAGGCCCTACACTTCTTGGCATAGTTAACCGCTTCTGTCATCATCTTAGGCCAGTAATAACCCATCCTTCTAATTCTATCTCAGAGTTTTGGCCCTGGCTGGTGCGCTCCGCAGATGCCAGCATGAGTTTCTTCGAGTACTTTTTGAGTTTCATAGTTGGAGAGACAGCGGAGTAAAATTCCATCATAAGATTTTCTGTACAATATTTGGAGCTCTGCATTGTAGTAGAACTAGACAGCCCTTCTCTGAATTGCCCTGCCTTCTTTTTGATCTTCAGGTAGTATACTGTCAATGACATAGTCTATATAAGGAAAACGCCAATCTCTTGATTCTAGGCTTGATTCGAAAACATCAGCTTCGTCTTCCTGTGGTTTCTGCATTTCCTCTTTGAGTTCGTCTTTTGGACAAAATAATTCTTTACTCCCTACTCTAATTTGCTTTCTAGTATGCTTGGGCAAAGCTAACGTGGCAGCTAGGGAAGCTAGCGAATCTGCATAACTTTATATCTCTGATATAGAAATTTTCAAAACTATCGGCGATCTTGATCACTGCACAATAATATGGCAGGAGGTCTTTATGTTTGACCTTGTACTCTTCTTTTACTTGATTTACAACGAGTTGAGAGTCCCATATGCCTCCAAATATTTGACACCCAGTTGCTTTGCTATTTTTAAGCCGATTAGGAGGGCATTATACTCCGCGACATTGTTGGAGCACGAGCTTGTTAATGAGTAAGCTCGGGGAACGATGTGGTTGTGAGGGGAGATGAAAATAACACCTACCCCTGCTGTCATCTTTCCTTCAGATCCCATTCGGGAGGCACCATTGAAAAAAAGTTGCCATACACCTTTCGAGACTGTATTTGCCTCGGGAGGCTTTCGCGAGTTATCTTTCCTAGAATCGGATTCCATTCTTCTAACTCCCCGGGAATTTGCTCGTATAACTTCGAGGATGCCGGGATTGGATGTTCGGCTAGGAAGTCGGCCATGGCCTGTCCTTTAACAGACTTTTGCGGGACAAAGCGCATATCATACTGTGAAAGCAAAATAGCCCAATTGGATAGTCTTGAATTTAACGATCCGGATTTAGTCATTAGTATTCTTAGGGGGTTAACTCTCGATACAACGTGGATGGTTTGTCCAACAAGTAGTGCCGCATTTTCTGTATTGCGAACACTAAAACTAGACATTCCTTTTCCACTGGATTATACCGATGTTCTGCCCCAATCATCATTCTGCTGAGATAATAAATAGCTTATTCATGACCTGACTCATTTTTCTGTGCTAACAATGCTCCCAAAGAATGATCCATCGCCCTTACATATAGCAAGAAAGGTATTCCCGAGACTGGGGTTACAAGCACTGGTGGCTTCATGAGATATTGTTTGATTTCTTCAAAAGCCTTCTGGCACGCGTCATCCCAAACAAATGACACTCCTTTCCTCATTAATCTGGTGAAAGGCTGACATTTACCAGAAAAATTTGATATAAACCTACGGATGTACGCATGCCTACCTTGCAATCCCCTTAACTCTTTGAGGTTACGAGGAGGTGGCATGTCTTGGATAGCCTTGACCTTATCTGGATCAAGGTAGATTCCTTTCGATGTTACAATGAAGCCGAGGAACTTTCCACTGGAAACCTTCAGGAAAGACTTGATAGGATTCATCTTGAGCTGGTGTTTCCTCATAAGATCGAACACCGTCTTCAAATCCTTCAAGTGGCCATCCTTGTTTCTGCTTTTAATTGCTAGGTCGTCTATGTAACATTCCACTGTTTTCTGGAGATGCTCTTGGAATATTACGTTAATGGCACGTTGATATGTAGCACCTACGTTCTTCAAGCCAAAGGGCATGACTGTGTAGCAATACACCCGGAGTGGTGTTCTGAAAGATGTATGCTTCTCATCATCAGGGTACATCTTTATTTGATTATATCCCGAGAACCCATCCATGAACGTCATACGTTCATACCTGCAAGTGTAATCTATCATAACATCTATGATGGGTAGATGGAATTCGTCCTTAGGACAGGCCTCGTTCAGATCCCTAAAGTCTATGCATATTCGGATCTTTCCATTTTTCTTGCTTATGGGAACTATATTCGCGACCAATCAGGGTGCTGTTCCTCGTGAATAAAACCTGATTCAATCAACTTCTTGATTTTAGCTTCAATAGCTTTCATGATCTCTGGGCGGAATCTTCGTTGCTGTTGTTTTACCGGCTTGGCATCTAGCCGGATATTCAATTTGTGAACCGCTACACTTGGGTCTAATTCTGGCATCTCCTCATAACTCAAGGCAAAAATATCGATGTATTTGCGAATGAGGGATATTAAATTCTCCCTTTCCTCCGAGGATAGGTTCTCACTTATGAATATGGGTTTAGAATTACTTTCATCTCCCATATTTATTTGAATCACTTTATCCTCGGTAGGAGGCTCGCGTTGTTCAAACTGGATTTTTCACTTCACATTAAGATGCTTGGCCCAAGGATCATCTTTTATTGGCGAGGCTTCCTCTAAGTCTTCACCTTCTTGGATCGTGGAAGCCATGTTCGCGGACACTTCGCGGAAAATCATGCCTATACTGACATCAGAGTCCCAGCAGGACGATTCTGACGAATGATCACACTGTCTTTCTTTGGTTCCTCTACTTGAAGAATCCTTGGGAGTGGTGACGTATCCTAACGCCGTGCCTGTTTTCTGGTAATAATCTGGCATTTTAACTTCTGGGACGAAGGGTTAAAGGATTGTCCTTCTACCTTTTTCGAAATTCAACCCTCTGCCTTCGGCCAAATTATATCCCATTTTCTTTATTAATCTATGAGAGTTTGACCATAATGGAAGAACTCGAGACTTCCCTGTTCTTCCTCAGGATTTAAGCATTTCTTTTTGTTCCGGTGACTTGCCCTTCCAAATACTATGGCTTTTTGGGTTTCGTCCTTGGGAGGAACCTCAAAAATGACCTTGTTAGCACTCTCAACATCATTACTTAATTCGTGTAAGGATGATCGGATAGGTGCTTAGAAGGAAGTCAGAGAATATATCTCATTCACACAGTCGCTGAATACATCTGTGCTAGTGCTTTAGGGCTTAGAATCAACACCAGAAGAATAAGCAAACTCTAAATTCTCATTTATCACCCATTCACCATCAGAGTGAACGGTATTATTTACATCAAGGCCTTCAAGGCTTATCACAATGGGCTCACCGTCCCAAGTTACATCTTCGGATTCTGAATCTTCGAATCCTAATTCTGTATCAGCCTCTTCGCCACTATCAGAGTCATTTGGAACAGGCTGATCTGAAATACTGAACGCATCTTGATACGATATTGCATCAGTAAAGTAGTTTTCAACTCCTTTAAAGGGCTACTTCTCTGTGATCAGCGTTCTTATGTTCCCATCTTCGTCCACATACTTCATGCATTGGTGTAACGTGGAGGGCATAATGAGATTGCTATAGATCCAAGGCCTTCCCAATAGCAGATTATATGATGTGTTTGCGTCTATCACGTAGCACGTGGCTTCCGTCTTCAAGTCGCCTATCTGACATTTAAACTTTATTTTACCCAATGGTCTGCTACCGTTAGCATTGAATTCGAAGATGGTAGTATTAGTCGCTGCCAATCTATTCATCGGGACCCCAAGGTATCGTAGCATCCTTCGTGGCATGATGCTTAAGGCTGAGCCTGGATCAACTTGAATACGATCAATCTCCGCAGAACCTATGTACCCCTTATAATACAAGGGACGGTGATGCTTATTGCTCCTGACTTGCATATCTTCCGGGGAAAAAGTGACGTAAGGGACGTTCTTACTAAAGACCTGGTGACTCGTCGTGCAAGGGGATTCCTCCTCCTCAATTGTGCTAGGAATACCTCCGAATCTTGCAGAGCTTCTCTTAAAACTTCTCTAGTACATTTAGAGAGGTTTAGGAGTTCGTACAAAGTTATCCATGCAGGAATATTGGCCAGCTACGTCAGGATGTCGAATTGAAATGACTTTCGTAAATCCTCAGCAGGCTCTTTTCCTTTCTTCCTTAGCATCTTATCGAACTTGAGTTCTTTCTATTTGGCTTTCTCTGGAGGCGGTCGGAAATCCGTTGTCTGGCCGTAGTTCTTCAAGTAATCTTTTTCTGAAAGAGTCCCCGTGGTGGAGGATTCGCGTCAGCCACCAAAGAGCTTCCGATTTCTTCTCCCGAATCGGTTAGAGCAGGAATGACTCCGTTGTCTTCAGGAATCACGGAGACGACAGTGGAGGTAAAGGTCTTCCCTTTTCACTTCCTTTCAGATGAAATGGAAGTCCAATGTTCATCATTTAGGAGATCTGGATGCACCCACAGTATCTCTTCTCTATCAGTTTCAAAGGGGAACAGTCCTTTGTTCTGCTGCTGGAGAGGATCAAAATTTACGACCTGCATCGTGCCTCTAGGAATGGGTTGCACTCCATCTTGAACTGTTGACTCTATCCAGTCGGGTGCTTTGCCGAACCTGACAGTCACCATGTTCGCGGTCACCTTCTTCTGGTGCTCTTGGAGCTTGATGACGTTAGCATCCACTAAGCCTTGAATTTTATCCTTAAGAATGTAACAGTTTTGGGTAGGGTGGTTAATGATCCTATGATAGACAAAGTAATTAGGATCGTTAACTTTTCCTGCTTCTTCTGGGAGTTTAGACTCTGGCAGCTTTAGCATCTTCTTACTCATGAGAAGATTGAAGATAGTTTTCGTATGCTCATTCGTGAAGGAGTATTGCTTTTGCGGCATACGTGTCTAAGGGGGGAGCTTTTGAGAAGGTTTTACGGGTTGCGGGGCATCCGTTACCATTGTCTCCTTCCCCTTATATCCCGAGAATCAGAACTTATGGTTATTATCGCCACTTCACTTCTGTTTTTCCTCGCCTCCTTCTTCGAGTCTTTGTGCGATCTCCTCAGCCTCCTCAGCTTGTAGAGCAAGGTCCTTCCAAGTCGAGGATTTCACCACTCCCATCCTGACCAGAACTTTAGTCGATAAATTGTGTCGACAGGTTTCTACCAAGATCTTTTCTGGCATCCCATGTGGGCATCTGAGAGATCATTTCGGAATCTTTTGATGAAGTCCCGAGCTGACTCTCATTTTCTTTGTTTAGTAGCTAGAAACGCCGGCATTGATACCTCCATATCATCTTCATAGAACCTGATCAGAAAGGCTTTTTTCATGTCGCTCCATGAATTGATGGTTCCCGATTCTAGCCTCTGAAACCATTCAAAAGCTAGTCATGTTAAGGTACTAACGAATATCCGCGTAATAATGGGGTCGTTTCCGGCTAAATGCACAATCTGCAATTTAAAATAGTAGAGGTGCTGGTTTGGCGATCCTTTACCATCAAAAGATTTGAGCTTCAATGGTTTATAACTTTCTGGGAACGGCACACTTTCCCATTCTATGGGACATGGTCTTACCACGCCTAGCTCTTGTAAATCGCTCTTATGCATGAGAGCGTTCAGTTGATTTTGGAAGCTCTCCATCCAAACAGTATTTGCGTTCCCTTCCTGATGCACGGAACGGTCGCCGTCATCCTCATGATGTTCTAATTTTTTTTCATTATTGTGAAGACCTTCTTCTTCTATCTTCTTTCCCTTATCAGTCTTTGAGTGCGAAGACGTATCCTTCAATCTAGTCTTCTCCAATTCCATCAGAATATGTAGCATATCTTTAAGTTCGCTGATAGCATTCTGCTGTTGCTGGATATGCTTGTCTTGTTCATCCATTCTCTGCATGAACTCCTCTGAAATGTTGTTTTGAGTCATATATGCAAAGGCGGAGTCTTCTAGGAGTGAGTCGGATGTTTGCGACTCGGCCAGAACAGATTTGATCATGTCTTCTTCATCGGAAGAGATTCCCGCCATTTGTCTATAATTCATGGGGACTGCCATCCCACTTTTGAGTCGAGTATTTTGAAAAACTCCTCGCTCTTCATTGAGTAGATCCTTTGAACTCAAAGAGAGCTCCGGGTCAAAAACATCTCCTTCGGAGACTTTCTTAGCCTTCTTTTTCTTCTTCTTTTCCCCGATGCTTATCATGTTGGATGTTACTTCGGGGTATTTGGGCTCAGAAAACTCGAGCCTGTTTCGTCGCCTCCTCTTAGCCGGTTGGGATGAAGATGTTGATGGAGCCGACAATCGATGGAACACCGAGGATCTAGTATGGACTGAACAATGACAGTGAGACAGTACTATATTGATCAGTCGTTCACAGTGGTAGTGAGATGCGTGGGATTCTTTCCTTTTTCTATTTAGAAGTTCCCTAAGATCTCTTGTATTGGAACTCTTTGTGACAGATAGCTTCAGGAGCGGCACAGTCTTAGCCTCAAAGATAGGGTGCGTCTTCCGCGAATTTGAGATTCGCAGGTTCCGCGAGTTTCTTCAATCATGTGATCATACTTTCTCCCTGGAACACGAGGGATGCAGATGTATGCTCCGCGTTTGTAATCATAGATGACTTTTGTGGACTTACTCCGCTTCCTGTAGGAAACGCGAATAAATTCTTTCGCGTCTCGATCAACCTTGCCTTTTGGCCTCCATGCTTGTACGGTAGGTCTTTGCAGGGATGAGTTGGCGGTTTCCTTTTGCTTCGTGGTCCTGCGGAGGACACGAGCTTTACTTCTTCTTAGGTTCATTCTCGTTGTACGAGTGAGAGGAACCACCTTCTCTGCATCATAGCCTTGCGGAGTAGGCAGCGATCGCTTCCCCTTGTTGAAGTGGGGACCTTGGTCTATTTTGTTTGCAAGATCAAGAGTCTCAATTGAAACTGCTTTAGAGTCCAATGTTGGTGAAGAAGAGGGTTTCAGACCAGTTTGGCCCACCGATTTCTCCGTCTAAATTATTGTCATTGGAGCCTCCTTGGAGATTGACCCCTTGGAGACTTTACGGCATACCCATAGGGAAGTAGGGCTCTTAGAGCCTAAAGAAAGAAATTCTTCATATTTTTTCTGGTCAACCTGAATGGTGAGCGAATTGACCATACTGCCAACTAGAATGTTGTCGGATTGAGCTACCACCAGATCACCGGAGGTGATGGGAGTCTCCAGCGGAGTCGCCAATCTTCTGTTCGCTATAAAAATTGCAAATGACACTCTATTGAAGTTTTTTCAATAAAGAATTACAATTCAACGGTTTCCTGTTTACAAAATATGAGGAAAATGGATTTCCTCTTTGTTTAAAGCTGGGTTCTAAGGTAGTTGTGGAGGACGATCCTGCTCTCCGTTGACACTCCGCACAATCTCTCTCAGTTGGCTGGGAAGAGAAAAGCTCTAGACTCTTGATCACAAGAGGTAATTCAAGAAGAAGATGATTGATCCCTCCATCTCTTCGTCTCTGTCTGTGTTCTCTTTCGCTCCCCCGCCTTTTATAGGGGTTCTAGGGTAACGTCCCGCCTTATTTGCTCGACTGTTAGCTCCCACTACTAGAGAAGTGCCGTCATATTTGTTAGGTGGTTGCTCTCACGATCGACGTAATGCCGCTGCATTCATTTGGCAGTTAGCTCCACGATCTGAGGTGACAACTCTCTTGTTCGGGTCGAGTGACTTTGTATTAAATCCCTACCCGAAAGCTATGGGTGGTATCGCGAATCTTAGTTTTAGATTCGCGAACCTGTTCTGTCGTCACTGGGTCGCGAACCTCAATCTTCAGATTCGCAGATCTGTTGAATTGTGGATTTCTAACTTCAAATCCGCGGATCTGCTTTGTTTTCCAGAATTTTCCGCCGACAGAAGTAGCTGTAGGATTTATTACTATTGTAGAGATAGTGTTTCCAAAAGCTCTTCGATATTGTACACTAGAATTATTAGAACATTTTAAAGATACAAAGATAAGAGTAAATAGCATAATGGTCTCTCCGAAAGATAAACGAGAATTCTCTGTACAAATACAAGAACTATTAAAGTTAAATCTAATTCAAAAGAGTTCTAGCATTTTTTAAAATATAAAGTGCTAAATGAGTTGTTGGATAACAGACTACAAAAAGTGTATTTGTTACATCCTTAAAATACTTCTTAAAAATCAATAATTATATGATGTAACTTTCCATTCTATTTTAGTAAGAATGTATATTGGTAATTAATTGTAACCAACCCCACTAGGAATTTGAATAGCGAAAAGTTGGAAACATATTCACATAGGAATATACTAAGGTCCTGATAGAATACCATAAATTAAATAATTTATAATTATTTACGGATTCCTCTCCTAACAAGACTAATTACGATTAATTTATGGCATAATAGAATCATTATTAACTACTTTAACTCTTATCTCGCCCCCCATGCGAGACTATTGAGCCCCCACCCGTGGATAGTGAAATGCTAACAACATATGCGCATAGAAATATGCTAAGCCTTCGGTAGAATGCCTGAACTAAATAGTTTATCATTAGTCACAGATTTTACCCTAACTTGCTACGATTACTTTATAACTTCATGAGAATTATTATAAACTACTTTAGCTCTTGTCTTACCTCGATGTATGACTATTGAGTTAGGGGTATTACATTTCTCTTCTAGAGGTTGCCCTTATTGATATTGGAAGTGACACTCATGGATTTAAGAGGTGCCCCCACATTTTGTGTCGTATTTTATTTTATATAACACTTAGTTCTATATGACACTTAGTTCTGCACATTTTTCGGCTGGTGTCTGGCTTTAGTATCATGTTGTAATGCATCACTATCCGGCTGAATAACCGAATTATTTTCCAACAATTCATGAAGAAAATATGCTAAAGCCCTAGTAGAATACCATGAATTAAATAGTTTATAATTAGCCAAGCATTTCTACCCTATAAAAGTTAGTTCTGATTAGTTTATAGTTTTATGAGAATCATTATAAACTACTTTAGATATTGTGACACCCGATGTGGGACTATTGAGCTGGGTATTATAGTAATTCTATATTACTAAATTAACTTATTGTATCTTGGTATGGAAGAAAGTCTCTCAATATACAATATGACAAGATTCAAAGGGTTCTTACATATTAAGGTAAAATTTTAGGTCTTAGGTTTATACGTGAACAAACTAATTTGAATATTTGCTTTCTTAGGCCACTAGTTCTCATAAAAGATATAAGATTTATTAGTTTTATTTAAAAAAATTAGTATTTACTTTTAGTCCATCTTGTATACATAAGTTAATAATAGGACATACATAAAGAATATAAAATAATTTTTCATACAAATAACTCTTAAATAGCTTTCTAAATATTCAACTGCTATAGTATTCTCACTGGCATTATCAAATAAAATAGAAAAATATTTATCAATTATATATTATTAATGACTGCCATTATTGACTAGCTAAAAATTAAGCATTATGAGAAAAATAAATTATCTAGAACCAAAAAATTCAAATAAGTAGTAACACAAAATTAATAATTATTATTAAGACCTTTCCAACAAACAAAAATAAGTGAAATTCTCTATGGCAAATGTTGACGTCAATTTTGGTCAGGTATATCACCAAATAAAATTCAGGCATCTAACAGAGATTAGGCTCAGAATTGGATCCTGAACTAGGTCAGGTTATGACTTCTGATCCCGAACAACCTACATGATCCTGAACAACTTGTAAGAAAGTTGTTAGATAATAAAGAAAAGATTACAAGTAAAGCGCGCATATAGAAATAAAACGAGTTTCAGCTGAGAAGGGATCTTTGGCCTACGTTCTCGGGGAAAAGTAATTGCTCTAACTTATAGTTGAATCGAGGATATAGTACCACAATCTCTGTCTTTACTCTCTCTTATAGTTGAATTGAGGATATAATATCACAATCTCTAATTTTACTCTCTCATTTACAGGGAATATGTAGAGAAGAATAAGGAAGAGATTAAGAGGATAAAAAGGAGAATCTCCAAACTATTGAGATATAAAGTTTGCAGAAGATATCAATATATCCCGTTCCTCATAGAGGAGAGGTGTATTTATAGTGTTTTTCTAGTAAAGTCATAGTTAAAGCTAATATTATCTCCAAATATGAGAGAAATTTGGTTGCCTAGTTATAAAGCCCCCACTATCTGGTATATGGATAGATAGAATGTTAGGTAATGGTTGATAACTCAACCAGCCTCAATAAGCATTACAGTCATATTACAACAGAAATATAGACAATGAATACCAATAACCAAAAATATTTCCAATCAAAATAAATAATATGATTTTGCCTAAAATAAAAATTCATTAAAATATAGCTATGATAATTATCTCTAAACTAATGGAAATACTAAATCAAAACAAAATAATGTGTCATAAGCACTTTTTACATCTTTCTAATATGAAGATAATCTACTAATCAGAAAATAATAAATAAGTGGTCCATCAATCTTATAGCTCCGCCTATTCCTGATATTGCGTTAAATCATCCTCTGCTATGGTGGATCCCCACTAAGTAAGATTCTGCCTTTGGTCATGCATAACCAAGATCGTTAGTAAAACGATCCAGTAAAATATAGTAAAACATATAAAACAATAATATTCCAAGGACATGTATAATCATATATAATTAATAGTGAAAAATTTCTTGTCATTATCAAATTATGTGTCTTAACATTACTTTTCAGTTAACATCTTTTAATTATTGTATTTGAAAATTTTGGATAATATGAACTTGGCTAGTCTAAATGCATTCCTGTCTATTCTCAAAAAAATAGTACAATAATCTAATCAGAATCTATCCCGGTCCTCCCTAAAGAGAAATAGTGGCACTGTTATGTTTAGCCATCAAATCACATAAATTTCTTATTTTTGCCAAACTCTGGCGTATGTCCAATTCAATATAAGTTGATCAGTTAATTCAGTTTAGTATGTGAATTAGTTATAATCATTAAGTTTGATATCAGTAATAGTAACAGTAAGAATCAGTATAACAATGAAGTAGTTAATAATCAATCAACATTCACATGATGTAGCAATTCAACATTCAATCGATATCTTATCATGTTAGTTTCAATGTTCATTGAGTTTCAAATCATGTAACAATTGAAATAATAGTTTAGTCATCAATCATCGTAGTTTAATATTTTCATCATGTTATTTACATTAATTTTGATCAATTTTTCACATTAAAATAATTAGTAAACATTATGTCATGTTACAGTGATTGGGATAACTAGCGACGAGCCTATCAATAGTGGCCTTTAATAGCTACTATCCCAGTCTAGACAGAGCCCTGTTATAGCAACTACTGTCAAAGCAGTTGTCGATGACTTCTTTTTATGCACTGTCCCAGTGTATCATTGTTGAAGTGGCTTCAAAAATGTTTTTTGATAAAATCTAGTCTTGATCTATCCGCTTTAAATTAAATCACAAAGCAACAATATAATTATGATTTCATATATTCGAACATATTTTGGGAATGATCTATAAAAAATCTCTCTTTTAACATGACTTTTCTTTAATGAAAATTGTATCATTGAAATTGTACATATGATCCAATCATTTGACTAAATTAAAGTAGTAAATATAGAAGATAAGACGTATTTAATAGCATGTTTAGAGTTTGTTAGGGAACTAACATGTTCTGGGTTGTGAAAATCTAGGGTTTATTATTGAAATGACGTTGAAATCTCCATGAACACTACAAGAATCCTCTACATTGAACTCTTTTTTCCTTTCTTATTTTTTCTCTATTTTATATATGTTTTCCTCCTCTTTTTGTTGCATTTAGGGGAGGAGAGGGCTAGCTAGGATTACCTCTTTTGTAGGAGTTAGGTTTTTTTTATTTTGGATTTATATATAATCAAGATAGAATCCTACTGGTTCAAGAAAATTAAATTAATTTTTATCTATATTATTAAATAAGAATCAATTCAATTTAATTAATCTAATTTATTTTATTGGTCATAATTACTTGATTAGTTAAGATGGTTTAGGTAAGGGTTGGGTGTTATAGGATTAAAGCTTTAAATCTTGGTCTCCACCTATTTAATTATATTAATTAATATAACTTGTTCTCTTTTATTTTACTCTTTTCTTTTAAAATTTATTTTTAAAAACACAATATTATTTAAATAAAATTTGAAAATCGAAAGATATTGAGTATTCACTCACGTCTAACTTATCATCTCATCGTAGGTAACATCCTGCATCCCAAAATAGGAATAGCATTTAGCGACGTATTGAAAACGAATACGCCAAGCCTAATATATAAACAATGATTCTGCATTACTGCCACATCACTATATACACATACAATTAGATAAAAATGTGAAATTAGGAAAATAAATTATTTTAATAAATGACAATCAAGATATCTCTATAAGAGATTTGCACATCGAAATTAAAGTTTGATGAAAACAAAGATAAGGAAGAATAATAAAGTTTTCCTATTTAAAACAATAAAAGATAATAACAGAGAGAGTCTTTTTATATTTCTCCAATAGTGAAAGCACCTAATAAACCCCTTCCTCTTCCTCAATAGAGACATCCAAGTATGGTAGGTCTTTCTCCTTTATTACGTACAAGTTAATAGTGTTCCCTACAAGTTAACAGTATGTGGGCATACCAAAGTAGGGTCGTTAGAATGACCTAACAAGTTTATAAAGCAAAAATAAGAGCATGCAAGCACACTATATATGCATGTACAATAGTAAAACAAAATAAACAAATAATTTACTCACTTAAATATAGTATGTAAGAGTATGTCATGAATAAAAATATCACTATAGTCTTGCTCATATCAAGAATAGTAGCATGAATCATGTCAAAATAAACAGAAATAATATATATAAAATGCAAATCATGGTAACAATTATAATTATATCATTATAAATTAAGTTGAAATAGTCTGGAGAAAAGGCCTATCTAAATAGCCCCATGTTCGTTCAACATCTTTGCTAAGAAAGCCTCCAATACAAATGGTCTTCAAAAATTACCTTGAAGTTGAATTTAGACCCTGGTAGAATGTGCTGGCAGTTCTCCATCTCTCATACCCATGATGTGGGTAAGTCTTCTCTCAGCTAAAGAGAAAGGAAATAATTTGAGCTTCATATATTCTGCAGAAATATTTTGTAGGTTCATGGTTGCACAAACTTCCTCGAACTCTCAAAGATGTAATTAAAGCTCTTGTTCTCCAATCCACGAAACTTGGGTAGTAACTAGACTATCCCAGATTTAATCTCAAAGTGACCAATATTTAGTGGAAATATGATGCAAAATGGTTGGCTGATGTTATTAGGGTGTAAATATTCTTGAAGTGAATGTCCACTAGATCTGGCTTATAGACATTAAATCCACCTTATAAAATGGCAAAATAAGTAGATTTCTCAAAGAGAAAACATGATTCAAAAGTAGAGACCAGTAGATGTAAGTGGAGTTTGTTCTCCACTTGGCATAATAATTAGTGGAAAAATAGTATTATAACTATTATTGACAAGTAAACTTGGAGATGAAGTAACATGGTCTGTTACACAACTATCAATACTTAACTGAGGGAAGCATGACAAATTTAAGGAAGCACTAGTAGCATTAACTTTAGGATTAGTGGATTATGGTATCCCTTTACCATTCTTGATGGATAATATCTCTTGGACTTGCAAATCAGATATCTTATTCGTTATGAACTATTTCCTACACTACTGGACTATCCTTGATATTGTTGATGGAATACTAATCACTATTGTTGTTCTTAGAATAAGTGACTCCTCAATTAAATTTGTTTGAAGCATATTTTGGCATCTTGGTGGATATCTATTCAACTTCTATCATGTTTCTCGCTCATGATAGTCTCAATCTTAGTAAAAGTAATGTAAAATTTTATGATTAGTGTAGAATTCAAAAAAAAAAAAAAAAAAAAAAAGGGAACCACAGGTGGCAACCTGCGGATTGCTCCCGCAAGTTTCACCCGTGGGAGCTTCCCGCGGGTGCCACCCACGGGAGTTCCCTGCGGGTTGCACCCGCGGGAGCATCCTGTGGGTGCTACCCGCGGGGTTGCCCGCCTTGGTGCTTCGGTTCGTTGATTTGTTACGTAGATTTGATCCGGAATTTCAGGGAACGGATACTCTGATCTCGGTGTTTTGTTACCGGATTTAGCTCAGATATTATCCAAGTGGTTACTCCCCTCAATATATAAAAAGGGGAAGAGTTCAGAGAAAGGAGAAAGCGTCTTTTTTCGGAATATCCAGAGCAGAGTTTTTCAGAGAGTGACTGTTTTCTTCCCAATCCAGATCGGACTGTCAATGAAGTGTAGCAGCGAGACTCCACCGCTACTAGACCCACACAAAATTAAAAAGGGAATCGAAATTAATCATTCCCTATTTTTATAATCTCATATTTAAATTTGTAATTTTTCTTTTATTGTTGTATTCAAAATCAAAATTGGTAATGTAAGGAAGATTTGATTTTTCGGGCATACAAGAGTTGGCGACCATAGTGGGAGACTCTCTGTTCACAACAGAGAACTTGGTGGCATAGTCTCACTAGAAATCTATCGGATCGATGGTTGAAATCTTGGTCATCGAAGTCGACTAATAAAAGTATGTAGAATTTATCTTTTCAAACTCCTTTGATTCGGAGCCCATGCATCATCATGGGGCAATGATCAAGAAAGGTGAGGTGTCATCGCCTACCAAAACTGACAAGGCGTCATCACCTGTCAAAACAAGTGAGCCGTCATCGCCCACAAAAACTGACAACGCATCATTGCCTGTCAAAACAAATGAGGTGTCATCGCCTACAAAAACTGACAAGGCGTCATTACTTGTCAAAACTTATGAGGCGTCATCGCCCATAAAAACTGACAAGACGTCATCGTCTGTCAATAAAAATAAGGCGTCATCGCCTCTAAAAAGAGATATGGCGCCATCACCTATCCCGAAGTCGAACTGGACTTTAACATGGTCACAAAAAATAAATCAAGACCGTTGGAGAAGACACAAGGCCCAACGGGCATGCCTCAATATTACAAAAGAGGCATCGAAGAATACCCCACAAGAGAACAACAGTGCAACCCAATGGGTGCAACCCGCGAGTGTCACCCCGCGGGTGCACCCCGTGAGAAACACCCCGCGGGTGCACCCCACGGGTGCAACCCATGGGTGCACCCCGCGGGAAGTGCCCCGGGTGCACCCCACATGTGCAACCCGCGAAGGCATCTCGCGGGTGCAACCCACGGGAAGTGCCCCGCGAGTGCACCCCATGGGTGCAACCTGCAGAGGCATACTGCGGGTACAACCCGCAAGACACCCCATGGATGCAACCCCGCGGGTCCAACATCATCTTTTGCGTGGACCAGATTCCTTGGTACAACAACCGTCTACGCTTTCCCATGCGCCTTCAGGCTCACGTGCAGGGAGCACATGGCCCGCATCTACCCTTTTGGTCACACTATCAAGCGTTCCCTCTACTTCCTCCACAGAAACATACGAAGATGTGCTCGTGCGCACATCTTCGAAATCTTCTTCAGATGATGAATATACTCATAATAAAACTCATCAAAATCTTCTGAAGCATAATCTAGAGGTGTGCGGGGCCCTCACAATTACACAGGTTAGCACGCACTCTAGAAGAATCCGAAAAAGAGCTGAAGATTATTCTAATACTGAAAATTATCTAACTCTGAGATCCTTCAGACTAATCAGTATTATGAACAGAACTTGGGTACAAAAAGCGTCAAATTGTAAATATGAAAGAAAATATGTCTCAAGACTTAAGAGAATATCTCACTCAGAAGAGGAGCGTCCTCCAACCCACTCCTCAATGTCAATGTGAACGGTTGATTTCAGTCGTTTTATCGAACTATAATTGCAAATCAAAGTCATCTGTTTTTTATCGGATTACCGAACCGAAAAGAAGATGGACAGTAAAGAAGATATACTCCGGAACTGATTTGCCCGCTGCCTCATCCCATATGGTTAGCAAGGGCAAACAAGTTGCTGAGAGCAGCGACCCCTATATAAAGAATTTACTTCAAAATTAAAAGGAGTGTCTATTGAGTTAGAAGGTGTGTATCAACATACTCAAGCCAGGAGAGGAGTCGCTATACTATTAGAGTACAAATGGTTGGCTAGAGGATATGATGAGGAAGAAGACAGATATTCTGCTATTGTGTCCTCATCTTCTTCAGATTCAAACAAAGAGTCTGTGGCTACAGTGAATATGACCAACCTTCCAGAGGAAGTCTTCAAGAGACTTGAGAGACAAGAACAACGTCTCAAACAACAAGAGAAAACTATGGAAGAAATGAAGCAATTTCTAACCGAGTTATTGGTTCAAACAAAGAAGGGCAAATCCGTGTCGTCTTCTTCCAATAGGCAAGAAGGAAAATAACCTGTCAATGTAGATGAAGAGAACGAAGACGAGCATGAAGAACCGCCTCCTCACTTAGAAGAGGATGAGGAGGTGAAGGTTATCATCAACCACCTCCTCACTTAGAAGAGGATGAGGAGCTGAAGGTTATCATCAACCCTCATATGAAGATAAAAAAGATGGAGAGCCAATTGCAAGCACTGCTTCATCGCAAAGAGCTATAAGAAATTGGGATAGTACGTCTTTATCCTATAGAATGGGAAACTATGCCCTATCATGTGAACTATAAACCATTGAACTTTCAGTTGTTCGACGGTAAAGGCTCGCCACAACAATATATCTTCTACTTCCTATCACAAAGGGAACACCTAATAGGGAATAACCCAACTTAAACCAAGATATTTGTGAGTACCCTATAGGCACCCGAGTTTACTTGGTTCATGCAACTACCCTAAGAGACAATTAAATTATGGGATGATGTAGAACATGAGTTCTTAGCTCGATTTTTCGAAAATGATACTGAAGTCTCTGTGTCATTCTTGCTAGCAACAAAGCAAGAAGAAGGCGACGCAATAAAAATCCTCATCGAGCAGTTCCGAGAACTTTCCGTGCGATGTCCACGTGGCATGGTGCAGAAAACTCTTGTAGAGACTTGCATGCACAATTTACTGACCGACGTCTGGTCAAAATGGGTTCGATTGAATCCAACTCTTGGAAAGACTTGCTCAAGAAAAGTGAGCAAACCAAAGACATACTTCGATGCCTTGAAGAGCAGGGAACTGCGAAAAGAGGCGCTACAAATAAAGCTTTATGCCACTTCTCCCGCTCCAAAGGAAAAGATGTAATGGCAGCCGAAAATACGCCGAAGCCAAAGGAAGTATCAGCTAAAAATAAGGCTACAAGGCCATCCAGACCTCAGAAGAAGTATTCATTTAAAGATGAACATATTGCTACCTTGTTTAATTTGCTTATCAAGTGCAGCATGATCAAGTTGTCAAAGAGCAAGAGGCCTGAAGAAGTTGGGAAGACTAACAATCCAAAGTACTATTTATATCACCGCATTGTGGGTCACCCTACTAAAGACTGCTTCATTCTGAAAGATATGATTCAGGCATTGATCGATGCTAGAATAGTTCAACTCAAAATAGAACAAAAAAGGGTTACAGTCAACTCGACTACCTTTAATGTGGGTGGTCTAGAAGTACCACTTGGGCTCATGCCTATTCCAAAAGGTGAGCTCAAGGTGGTTAATTTAGACCCCACAACCAGCAGAAGAAAGAGCTAATCTCGACTGAGAAGTATGAGATTCTTTGGGTATATCCGGACCTTCTCAAAGATGAATAATGGACGACAGTGACGTCCAAAAAGACGGCCAAAGTAAAAGGAAGACAGCACATGTGCAATGCTATCTCGACAATAATTGAGAAGGACCCATATGATACATCTCTGTTAATAGATTCTGAAACAAAGCTGAATGCTCTAGTAGTAAAACATGAACTCACACCCCTTTCAGGCACCAGGTCTGGAAGACAATATCTGACGGACCATGCAAATGTAGAAGTTGGTCCCTCTAAAGCAACAAAAGAGGCCAATGAGAGGACCATTAAGCAGACTTCGGACAAAGAAAAACAGAATGAGCTCAAATATAGTTAGGCTCTACTGAAGAGTGTTGCTGAAGAGCAAGGTTCTTCTTTTCAATTTGATGTTATAGTACAACTGGCAAATATACCGACAAGAATAACTCTTTACGAGTTATTGCACTTGTCCAAGTCTACAGAAGACGCTCTAAGGGAAGCTTTAGCAGACTCTAAGGTTTTCCTAAACTCTCCCAGAAAAAATTAAGGAGGCGTGCCCGCACTGCAACTCAGTATCGAGGCGTGTCCTTTACATTACTTTCACGCTAGAGGACATGCAGTTGAAGAACACCAAGCACAAAAGGCCTTTGTACTATACATGATACATAGGCTCGATAAAAGTAGTTTGAATTCAGATTGATCCTGTGTCTGCCCTAAGCATTATGCCGCGAAGGCTTATGCACTTTCTCGGAATTCCTCCCAACAGATTGACTTCAACTAATACTACCATATTTGGTTTCAATGCCAACGGTAATCATCCTCTGGGAAAAAACTGACTTAGATGCCAAATTGGACATCTCAAAAGCAAAGTGACCTGCTATGTGATTGAAGCAGACACTTCTTACAACATTATTCTAGGACGACCATGGATTCATGCTAACATGATTGTCCCGTCCACTCTACATCAATGTGTGAAGTACATGGATGAAGATAGAGAAGTGCACACCCAAATTGTGTGAAGTACATGGATGAAGATAGAGAAGTGCACACCCAAATTGCTTACAAGTAACCATTTAAGGGGGTTGAAAACTACTTTGTAGACGCCCCCTTATATACTGAGAGTACTGAGATCGATCCACCACTACATGATGGGTATGATAGTCGGAATGAAACTAACACTGAGTTTGAAACGTTCATCGCCAAAGAAGGATATGAACTGCTTGTAATCAATCTTGAAGACTTAGATGTAAATGATACCGCCAATGATGCAGGCGAGTGGAAAATCAATGAAAATCTAGAATTTGCTTATTTTCGTGGTGTTGCTACTGATTTTGTACCTTCAGCTACTAGTACTGATGCAGATAGTCTCTCAGAATTCGAGACTTTAGCAACCATACACATGCCAATTAGATCATCAGTGATGCTACAATCAAGTATCAAAAATACAAATGGGGCGATGTTCAAGGTGCCTGCCCGTCAGGCCGATCAAAAACCTATTCTTTTCGGAAGGGTTCAACCATATATAGCCCCATCCGATTATAGTGAAAATAAAACTCAGGAAGCCCCTTAATTCTATCATTACGGACCAAATCATTCCAAATGATGGAGAAAATGGGATATGATTTCATACATAGACTGGGGTTAAATTTATGCAAAGGACGTCGAAATTTACTTCCCTCGTTCATGCCCAAAGGAAAAGAGCCGAATTATTATTACAAAACTGGCAGAGGGTTGAGATACGTCACAACATCCGATGCTTCGGATATCAAAGAAATGATCTACCAAACTACAGAAGATTTTGATTGGGATTCAGATATCAGTCTGGAAGTATTATCTAAGGAGCTGACTACAAACATGACATCTATCAGCCCGATTCCATATGAAGATGATGAACTAACTCTTCTCCAAGATGAAGCGTTAGTTAAATATCTCGATGCCCAATAGAACATGCGCTTCGGACAGCGCGAACCTCCTACCAAAGATAAGGTGATTCAAGTAAATATGGATGATGAGGCCAATTCTAAGCCAATATTTATAAGCGAGAGTTTATCTCCTGAGGAAAAAGAGAAGACCTTATAACTCTCGCTCGAGAATACATAGACGTCTTTGCCTAGAATTATGAAGATATGTGAGGCTTGGATAATCAAGTTACAATGCATCGGCTTAATATTAAGCCAGATGCAAAGCCAGTAAAGCAACAATAAAGAAAATTCCTTCCAGAGTTAACGAAATCGATCGAGAATGAAGTGAAAAAGCTTATGCAATCTGGCTTCATCCGAGAAGAACAACATCCTGATTGGGTAGCGAATATCGTTCCAGTTTCCAAGAAGAATGGAAAAATTCGAATTTGCATTGATTTTCGAGATCTCAATGCGGCATGTCCTAAGGACGAATTTTCGCTTCCAATAATGGATGTCATGATTGACAACACCTACGGATTCGAAAGGATGTCTTTCATGGATAGATTCTCTGGGTACAATCAAATCAAAATGTACCCTGAAGACAAAAAGCACACTACTTTCAGAACACCGTTAGGCATGTACTATTATATAATTAGCCATTTGGTTTAAAGAATGCAGGTGCAACATATCAACGTACCATGAGCACAATTTTCAGCGAGCATCTCCGTAAAGCAGTGGAGTGCTACGTAAACAACCTTGCCATCAAGAGTCGCAATAAAGACGATCATCTCCGAGATTTCAAAACAGTGTTTGATATTATGAGAAAACACCAACTAAAAATGAATCCGACTAAATCTTTTGTTGGTGTCTCTCGTGCAAATTCCTTAGTTTCGTTGTTACATCCAAGGGTATCTATTTAGAACCAGAAAAGGTAAAAGCAATTCAAGAGATGTAGCCACCGAAGAATCTCAAAGAACTTCAGGGATTACAACGGAGGCTAGCATATATTCAAAGATTTATTGCTAATCTTTCAGGAAGGTGTCAACCCTTCACCAAGTTAACAAAGAAAGGGGTGTCGTTCGTTTGGAATGAAGCTTGTCAACAAGCTTTTGAGGACCTTAAAAAGTACCTCACAAAATCTCCGGCGCCGGTAGCCCCTGTATCAGGAAAACCATTCTTGATATATGTTCGGGTGATGGACTACTCACTTGGTGCCCTGTTGGCCCAAACCAATGACTCAGGCCACGAACAAGCCATTTACTAACTTAGTAGAACTATAGTAGGTATCGAGCATCGGTACACTCCAGTATAGAAAAAGTGTTTGGCCCTGGTATTCGCAGTTCAAAAAATGCAATAGTACTTAGTAGGCCAAACAATTCATGTGATTTCTCGAGTAAATCCTCTGAGAGTGCTCATGACCAAGCCTTGTCACTCAATTGCAGGTTAGCTAATTGGTCGATCCTGCTATGGTAGTATGACATGCGATTCATACCACAAAAGTTGATTAAGGGACAAGCAATTTTCAATTTCTTAGCATAACATCCTGTCTCGGAATCCTCTAAACTTTATGAGGATATTCCACATGAAATGGCGGAAACCAACATGATTTCCAAATAACCGGTTTGGCTGCTATTATTTGATGGAGCAGCTCGAAAAAACTCTGCCAGAGTGGGGTAGTTTTAATATCCCCGCAGAATCATATAATCTCCCGAGGATGCTCACTCACTCAGCCATGTTGTGTGTGAGTACAACACATTGTTAATGGGACTGCAAATTGCCCGACAGCTGGAAATTCAGCGTTTAGAGGCCTATGAGGACTCCAAACTCGTAATAAATCAAGTAAGAGGAGAATACGAGGTTAAACATGAACATCTCATACCCTACTATAAGGCAACAATCAAACTTGCCAACTCTTTTAAGGAGTTTTACATTGACTACGTGCCATGATACGAGAATGCATACGCTGATGCCCTGATTCTCTCGCAGCCACATTTGTGCTCCCTGCTAAATCAAGTAAAGGCATTGAGATTGGAAGTCGTGAACTTCTTTGCCCTAAAGAGGCATTTGAGGCAAATGAAGTCCATATATCAGGGATGAACTTCGAACCTAGAGATTGGCGATTCATCTTTGTCGACATCGCACTCGACGGGATACTACCCGAAGATCCCAAGTAAGATGCCAAGATAAAGAAAGAGGCAGAAAAGTTTCATTATAATTCTGAACTTGGAATCTTATATCGGAAAATACCAGGTGGAGTTTTACTTTGGCGCCTATCATTACAAGAAGCACAAGAGATGCACAAAGAAGCACATGATGGAGCATACAGTGCTCATCAGTCAGGATCTAAATTAGGAGCCGATAAAAAGAATAGGTTTCTATTGGCCAACAACAATGTCAGACGCCATGGCCTATGCAAAGAAGTGTCATACCTGTCAGATACATGCAAATTACATATATCAGGCTGCAGAGCACCTACATCCAACCATGATTACATGGCCATTCGAGACATGGGTAATGGATATCGTTGGTCCCATCCCTCCACCATCTTCTCGTGGGCATCGATTCATACTACCAATAACCGATTACTTTTCAAAATGGGCAAAAGCTGTCCCTTTAAGAGAAGTGAAAACGAACGATGTGGTTAACTTTATCAAACACCACATCATCTATCATTTTGGTGTTCCTAAACAAATCATCAGCGATAATGGCCCTTAATTCACTAGCAAGATCTATACTAAATTCTGTGACAAGTTCAGAATAAAGAATGTATTTTCATCTCCATACAACTTGGCTGCAAACGGCTAAGTAGAAGCGTTTAACAAAACTATTGTGAAGCTTCTGCAAAAGTTTGTCACCACAAGTCAGCGTGACTGGGATGAGAAATTAGGAGCTTGTCTATGGGCTTACCGCACAATGGTGAGAACACCAACAAAAGCCACACCATTTTCTTTGGTATATGGTTGTGAGACTGTGCTACCTCTGAAAATTCAAATTTCTTCTCTTCGGATGGGATTAGCTACAAGAATGACTACCGAAGAAAAGCTTAATCAACGACTTAAGGAATTAGAAGCGTTGGATGAAAAGTACTTAAAAACTCAGCAATAAATAGAACTCTATCAAGTGCGAATATCCCGAGCATTCAATATGGAAGTGAAAGAACGAACTTTCAAAGTGGGCGACTTGGTCTTAGCAGTCAGACGACCAATGATCCTGACACATAAGACTAAAGGCAAATTTCAGCCGAAATAGGAAGGTCCATTTGTATTAGAGACGGTCTATTCAAATAGAGCATATCGGTTGATCAATAAATATGGTGATCGGATGATGATACCATTCAATGAAAAATTTATGAAGAAATATTATTCATGAAGGAATGAAATCATCCAACCTCTTCATCATTACAGTAAATGAAGAAATACTGATTTGCCGCCAGCGCACAGTTCCACACCCCTACTTAGGGCACAAAATGAAAATGGATCCTACGTCTCTATGACTATGGATAGGGAAAATATTTGGCATGTAAGTCCAAACGAAATCCTTACTAACCCTATCATGCTGAGGGTAAAAGTATGAATTACCCAATACCATCAAAATAACGGGAAGAGAACAAGTTTCTCGCCAACCCATCATGCTTGGGGTAAAAGCATGAACTGCCCAACACTGTCAAGGTAACAGAAAGAGAACCAGTTTCTCGCCAACCCCATCATACTGAGGGTAAAGCATGAATTACCCTAAGTTGTTAAGGTAAAGGAAAAAGGAACGTTTGGCATCTAAATCTAAACAAAACTTTCGACAACTCACCGAGCGGAATAGTATGGCTAGCCCAACTCAAACAGTAGTTGGTAAAAACTAATCAAATTCTTTAATAGTTGAGAGTTTGCTAAAAATCTCATGACAAATCTATTATAACAGTATCCTTATTTGATTATAAGGATACATTATCGCCCTAAGCTGCTAAAGTAAAGGGAAGAGGAAAGTTTGGCATATAAGCCCAAACGAAATTCTCGACAACTTACCATACTGAGGGGAATAGTATGGCTAGTCCAACTCAAACGGTAGTTGGTAAAGACAAACCAAATACGTTGATAGCTGGGGGTTTGCTAAAAATCCTAATGAAATTAAATCTTCTATCAAGTTAAGATTTCACCTCTGACAACAAGATCTTCCTCGTCACGTTTATCTAGCAAAATTAGTGACACTCCAAAATATTTGTAAAGTTATGATCATACCTCTAACATCAAAATTCAAAATTGAATTAATTTTCTCTATGAGATCAAATCCAACTAAACTCCTATCATGTTAAGTTTTCATCTCTAATAGAAAAGAAAACACTTCATCAAGTCCCACGTTACAACCTCTGATGAACTTGTTTCTGATATCATTAAGTTAAATATTACATTTGACGAAAATCATCACCCTACCATGCTAACAGTCACCTCTGATAGTCAAATTCCAAGGCTAAATACGTTAAGTGCCACCTTTGTTTAGTTAACTCATTCCTATCATGATCGGATCCTCTGAATAGGTCGAGTTTTGAGACATGTTTAATGATACCTCTGTCTTTTTCTAATCTGACATACTAGATGTCATTGAACGGTTAGGATTCTAATGAGCACGTTAATATTATACATTTGTTTATCCTCTAAAATGCACGTTAACATTATACCTCTACTTGTCATCTAACGAGCACGTTAACATCATACATATGCTTGTCATCTAATGGGCACGTTAATATCATACCTCTGCTTGTCATCTAATGAGCACGTTAACATCATACCTCTGCTTATCATCTAACGAGCACATTAACATCATACTTCTGCTTGTCATCTAATGAGCACGTTAACACCATATATCTACTTGTCATCTAATGAGCATGTTAACATCATATCTCTAGTTGTCATCTAATGAGCACGTTAACATCATACCTCTGCTCATCTTCTATAAGACACGTTAACAATTATCTTTATCTATCAAATTCATCATAGGTTGTCTGTCACGCTCTTAGTCTCTAAAAAATGACGACTGCAAAGTCAAAATCAAAGAGTCCAAAGCGCTTCGAAATTCATTACAAATCACATAATTTTAAAAACTTTGGAGGAGGTTATGTAGAATTAAAATAATAATAATAATTTGGGAACCGAGGGTGGCAACCAGTGGATTGCTCCCACGGGAGCTTCCCGCGGGTGCCACCCGCAGGAATTTCCCGCGGGTTGCACCCACGAGAGCATCCCGTGGATGCTACCCACAGGGTGCACCAGCGAGGTTGCCCGCCTCGGTGCTTCGGTTACGTGAATTTGTTACGTAGTTTTGATCCAGATTTTCAGGGAACGGATAGTCTGATTGGTGGTAGTGAAAATTCTTAGTAAAAAAGAAATTTTCCATACAGAACGTGGAGCTAGCTCCGCAGCTCCATGTTTGGCTATTTAGCCTCGTGTTTGAGTAAAACACGGAGCTAATCCGTAACTCCACGTTCTGATATTAACTCCGTATTAACTCCGCGTGAGAAGAATTCTAATTTGATTGTGATTGATATTTGGGCTTATCCAATATCTGAATTATGTCCAATCAGAATTTATATTCAATAGATTTAATTCAAAACTAAAATATTTGATTAGAAACCTTGATAAATACAACTACCTTCCAATTCTATTTGATTAGAAACTCTTATATTGACTCAAGCCTATGAATACCCTCTTGAGGAAGCCTTAGGGGATTTTTTTCGGAGCTTTTTGCATCTTTAGAGAATTCGAGTTACGCATGAGAGCCTTGAATTTGCGAAGACCAGCAGAGAAGATCCAGGGCCGGCCGTTATCTTCATCGAGTAGAAAATTTTCAAGTCAGATCGTCAAAAGGTACTACTTGATAGAACCCATCGCCACACTAGAACCCACAAATATTGTAAAAGAGAGCGATAATATATAAATCCTCTCATTTATTTTTCTATTATTATCTTTCATTGTAATCAAGTTATTCAATGGAAGGAAGAAAGAATTTTGCGATGACTAAATTGGTGACCACAGTGGGAGACGTCTCTTTTACTAAAAAAGAGATCGTGGCGCAATCTGACGTGGAAAAGATCAAATCCGTTGTTGACATACTTGTCGTGAAGATCGACTAGCAGAAGTACGAGGAGTATCTCTCCTCTGGCTCGGTACTCTTACCGAAATGTGGCGCTATCGTCGAGTGAGCTCCAATACCCGTAAATCGGCTAATTAGGAATCCATCGTTAAACGGGGACCCTTGGAGCCCGCGGCTATAGAGCAATCGTTTGGGCAGAAAATCCTAACAGAGTATGACCTCTCTACTACCGAATAAGGCCTGAAAACTGGTTTGATCAGAACCCAACTCCGCAATCAAAATTGGAGAGCAAGGCGGAGAGCCCTCCAAGCCCGCATTAAACGTGAGGCTAATGAAATGGCAGAATGTGAGGCTACTGCACCTCGCAAACTAGTTTGCATCAATCACAAGACCAGTCAATATCGCGTTAAACGCAAACTTATGACTAAGCCAGCGTGTGATTTTCCACGCGAGGCTACTGATTCTGGACTTAAAACCAGAAAAAATCTACATAACTCGCGTAAAGCACGAGGATAACTCCAGGATAGAGCCAGTGTGTGACAGAGACTCTCCATGCAAGGCTAAAACTGAGCTTAGCATAAATCACGAAGCTAGTAAAATTTACGTTAATCACAAAGTTTCTCACCATCGCGTAAATCACGAGGTTAGTCATCAGAATTGCATTAATCGCGAAAAAAACTCTGCGTGTGGTTCCCCACGCGAGATTATCAACCTCGAAATTAAACAAAATACTAAGTTTAGTGTAAATAGAGAAGCTAATGAACCTTGCGTTAATCGCAAAAATTGCGTTAAACGCAAAGATATAACTTGAGAAAATAAGCCAGCATGTGATGATAACTCTCCATGCGAGGCTAAAAGTCCAGAAGTTAAACTTTTACTGAAACTCCAAGCCAGCGTAAAACGCGAAGCTATATCCCAGCATTGCGGAATGCTTCAAAATGCGAAATTAACATTCAGCTCCGTGTAAAACAACATGAATATAAAATCAGAGCTGATAGTCACATTAGTGGACAAAAACTCGATATCAATGACTCTGAGAAACTTCAGTGGGCCCCTGGACCCTCTCAACAACCAGGTGGGCCCTACGATTTTGTATCTAAGGCCACTGACCTCAGAGAGTTCTTAACAAAGAAGCGGAGTATGAATCAAGTCCTACCGGACCCTATTTGTCACTGTGAGCAGTTTATGACAGCAGTATCTGCTGTACTGAACATTTGTTACTACAATAAGAAAAGGGTGCTAGTATTTGACCGATTAACCGAGTCAGACAAAAACCCTGCAAAGAGGACAAAAGGTACTCTCCGAGAGGTTAAAGAAAAAGAATGGAAAGCAGTGACCTCCAACATTATCAGAAAGCATAAAAAAGTTATAGATGAAGAGGATGATTCAGAATCAAGTGATGAAGAGCCTCATCATTTCACCCAGCTTAAATCAGGTGCTGCCACCCCTCGAAATTACAAGAAACTCGTAAAAGGTTCCTGTGATGACGATAGCGACAACTCGACCATAACCTCACCTCACTCTTCTGCATCTTCTTGACCCCAAAAATCAGCATCACATATAGTGGATAAATCTGACGACATTGATCAAAGATTAGAGGTCCAAGAACATATGATCTGAGATAAATAGAAAACGATCGAGGATCTCAAAATGATGCTCCTAAAGGTAGTCGAGAATACTCATAAAATAGTTGAAGATAAAGCTAAAACTTCTTCCTCGGAAAAACCGCCAAAGAAAGACGAGGAGATACCATTCAAGACGAATGAAGAAACTAAAGAAGAAAAAGCATACTCGGCACATGAGGATGATGATAAATATTCTTTCCATGATCCTCATGAAGAAAAAAATCAAAAAATTGCAGAGCCAACTTGATGCCCTAATGCACAAGAAGGAATTGAAGGAATCGGGGGTTTCGAGACCGTACCCGCTTGAGTGGGATTTCGCATCATACCCCGAAAAATATAAGCCTCTCAAGTTGGAGCCGTATGACGGGAAAGGATCCCCCAGTCAACATATATATTACTTCCTGTCTCAAGCAGGACATTTAATAGGTAATGATCCAGTAATGACTAAAATATATGCAAGTACCTTGCAAGGGTCTGCTTTTACATGGTTTATGCAGTTGCCCCCAGGTACTATCAATACCTGGTATGATGTTGAAAAGCACTTTCTTGCATGTTTCTTTGAGAATGACACCGAAATATCGGTTCATTCCCTCCTTACAACAAAGTAAGGGGAACAAGAAACAGTGAAAAACTTTATAAAAAGGTTCTGGCAAAAATCTGTACATTGCAAATATAGGATGACCCAGGAAACTATAGTAGAGACTTGCAGGCATAACCTTAAAACTAACGTGCTCCTAAAGATGGGAGCCGTAGAATATAGAACTTAGAAAGATTTGCTCAAATAAGGAGAGCAAGCAGAGGATTTGATTCGCCGAGTTGAAGAATCTCGTAGAATGAGAAATCTTGGAAATAACAGGACGCACCCACAAAACAATAATAAGATAAGGGAAAAGCAGTAATAGCATCTTATGTCGCTCCAAAGCAAACGAATCCTCCAAATCTCAGGCCTCAAAACCAAAAAGGCACAGGTCAAAATAGGCCCCGACAAGAAAAACCTACACTTTCACAACAGAATAGATGCCCACACTACTCCACCTCCTCCTCAGGAAAGGAATGTTGAAGCTTCTTGAAAACCGAAAGCCAGATGATGCAGGGAAAACTAATGACCCTAATTACTGCTTATACCACCAGAATGTCGGACACCCGACCAAGGACTGTTACCCTCTTAAGAACAGGATTCAGGTATTGATAGAGGTCGGAGTTCTGACGCTAAAAGAGGAGCAAAAAAAGTTACCGCCAATATAGCGACCCTGGTTGTAGGAACTCTTGAGTTCCATGCAGGAGTAACTCCGGTACCATCAGGAAAACTTGTCGTGAGGAATCATGACCCGCATGAGATGGCACAGAAAGGACTTACTCCTGTGACGACACAGAGAGGGGAAGTCATGTGGGTTCATTCTGATCTCCTACAGGATGAACAATAGACCATATCAAATAGCCAAAGAAGGAAGCGGACTAGTAATACTATTTTTGTAAAATTTAAAGAAGAGTACATAATTGTAAATGCCCTGACGGACTCTGAAGAGGAGGCCGAAATTATGGCCACTCACCAAGATGAGGCAGGTCCCTCTGGCACTCGATCCAGCAGAGCTTATCTCAAATACTATATAAGAGTAGGCCCTAAAGATATATATGGGGAACCTGCAAAGCCTGCAAAGCAAAAAGAACTTCGTTTCCAGAAGAATCCAAAGAAAGATGAAGAAATCAAAGATGCCTAATTCAAATTTGATATCGTAGCTCAGTTGGCTAATATCTCAGCTCGAGTTACGCTCTATGAATTGCTATGATTATCAAAGTCGACTCGGAAAGCATTAAGAGAGGCCTTGGTAGATTCTGAATC
This sequence comes from Dracaena cambodiana, assembly GCA_036321105.1. NCBI lineage: Eukaryota > Viridiplantae > Streptophyta > Magnoliopsida > Asparagales > Asparagaceae > Dracaena > Dracaena cambodiana. The sequence goes on along the minus strand of JAYEPQ010000011.1, from coordinate 38,254,983 downwards.
TTTCTCCCCAAAAGACATGCAGGTGAGGAATATAAAGCACAATAGACCTTTATATTTCACCGGATATGTCAGATCTACGAAAGTAGACTGCAGTCAAATCGATCTGGGGTCTGCACTAAGTGTCATTCCAAGAAGACTAATACAATTATTGGGAATTTCACCACCATCACCTTATACCGACGAACACCATGATATATGGGTTCAATGCTAATGATAGTTGTCCCCTCGGGAAGATCCGACTTCGATGTCAGATCGGAGATTTGAGGATAGAAGTTATGTGCTACGTCATTGACGCAGACACGTCCTGTAATATCCTGTTAGGGCGACGGTGGATTCATGCCTATATGATAGTCCCATCGACTCTCCATCAATGCATGAAATACTGTGATAAGTAAGGAAAAGTTCGGACATTAATTGCAGACGGGCAACCATTTAAAGGGTTGGAGAATTACTTCACTAATGCCATGCTATATAAGCCGGCCCATGAGGTCCTCTATGAGATCCTCGAAGAGTCTGAAGAACCCGGGGACAACGGCAATGAGGCGGATACCGAATATGAATCTCCAGGTGTAATAGCCCAAAATTCGAGCTAGCTGTATTACTCTCTTGAGACCAGTCATGCTGAATAAGCCCACCGAAGTCAATTTTGGACACCGAAATAACTTTCACTTAACGCAACTTTAAATCTACAAACCCAAATAACATTCGGTCTTCGCGATTATTAGTTTTGTAATGTTTATGATTTTTGGAGATTTTTCTTACGAGGCCAAAAAATACTCTCAAAATTACTAATTTAATAATATTAAAATTATCCTTCTAATACTTCAGAATTTCGGATCATTTATTTCGGATATCGAAATAACAAACAGATAATTTTGTACTGTTCCCCTCATCAAGTACTACGTCCTACATAAATTTGGTAGTATTTGAAGAATGTTACACGAAACCAAAATTATTAAATTATTAAATAAATAAATTAATAAATTAAAATAAATAAAATAGTGAATCAGTGTGTTGTGTTGTCGTGACGAACAAAAGGGGAGTGGCAGCTGGGGTTAGGTAGCAAAGCCGGGTGAACACTGGGAAGAAAAGAAAAAAATAAAAATAAAACCCAACCTCTCCCTCATCTCTCTCCCTCACTCCCTCCCTCACTCTCTACTCCATTTCTCACTCCCTTTGCTGCACCAACAGAAAAAAAATTAAAAATAAAATAAAATAAAAATAAAAAAAGAATAAGAAGGAGAAGGAACGGGTTCGAGAAATTGAAGGAAATTAAAAGAAATCCGATGTAAATAACACACTTCCCTTCTTCTATTGATTATTATTCTTTTAATTACATAAGTTTTCTTTTGATTATATTATTGTAGAAGTAATTAAATGTTGGCCATTTGTTAAAATTAAGTTTCGGTTTAGAGTAGAAAATTTATTTTCGGTATGAGAAAACTCATATTTATAATTATGTTATTTACAATAAATTTTACAAAGAGGTAAAAAAATAAAAAAAAGAAAAAAAAAAAGAAGAGAAAAGAAGAGAAAAGAAGGAAGAAGCAGCAGGAATAGAAAGCGAGAGAAATTTTGTGGGCTGGGGCGAGAGATTAGAAAGAAAAAGAAAAGAAAAAAAAAAAAAAAGGGAACTGCGCCTGTCCCAGTCCAGAAAAAAAAGAAGAAATAAAAGAAGGAAAAAGAAGAGAAAAGAAGGAAGAAATAGAAAGTGAGAGAAATTTTGTGGGCTGGGCCGAGAGATTAGAAAGAAAAAGAAAAGGAAAAGAAAAAAAAAAGGGAACTGGGCCTGGCCCAGCACAGAAAAAAAGAAGAAAGGAGAAGAGAAAAAAAAATGGGGATCTGGGCCAGGCCTAGCCCATGAGAAAATAAAGAAAAAAAAAAGAAAAATATAGTGGGTTTGGATTTATCTTGGACCAGAAAAAATATAAAAAAAATAATAAAACTGGGCCGGCTAGCCTAGCCCAATTAAAGAAAAAAAAAAAAATGAAATTAGTGGGCTTGGGCCTGGTCTGGGCCTGACAGAAAAGAAAAAAATAAAATAAAAATAAGTGAGAATTTAGTGTGCTTGGGCCTGTGCCTGACAGAAAAGAAAAGGAAAAATAAAATTAAAATAAAAACATGAAAAGTGAGAATTTAGTAGGCTTGGGTTTGATGGATTAAATGACTGAGGTAATTGAATTGGACTTGGTTTGGATTAATTGGACATAATTGATAAATTAATAATAGTAATAAATTAGATTTTAATTAAAAGAGAAATACATATTAATATATATGATTGAGCCTAGAAATGTAATAAATACATACGTTGGGTTTAAAAATAATGCGGTATTATTATATGATTCACTTGATTCCCAAATTGGGTTATGGATTGGCATTAAGAATTTAACCAGATTATTGAAATAATTTTAATGATATGAATTGTGGTACAATTGTGCACTAATATTTATCATGCTACATGTCATGTGCTTTGATATTACAAGTCATGTGTTTTACATTTCATGTGATTTGATATTACAAGTCATGTGTTTTAATATTACAGAGCATGTGTTCTGATACTACATGTTATGTACAGTCATTGAAATGTAAGTATGTTATCATGAATTGAAAAACAATTAAAGAAGGGTTATAAAATTTTCATGTGCATAATTCATTATGAACACGGGGATGGGAGAAACTATATGATGGATAAGAATCTTACCGTATAAGGATTGATTGTATTGTTAGGGCCGGAATTCTTTTACTACAGCAGAATAGGCGGTTACTGGTTCACCAATTGATATTTACCCAGAGTGGTATGTCCGTTACTGTAATACAGTACGGAAATTGATTGTAGTGCCTAGCGGCATGTCATGATTCAGTGCCATGAATATTGTGGCCGGGTCTCGGATATGCACGGGCACTTATACGATAATGGAGAATAGCGTTATTTTATCCATTAATACAGTTTTTATAATTAAATTGGACGATGACTGAGACTAATAGAATATATGATTAAATAGATAGAGTAGTTATTGCCATGTTTATTTATTTATTTATGCATTTATTTATGCTTGCCTTCATGTTAATTTATATGTTGCCTTCATGTTAATTTATATCCACACAAACAACACTGATATAAACATACTCATGCACACTGATATTACTGCACTATGATAGTACACAATTTCTTTTTTTAAATGTTTTACTTGCTGGGTTTAATCATCTGGATTTTGAACCCAGATTTGGAACATGAAGAAGGGGATCCAGCCCCAATTGAAGACCCATACTTCGTTAGACAGATCGAGTGACAATAGGTGTAACGCCCCCGTTTTTCAGCTGATTTCCAAAACGGAGGACGTTACTTATTACTTGCACTCGACAACCCAAAGTCATAGGATCTTGGAATAACCGTAAGTACTGCCACAATCAGATGAATAAATAACATATCTGAAACTGAAATGATTTCATTTATACAAAAAGTTCATTACATAAAATTGCACACTACTTTAAATATGAACACAAAAGAGTCAAAGAGAAAAGCAGTGCCCAAACAAAAGAAAATATAAACAAAATATACAAAACTTCTCCAGAGGTACTTCGCTTGCCTATTGTCACTCGATCTGTCCATTGAAGTACGGGTCTTCAACTAGGTCTGGATCCCCTTCTTCACGTTCCAAATCTGGGTTCAAAATTCAGGAGATTAAACCCAGTAAGTAATACATTTAAAAAGAGAAATTGTGTACTATTATAGTACAGGAATATCAGTGTGCGTGAGCATGTTTATGTCAGTGTTGTTTGTGTGTATATAAATTAATATGAAGGCAACATAAATAAATGTATAAATAAATGAACATGACAATAACTGTTCTATCTATTTAATTCTATATTCTATTGGTCTCAGTCACCGTCCAATTTAATTGTAGAAACTGTATTAATGGATAAGATATCGCTATTCTCAATTGTAGTATAAGTGTCCATGCATACCCGGAACCCGACCACAATATTCATAGAGCTGAAACATGACATGCTGCTAGGCACTACAATCAATTTCCGTACTGTATACAGTAACGGACATACCACTCTGCGTAAATATCAATTGATGATCCAGTAATCACGCAGGCCGCTACAGTAAAACAATCCCGGCCCTAACAATACAATCAATGCTTATACGGAAAGACTCTTATCCATCATATAGTTTCTCACATCCCCGTGTTCATAATGAATTATGCACATGAAAATTTTGTTTTGCATATATTTATTTACTTATTGTTTTTCAATTCATAATAACACGCTTGCATTTTTTTTTTCATGACTGTACTTGACATGTAGTATCATAACACATGATCCAAATACACTACGAACCGTGTTAAAACTTTCTCATTCATTCTTAAATTCAAAATATTATTTTCAAATGTATTTCGCTTCAAAATCAACTTCTTACATATCATCACGTGCATAATATTTAGTAATCTACATGATATTTACTGCAAGCCAATCAAAAGTAAGGATGCAGCTCCAATCAATCATTCATGTAGTTGACATAACGCACAGATAGTTCTTGAAATTAATGACATCAAAAACTAATATTCTTGGTATATGATAACAAAACACTTCTTCCATCCTAATATATCATCATCATCATTTCTAACCGTTATTTTAACTAATAAGAGTGAAATGAACAAACATGTGAATTCAAGACACAAACAGTTTGCATGCAAAAATTATTTTTGCATGCAATTGTATTATTTTTGCATGGGAAATTTTAATTTCATATATGTAAATTATTATTATTATTATTATTATTATTATTATTATTATTATTATTTAAAAAAAAGCAAATATCACAATATTTATATGAATCAAATTTCATCTACTAATAATCTGGTTCAGTTCTCAATATCAGTTAATGGTGCAAAATACGAACGAGCATTTTCAAAAATAAGTTAGCGCATACAAATGTAAATTAAATAATGAAACAAATGGAAATAGATATAAATAAAATAATGAAATGAACGAAAATAGTAGTATTACTTGCCTCGGCTTGATCTCGAATATTCGGTTCGAATCCTCGGTTCGGTTTGATTTTTCCTTTTCTTTCTCTTTTATTTTATTTTATTTTATTTTTTTCTCCTCTCTCTTTTCTTTTCCTCTACTGCTGGTTTGGCTGAGAGGATTCATTTTCCTCTGCTGCTGGTTTGGCCAAGAGGGGAAGAAAGGAGAAGAATCTAGTGGTGAGGGTGAGAGAGAGAGAATGTTTCTATTTATTTCCTCCCTCTCCCCTTAACACCTCACTACTATTATTCCTCCATGTGACACCTCCTGCAATTCCATGCCACCGGCTTGTAATAGTTCTGATTTATTTTCTCTTATAAAATCCATTATAATATGTAATAGGACCCTAGGAATGGACTCTATAAAAATATTTGTCATTTGTATTTTTTTCATTACTTAATCAGGATAGCGTGGCACACCAAATTGGTAGCAGCTATTCCTAATTAAGCTCTGTCTTACTTTTGTGTACTTTCACCTAAATAAAATTTCAAGAATAAATTAGGAATGCTGTCTATCCATTATCATTCCTATAAAAAACATAAATCGTTCATGATGTATTTCATATATTATAATTAAGAAAGCACTTGGGTAAAAATGTAGAGTAGTGGATTTATCAAAAGTATATTTGAGATCGGGCCTAAAATATGAGAAGGACATCAGGATAAAGTATCCATACATTTTCTCATGATCAGGTATATCAATTGAATTTATTGCTCTCTTGAGACCAGTCATGTTGAATAAGTCTACCGAAATCAATTTTGGACACCGAAATAACTTTCGGTTAATATAACTTTAAATCTACAAACCCAAATGATATTCGGTTTTCGCGATTATCAGTTTTGTAATATTTAAGTTTTTTGGAGATTTTTCTTAAGAGGCCGAAAAATACTCTAAAATTGCTAATTTAATAATATTAAAATTATCTTTCTAATTATTTCGAAATTTTGGTTCATTTATTCCGAACATCGAAATAACAAATGGATAATTTTGTAGTATTTCCTTCGTCGAGCCTACGTCCTACATAAATTTGGTAATATTTGGAGAATGTTACTCGAAACCAAAATTGTTAAATTATTAAATTAATTAATTAATTAATTAATTAAAATAAATAAAACAGTGAATCAGTGTGTTGTGCTGTCGTGATGAACAAAAGGGGAGTGGCAGCTGGGGTTAGGTGGCAAAGCCGGGTGAACACTGGGAAGAAAAGAAAAAAAAATAAAAATAAAAATTAAACCCAATCTCTCCCTTATCTCTCTACCTCACTCCCTCCCTCACTCCCTCCCTCACTCCCTACTCCATTTCTCACTCCCTTTGCTGCACCAACAGAAAAAATAAAGAAAAAAAATAAAATAAAAGTAAAAAGAGAAGAAGAAGAAAAAGTAACGGATTCGAAAAATCGAAGGAAATTAAAAGAAATCCGTGTAAGTAACACACTTTCTTTCTTCTATTGATTATTTTTTTTTAATTACATAAGTTTTCTTTTGATTATATTATTGTAGAAGTAATTAAATGTTAGCCATTTGTTAAAATTAAGTTTTGATATAGAGTAGAAAATTTATTTTCGGTATGAGAATACTCATATCTATAATTGTGTTATTTACAATAAATTTTGTAAAGAGGTAAGAAAATAAAAAAAAGAAAAAAAAAGAAAAAGGAAAAGAATAGAAAAGAAGAAGAAGAGGAGGAGGAAGCAGCAGAAATAGAAAGGGAGAGATTTTGTGGGCTAGGCCGAGAGATTAGAAAGAAAAAGAAAAGAAAAAGAAAAAAAAAAAGGGAACTAGGCCTGGCCCAGCCCAGAAAAAAAAAGAAGAAAAGGGAAAAGAGAAAAAATGGGCATCTGGGCCAGGCCCGGCCCGGCCAAGCCCAGGAGAAAATAAAGAAAAAAAAAAGAAGAATATAGTGGGCTTGGATTTATTTTGGGCCAGAAAAAAAATATAAAAAAATAATAACACTGGACCGGCTAGCCCAGCCCAGTAAAAGAAAAAGAAAAAAAAATGAAATGAGTGGGCTTGGTCTGGGCCTTACAGACAAGAAAAATAAAATAAAATAAAAATAAGTGGGAATTTAGTGGGCTTGAGTCTGGGCCTAACAGAAAAGAAAAGGAAAAATAAAATTAAAATTAAAATATGAAAAAGTGAGAATTTAGTAGGCTTGGACTTGATGGATTAAATGATTGAGGGAATTGAATTGGACTTGGTTTGCATTAATTGGACATAATTGATAAATTAATAATAGTAATAAATTAGATTTTAATTAAAGAGAAATGCATATTAATATATATGATTGAGCCTAGAAATGTAATAAATACATACGTTGGGTTTAAAAATAACGCAGTATTATTATATGATTCACTTGATTTCCAAATTGGATTATTGATTGGCATTAAGAATTTAACCAGATTATTGAAATAATTTTAATGATATGAATTGTGGTACAATTGTGCACTAACATTTATCATGCTACATGTCATGTGCTTTGATATTACATGTCATGTGTTTTACATTTCATGTATTTTGATATTACAAGTCATGTATTTTAATATTACAGATCATGTGTTATGATACAACATGTCATGTACAGTCATTGAAATACAAGTATGTTATCATGAATTGAAAAAAATTAAAAAAGGGTTATAAAATTTTCATGTGCATGATTCATTATGAACACAGGGATAGGAGAAACTATATGATGGATAAGAGGTTTGCCGTATAAGGATTGATTGTATTGTTAGGGCCGGGATTTTTTTACTGCAGCGACCTGGGTAATTACTGAATCACCAATTGATATTTATCCAGAGTGGTATGTCTGTTACTATAATACTGTACGGAAATTGATTGTAGTGTTTAGCGGCATATCATAGTTCAGTGCCATGAATATTGTGGCCGGGTCCCCAGTATGCACGGGCACTTATACGACAATGGAGAATAGCGCTATCTTATCCATTAATACAGTTTTTATAATTAAATTGGACGATGACTGAGACCAATAGAATATATGATTAAATAGATAGAATAGTTATTGTCATATTTATTTATTTATCATTTATTTATGCTTGCCTTCATTTTAATTTATATATTGCCTTCATGTTAATTTATATGCACACAAACAATACTGATATAAACATACTCATGCTCACTGATATTTCTGTACTATGATAGTACACAATTTCTCTTTTTAAATGTGTTACTTGCTGGGTTTAATCCCATAGGTTTTGAACCCAGATTTGGAACATTAAGAAGGGAATCTAGCTCTAGTTGAAGACCCGTACTTCGTTAGACAGATCGAGTGACAATAGGTAAGCAAAGTACCCCTGGAGAACTTTTGTATATCTTGTTTATATTTCCTTTTGTCTGGGCACTGCTTCTCTTTTGCCTCTTTGTGTTCATATTTAAAGCAGTGTGCCATTTTATGTAATGAACTCTTTGTATAAATAAAATCATTTCAGCTTTAGACATATTATTTATTCATCTGATTGTTCCAAAATCCTGTGACTGTTGGGTTGTCTAGTGCAAGTAATAAGTAACGTCCTCCGTTTTGGAAAGCAGCTGAAAAACGGGAGCGTTACACCAGGAGAGGATGATGGGGGTGATTATGAGATAAACCCTCGTATGAATTTTAATATGAACTTTGATAGTATTAATGTAACTAATGTAGCTGATAACGAGTGGATTATTAATTAAAACATAAAGTTAGTTTATGAGCCTGCCATCGCTACAGAGTCTGAACTCTCTTGTACTTCTACCAAGGCAGATGACCTATCCGAACTTGAAGTTCTGGCGACATATCATTTGCCAATCAGGTCATCCCTCCTTTCTCCATCCAAAATAATAAAAGGACGAGACAACTTCTTTGAAGTACCTTCTCGACAGATATCTCAGAAACCTATTGTCTTCGATAAAGTGGTTGCATCACCTAACCAAAGGCAAAGTAGTGAGAGTGATGAACAAATATCACCTCAATTTCATCTATATGAGCAAAAATCCTAACAGATAATGGAGAAAATGGGTTATAATTTTACCCAGAAGCCAAGATTAAATTTTGAGAAAGGGCGACGAAATCTTTTACCCTCATTTAGACCAAGAGGGAAAAGCCTAGACTACTACCATAAGACCCGAAGGGGGTTAGGATATGTATCCACTCCTTCCACACCACAAATAAACTCGAGAAAAACTCTTCGACCGACGAAAATCTTTATCCATCAGATCACAATTTTGCTCTAAGTACCGGTGCTTGGTTTCAATCTTTAACCGCGAATATGGTTTCAGCTGCACCCGAAAGCGACGAGGAACCAATTGACAAGATGAGTCTTGTGCTAAACATATGGATGCTCTTTGGGATGTCTGTTTTGAACAACATGAAATTCCAAATTTTGGAGTGTTTTTGAGAAAATTCTTAATTAGGGCGTATTGGAGTGTTTATATATATATATAAACCAAAAATACTCTTATCTCTTTCCCCCATTCCACCCATCCTGCGGCCTTTTTTTTCTCCTCTTTTTTTGCAATTTTCTTTTTTTGCAATTTTCCCAAATTGAAGTATATTTTTCCTTTATTGTTTATAAAACTTATGAGAAACTAAATTCTAGATACATATTTGAATACCCAAAAATCTATGATTAAAATACTCTAAAATACGTAGCTCTAAAACACACATTTTAAAACACACCAAAATACTTTCCTTTTCACATCGAAGCACCGCCTAAGTGTTGGATGAAATGCCAATGCAACTGAAGTCATTAGTTATTTCTTACTAAAGTATTTAGTAATTTCTTCTTCATGGGATCCAAATGAAAAACATTTCAACACGCAAGGCACAGGTATCAAAAATAAACTGCATACTCCGACTTTGGACATCCATTGGCAAGCCAATAAAGGTCCTTTATTTGCGTGTGCCTAATTGAGTTGCGCACATCCTAGCACTCGCAATTATTCTACTGTCCATGTTGAGACTCTGTCGGGAAATCCGTTACCAAGAGTGAGTCATCTATCTAGCGTGCCTGGTCCCTTTCCCTAATCCGGACCTTCAATCCATCCTTCATCTTCATGATCAGCACGAGCTCCGGCAGCCTCTCCTTCACCTCCACCACCTGCATCTCGAACCGCTCCATCACGCTCGCCGCCACCACTTTCATCTGTATGTACGCCATGTCCTTCCCCAGGCACATCCTCGGCCCCGCGTGGAACACCGGATACTGGTACGGGCTCACTGGCACAAACACCCCATTCTCGTCCAGCCACCTCTCCGGCCTGAACTCCCTGCAGTCCGCCCCCCAGATCTTCTCCATTCGCCCCATCGCGTACGAATTGTACATCACCTGCTGGTTCTTCCTCACCTTCAACCCTCTCGGCAGCACGTCGTCCTCCATGCTCACCCGCCCCTGCAGCGGCACCGGCGGGTACAGCCGCAGCGTCTCCGACAGCGCAGCATGCAGGTAGTGCATGTCCCTCACCTGATCCAGTGTGAATATCTCATTAGTCTTCGAATTGCAATCCGAATTAGTACTCCTCTCGCGCACGCGGCGGATCTCGTCCATGATTTTGTTCGTGATGTTTGGCCGGGTGGAGATGAGCCAGAAGAACCAGGTGAGCGTGGCTGAGGTGGTGTCCCGCCCGGCCAGCACGAAGCTGACGATGATGTCGCGCAAGAACTCGTCGGAGTATTCGTCCTCGGCGATGAATCTTGAGACTAAATCATCTCCGAGAACCCCCGATTCCTTTCTTGCCTTCACTACGCGCATGGCATACTCGTGGACGATCTTGATCTTCTGCTTCAATTTCCTCTCCGATCCCAAGTCGAGCAGCCTCCTCAGCTTCCACGAGACGGGCAGGATGGTCTTGAACCGCTGCACCACGAGGTTGCAGGCCTCATCGAACGCGTTGTAGAACTCACGCCCTTCCCCGTGGTCATTGTCCCCGAGCTGCGCCGGGTCCTCGTCGAACACGACCTTGCAGACGTTGTCGAACGCGAAGAGCTCGAGCACCTGCTGCAGGTCGAACGTCTTGCCTGTGGAGGCAGCGGAGGCGAAGAAGGGGATGAGGCGGTCGACGACCTCGAACCGGACATTGGCCATGACGAACGTCCTGATCGTCTTGGTGCTGAACTCGAGGCTGGCGGTGCGGCGCTGGAGCTTCCAGCTGTCGCCGTCGGTGTTGAAGATGCCGCCGCCGAGGAGGTCGTACAGGATGTCGTGGCTGCGGTCGCCCTTGACGTAGGCGTCGAAGCGGGCCTTGAGGGTGTGCTCGACGGTGACGGGGTCGGCGGTGATGACGCCCATGGCGGTGGTGATAGTCTGATTCGGGCTGGAGATGAGGAGGTCGGTCGTCCAGTCGAGGATGCGGTGGCCGTTCTTGATCAGCTCGGTGATAGAGCTGGGGTCTTTGGATGCTGACGAGGAGGCGGTACTGGCTCGGGTGAAGTAGAAGAAAAGGGAGGTGAGAATAGGGAGGAAGACGATGGCGAGGCAGAGGAGAGGAGAGAGCTCCATTGTAAGCTGTGTTTGTTGTGGGTCGGAGATTTGGCCTATGAGGAGGAGGAGTCCACAACACTTAAATCTCCATACATTAGGGGAGAAGATGGGAGTTTTGACATTAAAGAAATGAGCTCGTGAAGATGGCAGTTTTGACATTAAAGAAATGAGCTCGTGGAAGGGGTGGGATATTAGAATAACGAGGTATTTACAAATCTGTCCATTACATCTTTGTAAATTATAATTTAGTTATTCAAATCTTTATATTTAAAATTTAGGCCCCTAATCCTTTAAGTTACTATAATTTAGTCTCAAGTTTATATTTTGGCCTGATTTTTCCGTTTTACCTATGTTTTTCTTCACTTAATTCCTTCTTTTTCTTCTTTTCTCTTTATTTACTTATTGGGTTCTTCCTCTCTATATTGAGACCAAATATATTATTCTCCACTAAATATATTAAACCTAAATATAAATTTATTCAATATAGAGAGGGAGAACCCAATAAATGAATTTATATTGAGACTTAAAGGTTTAAAATATTTAGTGAAGAATAATACATTTGGTTTCAATATAGAAAGGGAAAACCCAATAAATGAATAGAGAGAAAAGAAGAATAAGGGGGAAATCCAATAAGAATTAAGAAGAGAGAGGAAGAGAGAAAGAAAATAAAGTGAAGGAAATTAGAGATAAAACGGAAAAATTGGATTAAAATATAAACTGAGAAACTAAATTGTAGTAACTTAAAAGATTTGAGAGAATAAATTCTAAATATGAAAATTTGGTGACTAAATTATAATTTATAAAAATATAAGGGAGATATCTGTAAATACCCCTAGAATAATTGGTTGTTCTTTTCTATATGGGGGGCCTGCTGCTAATTAAGATCCATCTTGATTCGAGTGATTGGGATTCGGGGACCATCAAAGTAATTTCACGGTTAAAAAAAAAAATTAATAATAATAATAATCTATGTCTACTGGTTTGTTTAGGGAATATATATATATATATATATATATATATATATATATATATATATATATATATATATTTTCATAAGAGAAAACAGGAAATATACTGGCAGTGGAGGAAACTTCCTTCACCGTCGTTTAGGTGGTCCAATAAAATTATTACACGTGGTGTCATTTAAAAGAATTCATTTATTTGTTATCTTAAATGACGCCCCGTATTATAATTTTATTGGGCCAGCTAAGCGGCGGTGAAGGAACTCCCTTCACCGCCGGTGTATTTCCCGTTTCCTCATATATATATATATATATATATATATATATATATATATATATATATATATATATATATATATATATATATATCATGTTTTCTTAAATAATAAGAAACTTAAAACCAATTATCATTAGAATTTTACTATTGATCCTCCGTCTAGCTCCGTTGTAAAATTACTCAATGATCAGTTACTACATCAAATAGTTTATAACAGATACATCTTTCCTGGTAAGGCTTCCTTTGGGAAAAATAAAAAGAGCAAAATAATCAATAAAATAAATTGCATTAAGTATGAGATATTAGTTTGTTATTATACTTAAACTACTAAGAATAGATGAATACAATTATAGAAGAATACATATATTAATTTTCATATTGAGAAAATTAATAAGAAATATTAATTACCATCAAAGAGTTAATGAGATAAATTGCATTAATTGTGAGAAACCAGTTTGTTATTATACTTAAACTACTAAGAGCAGATGGGCACAATTACAGGAGAATACAAACTTGTACACAAATGTACTTTCTGATTCAATGAAAATTATTTAAGACAAAATATTCTCTTTACCTTCTTTTAAGTATCAGACAGGGAATGTTAGCGTAACTTTATGCCTCTTTTGGGCGAGTTTAAGTACTTTCTGGATATTGAAGTTTATCGATCAAATATAAGTATTTTTTTTATCTCACAATGGAAGTACATGTCTCTCGCAAAAAGCACGCTTCCTTTCATTGTTTTGGATTTAAGAAATTATAATAATTCTATAAAATTATTATGAAAAGAAAATAGGAAAACAAACGAGAGGACTTATATAACATCTCTCTCTTTTACGAAAGGTATGGGGGCTCTTAACGTGATTATGGAGCATCGATCTTGTAATCTATTGACGATCTGATACTTAGATTGGTCTTGAACGTGAAAATTCGATGAAGAAGGTTTTTGGCTGGCAACTTTTTGCTGTTGTCGACATACTTGTGTAGAAAATCAATTCAAAAGTCTCCCAAAATCCTTCAAAAAGATTCTCCAAAGATCCTAAAAACTTCCCTCTTGGCCCTCTATTTATAATTTTAGGGATTTCTTTTAGATATAGGGATAGTATTCCACGTCAATTTAATCTCTAAACTTGAATTTCAGTTTAATTTGAAATCTTCAATTCGGAGTAATTGGATATGACTGGAGTTAGAATTCTGGTAAAAATCCAAAAGAAAATCCTATTTGGAAACCAAATCAGCCCCGCGGGCTAGGTTATCTTCCCTGCGCGAGATTATTAGCCTCATGTACGTGAGGTTATCAGTCTTGCATGCACGAAGTTGTTTGCCTCATGTGGCCTAGTTTTTCTTGATTCCAAATTTCTCCTCATACAAGACCCCCTCTAAAATTTTCAAAATCTCATTTGTTGATTTCTAACGAGTTTTGAATACTTTGGACTTCAGCTCTTTAATTTCCATCACACAAACTTCTTTAGTACGTGGGGATATTTAGCTTCGCGAGGCTAATAGTCTCGCAGAATAATAGCCTCGCGGAAAAAAGCCTTGCGGGGCTCATAACAGCCTTGCAAAATTTTAGCGTCATTCGGCGTCATTTCTCCCCTTTAAATAGGTCTCTTCATCTTCTTCCCCTCATTCATTCTAAAGAAACTCATTCCTTTCTTCTCAAGAATTCCTTCGAAATTCCTTCAAATTCCTTCGATTTCCTTTAAATTTTTGCCTAGCACCAAAGAAAGTTGTAATTAGTCAGAGTGGTGCTTCCTCATCTTTCTGATCATCGACCGCTGGCATTGGTGGGGTTCTTTCCATTCTTGGAAGTAAAATCCTTTCCAAATCTTGTTTTCTTCCTCTTTCTTGATAAAAAACTTGATATGAAGCTTCCATAGAGGAATTTTGCCATGATTTTTAGATTAGTCGGGGTTAAGAACCTGCCATCGGCAGCAGTGGAGCTCGCCGCAAACTGCCTTCGAGCACATTTGACGTGAGGCTGTGTAGCCTCGCGTAAAGTTTCGCAAGGCTATAGCCTCGTGTTGTGCTGCGCAAGGCTATTTTAGCCTCGTGATTCTTTATTTAGAGAAATTTTTGGGATATTTGATGAGTTTCTGACTTCTTCTTTGCCTTTTTGGCAGTAAACTATACAACCTTCCTGACGATGTGTTATCAATTCGGCTTTCGAGAGGGTCCTGACGGTAGAATTCAATCTGGATTTCGTGGACCAATTTTCTCATTCACTCTAGGTAGTAGTGACGGTTGAAGAGATAGGCTATCCAGCTATAGCTCATCTACCTTGAGAGAATAGATAAGTGACACTCCCTTGAAGGTGCAAACAAAGAAGAGCTTGAGAAGCTTGCCTTTCTTTTTGGTGAATCAATACTAGTCTCAGAGGAGTCTCTATTTGAGAAAGAGTGCAAGTGGTTTCGCCAAATGAGAGATGTGAAGATGTTCATTCCGAAGATGGCAAGGAGCTGCTCGTTGACTATCTTCAAAACATCTTTGTCCCTTGCCAAATGGAGTAGAGTCTTACCAAAAACCAATACGGCATTCCCATTGGTAGCTTCGGCAGTCAGGGTCCTTATCAAAATAGCCCTAGTATTTGTCTGACCGGTTTGCTCCCGGGACGAATGGGAAAGGACTTGCCTCTCGGTGAGTCTCCTCGGCTTGCCAGTACACTCCTCAATGATTTCTTAAGGTTGAAAGGATAGTACCCTACTCATAACTTCCGCTCTCCAGTATGAATTCATTCTACCGACAGGATGTGGTGGAGCAGGATGATCAGCTTCATACTCTCCAAATTCGAAGCAATTCTGATGGCTATCGGGCTATATGGGGCTGTTAGAAATGCGCAGTATGGTCTTCCACATAGTGCCTATCACTTGTTCAGCGTTCTGGAGATATACAATTCTAAGTCCGAGACTTTCTTCACTCCTGTGGACGAACTTGACTTTACTCTCAATGAGATGTTTGAAGTCTCTTTGCTATCAATGGGGGAGCTACCATACAAGAAGATAGTTCTGATGACGAAGGAGTTGTGGTGGATGAAGAAGAAGAATTCCCAGGTGTACGAGACATATTGGGAGGTGATGTGTCACTTCTGTATCTATCAAGAAGTTTCTAGCACCAGGCATCGGGGTGTTAGCCAAAAACTATGGATTAACTATCTTTTTCAAGATGGTGATCATCCCGAGGTTATAGTGACGAAGTTGGACTCTCTCAGCCAGATTGCTACCAAGGCTCAGATAGCTAACATAAGGGCCACTTCAAATGTAGCAAAATCAGATGAAGATGAATTCAAGACAGGCACAAGTTTCCAAAACTTCCACTAACAAGCTCAAACGCCTATTTCTGATAGGGGTTGATAGTAGGATTCCTCATGCTTTGGTTAAAGTAGTGTGTCGTCCCATCCATTCCTCAAGATGCCATAGTTGTCGAAGTAGTATACCAAGCTGTTCTTCTTGCACACGGAAAGCCCCTCGAGCTCTTGCCTGCCATGGTCTGCAAGTTGCATAATGGCCTTCGGGAGCTTGCCATGGAGTTTTGCCCGGGAGGCAAAAAGAAGAAGAAGAGTAGAGGCACTGAATCTGAGGTAGACGTGCCAACTCCAAACCCCAGAGTTAAATTACCTTATACTTATCTCATGGCATGATTCGTAATGCATTGTCCAAGCCTGATGACTTTGCCCCCAGAAGACAGTAGCAGGGTCATTCATCCAGACACATGAAGGATGCAATTGGAGAAACCATTATATGTGTGCAATTCGGAAGACTATGCACAATCATCAAAACTATCACATCTACTATTACTTTCTTGACTTATCTGGCAGAGCTTACGGAGAGGAATTTAGAGATACTACCGATCCTGACTACTACACCATCCTTTCTTCTGGTTGTTTCTGGCGGTTGATCAACATTAGACTAGGGAATATGTTGTATCACCAAGAGTCGATTTGTTTTCTTGAACCATACTCTCCAGCAGATTTGCCCACCAGTTTGGGTATTCGCAGCTTTATGTTAGTAATCCCAACACTTTACTGTAATTTTAGGAAAAATTGTTCGAGAGTGCTAGAGGATAGTATCACTTCTTTGCCAGCTACACGGGAACTCACTTCGCCTTGCCTCAGAAGACTCCCAATCTTTACACGTTTCTTGGATTATGCTCTTGTTACCATAGTGCCAACACCATAACTACCTCTTTTTCGATCAACCACTTACGCATGAAGGAAATCGAAGTGTTCTATTCTCAAAAGATGAGGTGCCAAGGTTAATCAAGTTCAAGATATGGATGAGTTTATCTTCATTGGTAGTGGTGGTGATGATATCATTGTGGCTGCACCCGCAGTACCCGGTCAAGGTGACATGCCTGTTTAGGGGGATGTACCGGTTCATGCTACTGTGCCAGTTCAGTCTGACATTCCTGCACAGGTTGATGTGCCCGCACAAGTCGACATGAACACACAGGCTAACGTGCCATCTCAAACTACTGCACGTGATTGAAGAGATGCACCCACCCGAGGAGATTATAAAGTCATGGCCAAGCACACAAGATTGGCAAATGCTCGTAGTTTTACTCGTTCGGTCAAAAAGCCTCGTCGTTCCCTCACGACTGAGTTGGCCAAGAAGTTACCATCTCCTCAACGTGCCTTAGAGGTTGCAAGAAATAGCTGTGGAGGTCCTATGCCCGTGATGGCTACTCAAGAGATTGCTTCTGAAGTCGCTCCTGCCACTTCAGCAGTCATCATTGTGACCGGCGAGGGTACCATTACTATTGCTTCGCCACCGGTCATGATGTCTGGGATGGCAACTCCACCTCATAGTCTGACAACTAGATTGGTGTATTCTAGTAAGTTCAACACCTTATTTTCTTTTTGACCTCTTTTTGTCTTCGTCCTTGTGTAATGGGTTATATTTTAGGTGTCGGTTCACCAAGGCCCCGTTCTGCCTCTGATCGGTCGCTTTCATCTAAGCATGTTGATTACTCGGGCATAAGTAGCCATGGTGGTGATGAGGGTGGTGTTGCATCTGAGATAGATGCCTTTGAAGAGATCTATTTTGCTCTTTCTCCCGATACGAGCAAGCATAGTCATCTCCATCCCAAAGAGTTAGAGATAGTCATTCCTGAGAGTGTTCCTCCTCCGGCTGCATCAACTGGTCCTTCAGATATTCTTCTTTCGCATGGTCGTCATCTATGACTTGTGCCCTACTACATCTTTAGTACTCATTTATTACGCTCATTCTGCAGATGTCGGCATTTAGCCAGATAGTTTGCCAGGTGCCAGTGCTGCAACTATGGCCCCATGTGTGGTAGCAAGTATAGAGGTCATCGCCACCTCTTCGTCCACCAATATTGGCGTAGGGCCCCCGACTAGGGTGCCACTTGACTGCTCTAATGACCAGGTTCGAGCATTGGACACTCTTCGACGTGCTGACATTACTGCGATAACAGAGATTGAAGTTGCTCGTCGAAAGACGAAAATGATTACGCGGCAAGAAGAGTTTTGTCGTCAAGAGAAAGCTTGGACTGCTAAAGTTGGTCCGCTGAAGTTGGTAACCTCTAGGCAAATCAAAAGGTTATCAATGAAGAAATTGAGCAAGTAAGGCTTGAGTTCAATGCCTACCAGACTATCACTAATGCTCAAGCCATACTCGAGGTCACCCAAGCGAAGCAGGACGAGGTGTTGAAGAGGCAGGATGAACTTGTTCTGCATCATGGCCCGCTTCAACAAGAGTTTAGCATGCAGAGCAAGGCAATCGAGGAGGCCGGGACTCAAGCTACTCAATAACTAGGCATCAATGAAGACGAGTTACACCGTCAGGTGTTAGCGTCTATGAAAAGAACACGTCAGGAGACCCTTAAGGAAGCAGAGGCAAACTTAAGGGTTTTGTGCAACACTTCGTCTCCTCTTCTTTCTTTTTTGGTCTTGGTGAAGAATAAGACTGTTTGTGTTGCTTTCTCTCTCTCTCTCTCTCTCTTACTTTTTGTCTTGTGAACAAAACAAATATTTCAATTAGTTTCAATATATTGCCTTGCTTTGAAATTCTTGTGCAATGTGCTTGTGTACTTCTAATGAATGTTTTGGGGGCCTGGGGTTGATTTCATAAAAGAAGAGACCTGTTATATATGGAGTTTGTCAAAGTTGTGTCACTTCCATAACCACTTTTTTTAGATGACTTGCCGAATAACGGACAGAGTCGGGGTGAAAATCTAAATTTTGGACTTGTGGATTGTTGGTGGTAAAATTTCCAAAAAATCAGTAAAAAGAAAATAACCATGTAGAACGCGGAGCTAGCTCTGCAGCTTCGCGTTTTAGTTATTTAGCCTTGTATTTGAGTAAAATGCGGAGCTAATTCATGCTCCGCATTCTGATGCTTCTAGCTCCGCGTTAACTCTGTGTGAGCAGATTTCATTAGAACTCTAAATTGATTGAGATTGAGATTTGGGCTTATCCAATATCCAAATTGAGTCCAATCAGAATTCATATTCAAGAAATTTAAAACAAAACTAAGATACTTGATTAAAATCTTTGATGAACACAATTACCTTCCAATTCTACTTGATTGGAAACTCTCATATTGACTCAAGGCTATAAATACCCTTTTTAGGAAGCCTTAAGAGATTTTTTTTGGAGCTTTTGTGAAGTTCAAATTACACATGAGAGGCTTGAACCCATCAAAATCAGCAGAGAAGATCCAAGACCGGCCATCTTCTTCATCAAGAATGAAGACTTCCACGTCAAGATCATCAAAATGAACTACTCGATAGATCACATCGCCACATAGAGCCCACTTTTTATTGTAAAAGAGAGAGATAAGTTATAAATCCTCTTGTTTGTTTTCTTTTATTCACTTTCATTGTAATTGAGTTATTTCAATGGAAGGAAGCAAGAATTTTGCTTAGAACAAACTGGCGACCACAGTGGGAGACATCTCTTTTACTGAAAAAGAGATCATGGCGTAATCTGACGTGGAAAAGATCGGATCCGACATTAATATGCCTGTCGTGGAGATTGACAAGTAGAAATACGAGGAGTACCTCCGCTCTAAATCAGGTAATCTGATCGAAACGCGGCGTTATTATCGCGTGTGCTCCAATATCCGTAAATCGGAGAATAGGAAATCCACCGTTAAACGGAGACCTTTGGAGAGCGTAACTATGGAGCCGTCGTTTGGACAGAAAATCCCAACAGAGGATGACCTCTCTACTGCCGAAGAAGGTCTGAAAACTGGTTTGACCATAACCCAACTCCGTAATCGAAATCGGAGAATACGGAGGAAAGCCCTCAAAGCCTGTGTTAAACACGAGGCTAATGAAGTAACAAAATGCTCGCAAACTGGCTTGCGTTAATCGCAAGACCAGTCAAGATCACGTTAAATGTGAATTTATGACAAAACCAGCATGTGATTCTCCATGCGAGGCTACTGGTTCTAGACCGAAAGCCAGAAAACTTAGCATAACTCGCGTAAATTGTGAGGATAAACTTCTGATAAAGCTAGCATGTAATGGAGACTCTCCACGCAAGGCTAAAACAGAGTTTAGTGTAAATTGCGAGGCCAATAAAACTTGCTTTAATCGCAAGACTCCTTACCATCACGTAAATCGCGAAGACAATTATCAGACTTGCGTTAATCGCAAAAATCACATTAAACGCGAAGATATAACTTGCGTAAATCGAAAGAATAAGCCAGCGTGCAAAAATTCTCCTCAATGCGAGGCTAAAATTCTAGAAGTTAAACTTCTGTAGAAATACCAAGCCAGCGTAAAATGCGAGGCTAGCCTAAAACGCGAAGCTGGTGTCTAGCTCCGCGTAAAACAACCTGAATATAAAATCAGGGTTGGTAATCGCATTATTGGACAAAAACTTGACATCAATGACTCTGAAAAACTTCAGTGGGCCTCAGGACCCTCTAAACAATCAAGTGGGCCCCACGATTCTGTATCTAAGGTCACTGACCTCAGAAAGTACTTAACAAAGAAGAGGAATATAAGTCAAGTACAACCAGACTTTAATTGTCACTGTGAGCAGCTTATGACAGCAATATCTGCTGTACTGAACAAATATTGCTGCAATAAGAAAAGGGTGTCGGTATTTGACCGATTAACCGAGTCAGAGAAACACCCTGCAAAGAGGACAAAAGGTGCTCTTCGAAAGATTAAAGAAAAAGAACGGAAAACAGTGACTTCCAACATGGTTGGAAAGGGTAAGAAAGTCATAGATAAAGAGGATGATTCAGAATCAAGTGATGAAAAATTTCATCATCTTACCCGACTTAAATCAGGTGCTGTCGCCCCTCGAAATTATAAGAAACTCGTAAAAGGTTCCTGTGATGACGATAGTGACAACTCGGCTATAGCCTTACCTCGCTCTTCTGCGTCTTCTCGACCACAAAAGTCAGCATCACATATGGTGGATAAATCTGACGACATTGATCAAAAATTGGAGGCCCAAGAACAAATGATCCGAGATCAATAGAAAATGATCGAGGATCTCAAAATGATACTCTTAAAAGTAGTCGAGAACATCCAAATAGTCGAAGATAAAACTAAAACTTCTTCCTTGGAAAAGCTGCAAAGAAAGACGAGGAAATACCATTCAAGACGAATGAAGAAACCAAAGAAGAAAAAACTTATTCGACATATGAGAATGATGATAAGTATTCTTTCCATAATTCTCATGAAGAAAAAATCGAAAAATTGCAGAGCCAACTTGATGCCCTAATTCACAAGAAGGAATTGAAAGAATCGGGGGTTTCCAGACCATACCCACTTAAGTGGGATTTCGCACCATACTCCGAAAAATATAAACCGCTCAAGTTAGAACCGTATGACGGGAAAGGATCCCCCAGTCAACATATATATTACTTCTTATCTCAAGCAGGAAATTTAATGGGTAATGTCCAGTAATAACCAAGGTATTTGCAAGTACTTTGCGAAGGTCTGCTTTTACATGGTTTATACAGTTGCCCCTAAGTATTATCAATATCTGGTATGACGTTGAAAAGCACTTTCTTGCATGTTTTTTTGATGATGATAACAAAATATCGGTTCATTCCCTCCTTGCAACAAAGCAAGGGGAACAAGAAACAGTGAAAGATTTTATAGAAAGGTTCCGGGAGAAGTCCGGGCATTACAAATACGGAATGGTCCAGGAAACTCTAGTAGAGACTTGCAGGAACAACTTTAAAACTAATGTGCTCGTAAAAATGGGAGCCGTAGAATCTAAGACTTGGAAAGATTTGCTCAAATAAGGAGAGCAAGTAGAGGACTTGATTCGCCGGGTTGAAGAATCTCGTGGAACAAGAAATCTTTCAAATAACAAATCGCACTCACAAAATAATAATAAGAGTAAGGAAAAAAGCGGTGATGGCATTTGACACCGCTCCAAAGTAAACGATGTCGGTGAAAAATTCCGAAAAAGCAAAGCAGATTCACGAATTTGGAGACAGAAGAAGCCCGCAACTCATCAGGTCCGCGAATCTAAGAAACTGAGGTCCGCGAATCTAAGAAACTAAGGTCCGCGAATTAGACGACGGAACAGGTTCACGAATCTAAATCTGAGACTTGCGACACTACCCATAGCTTTCGGGTGGGGGTTTAATACAAAGTCACTTGACCCGAACAGAAGAATTGCCACCTTGGATCGTGGGAATAACTGCCAAACGAATGCAGCGGCGTTACTTCAATCGTAGGAATAACTACCTAACGAATATGGCGGCACTTCTTGAGTAGTGGGAGCTAACGGTCGAGCAAATATGGCGGGACGTTACTCCAAAGCCCCCTATAAAAAGCGGGAAGCGAAAAAGATACACACAGACAGAGACGGACGTCTTCTCCCAAAAGTTATCCCTTGTAATCAAGAGTAAAGAGCCCCTTTTTTCTTTTCCTTTTAGCCAACTGAGAGATATTGTACGAAGTATCAACGGAGAGCATGATCGTCCTCCATAGCTACCTAGAAACCCAGCCTTAAACAAAGAGGAAAAGCTATTTTCCTCATCTTCTGTAAACGGAAAACTGTCCGATTATAACCCTTTTATTAAAAATACTTAATACTTCGATATAAAGAGCGTGCAACTTTCATGGCGAACAGAAGATTGGCGACTCCACTGGGGACTACCATCACCTCCGGTGACTTGGTGGTGGCTCAATCCGACAACATTCCAGTTGGTAGTATGGTCGACTCGCTCACCATTTCCGTCGACCAGGAAAGGTATGAAGAATTTCTTTCTTCAGGCTCCAAGAGCCCTACTTTCCTAAGGGGATACTATAAAATCTCCAAGGGGTCAATTACCAAGGAGATGGCAATAGCCCAGTTGAGGGAATCAATAGACCAAGATAGTCCAAAATCCCCTTCCTTAGCAACGGGCTCTCTGCCAGTTCCGATAAAGACTCTTGATCTCTCAAGCGAAGTGGACCAAAGTCCCCGCTTCAACAAGAGGAAGCAACCACCGCCCGCTCCGCAAAGTTGTCATGCAGAGAAGGAGATTCCTCTCACTCGTACAATGAAAAGAAACCTGAGGAGAAGCAAAGCTCGTGCCCTTTACAGGAACGCGCAACAAAAGGAAACTGCCAACTCTTCTCGGCAGAAACCTACGATCCAAATATGGAAGCCTAAGGGCGAGGTTGGTCAAAATGCAGAAGGATTCATTCACGTTTCCTACAGGAAGCGGAGTGAACCCGTCAAAGTTGTCCATGATCAACGCGGAGCATACATTCGCGTCCCAAGGGGAAAGTCTGAAGAAGCTCGCGAAGCTCAAATTCGCAGAAGGTGCATGCCTATCCGCGAGGCTGAAACTCCACCGTCCTTGAAGTTATCTCTCACAAATGAGCCCATCACAAAGGACTCCGGTGCAAGAGATCTTAGGAAACTTCTAAACAGAAGAAGAGAAGAATCCCATGTATCTTAATGCCACTGTGAATGACTGATCAATGCAGTACTGTCTTACTGTCATTGCTCAACTCATGCCCGATCCTCGGTGTTTTGTCGATTGTCGTCTCCATCAACATCGTCATCCCAATCGGCAAAAAGGAGACGACGTGGGCTCGAGTTTTTTGAGCAGGAATACCCCGCGATGACCTCCAACATGATAAGCATTGGAGAAAAGAAGAAGAAAAAGAAGGCGAAGAAAATCTCCGAAGAAGAAGCTTCTGACCCAGAGCTCTCTTCGAGTTCGAAAGACCCATCCAACGAAGAGCGAGGAGTTTTTCGACACACCCGACTCAAAAGTGGGGTGGCGATCCCTATGAATTATAGACAGATGGCGAGGATCTCATCTGATGAAGAAGATATAGCCAAGTCTGTTATGGCTGAATCACAGACGCCTGATTCATTCTTAAAAGACTCCTCTCCATATATAACGCAGAACAATGTCTCAGAAGAGTTCATGTGGAGAATGGAGGAGCAAGATAGGCATATCCAGCAACAGCAGAACACCATCAGCGAGTTTAAAGATATGCTAAACGTTCTGATGGAGTTAGAAAAAGCTAAACTGAAGAATGCAGGAAAGAAGACCGAAGAAGAAGGTCATGGTCCTCATAACAATCGAGAAGAAGAAAACATCATAAAGATGATGACGACCGCTCCATGCACCAGGAGGGAAACGCAAATACTGTCTGGATGGAAAGCTTCCAGAACCAACTGAATGCCCTCATACATAAGAGGGACCTACAAGAACTGGGTGTAGTAAGGCCATATCCCATGGAGTGGGAAATGGTGCCGTTCCCAGAAAGCTACAAACCGTTGAAGCTCAAATCTTTTGATGGTAGAGGATCGCCAAACCAACACATCTACTATTTTAAGTCGCAAATAGGGCATTTATCTGGAAATGACCATATTATTACAAGAATATTTGTTAGTACCTTAACCAGGCTAGCTTTTGAATGGTTCCAGAGATTAGAACTGGGGACCATCAATTCCTGGAGCGACATGGAGAAAGCCTTTCTCACTAGATTCTATGAAGATGATATGGAGGTGTCAATACCGACGCTTCTAGCCACTAAACAAAAGAAAGGAGAGTCAGCCCGGGACTTCATCAAAAGGTTCCGGAATGATTCTCTCAGATGTCTGCATGGGATGCCAAAAAACACCCTGATAGAAACCTATCGACATAATTTATCGACCAAGGTTCTAGCCAGAATGGAGGCGGTGAAGTCCTCAACTTGGAAGGATCTCGCCCTACAAGCTGAAGAAGCTGAAGAAATCGTGCAAAGGCTTGAAGAAGAAGGAGGCGAGGAGAAACCGAAGCGAAGTGGCGATAACAGCTATAAGTCCCGACCCCGAGGGTATAAGGGAAAGGAAACAATGGTCACTGATGCACCACAACCCGCGAAGACTCCCCGAAACTTCATCATCAGACGCGAGTGTTACAAAAGCAATACTCCTTTAAGGATGAGCACACGAAGACTATCTTCAACCTCCTCATAAGTAAGAAAATGCTGAAGTTGCCAGAGTCTAAACGTCTAGAGGAAGCTGGGAAAGTTAATAATCCTAACTACTGTGTCTACCATAGGATCATTAACCACCCCACCCAAAACTGCTACATCCTTAAAGACAAAATTCAAGTCTTAGTAGACGCTAATGTCATCAAGGTTCAAGAGCACCAGAAGAAGGTGACTGCAAATATGGTGACCGTCAAGTCGCTAAAGCGCCCCACTGGATAGAGTCAACAGTTCAAAATGGAGTGCAACCTATCCATAAAGGCACGATGCAAGTCGTAAATTTTGATCCATACCAACAGCAAAAGAAAGGACTATTTCCCTTTGAAACTGATAAGGGGGAGATACTATGGGTATATCCTGATTTCCTAAATGATGAACAATGGAGTTCCAGTTCATTTGGGAAGAAGCGAAGAGAGAGGGTCTTCACCTCTTATGTCGTTTCCGTAATTCCCGAAGACGATGAGATCATTCCTGCTCTGACCGATTCGGAAAAAGAAATCGGAAATTCCTTGGTCGCCGATGCAGACCCTCCCTCCGCGGGGACCCGTTCGGGAAAAGATTACTTAAACAATTACGGCCAAACAACGGGTTATCAACCATCTCCAGATAAAGTCAAGCAAAAGGAGCTGAAGTTTAACAAAGCTCTAAGGATGAAGGGAAAAGAACTTGCGGAAGACTCGCGAAAGTCATTCCAATTCGACATCCTAACACAGTTTGCCAATATCCCTGCAAGGATAACCTTGTACGAGTTCCTGAAGCTCTCCAAATCTACTAGGGAAGCTTTAAGAGAAGTTCTGCAAGATTCGGAAGTGTTCTTGGTGCAAATACCAGAGATGATTGAAGATAGAGAGTCTCTTTGCGCGACATGTCACCAGATCTCTGGTAAAAACATCCATTGCGTCACCTTCTCTCCGGAAGATATGCAAGTCATAAACAATAAGCATCATTGCCCTTTGTATTACAAGGGATATATAGGATCTACGGAGATTGATCGTATTCAAGTTGATCCAGGCTCGGCCTTGAGCATCATGCCACGAAGGATGCTGCGATATCTTGGAGTACTGATGAACAAATTAGCCGCAACCAACACTACTATCTTCGGGTTCAATGCTAACGTTAGTAGACCCGTGGGTAAAATAAAGCTCAAGTGTCAAATCGGCGACCTGAAGACGGAAGTCATGTGTTACGTGATAGATGCGGACACATCATACAATCTGCTATTGGGGAGACCCTGGATCCATAGCAATTTAATCGTGCCCTCCACGTTACACCAATGCAAGAAGTATGTCGACGAAGACGCGAACGTGAAGACGCTCATTGCAGAAAAACAACCCTTCAAAGGAGTTGAAAACTACTTTACTGACGCATTGCTGTATCAAGATGCGTTTGGCGTCGCAGATCGGCCCGTTCAGGATGACTCTGATAGTGGCGAAGAGGCTGATACAGAATCAGGATCTGAAGATTCGGAATCCGAGGATATAATTTGGGATGGTGAGCCCATTGTGTTAAGCCTCGAAGGCCTTGATGTAAATAACTCTGTTCACTCTGATGGTGAATGGGTGATAAATAAAAATCTGGAATTTGTTTATTCTTCTGGTGTTGATTCTGAGCCCACAAGCACTAGCACAGATGCATTTAGCGACTGTGTAAAAGAGATATATTTTCTGACTTCCTTCCAAGCACCTATCCGATCATCCTTATATGAATTAAGTGATGACGTTGAAAGTGCTGACCAAGCTGTTTTTGAGGTCCCTCCTAAAAACGGAACCCAAAATACCATAATATTTGGAAAAGTAAGTCACGGAGCAAAGAGAAATGTTCAGATTCTGAGGAAGAACAGGGAAAACCCGAGTTCTTCCATTATGATGAAAATTCCCGTGGAATAATAAAGAAAATGGGATACAATCTGGCCGAAGGCAGGGGGTTGAATTTCGAAAAAGGAAGGAAGACAATCCTTCAACATTTTATCCCCGAAGGAAAGACGCCAGACTATTACCAGAAAACCGGCAGGGGGTTGGGCTACGTCACCACTTCCGAGGCCTCCTCAAGCGACAAGGCTGAGGAAAGACAATACATTCATTCGTCAAAATCATCATGCTGCGATTCAGATGTCAGCATAGGTGCGATTTTTCACGAGGTATCCGCAAACATGGCTTCCGCGATCCACGAATACGAAGATTTGAAGGAAACCTCACCAGTAAAAGACGACCCTTGGGACAAACATCTTAATATGAAGTGGGAGATTCAGTTTGAACAGCGGGAGCCCCCAACTGAAAATAAAGTGATCTAAATTAATATGGGAGATGAAAAGAATTCTAAACCCATATTTATAAGTGAGAACCTATCCTCGGAAAAAAAGAAAGAATTGATATCCCTCGTCCGCGAATACATTGATATTTTTGCTTGGAGTTATGAGGAGATGCCAGGGTTGGATCCAAGCGTGGCGGTTCACAAATTGAAAATCTGACCAGAAGCTAAGCCACTAAAGCAGCAACAACGAAGATTCCGCCCAGAAATCATGGAAGCTATAGAAGCTGAAATCAAAAAATTGACCGTGTCAGACTTCATTCGCGAGGAACAGCACTCTGATTGGGTCACAAATATAGTTCCCGTGACCAAGAAAAATGGAAAAATCCGAGTCTGTATAGACTTTAGGGATTTGAATGAGGCTTGCCCCAAAGAAGAATTCCCATTAGCCATCACTGATATCATGATAGATAATACTTGTAGGTATGAGCGCATGACGTTCATGGATGGATTCTCGGGATATAATCAAATAAAGATGTATCTCGATGATGAGAAGCATACGTCCTTCAGGACACCACTCAGAGTATACTGCTATACAGTCATGCCCTTTGGCCTAAAAAACGCAGGTGCTACGTATCAACGCGCCATGCATGCAATTTTCCAGGAGCACCTCCAGAAAACAGTGGAGTGCTACGTAGATGGCCTAGCAATTAAAAGCAGAAATAAAGAAAATCACTTGAAATTTGAAGACAGTGTTTGACCTCATGAGGAAGCACCAGCTCAAGATGAATCCAGCTAAGTCTTTCCTGGGGGTCTCTAGTGGAAAATTCCTCGGCTTTGTCATAACTTCGAAGGGAATACATCTTGATCCAGATAAAGTCAAAGCTATCCAAAACATACCACCTCCCCATAACCTCAAAGAGTTAAGAGAATTACAAGGCAGGCTGGCGTACATTCGCAGATTTATATCAAATTTATCTGGTAAATGTCAACCTTTCACCAGATTAATGAGGAAAGGAGTATCGTTCATCTGGGATGACGCATGCCAAAAGGCTTTTGAAGAGATCAAACAATATCTCACGAAGCCGCCAGTGCTCGTGTCCCTAGTTTCGGGAAGGCCTTCCAGTTATATGTAAGGGCTATGGATCATTCATTGGGCGCTTTGCTAGCATAGAAGAATGAGTCAGGCCACGAGCAAGCCATTTACTACCTCAGCAGAATGATGATCGGGGCGGAACACCGGTATAATCCCGTGGAAAAAGAATGTCTAGCGTTGGTGTTCGCAATACAGAAAATGCGACACTACTTAGTTGGACAAACTATCCACGTTGTATCGAGAGTTAACCCTCTGAGAATATTAATGACTAAACCCGGATCATTAAATTCAAGACTATCCAATTGGGACATTTTGCTATCACAATATGATATGCACTTTGTCCAACAGAAGTCTATCAAAGGACAGGTCGTGGCCGACTTCTTGGCCGAACATCCAGTCCCGACATCCTCGAGATTTTATGAACAAATTCCAGGAGAATTGGAGGAACGGGATTTAATTCCAGAAAAGGATGGTTCGAGAAGGTCTTCCGTGTCGAATACGGTTTCGAAAGGTGTATGAAAACTTTTCTTTGATGGTGCCTCCCGAATGGGATCCAAAGGAAAGACAACAGCGGGGGTGGGAGTTGTTCTCGTCTCTCCTCGCAACCACATCATTCTTCAAGCTTACTCATTGATAAGCTCGTGCTCTAACAACGTCGCAGAATACAACGCCCTCCTAATCGGCTTAAGAATAGCCAAACGACTGGGGGTAAAAAGTATGAACTGCCCAATGCTGTCAAGGCAACGGGAAGAGAATAAATTTCTCGCCAACCCTACCATGCTGGAGGTAAAAAAAGTATGAATTGCCCAATACCGTCAAGGCAACGGAAAGAGAATAAATTTCTCGCCAACCCCACCATGCTGGGGATAAAAAAAGAATGAACTGCCCAATGCCGTCAAGGCAATGGGAAGAGAATCAGTTTCTCGCCAACCTCTTCATGTTGGGGGTAAAAGTATGAATTGCCCGATGCCGCTAAGGCAAAGGGAAAAGAAATGTTTGGAATTTAAGCCCAAACAAAATTCTCGACAACTCACCATGCTGAGGGTAATAGCATGGCTAGCTCGACTCAAACGGTAATTGGTAAAGACTAATCAAATCCGTTGATAGTTGGGAGTTTGCTAAAAATCCTAATCAGATAAATCTCTTGTCACGTTAAGATTTCACCTCTGACAACAAAACTTTTCTCGTCATTTTTCTTCAACAGAGCAAGTGACACTCCAAAATATTCGTCAAGTTAAAATCATAACTCTGACATCATAATTCAAAATCAAATGAGATAAAATCTGATTAAATCTCCTGTCATGTTAAGGTTTCACCTCTGACAGAAAAGAAAACTCACACTTCATCAAGTTCAATATTACAGCTTCTGATAAATTTATTTTTGATATCGTTAAGTTAAAAATTACCTCTGGTGAATCAGATTTTCCTTTTTCCAAAATTTGCCAAGTTAAATATTACCTCTGGCGAACCAGAATTCTGGAACCCGGATCGCGGGTCAGATATGGATTGTGTAAATCCGCAAACCATTTACAGAAGCAGAAACTCATGCTCGAGTTCGGGGTCTTGAGCGGAAGATCAAATTTGGCTTGAGTTCCACCTGCGACGAAGTGAAACCAAGCTCGAGCTCCCTCAAGAACATTCCCAACAAAGCTTAATTCTCTGTTGGGTTTACCAACGTAAAGTTGATCATACCCAAACTGTCGGGCGAAGCGACTCGGATAGTAAGGTTCTATACAGCAAAGGTTCCCCAAACAGAGGACCAAATGTCTGTGACGGATGTTTATCAACCACCAGAAACATCCCGAGGATAGGGTGGTATATTTATCAGCGCCAGCAGCGTCCGAGAATTCTTCCCCGTATCCAGCATTCAGGAAGTATGGGAAACATCTGAACAACTCAAAAGTTGAGAAATGACGAAGGGTTTTGCGGATCGCGGCCATGTAGCCTCCCTTCCACTGCGACCTCTCATAGTGCTGCACTTTGGGAGCACTTAAGTCAATCTTTGAGTCTGCAGGACTCATCAGAGTAGGGCAATGTAGAACCAACCAAGCCATCAAATAAATATAAGGGAGTTCTACACGCGTATTAGGAGTCTTGATGACAAGGTCTCCTTTCTTTCTCGGCTCCTTCTTCACATTGCAGAATTTATCAGATATTCTTCTCAATCCACTTTAGATACTGCACACCATAGCAGGCAACAAACTGAGTCGCCTACCCAACGCCAGTAGAACGGCTGGGTATACGGCCCCAAGGGGTATGTTTTCCTGCGAAGGAATAACACACTTTTTCAACCAAACCAACAAATAACCCGCCAAGAAGGCAGGGTCAGATAAGGGTTGAAGGGCTTGATAATGAAAACTCTCGAAGGACGTCCCAGTTTTGAAAACGTCCTCGTCAGCTTCGGCAACATAAGCATCTGTCCCAAAACTTGCAATTCTTCTCTCAACCTCCTTTTTAGAAACTGGAGAAAGGCGAATGAAGTTCAGATTACTCCTAGAAAAATTAGGCAGGAGATATTACAGCCACTTCTTTGGCTTCAAACTATGAGTGCCCGATGTGTGGGTGCATATATGATAATGGCAGAGCAATTCCCAGTAAGTATCAAAAGCCAAAGGATCCTGAGTCTTCAGCAGATGGAGTTCTTCTCCAGTAGGGACGTACTCTTCATACGGGATGTCTCCCATGAGCAAGCCCGAGACCTCATGCATCTCATGGAGGGCGAAACCCAATTCGCCTCGAGGGCAAAAGATTATACAAGTATCAGGATTGTACAATTCCAATAAAGCAAAGAAATAGAATCTGCTGGCGGGAATGCCATGATGAACAGCCCTGATGGCGCGATACAGCCCCACATGATGAAGCGGATCTCTAAATGATCGCAGAAAGAAGTCAATCAAGACCGCCCACTCTCCTTTTGAAGAACAGTGAACCCATCCAGGGGAACGAAAATCCTGAACAGGAAACTCTCCTTGTGCATTGGTAAAACGGTGCAGGAAAGTCTGCGCGATTATAGGAACCTCGCCTCTAGGGAGATCGTGTTTAAGCAATCCCGGCAGCAATCCGCGAAAGCTCTTTCCAGTACCACGAGGAAAAGCACCTTGAGCATTAAAGCCCCCAAACAAGATACCGTCTTGTGGCCTGTTTATGTGCTAGTCCATTCGCCTGGGCACAGAAAGGGATTGAAAGAATAAGAATGGATAAGATCTCTCCATATTGGGGAGAAACAAGTGGCGACCTTCAACTTGGCGAAACCACTTATAATCGCCATCTTCCAAACCACTATCGGGCATTGAAATATGGTCCCCAAACAAGAAGACATGTTTGAGCAACGGAGACCGATTATCTCCTTCGAAAGATACATTGGTCATCAACTTTCGCAATGTTGAGCGAGAAGGGTGGAGAATCTTGTCTGCTCTCTCTTGGTTATCTGAAACTGTACAATGGGGAAAGACATGACCAAATCTGAACTCTTTCTTCCCATCATAACCGTCAGAATATCCGAAATAATGATCCTTTAGCCAAGGATTCAAGGCATAATCAACTAAAAAAGACATTCATATTCAGAGATAAGAAGAAAAAAATAAGAAAAGGGACTGCCTTCCGAATTTTTTTACTTACCTCCGATCAAAGGTTCCTGCCGAACCACTATCGAACTAGAAGTTGCTCAAGAATCTTGACAACCACTGGCAGCAGTATCAGAGGAAGAAGGTTTCTTCGGCATCTTGTACAGAGGGAGAAAATCCTTCGCACAAAGAATCAAAAGCTATTGGAGCTTGAAGACGAGAAGTCTGAGGAGTCCAAACGAAGAACTAAGATTTCAAATTTCTTAAGATAAGGGCAATCTCTCTCATAAAGTAGAGGTTATATAGCAGATGATTTGACGGCCGAGATACCTAGACAGATGTGATATCTGGCTTGAATCTCGTGAATACCTTTTCATTTAATACAGCTCAGAGAAACGTCTCAATTCTGACGTCGCAGAAAAACAACCGCCTGCCAGCCTTCCCACAAAAAGTTCGCGACCCTAATACAGAGTCGGTTTCTCCTCAAAAAGCGAAGTTCGCGACCCTAATACAGAGCCGCTTTCTTCTCAAAAAGTGAAGGTTCACGACCTTAATGAAGAGTCGCGCCCCTTCCAAAGACAGTTTGCAATCCTAATACAGAGTCGTTTGCCGCTGTCAAGATGAAGAGTGCGCCTCTAATACAGAGACGTGTTCCTTCCGAAGACAATTTACGACCCTAATACAGAGTCATTTTCTACTCCAAGATGAAGGCTCGCGCCCATAATACAGAGACGTGTTCCTTTCGAAGATAGTCCGCGACCCTAATATAGAGTCGTTTTCTACTCAAAGATGAAGGCCTGCGCCACTAATATAGAGACGTGTTCCTTCCAAAACAAGGCTCGCGCCTCTAATACAGAGACGTGTTCCTTTCAAAACAAGGCTCGCGCCCCTAATACAGAGATGCGTTTCTTCCAAAACAAGAGTTCGCGACCCTAATACAGAGTCGTCTTCCACTCACAGATGAAGAAGTCGCGCCCCTAATACAGAGACGTCTCCCTTTAAGAGCAAGAAGCAGTAGTCGCGCTAATACAGAGCACAAACTTCAAACAAACGCAACGGAAGTTCTAATACAGAATATTATATCCAAAGTATTCCGAAACTCCTCAAAGAATCATGAGAGTTTTGGAAACTTTGGAGGGGGTTTTGTCGGCGAAAAATTTCAGAAAAGCAAAGCAGATCCACGAATTCAGAGACAGAAGCCCACAACTCATCAGGTCCGCGAATCTAAGAAACTGAAGTTCACGAATCTAAGAAACAGAGGTCCGCGAATCAGACGATGGAACAGGTTCGCGAATCTAAATCTGAGATTCGCGACACTACTCATAGCTTTCGGGTGGGAGTTTAATACAAAGTCACCCGATCCGAACAGAAGAATTGCCACCTTGGATCGTGGGAATAACTGCCAAACGAATGCAGCGGCGTTACTTCGACCGTGGGAATAACTACCTAACGAATATGGTGGCACTTCTCGAGTAGTAGGAGCTAACAGTTGAGCAAATATGGCGGGACGTTACTCCAAAGCCCCCTATAAAAGGTGAGAAGTGAAAGAGATACACACAGACAGAGACGGACGTCTTCTCCCAAAAGTTACCCCTCGTGATCAAGAGTAAAGAGCCCCTTTTTTATTTTCCTTTTAGCCAACTGAGAGATATTGTACGGAGTGTCAACGGAGAGCAGAATCGTTCTCCATAGCTACCTAGACACCCAGCCTTAAACAAAGAGGAAAAACTATCTTTCTCATCTTCTGTAAACGGAAAACCGTCCGATTGTAACCCTTTTATTGAAAATACTTCGATATAAAGAGCGTGCAACTTTTGTGGCGAACAAACGAATCCTCCAAATCCAAGGCCTCAAAACCAAAAAGGCACAGGTCAAAATAGGCCCCGATAAAAAAGGACATATACTTTCAAAGCAGAACAGACGCCCATACTATTCCACCTTCTCCTCAGGAAGGGAATGTTAAAGTTACCGAAAAATTGAAAGCCAGAATATGCAGGGAAAACTAATGACCCTAATTACTGTTTATACCACCGGAACGTCAGGCACCCGACCAAGGACTGTTACCCTCTTAAGAACAGGATTCAGACATCGATAGAGGCTGGAGTTCTGACGCTAAAAGAGAAGCAGAAAAAAGTTACCGCCAATATGGCGACCCTGGTTGTAGGAACCCATGAGTTTCCTGCAGGAGTAACTCTGGTACCCTCAGAAAAACTAGTCGTAAAGAATTATGACTTGCATGAGATGGCACATAAAGGATTTACCCCTGTAACGACACAAAGAGGGAAAGTCATGTGGGTTCATCCAGATCTTTTATAGGATGAACAATGGACCGCATCAAATAGTCAAAGAAGGAAGCGGACTAGTAATACTATTTCCACAAAAATTAAAGAAGAGTACATAATTGTGAATGCACTGACAGACTCTGAAGAGGAGGCCGAAATTATGGCCACTCACCAAGATGAGGCAGGACCCTCTGACACTCAATCCGGCAAAGCTTATCTCAAAGACTATACAAGAGTAGACCCTAAAGATATATATGGGGAACCTGCGAAGCCTGCAAAGCAGAAAGGACTTCGTTTCCAAAAGAATCTAAAGAAAGATAAAGAACCCAAAGACGCCTCATTCAAATTTGACATTATAGCTCAGTTGGCTAATATCCCAGCTCGAATTACACTCTATGAGTTACTATGATTATCGAAATCAACTCGAGAAGCACTGAGGGAGGCCTTGGCTGATTCTGAATCTTTCCTGACACAGATTATCGAGCCAGCCAATGAGGAATGGGATTCCTGCCCCCGCTATCATTAAGTGAGGAGGCAAGTCCCGCAGATAACTTTCTCCCCAGAAGACATGCAAGTGAGAAATATAAAGCACAATAGACCTTTATATTTTACCGGATATGTCGGATCTACGAAACTAGACCGCATTCAAATTGATCCGGGGTTTGCGCTAAGTGTCATTCCAAGAAGATTAATACAGTTACTGGGAATTTCACCCCATCGCCTTACACCGACAAACACCACGATATATGGGTTCAATGCTAATGATAGTTGTCCTCTCGGGAAGATCTGACCCCGATGTCAGATCAGAGATTTGAGGACAGAAGTTACGTGCTATGTCATTGACGCAGACATGTCCCATAATATTCTGTTGGGACGACCGTGGACTCATGCCTATATGATAGTCCCATCGACTCTCCATCAATGCATGAAATACTGTGATGAGAAAAGAGAAGTCCGGACATTAATTGTAGATAGGCAACCATTTAAAGGGTTGGAAAATTACTTCACTAATGCCATGCTATATAAGTTGGCCCATGAGGTCCCCTATGAGATCCTCAAAGAGTCTGAAGAACCCGACAACAACGGTAATGAGGCGGATACTGAATATGAATCCCCAGAAGAGGATGATGGGGGTGATTATGAGATAAACTCTCGTATAAATTTTAATATTAACTTCAATAGTATTAATGTAACTAATGTAGCTGATGATGAGTGGATTATTAATGAAAACGTAAAGTTAGTTTACGAGTCTGCTGTCGCTACCGAGTCTGAACCCTCTTGTACTTCTACTGAGGCAGATGACCTGTCTGAACTTGAAGTTCTGGCGGCATATCACTTGCCAATCAGGTCGTCCTCCTCTCTCGGTCCAAAATAACAAAAGGACGAGATCACTTCTTTGAAGTACCTCCTCAATAGGAATCTCAGAAACCATTTGTCTTCAGTAAAGTGGTTGCATCGCCTAACCGAAAGTAAAGTAGTGAAAGTGATGAGAAAACATCACCTCAATTTCACCTATATGAACAGAAATCCCGACAGATAATGGAAAAGGTGGGTTATAATTTTACCCAGAAACTGGGATTAAACTTTGGAAAAGGGCGACGAAATCTTGTACTCTCATTTAGGCCAAGAGGGAAGAGTCCAGACTACTATTATAAAACTCGAAGGGGGTTGAGGTATGTATCCACTCCTCCCACACTGCCATATAAATTCGAAGACAACTCTTCGACTGACGAAGATCTTTATCCATTAGATCACTATTCCGATCTAACTACTGGCGTTTGGTTTCAATCTCTAACTGCAAATATGGTTTCAGCCGCACCAGAAAGCGTCGAGGAGCCAATTGATATTCAAGATGATTACTGGGCTAACATATGGATACTCTCTGAGATGTCCGTTTTGAACAGCGTGACCCGCTCACAGAAAATAAGCTATTACGAGTTAATATGAGACCGGAAGAGAATCCAAAACCCATTTTTATAAGCAACACACTAACTCCCTTAGAAAGGAGGAACTCGTATCCCTTATTAAGGAATACATAGATGTGTTCGCATGGAGTTACGAAGATATGCCCGGGCTCGATTCTCAGATTGCCACACACCAATTAAATATTAGATAAGACGCTAAGCCAGTCAAACAACAACAAAGGCATTTTCGACTAGAATTAATAGAGGCTATAGTTGCTGAGGTTAGAAAACTCATAAATTCAGGATTTATTCGTGAATAACAACATCCTGACTGGGTGGCCAATATATTGCCAGTTCGTAAGAAGAATGGCAAGATCCGGAGATGCATCGATTTTCGGGATATAAATACTACATGCCCTAAGGACGAATTTTCACTCCCAATTACTGATGTAATGATTGATAATACATGCGGTTATGGGAGGATGTCCTTTATGGATGGCTTTTTGGGCTATAACCAGATTAAAATGCACCCAGAATCTAGATGATGAGAGGCACACAGCTTTCAGAATGCCGTTGGGGGTATACTGTTATACAGTGATACTCTTTGGGTTAAAGAACGCCGATGCCACTTATCAGAGCGCAATGAGCATTATATTCAAAGAACATCTGTGTAAAACTGTAGAATGTTACGTAGATGACTTGGCGGTCAAGAGCAAAAGTAAAGAAGACCATCTTCAAGATTTGAAAACGGTCTTTAATCTCATGCGAAGACATCACCTGAAGATGATCCTGCTAAATCTTTCATGGGGTATCTAGTGGAAAGTTCCTCGGATTCGTAGTTACTTCAGAAAGAATTTTCCTTGATCCCGAAAAAGTAAAAGCGATCAAAGAAATTCCGCCTCCCCAGAACCTTAAAGAGCTGAGAGGGTTATAAGGAAAGTTGGCATATATTCGTCGCTTTATCTCTAATTTATCAGGACGATGCCAACCGTTCTCTAGACTCATGAAAAAGGGGTTTCCTTCATATGGGACGAAGCATATCAACAAGCATTTGATGATCTTAAAAAATATCTTACAAAACCCTCTGTCCTCATGGTACCTGTCCCTGGAAAACCGTTCCTTATATATGTAAGGGCAATGAATAACACAATAGGAGCATTACTTGCTCAATATAATGAGCAGGGTCATGAACATGCTCTTTATTATTAAAGTCATACAATGATGGGAGCCAAGAATTGATATACCCGAATTGAAAAAGAATGTTTAGCCCTAGTGTTTGCTGTCCAGAAAATGTGACACTATCTTTTAGGGCAAACAATCCATGTCATATCCTGGGTCAACCCTCTAAAAAACTTAGGACAAAGCCAGGGTCTTTAAATGGTAGATTAGCAAAATGGGCATTGCTACTATCACCATAAGACATCTACTTTGTTCCCCAAAAAACCATGAAAGGACAAGCGATCGCTGACTTCCTCGCAGATCATCCAACCTTGACCAATTCTAAACCATCAGGGGATATCCCAAAACAACCATCAGAAGTTAATACAGTTAACAAGAAACAATCATGGCAGATATTCTTTAATGGTATTGCAAGACGATCTGCAGAAGGAGTGGGGGTGGTACTTATATCACAGCATAAACACATACTTCCTAATGGTTACTCATTGACCGAACCTTGCACAAATAATGTAGCGGAATATAATGCACTCATTATTGGCTTAAAAATGGCTTTACAACTGGGGGTGAATTATTTAGAGGCATATGGAGACTCTAAACTCATCGTCAATTAGATGACAGGCGAATATGAAGTCAAACATGAAGCGCTCATCCCCTATCATCAACTAGCCATTGAGTTGGCAAATTATTTCAAGCAATTTTATATTAATCATATATCTCGACATGAGAATGTCTATGCAGATGCTCTTGTAACATTAGCCGC
The DNA here is from genome assembly GCA_036321105.1 of Dracaena cambodiana. Classification (NCBI taxonomy): domain Eukaryota; kingdom Viridiplantae; phylum Streptophyta; class Magnoliopsida; order Asparagales; family Asparagaceae; genus Dracaena; species Dracaena cambodiana. The sequence goes on along the minus strand of JAYEPQ010000011.1, from coordinate 38,216,796 downwards.
CACAATGGCAATCCTGCCAGGATCAGCTAAAAGTATCAGTATTGGAAGCAGAGAACTTCTCCATCCTGATACGATCCTCCAGGCCAAGGAAGTGTGCCAAGTGGGCCTAACTCTGGAACCCCATGATTGGCGATTTCCGTTCGTGGATTATGCCTTATATGGGATGCTGCCAGAAGATCCTAAAGAAACCACCTCAATAAAGAGGAAAGCCCAGAGATTTTATTATGATCCCACACTTCAAATTTTATACAGAAAGTCAAGTGACAGTCTCTTACTACGCTGCATTTCAAAAGCATAGGCCAATGAAGTGCTTAAAGAGACGCATGATGGAATATGTGGAGCCCATCAACCTGGCCCAAAACTTAGGGATTGCATAAGAAGGTTAGGATACTACTGGCAAAAAATAATTACCGATGTAATGGCATACGCTAAACGATGCCATGCATGCCAGGTGCACGCCGACTTTATTCATCAACCTCCAGAATACTTACATACTGCTGTTGCCAGTTGGCCTTTTTAAGCATGGGGATGGATATTGTAGGACCGATAACTCCCCCATCATCCAGAAGACATTGGTTCATACTTGCGATAACCGACTGTTTTTCGAAATGGGCCGAAGCCTTACCCATGAGAGAGGTGAAGATGGCAGACGTGATTAAGTTCATTAAGCATCACGTTATTTATCATTTAGGCGTTCCTTGAAAAATCATTCATGACAATGGACCACAGTTCATCAGCCAAAAGTTTTCACGATTCTGTAATAAGTTCAGAATCAAGGATATTGCTTCAACGCCATATAACCCCGCGGCTAATGGCTTGGCCGAAGCCTTCAATAAAACAATTATTAAGCTTCTTCGGAAGTTCGTTTTTTCCAACAAGCGGGATTGGGATGAAAAGTTGGGAGAGTGTGGGCTTATCGCACCACGGTTCGCACACCTACTAAGGCTACCCCTTTCTCCTGGGTATATGAGAGCGAGGCCATCTTACCTCTAGAGATCCAAATACCGTCATTAAGAGTGGCATTAGCCACAAAGATGATGACGGAGGAACAACATCAACAAAGACTGTGAGAACTAGAAGCGCTAGATGAGAAGCGTCTCCGGGCTCAACAACAAATCGAGTTGTATCAAGTCTGAGTCTCGCAAGCATTCAATAAAAACGTCAAACAGAGAACTTTCAAGTAAGGAGACTTAGTTCTGGCTGTTAAAAAACCAACGGTTATGACCCACAAAACTAAGGGTAAATTTGAGCCAAAGTGGAAAGGACCATTCGTAGTGGAGATAGTATAGTCAAGTGGAGCTTATCGCTTAATGAACCAGAATGGTGACAGAATGATGATGCCTATCAATAGCAAATTTTTGAAGAAATATTATACATAAAAAAAATGACGTCACATCTAGTTCTGACCCCTTAGAATATGACCATCCACATTCAAGTTACGCATGAGAGCACTTGAACTCTTCATCAAGGCTAACACTAAGATAACAGGCATGTGCAATTAGACGTCTCTGTCGAAATTGATGATCCTGACCCGATTATTTTGGTGTGTGCAATTAAGTGCCTCCGCCAGACTATAGGCATGCTCAACTAAGCACCTCTGCCGAAATCAATAATCTTAACCCGATTACCCTGACATAAGCAATCCAAGTTACAAGTTACGCAAGCGAGCCTTGGACTTTTTTTCACCTATCATTATTTGTCGCACAAGAAAAATGTTAAAGCCAACGGATAAAAAAAATCAAAGAATATATTTATTCGATTTTATTCAATGTTGAAAGAATATGGATAAAGTTACAAAAGAAAAAAAGAATTCAAAAATTTTGGGTTCCTTTATTACAATTAAAAAAAAAAAAAGAGGTAAGGGAGTTAAGGTTCTCCCAAGAGTTTCAGTTTATTCTCCGCCTCGTCAATAACATGACGACGGGTTTCTTCTACAGAACATTGAGCCCGCCGACGTAAGTCATCGTCACCAATGGCAAGTTGCTGAGTCAACCGCTGACGAGCTTCTTCAATCGAGCGGCTCCTTACCGTGCCCTCTTGTTCTAGTTGTTCCTGTTGTAGGATCAACTCTTCTCGTTTCTTCACAGACTCCCCTAGCCGAGAGTCAATGACTTCTAAAATAGCCTGAGCTTTGGCAATGGTCTCACGGGCACGGAGTATAGCCACCTGGCTCCCCTCAATCTCAAAGTCCACCATTTCTAGCCCTTGGAGGACTGACTCTTAATTGACTCGAAGTTCTGCTAACTCCCGAGACCAGTCGTCCTCTTGGTGCTTTAATTCCTCCTAATGAGCCGTTAACTCTACTTGAAGTCTCGCCACTTCAATCTCGGTAATCGCTTCCACATACGCCTGTCGAACCGTGTTCAGCGTTTGTACCTATTCTTCTAAAGCTTCTAGGCGGGCTCGATAAGGAACTGCTCGGTCACGTCCTCCAATCCTTTCAATGTTGTCCAGTTAACTGGCCAACATTGGGCGTCCAAACTGGAGGAAATCCCTCCCATCTAAAATCATCCCAATGCATCTCCTTAGCAGCTGCATAAAATCATTAACACTGTAATTGAAGAATTCTTCAAGAGGATCAGCAATGTCCAAGTTAAGCGCAGGTAGTTCTAAGGAAGATGTGATTGGAGGAGCTATAGTTTCCACAGGAGTAGAGGAAGAGGAACCCCATCCTTGCCCTTGCACCAGTTCCATGACATGCGGGCCAGTAAAGCCAATAAGGATTTGGCAGAACTAGGAACCCAAGGAGAAGTTCTGCTGGTGCTAGTCATTCGAGTAACTTCACCAAGAGGAGTAGATTCTAAAGGAGTGCCTCCACCTGAAGCCCCTCCTATAGCAGAAGTTGCTTCAAAAGAGAACTTCAAATTATCCTCTTCAACAATTGGCAAGCGAGCCGGAGCAAGAGAAGCAACTGGGGTCTCAACGGCTATAATTGTTGAAGGCGTGAATACCACGGCCTGGGGAGTTGAAGGCACAACAATGACGACCGGAAAGGTATCATCAGAGCAAACGGCCGTTGTCGGTGATGGTAGACTCGGAAATAGGGGAGCTTCTCTAGTCATAGCAGCAACGACCTCTGTCCTATCATCGCTCCCTAGTTCGTTAACTAAAGGAGTTGAAGTAGGAGCAGAGTGAGGGACTGGGGTGAAGTAGTCTACACCAAACTCCTCTGAAGAACTACCCAATCCACCCACCGAGCCGGTAGTGCCCGACTAGTCGACCAACTCCTCGAACCCCACTCTGATAGTTGAATGCATCGGCGAATAGAGTGGACTAACTGGAGCTCACAAAATAAAAAGCGACAAAAATGTGAAACATACACAAAGAAAAATAAAATAAGGACAAGGGGTCAAAATCATACCAGTAGACACGAGCCATGTAGTTGGACTCGAGGGAGGAGTTGTCATTGTTTCCAAAAGCACACCCATCTCACTACCTTGAAATTGCATCATAGTGTGTTCGGTAGGTCCCGCAGCTGGCAGAGTCAAGACCTCAGCAACACTTGAAGTTTTTGGTGGTTTGTCTTCTTTTGTCGGTGCTGTTGGTAGAGTCGAAGCCAAAAGATCCGTTGCAAACTGGACCGCTGCTTCTTCTGGAATGATCATTGGGGCTTGCTCAGTTAGCTTCTTCTTTTTTCGGGCTGGCTCGCCTCTGGATATCTAGCGATGCTTTATTGTGGGCTTCGTGGACAAGTGCTATCATCCCTGAGGGATTGAGGAGCATCTCCAGCACCAGTATTCATCAGCATCATCATCATCAGAATCTCCAATGTCTGAGGGGGCAGCCGATACATCAAGGAATTCGTACATCCCTTTGACTCTAACTCTCTTAGCCCCTTTGCAACGAGAGTAGAACGTTTCAATATCCTTACAATAGCTATGGTTGATGGAGAAATTAGGTACATTAGCATTAGCAACACTGTACCATGTACAAAAGCTGAGTTTCATGCTTAAGTCTGGTGATTTCTAGGGCAGCATGAATTCAGCTCCAGTTCCTCCGGCAACAAAATGGAACCAGCTTCACGCTCCCGCGTACAAGTTTCCTTTGTACACCAGCTCCTTATTTGGATTCCCTACATAGAGTTGCGTATATCCGAATTGACAAGCAAAACAGCTTGGTATATACGGCTCTATGTAGCACATGGTGTCTTGACGGTACACCAAGTGCCCAGGATGAATATTCAACAACCACCAAAATGCCTCCGAAGATAAGTTGGTGAAGTTGTTTGCTCCCAAAATATCTTTAAATTTGGACCCATACTCTCCTCCAGGGAAATCTGAAAAGCAGCAGAAGATTTCATAATTCTAATGATGGCGGAGTGTCTTCTGAATAATTGACATATAATGACTCTTCCAAGTGGAGCGTTCGTACATCTCCACAAAAAATGGCTTGTCAATTGGACTATATTCTACAACACTAATTAGAGAGGGGCAATGCATGACAAGCCACACCATCAGATATGTGTAGGGCATTTCCACCCTTGGACTTGGCGTCTTCACTGTGGCTGCTTCCTTTATGGTTTTCCCTTTAGCACCATTCCCTTACCCTTCTCCGTGGTGATGAATCCATTGTAGAGTGCCCAAAGCTCACTATGGAGGTTGCTTACCATGGCAGGTAGAAGTCCAAAGGGTCGTCCATACACCAGTAGTATCACAGGGTATACTACGTTTATCACAATTGCTTCTTTGGTTAGCGAGGAAACGACGCACCTCTTCAACCATAACATCAGGAAGCCAGCAAGTAAACCCCTGTCTAAGATAGGGAACTAGGCCTGGAAGTGGAAGCTCTGGAAGACTGTATCAGGGATGAATCCTCCTTCATTCGATTCAGTAGTATACGTCGTAGCCTCCAGTTCTGCAACACGATGCTTAATTTCATCAACACTGACAAGCTTGAGTCCGCAAACTATGGGCAAACTCTCCTTAAGATTCAAAAAAAAAGTAGTTGGCCCATTTCTTGTAGCCAATACCCTGATTACGCACACCTGTCAAGTTAGCACAGATGCGGTAATGGCACATCATTTCTCAATAAGTTTGGTATATGCGCTCATCCCTAGCCTTCAACATGTTCAACTCTTCGGCGGTAGGGATATATTCTTCGTAAGGGACTTCACCCATGGATAACCCTGACGCTTCGAATATCTCAGGAGAGCAAGTCCTAGCTCACCCACTGGCGTAAAGAAGGTGTCGGTTCTAGTGTTATACATCTCCAAAAGACTAAAGAGATGGTATAAGCTCTGCAGTAATCCAAATTGGACGTTCCGAATGGCCTTATAGAGGCCAATCTCCTTCAGGGTTTGCTCATGGGAGTCCAGCACGTATTTGACGAGCCGGAACCACCACATGTTGCCTGAGGAATGAATCCATCCAAGCATTCTGAAATTTTTCGCAGGGTACTAACCACCCTTAGCCATAAACTCACTGAGGAAGGTCTTGGCTCGAGTTGGGACCTCCCCAACTGGGTGCTCCTTGGTAAGTCTACCGGGAAGGAGCCCAGTGACACACCTGGTAGGACAATCCTGGTACGCCCCACCTATGCCAAATTTTCCGGTCGCGACTCCACCGTAGTCCCGAGTGAGCTCCCAATCTAACTCCCGATGGGAAGACAGTCTCTGTAGATATACAAGAGGATAGTTGCGTTCCATGTCAGGCAGGAACATCAGCAGGTCACCAGTCTGATAGAGCCATTTGCTCTCTTTCTCATATAGAATCTCGTCCGAGTGCTCCATGGCGTCACCGAAAAGGAACGCTGGCTTCTCCAGTGCTTCTCGGTTCATTGCTTCAAAAGGAGCATCAGTGATAATCTCCCTTGCAGTTGCAGGGCTGTATTTTATCAGCTTCTCTCTGTGCTCTCTTAAACCTGGCTTGTATGCAGAGAGATCGGTGGTAAAGCGAAACTGGGTTGCTAGGTCTGTACCCCCCCAGCAAACCCAAAGTGGTGCCTATGGGAGAGAGGATCTACTGAATAGCCAACTGCAAAAATAAAAATCAGAGTTAGAAAATATTTTAAGAAAACATCAAAAAAAATTTAAGTATGGAAACGCGGAGCTAAAAATAGCTCCGCGCGAGGTAAATCAATAGCTTCACGTTTTGGTAAAACGCAAAGCTAAGAAGCTAAAATGCGAAGTTAGATCTGTAACTTCGCGTAGCAAACGCGAAGTTATAACACGATAGCTTCACGTAAAAGAAGACCAGAGGTCTCTCCTTTTCCAAGTCGTTTGACCAGAGTACGGGATGATTTCACCAGTGAAGTAGACGATTGGCCAGTCAAAACCGAGCCAAATCGCCCCTAAATGATTCTTAAATGTCCAAAAATGGAGAATCTTACCTCCAATAGGTGCAGCGTATACTGCGTCACTGCCGCCGCTTTGTGCCGGCCGCTGACGGCGAGGAGGCGCGAGAGGAGGTGCTCTTCTTGGGTGCCATTGCTCTTGAAATTTTGAAGAAAATCGACGAAAAAGGGCGGAAAATCGATCGGTTGCTAGGGTTTGATCGCCAGAGTTCTTGGAAAGTTCTTGAGAATTCTTAGAATGAGTGAGAAAGAAGAAGAGACTCTATTAAATAAAAAAAACCCACCCCTTGGTATTCGGCGCGAGAATCGAAGCAGTTTTCAGTAAAAGGTGAAGCTATTAGCTTCGTATGTTGAAGGTAAATGCGAAGATAATTTGGTGTTTATCAACTCCGCATTCAAGCATGGAACCAAATTGAAGATCCAAACTATTTCAAAATTTGCTAAATTCTAAACTATTTTGAAAACTTTGGAGGGGGTTCTGTTGGTGGTAAAATTTCCAAAAGAATCAGTAAAAAGGAAATAACCACGCAGAACGCAGAGCTAGCTCCGCAGCTCCGCTTTTTGGCTATTTAGCCTCGCGTTTGAGTAAAATGCGAAGCTAATTCATAGCTATGCATTCTTATGATTCTAGCTTTGCGTTAACTCCGTGTGAGCAGATTTCATTAGAACTCTAAATTGATTGAGATTGAGATTTGGGCTTATCCAATACCCGAATTGAGTCCAATCAGAATTCATATTCAAGAGATTTAAATCAAAACTAAGATATTTGATTAAAATCCTTGATGAACACAAATACCTTCTTATTCTACTTGATTGGAAACTCTCATATTGACTCAAAGTTATAAATACCCTCTCGAGAAAGTCTTACGGGATCTTTTTGGAGTTTTTGTGAAGTTCAAGTTACGCGTGAGAGCCTTAAACCCATCATGACTAGTAGAGAAGATCTAGGGCTGGCCATCTTCTTCATCAAGAAAGAAGACTTCCACGTCTAGATCATTAAAAGGAGCTACTCGATAGATCCCATTGCCATATAGAGCCCACTTTTTATTGTAAAAGAGATAAATAAGTATAAATCCCCTCGTTTGTTTTCTTTTGTTCACTTTCATTGTAATTAAGTTATTTCAATGGAACAAAGTAAGAACTTTGCTGAGAACACGGATTTTTGGAGGGTAGAGTTGCGGAAGAAGGAACTTGTTATGGGTATAGAGTGACCATAATAAATTTAGTTTTGGAGTTTGTTATGAGAGCGACTTGCCTGAAAAGCAGACAGAGCTAGCGTGATTTGTCTGGATAGCAGACAAAATTGTTTTGAGATTTAGGGTGACTCGCCAGGATAATAGACAGAGCCTGTGATCGGGTTACGATTATGAAAATCATAGATAGAGGCATGGCTGACATGCTTACGAGGTGATTCGCCTAGATAATAGACAAAATTAATAATTGGGTCAGGATTATGGGTTTACTCGCCTGGATAACAGACAGATAGGTGATAGGGTTAGGATCATAAAAATTGCAGACAGAGGTATGACTGATATGCCTACGGGGTGATTCGCCTGGATAACAAACAAAATTGATGATCGGACTAGGATCATGGGTTGACTCGCATGGATAATAGATAGAACCGGTGATCGGGTCAGGATTATGAAAACCACAGATAGAGATATAACTGACATACCTATGAGGTGATTCGCCTAGATAACAAACATATTCAATAATAGGATGAGAATCATGTGTTGACTCGCCTGGATAACAGACAGAGCCGGTGATCGGGTCAGGATCACGAAAATTGCAGACAGAGGTACGGCTGCTGTAATACTCATCTTTTTTCACATGATATTTTATCTTAACTAATTTTAAAAGAAATGATATTAAAAAAATTAAAAGATAAATAGAAATAAAAAGGAATGAAATAGGATCCCAACTACTAAATAGATAAATAAATAGATTTTAGATTGATTCTTATCTAATAATCTGATTTATTTAATTTAAAAAGCAGATTCTAATATGATTTATATATGATAGAATAAGAATTTAAATAGAACTCTACTTTTTAGATTAGCTCTTATCCAAAAAATTAGATATTTAGATTTTTTAACTAATAGGATCATATTTTTAAATATGTAATCATCTTTAACTACATAAGAAACCCAATCTCTCCCCACTTCTCAATCGCAGGGAGAGAGAAAATGAGAGAACGTACGTGAGGGAAAAAAAAGTAATAGAAAAAAAAAAGAGAGAAAATTTTCAGCCAAAGAGAGACTTGGAGATTTTTCAAGCCTCCAATTTGAATCAGGGCTAAGGTGAGTGTTTTTGACTCACTATAACATGCTATCATTTATATTTGTTTTTATATTTCTAGATTGACATGGTTGTAAACCTTTTGTTCCTAAAAGTACTTATAGATTGACATTGCTTACATATCATCTGGCATTTCCATTGAAGGATTGAGTATGTAATCCATTTGCTTACAATTTATTCCAAGTTTCAAGCAAATTCATCGGTTGTCAATTCTCTAGAATAAATTATTGGTATTTTCTTGAGAATATTCCCTCATAGTAGATTAGTTTAGTGTAGCTACTGCCATGTATAAGTGCAGGATGTCAGGAATTGGTACTTCTGAGTTCAGTTCTGATTTATGGTCATTTAACTTCTGAGTTTTGTTGTTCTAGTCAACTGGTCTCTGTTCACACACATTATCGATCCTTGCAAATGATTCTCCCGGAGTTCTCAACATTGTAGCTGAAGTATTTTCTTGGAGGCAACATTCAGCGTGAAGGCAACTTAGGAGGCTTGCTTCTTTGCGAGTAGTCGTTGTAGCTGTACATCCATCAAAAATATTCATGGGAACCTACTAAACAGTTCTTATTGGCCAAAATCTCATATAAATGATATATCTAAGCCTCCACCATTTGAAATAAATACTGTTAATAAGTGTTGACAAAATCTAATGAAATATCTTCTCCTTTGACCTCCCCAGAATAAAATGATATCAGGTTTCAGATATGCTTTGTTTCGCTAACTCTGTTACTAATGATATAAGGTTCTAGCTATGCCTTGTTTTGCTAATCCTATGACTAATGATATCAGGTTTCAGCTATGCCTAGTTTTGCTAATCCTATGACTTAATGGTTTGGTGAGGTAGCAAAATTGTTATAACTACTTGTTCGTGAAAATTCTTCTAGAAAGGATTGTCTTCTGAAAAATGCTATGAAGTTTCACTACCTTTGATACAGATACCCTGCAAATAAAAAGGATTCAAACAAAAATCCTTTCTGTTGTTGTTGTTCCTCTGTAGCCAATTACCCATAGAATATTTTGAACTAGAGAGGTGTCAATGGTCTTTCAGCATAGTTGACTCTCAATCTCCCTTATCCTGACCTCTGGTATAGTGACGAGGTTGCACCAGCTGCAGTCACTCCATGATAAACTTTGTTGCATCTCATCTCAAGAGTCATAATACTCTAATATACCTATAATCTAATTGTTATGTTAGTAGCCAAATACAATAGGTGGCAACCAATTAGGCCTTGTTGGGTATAAAGGTTTACTTAGTGAGATTAGTTTTGTAAAGCTCAATAATAATAAATAGCGAAGATGAGGTGAAATTTAATTCTGAAACCTTATAACCAAATTAGATTTAAAATTGTGGTACAAAAATACTTTTACTGCAGTCTGTTGTGAAAAATATTAGGTAGAGATATTTATGATGTTATGTGGAATGACATGAAACTATTTTAAAACCTCAAATGGGAGCCTTTTTTTCTATTTTGACCGGACTTTATTTGCACCAATTGAAGAAAAATAACATGGTCTAAATAGTCCCAGACTAGACTTATCAAATTTTATTTAAGTTGAAGATAAAAATAGGAATCTTGCAACCCTGCTTCCATCAAGAGAAATTGTCTTTCTTTATTCTAATCAAATAACTAAAGTAAGAACTACGAAGTATATTTCGAAAGATTATCATAGTTGTAAATTTTATATGTGCTTCCTAACACCTGTGCAAGGTAGGTCAGAGGCACAACGACAAGATAATATAACAATATGTTATACTTCATGTTTCCCTTAATGACCGACGAAATTGATCATTTTATCCATTTTAGCTCTATCTTCTTTTAACCATATCTATGTTAAACTATATGACACAAATTATTAAATTCCAAATTTTATTATTATCATTTTTTGTCTTGAATAAGAAGTTAAACTATACTAGTTGGTACTTTAATTTTTTATGCATTTAATTATTATTTTTATCTGAATTCACGTGCATATTCTTATAATATCAAATGTGACTATTTTCTTATGGAGTTCATATGCTTAAATATTTCACAGATATGTATATCATCCAAAAGGCTATTTTATAAGTTTTAGTTCATTTATTATTTATATACTGAAAAGAAAAGGAAGATAACATTGATATTAAATATGACAAGACACCGTATAAATACAAACTGTTATTGTATATAATTGATGATAGATAATTAACTACTATACTATTATATTGTTATTTAATGTCACTGTTATTATTACTATATACTGAACGTTAATGATTATCACCAATCTATATACCGAACTGAATTTACTGAAATCACCAATTGATACTGGAATTGACAATTAATACCGAAATTGACATACACTGGTTATGGGGGAAATTAAGGATTTATATGATTTCATAGCTGAACTTAAATGCACCACTATTTTCCTTTTTAGGAGGATAGGCTCAGATCACTATCGGGATAAGCTCCGATCACTACTGCCACTGTTTCCCTTTTTGGAAAGTTCAGGATAGGCTCCAATCAAATTTATTATTTTATTTTCCCGGGGTACACGGGGATGCGTTTAGACCAGCCAAATTCATATCTTCCTAAATTTTCAATTAACATAATTAAAAGATTTTAACTGAATACTAATAATGAACCACATAATGTGATACATACAAGATTTTCAATTATTAAATGCAGATGACTTTTTATATTACCGAGATATTATTATTTCACATATGTTATTTATAATAATGGATCGCTTTACTGACGATCTTAGTTATACATGACCAAATGCAGATCTTTATGAGGAGATAAATCCGTTACAAATAAGCCAAGACTTTCGACTTGCTTTCACGAGCAAGCGAAGCTACAAGAATTGACAGTCTCTCTAGTTTGTTACTTTCTTCTTAAGAGATGTATAAGTGTATATGACATATTATTTAGTTTGTAGCTACATTCTATTGAATTTATGTAAGGCAAAAAATAAAAATTATTATTATTTTAACTGAAAAAATATTATTTGTTGTTATTTATTTTCTTATATTTTTGCTATAATATGACTGTAATGTTTATAGAGACTTGTCGAGTTATCATTCAACGCCGAACGTCCCAACTACCCACATTATAGAAAGTGGGGCGTTATAGGTGGTATCAGAGCTCAGACTCGTTAAATCTGCTCAAGTGATTTGAACAGACTTGGATATCATCACAGTCAGCAGATTTGAAATCGGTTTAATTTTGTTAGACCATTTTGGATTATATATACACACACACACACACACACTTAAAATTGAATACAAGTATGAGGAATGGGATATCAAATGTTTAGATTTATGCAGTAGGAGTTTGTAAGAGTAAATCTTATATCAATCCATTGCCAATCAAGTGACAGCTTATGGTCAAAATCATTGTCTCCGGAAAACTGAGTTTAGATACCTTCCATGCAATTATTAATTATCAAAAAAGAAGTGTTGGAGTTCGAGTTCATTAGGGGCAAACAGTATTGTGAAACCGACAATATTTAGAGGTGCTATTGATCTTATTCTTAGTACAACACCTACCTCTCTAGCACTATATCGAATGACTAGCAGAGTTAGAGGAAGTGGAAGACCAGTTTGATGAATTGGAAAAAAAAAAAAACTTGGACCAAAGACTTCACCTTGGATGCACAAGTATTTCTGACCAAGAAAAAGAATGAAGGTAAGAGATTGTTGTACCGACTATAGATGATTAAATAGAATTAATATCAAGAATCAACCTTCAACACGAGGGATGACTTGAAAGCGGGAGAAAGACATTCGAGAGTGATTCTTGTGTCAATATGAGCAAAGGCATAATCCGCTTTTGCATCCCTTAAGTCATAAAAAATTTTGAGGGCAAAATTTTTACTTAAGGGAGGTAGAATGTAACACTCACCTTTTTTCACATGATATTTTATCTTAACTAATTTTAAAAGAAATAATATTAAAAAATCAAAATATAAATAGAAATAAAAAAGGAGTGAAATAGGATCCCAACTACTAAATAGATAAATAAATAGATTTTAGATTGATTCTTATCTAATTATCTGATGAGGAATAATCTGATTTATTTAACAAAAAAGAGATTATAATATGATTCATATCTGATAGAATATGAATTTAAATAGATGATAAATCTAAATAGAAACCTACTTTTTAGATTGGCTCTTATCTAAAAAATTAGTTATTTAGATTTCTTAACTAATAGGATCCTATTTTTAAATATATAATCTTCATTAACTAAATAAGAAACCCAATCTCCCCCCACTTCTCACACGCAAGAAGAGAAAAAGAAACTGAGAGAACGAACATGAGGGGAAAAAGGAATAGAAAAAAAAAATTTCAGCCAAAGAGAGACTTGGAGATTTTTCAAGTCTAGAATTTGGATCAGGGACAAGGTGAGTTCTTTTGACTCATTTATATTTGTTTTTATATTTCTAGATTGACATGGCTATAAACCTTTTGTTCCTAAAAGTACTTATAGATTGACATTGCTTACATATCATCTAGCATTTCCATTGAAGGATTGAGTATGTAATCCATTTGCTTACACTTTATTCCTAGTTTCAAGCAAATTCATCGGTTCTCAATTCTCTAGAATAAATTATTGGTATTTTTTTTGAGAATATTCCCTCATAGTAGATTAGTTTGGTGTAGTTACTGCCTGTATAAGTGCAGAATGTCAGGAGTTGGTACTTCTGAGTTTACTTCTGGTTTATGCCATCTAACTTCTGAGTTTTGTTGAGTTTTGTTGTTCTACTCAACCGGTCTTTGTTCACACACATTATCCATCCTTGTAAATGATTCTCCTGGAGTTCTCAACATTGTAGCTGGAGTATTTTCTTGGAGGGGCTACAATATTCAGCGTGAAGGCAACTTAGGAGGCTTGCTTCTATGCGAGCAGCCGTTGCAGCTGCACATCCATCAAAAATATTCATGGGAGCCCACTAAATAGTTCTTATTGGCCAAAATCTCATATAAATGATATACCTAAGCCTCCATCATTTTAAATAAATATTGTTAATGATTGTTAACAAAATCTAGTGAAATATCTACTCTATTGATCTCCCCAGAATAAAATGATATCAGGTTTCAGATATGCCTTGTTTTGCTAACTCTGTGACTAATGATATAAGGTTTTATCTATGCATTGTTTTGCTAATCCTATAACTAATGATATCAGGTCTCAGCTATGCCTAGTTTTGCTAATCCTATGACTTAACTAGTTTGGTGAGGTAGCAAAATTGTTGTAACTACTTGTTCGTGAAAATTTTTCTAGAAAGGATTGTCTTCTGGAAAATGCTATGAAGTTTCACTACCTTTGATACAGATACCCTGCAAATAAAAAGGATTCAAAAGAAAATCTTTTCTGTTGTTGTTGTTTCTTTGTAGCCAATTGCCCATAGAATATTTTAAATCAAGAGAAGTGCCAATGGTCTTTCAGCATAGTTGACTTTCAATTTCCCTTGTCCTGAGCCTCTGGTATAGTCACGAGATCGCACCAGCTGCAGTCACTCCATGATAAACTTTGCTACGTCTCATCTCAAGAGTCATAATACTCTAATATACCTATAGTCTAATTGTTATGTTAGCAGCCAAATACAGAAGGTGGTAACCAATTAGGCCTTATTGGGTATAAAGGTTTACTAAGTGAGATTAGTTTTGTAAAGCTCAATAATAATAAATAGCTAAGATGAGGTGAAATTTCATTCTGAAACCTTATAACCAAAGTAGACCTAAGATTGTGGTACAAAAATACTCTTACTGCAGTCTGTTGTGAAAAATATTAGGTAGAGGTATTTATGATGTTATGTAGAATGACATGAAACTATTTTAAAATCTCAAATGGGAGATTTCTTTTCTATTTTGACCAGACTTTATTTGCACTAATTGAAGAAGAAATAGTATGGTCCAAATAGTCCCACACTAGACTTATCAAATTTCATTTAAGTTGAAGAAAAAGAATAGGAATCTTGCAACCCTGCTTCCATCAAAAGAAATTATCTAACTTTATTCTAATCAAGTAACTAAAGTAAGTAGTAAGAAATATTTTTCGGAAGATTATTATAGTTGTAAATTTTATTCGTGTTTCCTAACACCTATGCAAGGTAGGTCAAAGGCAATTATTATTTTTATCTTGAATAAGAATTTAAACTATACTGGTTGGTATTTTAAATTTTTATACTTTTAATTATTATTTTTATCTGAATTCACGTGCAAATTCTTATAATACCAAATATGATTATTTTCTTATGGAGTTCATATGCTTATATATTTCAAAGATATGCATATTATCCAAAAGCATATTTTATAAGTTTTAGTTCATTTATTTTTATTTATATACTGAAAAGAAAAGGACGATAACACTGATATAAAATATGACAAGACACCATATAAATACAAACTGTTACTGTATATAATTGATGATAAATAATTAACTACTATACTATTATATTGTTATTCAATGTCACTAATATTGTTACTATTCACTAAACTTTAATGATTATCACCAATCTATATACTGAACTGAATTTACTGAAACCACCAATTGATACTGAAATTGACAATTAATACCGAAATTGACATACACTGGGTTTTGAGGGAAATTAAGGATTTATATGACTCGATGATCAACGTATCTGCGCCACTGTTTCCTTTTTGGGAGGATCGGGATAGGCTCCGATTATTCCTGCCCCTATTTCCCTTTTTGGGAGGATCGGGATAGGCTCTGATCAAATTTACTATTCTATTTTCCGAGGGTACACGGGGATGCATTTAGACTAGCCAAGTTCATATCTTTTTAAATTTCCAAATACCTTAATTAAAAGATTTTAACTGAATACTAATTAAGAACCACATAATGTGATACATACGAAATTTTCAATTATTAAATGTAGATGACTTTTTATATTAATGAGATATTATTATTTCACATATGTTATTTATATTACTGGATCGCTTTACTAACGATCCAGGTTATGCATGACCAGATGTAGATCATTATAAGGAGATGACCATTATAAATAAGCCAAGACTTTCGACTTACTTTCACGAGCAAGCAGAGCTACAAGAATTGACAGTCTCTCTAGTTTGTTACTTTCTTCTTAAGAGATGTATAAGTGCGTATGACACATTATTTAGTTTGTAGCTAGATTCTATTAAATTTATGTAAGGCAAAAATTAAAACTTATTATTATTTTGACTGAAAAATATTATTTATTGTTATTTTTTTTAATTTCTATTGTAATGTAACTGTATTGTTTATAGAGGCTTGTCGAGTTATTATTCGATGTCGAACGTCCCAGCTACCCACACTACGGAAAGTGGGGCGTTACAGCTAACATGCCTATGGGTGGTACTCCTAGGTAATAGACAGAGACGGTAATTGGGTTAGGATCATGTGGTAACTCACCTTGATAACAAACTGAATCGATTTGAAATTTGGGGGAGTGACTAGCCTGAGTAACAAACCAAGCCGATGATCGGGTCAGGATCACGAAAACAATTGTTGAAGTTTGTATGGGGTGATTTATGAGATAGATGAGATGATCCAAATTTCATTATCAGAGATAAGAGTTTAACATGATAGGTTTGCAATAAGTGTCATTATATGGTAATATAAGTGAGATGGTTCAAATCTCACCGTCAGATGTAAAAGTTTAACATGATAAGTTCGCGGAATTTTTAGCTAACCCCCAGCTATAAACAGATTTGGTATGTCTTTACCAATCACCGTTTGCGTTGAGATAGCCATGCTACTCTCCTCAGAATGATGTGTTGTTGAGAATTTTGTTTGGGTTTAAATGCCAAATATTTCCTCTTCCCTTTGCTTCTTGTGTTTTGGGCTGTTAATTTCACATTCTTGTCCCTAATGTGATAGGATTGGCTAGAAATGTTTTGATTTTTCTTCCCGTTGCCATGACAGCATTGGGCAGCAAAAGCTATTGCATATATACATGTAGTCATTTTGGCGAAAATGTTTTTTTTGTGTTCTATATGTAGTATTTCTTCAAGAATTTTCCATTGATGGGTATCATCATTCTGTCACCTTCTTGGTTAATCAGACGATAGACTCCATTTGAGTAGATAGTTTCAACCACGAAGGGCCCTTCCCACTTGGGTTCAAACTTTCTTTTAGTCTTGTGAGTCATGATCATTGGTCTTTTGATACCTAAGTCCAAGTTTCCTTCTTTGAAAGTTCTCCGCTTAACTTTCTTGTTGAAGGCGAAATGCGTGCTTGGTACAGCTCGATTTGCTATTGCGCCTTCAAGCACTTTTCATCTAGCATTTCGAGTTCTTAAAAATGTTGTCAGTGTTGCTCTTCTGTTGTCATCTTTGTAGCCAATGCAACTCGTAGAGATGATATCTGGATTTCGAGTGGCAAAATAACTTCGCACCCATAAATTAAGGAGAGCGGTGTAGTCTTTATTGGCATTCAGACCGTGGTTTGTTAAGCCCACAGACACTCCCCTAACTTCTCGTTCCAATCTCGCTTGCTAGATGACACGAATTTCCGAAGAAACTTGATGATAGTCTTATTGAAGGCCTCAGTTAACCTATTTGCCACCATATTATAAGGTGTCGATGCAATATTCTGGATTCTGAATTTACTACAGAATCACGTGAACCCTTGGCTAGCAAATTGGGGACCATTATCGTGGATAATACGCCTAGGTACACCAAAGCGGTATTTCACGTGGTGCTTGATAAATTTGACGACATCTGATAAATTCACTTCTCTCATTAGGATAGCTTTGCCCATTTGTAAAGGTAGTCGGTAATGTCAAGTATAAATCGATGCCCTTTAGATGATGGAGGGGGTAATCGGACTGATGATATCTATGCCCCAAGCTTCAAATGCCTAGCTAGCGACGGAATTATGTAGATATTCCGGCGGTTGGTGCATGAAATTGGTGTGTATTTAGCATATGTGGTAGCGTTTAGCATAATTCACTGCATCCATGATCATTTTTGGCCAAAAATAACTAAGTCTTCTTATACGATCTCATAGATTTGGTACTGGCTGGTGGGCCCCTATGGTACCACTGTGTGTCTCTTATATTATTTCGTTGGCGTCTTTCTTCGAAAGGCAACATAGCATAATGTTGTTATGCGATTTTCAGTACAGTGTATGTAACATTGCATTGTAGTATTTGCCTATCTTCTTTCTGATCGAAACCGCCTCTTTAGGGTCATCTAGAAGTATTTCGTATAACACATAGTCTATTAGAGGAAAACACCAATTGGGAGGTTCGAGATCCTAGCCTACTTGGTATACCTCTTCTTTTTCAAATAGTGTCTTTGGGTGCAAGAGGTCCCGACCCCCTATCGAGATCCGTTTACTAGTTCTAGATGGCACAACTAAGGTTGCAGCCAGAGACGTGAGAGAGTCTGCATATACGTTCTCATGTCTGGGTACATGATTAATCCAGAATCGTTCAAATTTGTTGGCCAGCCTAATTGCTACTTCAAGATAAGGGATGAGATCTTCATGCTTCATCTCATATTTTCCAGTCATCATCTGGTTGACAATGAGCTTGAAGTCTCCATATACTTTGAGGTGCTTCACCCCTAGCTGCCAAGCTATTTGGAGGCCAACAACGAGTGCATTTTATTCTTCGATGTTATTTGTGCATAATTCGGTGAGTAAATACCTCCTGGGTATCACATGTTTGTAGGGACTTATTAACACCACCTCCCACCGGCTACAGTTCTCCTTGTTGCATTGTCAAAGAACAGGTTATAGGTTTGTTCTCATCAACTAGATTGGCTTAAGCAACTTTGTCAGTGAGGTCTTTGTGGAGTCTTGAATACTCTGGTATAAGATGTTCTACAAGAAAGTCTGCTATTGCCTATCCTTTTATGATCTTCTGAGGGACAAAGGGTATATCATACGGAGATAGGAGAAGTGTCTACTTTGCTAATCTCCAATTTAGCACACCTGATTTTTTCATGAGTAATTTTAACGGATTAAGCTGAGAAATGACATGGATCGTCCACCCAGCTATATAGTGTCACATTTTCTGGATTGTGAACACTAAAGCCAAATATTCTTTTTCGATCGGGTTATACCTATGTTCAGTGCCAATCATGGTACGACTTAAATAATAAATAGCCTACTCTTGACCTTGTTCATTGTGTTGTGCCAATAAAGCTCCAAGGGTGTGGTTCATCAACCTTAAATAGATGAGGAAAGGTTTTCCTGGCATCAGAGCTATTAGAATAGTTGGGCTAGTAAGGTACCTTTTTATATCATCGAAGGCCTGCTGACACGCTTCATCCCAGATGAACGACACCCCCTTCTTCATGAGTCTTGTGAATAGTTGGCAACATCCTGACAAATTTGCCTTGAATCATCGAATATAAACCAATTTCCCTTGCAACCCTCTGAGCTCTTTTAGGTTACAAGGTGGCTGTATTTCTTGAGTTTCTTTAATTTTGTCGAGATCAAGATGGATCCCTTTAGAGGTCACGACAAATTCTAAGAACTTGCCACTGGATACCCCTAGGAAAGATTTAGTGGGATTCATCTTCAACTGATACTTCCTCATGATGTCAAATATAGTCCTCAAGTCATTTACGTGATCTTTCTTTTTCTTATTTTTGACTGCCAAGTCATCCACATGACACTCAACAGTCTTCATAAGTGCTTTCAAAAGATGACGCTCGTTACTCGTTGGTAGGTACCGCTATCGTTCTTTAATCCGAAGGGCATCACTATATAACAGTATATCCCTAACGGAGTTCTGAAAGCTGTATTGAGATCCTGAAAATCTATGCATATCCGGATCTTGCCGTTGCTTTTAAGTATGGGGACAATGTTTGCCACCCAATCTAGATGTTGTTCCTTGCAAATGAAACTCGAATCAACAAGCTTCTTCACTTTAGTTTCTATTGCTTCCATTAACTCCAGCCGAAAGCGTCTTTATTGTTGTTTTACTGGTTTGCTCCTGGCTTGATATTAAGTCAGTGGACTGTGACTTCTTGATCCAAGCCTGGCATGTCTTCATAATTCCAAGCGAATGTACTCTTTTATTAGAGCTAATAGGTCTTCTCAGATGAAGGTAGGTCCTCACTTATGAAGATGGGCTTAGGATTCTCTTCAGTTCTCATATTTGTCTTCAGTGGGCAGTTCTCGTTGCTCGAACTGCACTTTCCATTGGGCATCCATCTGTTAGACCCATGGATCTTCTAGTGAGAAAGGTGGATCATCTTCTTTCCCATTGAAGGTTGTCGAAGTCATGTTTGATATAAGAGTTTGGAGTATTGCTCCGGTACTTATGTCTGAATCTGAATCCGCCATGTCTTTATCGCCTTCTAGCAGTTTCCACTCTGCTTTTGAGGGTGTGCCATAATCCAACCCTCTATGAGTTTTATGGCAGTAATCAGGATTCTTCTCTTTTAGTACAAACGAGCGTAGAGGATTTCTCCTTCCTTTTCCAAAATTTAAGTCTTGCTTGAAAGTTAAATTATAATCCATGTTTCTCATCATTTGATAAGAATTTGGTTCATAAAGTTTGAATTATGGTTATGCTTGGTTATCATTATCGCCACCTGTGTTTTTATCGGGTTGCGACTCAACTCTCCCTAATATTATGGGATGTTGATCTAGCCTTCGAGGAGGCACTTCAAAGACATTGTCTTTTGGGTCAACTATTTTTTACTGTTCAGTGAGTGATGAACGTATCAGAAAGTGAAAGGTCACCAACATCTCTAACTCAGATAAGCTATCTAGCTCTGTGCTTGTATAGGAGAGCACATAATCCAAAGTAACAGTGGGTGAATAAGCAAATCCTACGTTTCCATTAATGACCGATTCGCCTACCTCATCGGTGGAACTAAGTACATCCTTGTTATCAAAATTAATTACAAATGAATTTATTTCAAACTCAAAATTGTTGTCCTCATTGGGTTTGGGCTTTGAATCTGCCTCATTACCATTGTAATATCTCTCTTCAGTAGGCTTCTCAGAGGTTTCATGGGCGTCTTGATATAGTATGGCATTCGTGAAGTAATTCTCTAACCCCCTGAATGGTTGCTTTTCTTTTATCAATGTGTAAGCCACTCCTTTCTCATTAATAACTTCATGCATTGATGAAGTGTCGATGGTACCACCATATAAGCATGGATCCATGGATGTCCAAGCAGGATATTGTATGACATGTCGGCTCAATGACGTAATACGTGATTCTGACTTTAAGTCTCCAATTTGGTATCGAGGTCGTATCTTTCTCAAGAGATAACTACTGTTCGTATTGAATCCATAGATGGTGGTATTAGTGGGAGTCAGCCGACTAACAAAGATGCCCATAAATTGCATCAACCTTTGAGGGATAATGCTTAATGCAGAACCATGATCAATTTGGACTCGGCTTACCTTGGCTAAACTAGCATATCCCAAATATTATAGAAGTCTATTATGCTTCAAATTCTTCACATGCATGTCTTCAGGTGAGAATGTTATATACAGAATTTTCCTCGTTGTTTGGTGACAGCAGGGACAAGAATACTCTTCGTCAACAGGTGGTTCCATAATTTGTGAAAAGAAAGCCTCTGAATCAGCTAAGGCTTCTCTCAGGGCATCTCTTGTTGCATTTGACAATTATAGTAGCTCTTACAAAGTAATTCAAGTGCGACTGTTGGCTAATTGGGCTAGTATGTCGAATCGGAACAGTACCCTTGTTGTCTCACTATCCTTCTTCGAATCCTTTTAGTAATGAAGTTCTTTCTGGTTAGCAAGCAGCGCTTTAGGCACTTCTGCAGATTTATTCGGCCCGACCTTTGAATAGTCTTTAAGGTAGTTCTTTCCGGATCGGGTACCTGATAGCCCTGCCTCATTCGAAGGAGTGGCCATCGTCGTTGTCTCAACTTCTGAGTCAGTGAGCAAAGTGGTACCAGATTGGTCTTTTTCAGCAAACATGGATATTGTGCTAGAGGTTGGGGTCCTTCCCTTGGTTTTCTTTGAACTGGTTGAAGTGGTCCATTGCTCGTCATTTAGCAGATCTGGATGTACCCACATGATTTTTTCTCTCTCGGTGGAGACTGAGGAGAGTCCTTTTGCTTCAAACCATGTGGGTCGAAGTTCTTTACTACCATTTTTTCCGCAGGAATTAGAGTTACACCGGCTAAAATTTTCAAGGATCCCATGGTAATTGTAGTCGCATTTGCAGACACTTTTTTCTATTTCGGTCTCAACTGCATCACCTTTTCATCGATGAGCACCTGAATTTTAACCCTGAGAACATAGCAATTTCTGGTTAGGTGCCCAATTTTATGATGGTACAGGTAATACTTGAGATCATTTATCTTCCCAGCTTCCTCTGGCTTCCAATTTTCGGCAACTTGAGCTTCCTCTTTTTACTCAGTAGGTGAAAAAATATGACTGCTGGCTCATATTTGAAATCATATGTCCGCTATAATCTAAAGGGATCTCGATTATTTTGTGGCTTTTGATTTACAAAGGGTCTGGTAGTCATTGCCTCCTTTCCCTTAGGGCGAGGTGGTTGTAGCTATGGCTGGTTTGTGGATACCCTCCTCTAAGCATGATGCTCATTAAGGAATCAGATTATGCCCTCTTCCTGCTCTCCTTACTTGATCAGATCTTTCCAAGTTTTAGATTCTATCATTCCCATCTTAATGAGAATGTTGGTTTGGAGGTTATGCTTATATGTTTCAACTAGCATTTCTTGTGATATGTCATGCAGATATCACAGTGAAATCTCTCAGAAACATTCTACAAAACTTTTGACGGTCTCATGTTCGTTTTGTTTGTTTGCAAGGAGAGTATGGACCGAGTTCACCGTGTCATCTTTGAAGAAGCGGTGCAGAAATTCCTTCTCTGCATCAGACCATGATTTAATAGTCCCTGGGGGCAACTGCATAAACCATATAAATGCAGGCCCTCTCAAGGTGCTTACAAAAATTTTAATCATTATGGATCAATTCTTATAACTGTAAAACTAGATGGGCAAAAGATACAAATGAGCAATCAATTTAGGTATTTGGGTTCTATTATTCAGAATGATGGAGAGATCGATAATGATGTTAACCATAAGATACAAACTGGCTAGTTAAAATGGAGGAGGGCAACGAGAGTTTTATACGACCATAACATTCCGTTAAGATTGAAGGAAAAATTTTATAGGACTGCTATTAGGCCAGTTTTATTATATAGTACAGAATGTTGGGCTATAAAGAAACGTCATTCATATAAGATAAGTGTAGTAGAGATGTGCATGCTCCGCTGGATATGTGGTAACATTAGGAGAGATAAAGTGAGAAATGAAGATATTCGTGCTAAGGTAGGTGTATCTCCCATCGATGAGAAGATGCGAGAAAATCGCTTACGATAGTTTGGTCATGTGCAACGTAGGCCTATAAATACACCAGTTCGACGAGAGGAGTTTATCAATATAGGACAAGTTAAAAGAATGAAAGGAAGACCGAAAAAAATATAGATAGAGGTGATACGAAAAGATATGGATTCTAGAGGTTTAAAGAAGGAGATATGACTTGATAGAAATGAATGGAGAATGACTATTATCAATCCAGTGTGATTCTTTTTTTGGTTCATGTAGCCTACCCCAAATACTTGGGATAAAAGGCTTAGTTGTTGTTGTATGGATCATTTCCTATAAGATGATCTGTCTGTGAAAAGTAGTATAGGTGCTTCTTGGGAGAATCTTTTCTATCGAAAGATTATACTTTAAAGGCTTGTATTTTTCGAGAAAAGGAGTCGATTCTCACTCCACTGGATATGGTCTGGTAACTCCAACTTCTCGTAGGCCTTTTCTATGCTTCAGGGCTTCCAGTTGGTCCTACATCTTTTGCATTTTATATGTACATGGGTCTATGATAAAGTCAAAATACTCTTCTCTTCTTGAATTTCCCCATCGTTCTTTGGTGGTTCGTTAGAGGATTTTCCTGTTTTGTCTTCTGGGTTCTTTTGTGTATTTTTCACCATTTTTAGAAGCAGTGTCCGGAGTTCGTCAAGACTCATTTGTTGTTCTTTAATTAGTCGTTCTTGAGCTTCCAGCCTTTGATTTATTTCACTGGAACTTCCTGTCATATGGACCATTGTTTCTTCAAATCTGGAAGACTCATATGATCAAGGCGTTGCAACGGTTGAATGATCGTTATCTCCTTCACTTTCCTTGTCTGAATCACCAGCCAACCTCTTGTAGTTTTGTGGTGTTAAAATTCCTGACCGAAGCCGTGTATAATGATATGCTTCCGCATCATAGGAGTATTTATTGTCTCGTGATTTCTTTCCTTTGTTTACTATATTAGAAGTCACAAATAGAGGTTCCTCATCATTGGTGATCATTCATATTTGAACATGCCTTCTTTTAGGTGTATTGTTCTTTGATTCGGTTATTCGACTGAAAATCGAAGGTCTAGGAGACCACAATGGAAATCGGTAAGTACTGCGGAGATTATTTATTCACATCGGCATAGTGGACGGGATTGCACCATCTTTCTCTTGTTGGTGAGAAATTCTCACAAATCGGTTTCTTGATGAGCTTCTTTTTTGTTCCAGTATCTGTAAGACTCCCTATTGTGTTTATGAAAGTCAACAAGCATAGAAGATTGGAATCTCTACCTTGATTAACATCTGTTTTAGTCTTTGTGCATGCTTTACGGAACTAAGGCTCAATCTTATTTCTGGACTTTTTACACGGGGCTGAATAGCCTTGCGTTTTGCTTTTTGTGCATGGCGCAGAGTAGCCTCGTGTTTAGAACCTTCAGCGTGGACTGATTAGCCTCGCATTGCAGTTTTTGTACGCTGAGTTGATTAGCCTCGCGTTTATAAATAGCCTCACGTAGAGCTACGTTGGGCTAATTAGCCTGGCATTTTGAAATAACCTTGCATAGAGCTATACTGGACTAATTAGCCTGGCATTTTGAAATAGCCTCGCGTAAAGTTACGCTGGGCTGATTAGCCTTGGCGTTTGAGACTAGACTCATATTGAACTTGATTTTTGATAATTCATCGTCGTGCTCGACAATTTCGGTTTTGAATTAGATTTCTGATCAAGCCAGATCTTGGCTTCTCTTTGGTGCCTTATTCAGCCATGACAAAAAGAGTGTTTTCCTTTTCCAAAATTTTTGAATTTAAAGATACAAGAGGCTCCTGTTCAACGCGAGTCCCTTTTTCATTCGAATTCATTATTTAGATTTCTTCCTGTTCTGAACTCGAAAATCCGAGAAGTTCCTGTTCAACGGGAATCATCTCGTCATTCGAATCTGTCGCTTGGACTCCTTCCTGTTTTGAAATCAAAGATTCAAGAAACTCCTGTTCAACGGATGTTCTCTTGTCATTCGAATTCGTACTTAGGGTTTCCAAGCGGCGATAGAGCTGTGTTTCGATCTGACTTACCGATCTAGAGAACAAGTACTCCTCATATTTTTGTTGATCAATTTCTACGACTAATATCTTCACAGAATTACCAATTTTCTTAGTATCAGAATGGGCAACGATCTTCCTGTCGGTGTAGAAGACTTCTCCCACTGTGGTCGCCAGCTTGTCTCCCACAAAATTGGCGCTTCCTTTCATTTCTATGGATTTATTAAATTACAATAATTCTCCAAAATACAATAAAAAAAATGGAAAAACAAACGAAAGGATTTATATAACGTCTCTATTTTTACAAAAAGTGTGGGTTCTTAACGTGGCTATAGAGCATCAACCTTATACTCTGTTGATGATATGATACTTGGATTGGTCTTGAACATAAAGAGTCAATGTAGAAGGCTTCTAGCCGGTTGCTTTTTGTTGCTAGTTGGCGTGCCTTCGTGTAGAAAATCAACTTAGAGGTCTCCAAAGATCCTCCAAAAAGATTCTCCAAAAATCCTAAAAACTTCCCTCTTGGCCTCCTATTTATAGTTTTAGAGGTTTCCTTAGAATATAAGGATAGAATCATATCTCAATTTAATATCTGAAATTGTATTTCAGTTAGATTTGAAATCTTCAATTCCAAATAATTGGATATGACTGGAGTTAGAATGTTGGTAAAAAACAAAAAGAAAACCCTATTTGGAAATTGAATCAGTCCCGCGCGCGAAGCTATCTTCCATGCACGAGGCTATTCACAGGGCTAGCAGCCTCGCATGGGGCTATCAGCCATGCGCGTGGGAGGTTATTTGCCCTGTGCAGTCCAGTTTTTCTTGATTCCAAATTTCTCCTCCTATAATACACTCTAGATATTTGAAAGATGATGGTTTTCAGGGCCCTTAACTCGTAAAGTTTTCATCGAGCATAACATAAAGCTTTTACATGAAGGAGAATTACTTAAAAATCCATCTTAATATAAGTGGCTCGTTGGACGCCAAATTTATTTGACCATTACACCCGCTCGGATATTACATAATTATCTGGTGCGTGTATTGAGTAGATTCATGCATGAGTTAAGTAAATTGCATAATTGAATAGATTCATGCATGAGTTAAGTAAATCGCATATGGAAGCTACCTTGCGGGTGTTGCAGTACTTGGAAATAATCCAGGACATGGTTTATTTATTTTTTCTTTTCAGTATGATTTATTCTATGAGTGTTTTGTGATTCTAATTGGTCAAATTGCCCAACATCTCATAAATCCACCATGTATTATTTAATTTTTTGGGATCTTCTTTTATTTTCAAATGGATAAAGAGATAGAAAATAGTGTTTCTATCCTCAGTTGAAGCCAAATATAAAGCCGTGACAAGTTCGTGCTTTAAACTATCTTGGCTAATTTTATTATTGAGGATTTATGAGTATCACATCCGAAGTTGACGTTGTTGTGTTGCAACAACAAAGCAGCCCTGTACATACCAACCAATCCTGTTTTCAATGAGAAAACAGACATATAGAGATAGATTGTCATTTTGTTCTCAACAAGATACGAGATGGTTCAATTGTTATCACATATGTTATTTTGGCAAATCAACTTGCAGTTTTTTCACTAAACAGTATGGAAAGAAGCTTTCTATAGTATGATATACAAGTTGGGAGTTAGCATTCAATCTCCAGGGGAATTGTTGAGGGAGCTAATGATATTAACTGTGAGATACCAGTTTTCATGTTGAGAGTCAATGAGAGATTAGTTTCCATGTTGAGAAAGTTGATGAAATAAATTAGTTTTTATGATTAGAGAGTCAATAATAAAATTTGTATTAACGGTGAGACATTATTTTCTTATTATATTTAAACTATCTAGAATAGATTAACATAAATATAAAAAAATACATATTTGTATAAAGTTGTATTTTGTGATCCAATGAAAATTATCCAAAACAAAATATTATCCCTCCTGCTTCTCTTTCAAACTTTATTTATTTTAATGTTTATAGGTAACTATGAGTTCATGTCTAATATATAATTTAATTTAAGTAATAAGAAAAACAAAGAGGAAATAAAATAAAAAAATTGCAAACAATGTTTTTTAGAATTTTTTTTCCTCTTTATTCCTCTAATAATACTAGAGCCATGCATTATAGATGAAATTTTTTTATAGCTTTTGGTTTGTCTATTAAAACATTTTTTTTTTTTTTTGAATCGTTTATTTTTCACCAAAAATTTCAAATAATTTTAAATAAGGAAATCAAAGATGAATATTGGTCTTCAAAAAATAAAATCTTAAATATGAAAATAGATTATTTTCATTTATTAAAAAAAATTATGTACGCATTTGTTCTTCTTTTGTCGCAATATATTTTTGCCAAATAATTCTAATTTTCAATTTTTAACCAAAATCCTTATATATCATAAATATGAAAATGGAAAGTCAATAAACGATATTCAAAAAACTTCTTTTCAGTGTTCCTTATATGACTTTTCATTAAGCTATTTGAATATTAGAACTTCGAGATAATATTATTTGATCAGAAAGCATTACAAATCATAACTATTTACTTTCTTTCATAATTCTCTAGATTGCACGTACTTTTAATTTTATTATATGTGTTTTGTTCCAAATCCATTTTTATATATGTTGTACTCTTTTTTAATAAAACCATTATCACATGTTGTAGTATATATCCCCCTTATAGTTTTCAGTATTTTTTTTATTTCTTTGATTTTAAATATTTTCTCATAAGTTTCAAAAATTAAAAAGTATGTACTCTATTTCTTTTTAATATTATGTGCCTAATAATGCTTCTAGATTCCCTTTACTATGCACTTATATATTTCATTATAATATGTAATCTCAAAATTTTATAAATTATTTATTTACATAATTTTGTATTTTCTTTTCTTATCTCCTATCTCCTGTATTATCTCTCTATATTGGTATCTTTCTATATTACTAAGTCAAGAGAAGAGAGAAAATTTCAGATTTTAAAATAAATAATTAGAATTTGGGAGAAGACACATATGGGCTTTTCCTTTTTTTTAAATTTTTTATAATTTTTTAATTCTAAAAATCCTTTTAAAATAAGAAAAGAAAAAAAAAAGAGAATACCCAAAAGCTGAGAATACCCAAAAAGCTGAGATCATAATCCAAAATAAATTTTTAAAAAAAGATTTTTAGAGATAGTAGAAATAAACTGCAACTCAGATAACTTGCGTGAGCTGTCAGCTCATTTCCATCTCTCTCTCTCTCTCTCTCTCTCTCTCTCTCTCTCTATATATATATATATATATAATTGCTATAGGTGAGCCACAAGCTTAGGAAATATTACGTGAGTTAGTGGCAAAAATATAGTGATCCAACAATTTTTCTTCAATTTGTTTTTAGAATTAATATCTCTACATCTATAACTTCTTTTAGATCAAATTTCATAAATTTTGGAGTTCATTTACCTATTCATCAAGTAGATAGAAAATGTTTTATTCATTGAAAATAGTTAATTTTGTGTTAACTTGATGGAGGACCAAATCAAAACTAACACCCAAGAAACTGGGTATGAGTGAACCCCACGGGGTCGAGATCATAATCCAGAAAAAAATTTTAAAAATAATTATTGTAGATAGTGGAAATGAACTGTAGCTCAGGTAACTTGCATGGGCTATCAGCTCATTTCCACTTCTTTCTCTCTCTCTCTCTCTTTATATATATATATATATATATATATATATATATATATATATATATATATATATATATATATATATATATATATATATATATATATATATATATATATATATATATAAAGAAGAAAAAGAGTAAAGGCACTGAATTCGAGATTGCGGTGCCAACTCATAATCCCAGAGTGAAGTTAACTTACATCTATTTCATGGCGTGGTTCGTGAATTTGATGACAGAAGATAGTAATTGGGGTTCATTCATTTAGAGGCAAGAAGGATGTGATTGGTGAAACTATTATATGCGTGCAATTCTTAAGATTGTGCGCAATCATCAAAACTATCATATCTACCGATATTTTCCTGACTTCTTTGGGGCGCTTATGGAGAAGAATTCAGGGATACCACTAGTCCTAATGGTTGTACTACCCTTTCTCTTGGCTATTTTTGGTTGTTGACCAACATCAGATCGCGGCATTTACTATATCATCAAGGATTTATCTGTTTCCTCGAACCATATTTTTCTAGCAGGTTTGCTCATAAGTTTGGGTATTCTCAGCTTTTTGTTGGCAATCGCAACACTTTGTTGCAGTTTCGAGGTAACCTATTAGAAGGTGCCAGAGGATGGTATCACTGTTCTGCCGGCTGCATGGGAGCTCATTTTGCCTTGCCTCAGAAGTCTCCTAACATTTACATGTCCCTTGGATTTTGCTCTTGGTACCTCAGTGCTAATACTATAGATCCCTCCTTTCCGATCAACCATTCATGAAGGAGATCGAGACATTCTATTCCCAGAGAAAAGGTGCCAAGGTTGTCTAAGTACAAGATATAGATGAGTTTCTCTCAATTGATGATGATGTTATAAGAGCCGCTCCCGTGACACCTGCTCAAGGAGACATGCTTGCTTGGGGGGACGTACTGGTTTAGCCTGCTGCACTAGTTCAGGTCGATACCTGCATAGGCTGATGTGTCTACACAAGCCGACGTGCCCGCACAGGCTGACATGCCATCTCGAGTTGTTGCACGTGAACGAAGAGATGCACATGCCCAAGAAGATTATGAAGCCGTGGCAAAACACACAAAATCAGCGAGTGCTCATAGTTCTATTCGTCTAGTTAAGAAGCCTCATCGTTCTCTTACGACTAAGCTGGCCAAGAAATTACCATCTCCTCAGCGTACTTTGGAGGTTGTAGGAGTGGCTACTGAGATTTCTGAGCCTGTAGCCGCTACTTAAGAGGCTGCCTCTGAAGTCGCTCTTGCTATTTCTGAGCCAACAGTCATCATTGTGATCGGCGAGGGCACTAGTGCTATTCTTTCACCACCGATCATGAAACCAGGGATGACAACTCCTTCCCGCAGTCCTATAACTGGATTAGTGTCCTCTCGTATGTTTAGTAGCTTATCCTCTTTTCAACTTTTTCTATCTTTGTCTTTGCCTTCTTGATAAATTATACTTCAGATGTTGGTTCACCGTGGCTCCATTCTACCTCTGATTGATCACTCTCATCTAAGCGTGTTGATTACTTAGGCATAAGTACCCATGCTGAAAATGAGGGTGGTTGTTTGCTCAAAAATGGAAGCTTTCATTCCATTGTAAAATTTTTTGATTACAACGAAAGAATTGAGATTACAAAAAAATTTGAGGAATAACAAGAACGGGAATATTGATTGATTCCCTTTTTGATGTGAGTTCGGGTGGCGGTAGAGCCTCGCTGGTGTACTCCGTTGACCGTCTGACTAGAAGAGAGGATCCCCTTCTTTCTAAGAACTCTTGAAGAACACCCACTCTGCATATTTCTGAACTCTCCAAACTCTGCCCAAAAGTCCCTTTTCTGGACTCAACTCTTATTTTTTATAGACTGAGGAAGCTCGAAATCCGGCTCGAATCCTCCCTGAAAATAGGATCACGAGATATCAGCGAAATAAATAAACGGAAACAGACAGAAATCAACTCACGGATTCGCACATGCGGGGTCGCTCCCTTAGGGTGCCCACCCGCGGGATCGCTCCCGCAGTTGGCACCCGCGGGAGACCCGCGGGAGCTCTCCTACGGGTGGCAACCCATGGGAGTTCCCCGCAGGAGTTCTCCAGCAGATGGCATCCCGCGGGCGCTCTCCCGCGGGTTGGCACCCGCGGGAGAACTCCCGCGGATGGCAACTCGTCCGCAGTAATAATTTTTTTTTTAGTGTCTACATAACTCCCTTCAAAGTTTTTGAATTTTCATAATTGATTTGTAACGAATTTCGAAATACTTTGGACACTTTCTTTATAACTGGAATTACCTGGATATCTGAATTTTAATTTGGATAGGAATAAGGATTGGAATAGGAAAAATAATTTAGATAAATACCCAAATCCTATTTGGATTCTGATAAATATTATAACCAAACTTTAATTTTGGTCAATAATGAATTCTGATTCCTTTTCCTATTCGAACTCCAGATAATTCATTATAAATACCGATAGATCTCCACCTCTTCTTCTCATATTTAGAAGATCTCTTGTTCTCATACTCAGAGAGATTATTTTCTTCAATCTAATGGCTTCCTCAAGCATTCAAAATTTAAATTCTGAGGATTGACACGCGGGCGTCACCGCCGGTGTTGATCTCTCCTTTCTGATATCGGATAAACAAACGGTCATCCGTTTATTTTAAAATCGCTTTTGCGATTATTACGAAAGAGATTTCATTCTTAACTTAAACATGAATTTGCAAATGGCTTCATGCTGTCTAACATGAATTTGCAAATGGCTTCATGCTGTCCATCACCATAACAGAAGTTGCATTATATGATGTAAATATAACAGATTTACGCAGAGCTATGCATAGCTACGCAAGGGTGGAACCATGTGTGGCATGGAGGGGGTGTCCACCCGCGGGTGTGCACCTGCGGGTAGCACGGAGGGTGCCCATCCCCGCGGGTGTCCACCCGCGGGTGGCACCGCGGGTGGCACCTGCGGGTGCCCACCTGCAAGTGACACCCTGCGGGTGTCCACGCTGCTACTCCGTTTCTTTTTAATTGGGTGAAGATTTAGACTAAAGTTTCACTTTCTCTCTTGCAGTTTCCTATTCAACAGATCCTTTATCCAAGAATCATTACTTCGGATTTTCGGGCCGCCTGAATAACCAATCTCACTTCGGATTTGACGGTCACATCCCTTTAGTGGAGGAACGGAGTTGTGCGTATCAACAGCAGAAAATTATTAACTGCAACCCACTCACAGCTCGTGAGTTAATCACTGATTCCGTCTTTGAGGGCGTCAATAGGCAGATTTTGAAGAAGCCGCAATTTCTTTTTGGGGATGTCGTCAGCCAACCAGATGAAGACTTATGGGACACCATTAAGTGGTTAAATAATACTAGAGGTCGATACATGTTTATCCCAGACTTGGAGCGTGGCTATTCCTTATCATATCTGCTGCGAATTTCGTATTCACGTGTGATGTCTTGGTCAATCACCCGTAGTAATCATGGCATTGCGACAGGGAAATTTAACAAAAACGGCCTATTTGTAGACGGTCTAGCAAATTATGTTACAGGTCTTTGCCTGGTAGATTCGGCAAAGACCTACCTGTTGGAGAGCATCCGAAGTGAGCAGATACATTTATTAATCAATTTGCGGATGCTAATGGTCAATTCCCAGCTCATGATTTCTGCACTCCTGGATGGATTCACTCCACTTCATGATCATAGTGGTCTCGAATGACCCACTTCATTCTAGTGAATTTCAAAACACGTTTAGAGAGACTTGGCCTCTATCGCGCAGTATGTAATGTACAGTTTGGTCTTCCACATAGCTCCCCTCACTTCTTCTGTATATTGGAGATGTATAATCCGGAGACCAATACTTTCTTCACCCCTGTTGGAGAATTGGGATTCGCACTTCATGAGATGCATGAAATTTCAGCATTATCCATAGGCAAAACCCCTTATGAGGAGTATGTTCCGAATATGAAAGAACTACTCCACCTCAAGGTTATTTCCAATGCATACTCAACTTACTGGGAGCTGATGTGTCACTATAATATTTGCGCCGATATCTCTAAACCACGAAATCAAGGGGCACGCCAGGTCCGAAATTAAGGGGTGCGACATAAGGTATGGGCAGAATATCTATTCCAAAATTTGGAAGAAAATGAGTGCAGTATCCAAATATGGGCTGCTTGCGATATGGATACTATCAATGAAAGGATTGGTACCTACTTCGCAACCACATATATAGCAGAATCTGATGAAGATGGGTTTAAATCTCATATCGTTTTCGAAAGTTACCACTACCAGGCTATATCGGACAATACTATTTTTGCCTGATATCTCATGTTGTGGTTGAAGTGCTGTGTAGTACCTACCTTATGTCACAAAACTGTCACCATTGAAGTTATTTACCATGCAATCTTACTAGCATTCGGCCAGCCTCTGAGACTATTGCCAGCTATAGTCTGTAGTCTGCAAAGTGGCTTGAGAGATATAATTACACAATTTTGTAAAGTCCAGCAGGTGGAAGATAGGGATGATAACAATATCATCAAAATGCCTAATACGCGCATTGACCTGCCATTCACTTATCTGATGACTTGGTTTGTATTGCACTGTCCTGAACTAATGACTTCCCCTTCAAGACTCATTGATCATGCCACTCCTCATGTGCAGCGCTTTGAGAACTGCTCCTGGAATGGAAAGTACATTGCTAAGATCCGACAAATCTTTGGGCGATACCAAAATTATCATATTTACCGTTGTTTTCAAAGTTTCTTGGAGAAAGTTATAACATCCAACTTGAAGATAGTCCTGGAAATGATGACTATACAACCTTGCTATCGGGTTACTTCTGGTGGCTTATCAATATCCAACCAAGTCATTTGATTTTTCGACAAAGTCGAATTTGTTTTATGGAGCCCTATACACCAAATCGTTTCGCGTGTCAGTTCGGATATGATCAGTTATATGTTGGCAACCCAAACTCTTATCTCCGTCATGAGGGAAATCTTTTGAGGGTGCGCGAGGATGGTATCATTTTGCGGTGGGAGGTACAAAGGCATCATTTACCCTTCCAAACCAATCACCATCTCTTTTTTGCGTCAATGGGATTCTGCAATTGGTATCATCTTGGAGATATTATCCCTGGTGACTATCAGGTAAATTATTCCTTTTCAAAGCATATTAAGGCATCATATAGATCCTCGAAAAAGGCCCTGATGCATGAATTCCAGTTCATAAGCACCTCTCTTAGTTCTGATAACGATGGGGATGGACAAGATGATACTTCTACTCCAGCCTCTCCTCTTGGAGGCAAATCCGCGTCGAAGCGTTGAAAACCTAGAGGAGTTAAAGTCCCTCAAAAGAAGAAGAAATTTCAGGCTCGAGTTGATAATTCGGTCTTTGGACGAA
Organism: Dracaena cambodiana; assembly: GCA_036321105.1. Taxonomy (NCBI): domain Eukaryota; kingdom Viridiplantae; phylum Streptophyta; class Magnoliopsida; order Asparagales; family Asparagaceae; genus Dracaena; species Dracaena cambodiana. Next base: position 38,182,823 of record JAYEPQ010000011.1, on the reverse strand, counting down.
CTGTGAGTCATTCAGATCTGCCGACCATGAGTCATTCAGATCCGCCAACCACAAGTCATTCAGGTCTGCCGACCACAACCTCTATAGTCTCACCAATCATCCCATCTAGAAATGACTTTCTTATTATCACTTCGGCGTTTGGGTCAGTAGGACCTCCGTCTACCACAACTTCTCCGGTCTTTTCTAACGTAACACCGTCAATGACTTCTTCTAACAAGACTGTTAGGATATATGGCTTTGCAGCTTTCTCTACACTTAAGATACCTGGTACTGCAAGTCCAGCCCCTGAAATTGCAAACTTTGACAGGAGCGGACCAAGCATCAGGGATACAGGAGTCATAGAGCCGACGGGTACTGCATTGGGAGATACTGCACTAGATGACTTTCCAACATCTCCCAGTAAAATCGCTTTGCCTAGCCCAACACCAAGACTTGTCCCTTCAGGTGAGCATTTCTCTTTAAGGATTGAATTTTACTCCTCCTTTTCTATCCCCCATTTTTTAGTACATATTCATTTGTATTTCAGGTGGCGGAGATCCAATGACTCATGCCTCCCCGACCACTAAATCAGATTCTTTGGAACTAGTGGATTATTCTGGTGTAAGTGGGGCAATTTGTGACTTTGACGGTTTAGGCTCCGATGGACAGTTTGAAAGTGATTACTTTTCTCAACCCAACATGGATAAAATCTCCCACTTACCCCCAAAGGTTTTAGAAGCGGATAAACCTGAGGGATCTGGTTCTGTTCCCATAACTGCCACCGATACAATTCTTTCAGCAGGTATTTGTACACTTTCTTCATATTGCAAAAATCTTTTGATGATAATACTTAACCATTCTATTTATATCAGATGCAGGTGATGTTAATGCATCTTTAATATCTTCTTCGGAGGCTTTAGTAAAGTCTGTAAGCACAGAAAGCTTTCTTTCGTCGGTTTCACCACGTTCCGTTGCCATGGGGTCGACGTTTGGTACAGTAGCCATGCCGCCAGCGTCAACGATCTTGACAACAGAGGTAATGACAACTCCAGTAAGAGTTGTGACTAATTCATTGGATGCGGCGGCTATTCTATCATCAGAATCACATATGACATCAGTACCTCCTGCTGTCACTCCAGCATCCATACGTCTTTTTCTTGCAGCTTCAACAAATTCGAAACAAAATTCAGTATCCAACTTCAGTGAAAGAATCATTAGTCGCAACGTCGAACTCTTCCTCGAACTCTTTCATGGATGTATTGAGGAGATCCTCAACGGAGAGGATTCTCTGGAGAGGGTCCATCCTCTCATGGTGAGTCATTTAGACCATATCACCAGGATTGGAGGACCACAGCGGGCAGCTCCTTAGAGGGCTCGATGGGATGAGCTGGAGGTCCAATTATCATTGCTCAACAGTTTGCGCCAAGCCGATCTTGCCGAGATGACAAATCAAGAAGTGGCTTGCTTACGAGCCCAAAACTTGGCTTTCCATGCCGAACTGTAGCGGAATATAGAGCATCGGGCTCAACTAGTTGCAGGACTCCAAGGTTCTTCAGAGAAATTATCTCGGGATCTAGCCCAGATTGAGAATAATATTGAACGCCACCGTAACTCAATAAGCCGTGAGCAGGAGATCATTGTTAAAGCTCAAGCTTCGATTGCCAATCTTGAACTTGAAATTCGAACTTTTTCTAATAAAGCATCCGAGATCTCACGGCAAAAGGAACAAGCAGAGCACGTTATCGTCGTCGACATCGGGGAGTTGGAAGAATTCAAGATTCAAGCTGCACAACAACCTTCCATGGATGAAATGGACCTGCAGAGGAGAGCTTTAGAAACAACAAGGGAAAACCTCCACTGTAGGCTGCAAGAGGTAGAAGATGCTTTCAAGGCTTTGTCTCAGAAGTAATTATTATTATTTATTGGTTGTTTGTAATAATATAGAAAAAGACTTTGCTGTGTGTTGTTGTATCATTATCATTATTATCTCTTTAATAAAAAATATTATCATTTATGTATTTATTCTTATTTTATTACATACGTATACACATATGTATTTTATATACTTCATGGATAGTGACCCAAACTATTTAGAGGCTCATGACGTGATAGTAAGAGTTTTCATATGAATTTAATCCTAACTGCCCAGCAGCATATAGTGTGACCTATTAGGATTTACGAACGATAGGCAGATGTATGATATTAACATGCCTATTGATGACAAGCAGAGGTATAATATTAACGTATTTATAGGATGACAAGTAGAGGTATAATATTAATGTGCTTATAGGATGACAATAAGAGGTATAATATTAACGTGCTTATAAGATCCTAACCGTTCAGTGACGTCTAGTATGACAGATCAGGAAAAGAGAGAGGTATCATTAAACATATCTCGGAACTCAACCTATTCAGAGGATCTGGTCATGATAGGAATGAATGAGCTGACTAAATAGAGGTGATTATTAACGTGTTTGGTCTCAAAATTTGACTATCAGAGATAACTGTTAACTTGATAGGGAAAATAATTATCGTCAGAGGTGACTTTTAATTTAACGATATTAAAAAAATAGGTTCATCAGAGGTTGTAATATTGGACTTGATGAAGTGTGAGTTTTGTCTTTATGTCAGAGGTGAAATCTTAACTTGACAAGGAATTGATCTGATGTAAGGTTTTTAGCAAACCCCCAGCTATCAACGGATTTGATTAGCCTTTACCAACTACCGTTTGAGTTTTGCTAGCCATGTTATTCCCCTCAGCATAGTGAGTTATCGAAGATTTTGTTTGGGCTTAGAGGCCAAACGTTCCCTCTTCCTTTTGCCTTAGCAGTTTTGGGCAATGATGTATCCTTATATTTAGATAAGGATATTATCGTGACAGGTTTGTCATAGGATTTTTAGCAAACCCCCAGCTATCAACGGATTTGATTTGGCTTTACCAACTACCGTTTAAGTTGGGCTAGCCATACTATTCCCCTCCGCATGGTGAGTTATCGAGAGTTTTGTTTGGGTTTAAATGTCAAACGTTCCTTCTTCCCTTTACCTTAGCAGCTTTGGGCAATTCATGCTTTTACCCCCAGCATGATGGGTTTGCGAGAATTTTGTTTGGACTTACATGCCAAATATTTCCTCTATCTTTAGTCATGGAGACGTAGGATTCTTTTTCATTTTAGGCTCCAAGTTAGGGTGTGAAACTTTATGCTAGAGGTGAGTGAAAATTTCTTCTCTCATTGTAATGAAAGAGAGGTCGGATGAATTTATTTCTTTAAGAATAATATTTTTTTAGAAATTTTCCATTAATTGGCTTCATCATCCGATCACCATGTTGATTAATTAACCGGTATGCTCCATTTGAGTAGACCGTCTCTACTACAAATGGACCCTCTCATTTTGGCTGAAATTTGCCCTTAGTCTCGTGCGTCAGAATCATACGACGCCTAACTGCTAAGACCAAGTCACCCACTTTAAAAGTTTGTTCCTGCACTTTCTTATTGAAGGCTCGGGATATTCACGCTTGATAAAGCTCTATTTGTTATTGAGCCTTTAAGCGCTTCTCATCCAATACTTCTAATTTCCGAAATCGTTGGGTATGTTTTTCCTCAGTGGTCATTCTTGTAGTTAATGCCACCCGAAGAGAAGGAATTTGAATTTCTAGATGTAGTACAGTTTTGCAACCATACACAAAAAAAAATGGTGTACACAAAAAAAAATGGTGTACTCTTTATCGGTGTCCTAACAGTTGTGCGATAAGCCCATAGACAAGCTCCAAATTTCTCGTCCCAATCGCGCTGACTTGAAGTGACAAATTTCTGCAAAAGTTTCATAATGGTCTTGTTGAATGCTTCAGCTTGAGCATTTGCGGCATGGTTATATAAAGACGAAAATATATTCTGTATTCTGAACTTATCACAAAATTTAGTATAGGCCTTTCTAGTGAATTGAGGGCCGTTATTGCTTATGATCCGTCTAGGAACACCAAAGCGATAAATGATGTGGTGTTTGATGAAATTGACCACATCGTTTGTTTTTACTTCTCTCAAAAGGATCGCTTCTGCCCATTTTGAAAAGTAATCAGTTATAGGTAGTACAAACCGATATCCACGAGAAGACGGTGGAGCGATGGGACCAATGATATCCATTCCCCACGTCTCGAATGGCCACGTAATCGTGGTTGGATGTAGGTACTCTGCGGACTGGTGTATGTAGTTTGCATGCACCTGACACGCATGGCATTTCTTTGCATATGCCATGGCATCTGACATCATTGTTGGCCAGTAGTAATCCATTCTTTTTATCCGGTCTCCTAATTTAGGTCCCGGCTAGTGAGCACCACAGGCTCCGTCAGTGCTTCTCTAAGCACTTCTTGTGCTTCTTGATGTGATAAGCACCGAAATAAAATTCCACCTGCCATTTTCCGATACAAGGTACTAAGCTTAGGATTATAATAGAATTTTTCTACCTCTTTCTTTACTTTGGCGGCTTCTTTAAGATCTTCAGGTAATATCCCATAAAGCGCGAAGTCGATGAACACGAACCACCAATCTCTGGACTCGAAGTTCATTCCTGACATATGGACCTCATTCGCCTCGAGTATTTCCTTGGGGTAAAGAAGCTCGCGACTTCCAACCTCAATACTTTTGCTCGACTTAGCAGGTAGTGCTAATGTAGCGGCGAGGGAAGCCAAGGCTGGCGTATGCATTCTCGTGTCGTGGCACGTAGTCAATATAAAACTCTTTGAAGGAGTTGGCAAGTTTGATTGTCGCCTTGTGGTAAGGTATGAGATGCTCATGTTTAATCTCATATTCTCCTCTTACTTGATTCACTATGAGTTTGGAATCCCCATAGGCCTCTAAACGCCGGACCCCCAGTTGTTGGGCAATTCACAGTTCCGTTAATAATGCATTGTACTCAGACATATTATTAGAACAGGACTGAGTTAGTGAGTATCCTCGGGAGATCACATGATTCCGCAGGGATATTAAAACCACTCCCACTCCGGCAGAGTTCTTTCTAGCCGCTCCATCAAGGAATAGCTGCCAAATTGGTTCTTTAGAGACCATATTGGCTTCTGCCATCTCATCTGGAATATCCTCATAAAGTTTAGAGGATTGCGGGACAGGATATTCCGCTAAGAAATCAGCAATCGTTTGTCCCTTGATCGCCTTTTGTGGTATAAATCGCATGTCATATTGCGATAGGAGGATCGACCAATTAGCTAATCTGCAATTGAGTGACCCAGGTCTGGTCATGAGCACTCTCAGGGGATTTACCTGAGAAATCACATGGATTGTTTGGCCTACTAAGTAATGTCATATTTTCTGAACTGCGAATACTAGGGCCAAGCATTCTTTCTCTACTGGAGTGTACTGATGTTCGGCGCCTACCATAGTTCCACTAAGGTAGTAAATGGCTTGTTCGTGGCCGGAGTCATTAGTTTGGGCCAACAGGGCGCCAAGTGAATGGTCGATCGCCCGAACATATATCAAGAATGGTTTTCCTGATACAGGGGCTACCAGTACCAGAGGCTTTGTGAGGTACTTCTTGAGATCCTCAAAGGCTAGTTGACAAGCTTCATCCCAAACGAACGACACTCCTTTCTTCGTTAACTTGGTGAAGGGTTGGCATCGCCCTGAAAGATTAGCGATAAATCTCCGAATATATGCCAATCTTCATTGTAATCCACGAAGTTCTTTAAGGTTTTTTGGTGGCTACATCTCTTGAATCACTTTTACCTTTTCTGGGTCTAAATAAATACCCTTGGATGTAACAACGAAACCAAGGAATTTGCCACTAGAGACACCGAGAAAGGATTTAGTTGGATTCATTTTTAATTGGTGTTTTCTCATAATGTCAAACACCGCTTTCAAATCTCGGAGATGATCGTCTTTATTGCGACTCTTGACAGCCAAGTCATTCACGTAGCACTCTACTGTTTTACGGGGATGCTCGCAGAAAATTGTGCTCATAGCACGCTGATATGTTGCACCTGCATTATTCAAACAGAATGGCATGACCATATAACAGTATCACTTTTGGTTATGCAAAAAAGAAAGAGTTTCTTTATTCATTTATCATATCAAAATTACAGATAGTTCTCTAGCACTATACAATCAACAAAAATGAATACAAATCACTGGTATGAGAAAAAGTAAAAGTTTGCTTCTGTAGCCTCTCCTTCCAAGGACGGCTTAAAGGCAAAAATCTGCTCCTGCGGACTCTTCTTCTAGGATAGCGAACTTGTTTCTGTAGCCTTCTCTTTTAGCGTGGCTCAGATCAAAAAGTTTGCTCATGTAGCCTCTTCTTCTAAAAGGATGAATTTTCTTCTGTAGCCTCCTCTTCTAAGGACGGCTTAAAGATAAAAAGGTTGCTCTTGCAATCTTTTCCTGCCAAAGGTTAGGGCCTCCGAGTTGGTTTGCTCAGTCATGATCAACGTCACCAATGACTTGATTAATGCAAAACTAGGCATACCAAATGCATACACCCAAACGTATAACATGAGGGGTTGCACAAATTCAATGCCGCCCTAGCCATTAGCACCCTAACTTTGCGGGATGCTAGGCAAGAAATAAGATAATGCCACAAACCCGAAATCTTTTCTCTCATGGAAAATACATGAGACCTTCCAATATCCTAGAGGTATTAGAAGCAATTACGAGCCCATTGGGTCTGGATCATTGTTAAGGAGAATGACTACGGTTATCTCCTGTAGCCAATTCAAACTCTTGTTAAAAAAAAAAAAAAGAAGAGAGAGGATAATATTGATCAGAAGAAGAAGTTTACCTTAATTAAGGAAAATGACTACGGTCATAAGAATCTTTTCGGTGGAATACCCCTCTAAATTGATGCCATCTGGAGGCCTTATAACATGTCAATTCCCATCCATCGCTTTGGTTGGAGAAGAAGAAAATACGGCCACACCACTTCTACATCCCCAGATACAAGGCTCAGCATCCGCACCACTTTAAATGCCTCGCTGGAGTAGCTCAGTTGGCTAGAGCTTGCAACCCTCAATCGTTAGGTCGGAGATTCGAACTCGACTTTTAGCGGATTTTTTTTTATTTCACAGTAAAAAAAAATTAGAGAGTAGTGGGGTGAGAGAGGCTCGAACTCTCGACCCTAGTATACTCAATAGCGCCACCAGCTTCAATTAATTGGTTTTACTAGTCCGTTTCAATTTAATTCAAAAAGATTCAATTTTGTTAGAACTAAGCTTTGGCCGATAAGTGTTTCGGATTTTTTTTTAAATCGACAATTAAGAAGTAATCTGGATTATCAGACAGGAACTCCGGTTACAACATGATTTCATCAAGATTTCATTAAATCCGGAAAACATCATAGGAAATTGATCTCTATATTAAAAGAAAAATCATGATAGTTTCAACCATGCTCTGATACCATATGCAAAAATATTATTTTATTGAAATAGAATCTTCAACTATCATGAAAAAATCACATCATATCTTTTATGCAAAAAAAATAAAAGATTTAATAAAAAAAACATACCGGAACCAGCCATTATGAATTCTCCATCTTGAAAAAAAGCCTGTAAAAATTATTTCTCTCACTTAGTCCCTTTTCTTTACTTCACCAGACTCAATGGGATAATCTGATCAAATTGAAAAGTGTGGGTAGAGAGAGGACAATTCCTACGTTTAATATATAACACTTATCATACTCTCCATAACAGTAGCCCCATAACAGTAGATAGATAGGAATACAAGTTTCTCTATTATCTCTCAACCATGCATATCTTTTCAAATCCAATAACCACATTATCTTGTTAAATCCAAATAATATCCATATTACCCTTTCAATGTAGGACATATTTTAATAAGAAGGGCATGATTGTAAAATATTTTAAAGACAAAAGAATAGCGAAGGAACTAGCAATAAGGTAGAGGAAACAAAAATATTTTCTTTAAAGGCCCATAAGATACTTGCAGCGTCTCCAATAAAGGATAGTGATAGATTTGGAACTATTACAACTCAAAGAAATTAAACAGTAAAATATTAATCTTTTTGAAAGTAAAAATTATAGATCTTTCTAAGAAGCAATGAATCTCAAGGTAGATTTCAGCAATTTTAATGGCTAATTTAGTTAGCTTGTGTTGTGAAGAAAAGCGAGCAAATACCAAACAAGTGACAACTAAAAACAAAGATTAACATTTTTTTTTTCCTTCTGAAGAAAAGGATATAAACATTTTCTGTTCATTTTAGTTAAAAAGCGTCTTTCATTCTTTTGCAACTGTGCATTAGTTAATTTATAATTAAGCAATTAGGTATTATTTCGCTTTGAACACATAATTAACCCTTTCGTTTGAGCATACATACCTTATAAGTTGTAAGTTCTATTTATTTAATTTTGTTAAATTACTAGAAGGAACACGACCAAATGTAAATGTCCAAGGCACTAATTAGACCACTAGGGCAATCAAATGGCTCAACTCGAGAGGCCCATCAACTACATCAATTGTATTAGCAAAAAGAAAACTACATCTCAGATTAGAGAATCAATGGAGAATAACAAGGAAAATAAATGCTGTGGCTAAGGGATGGGAGTGGATTATTGGAGGTCCCAGGATCAACATGGGCTACAGCCTTTTTTTTCATTTGAGTAAGAAACTATGTATACTGACTGCTTTATTCATTAACAATAATCAGGAGTAAACTAATACAAAATCTTGGATCTGAAGAGTTTGTCTCCTTCAGCATCCAGCATTTGATGAGAAAAATGGTAGCAATTATGCCAAAAATTATCAACAACAATTGGTTTTGCATACTCCTGACCCTCGATAAAATCAAAAAAAATATGGCCTGGGTTACGAATTTACCTAGTGAGTGTCTTCTAACAGAGACCACTAAAAAGTTTAGTCAGAGTAGTCTTTCCAAATCGCACTCTTTTCCATCGACTCTTCCTCAGAGAAGGATGCAGCCCCAGAATATGTTCAGGCATAAAATCGTGCCTCGTCAATATGCCCACTACTGGTGGCCTCTGAAAATATCAAGCAAAAATTAGGCAAAATGTTAACTGTCACGAGTTCATATGCTCGCAAAAAAATAAAAAGTAGTTATAATAAAGTCCTTACGCTAGAGCATTTAGGAATGATTAACAGATGCCTCAACCCAACTTCTCGGAAAAGCAAGAGAGCTTTGGCCAGAGACATTGTCTCCACCACAGTATAAGGCGAAGTATTTGAAAAAGGATGCAGATCGACAAACATGTCCATCTCCTCAGCCGTAAGCTCAACGTCATCGATGCTGTCACCTTTGCCAGACCCTGGCTTGGCAAAATCGTCTGCTAGAAACTGCCTTGAGGCGTCATAGCCTACGAGTGAGTAAGAAGGCAGGAATTCTCTCCTCTTTAACAGAACAAGAAGGTGTGCACGTAGAATGAGCCCATAAAGTACGGGTGAATTGGACGCTGGAGGCTCATCAACGACGGGAAACCCATTATGACCAGTTGTCCTTAGAACATGGACTATATTTCCAACTTTCTCCACTCCACGAAAGATTTGTAAAGGGCCGGTGACTACATTACTGACAGTGAGCTGCCTCATGTAGGGCTCGGCATGGGCTTCTAGATATGGAAACCCCTTCATTTTTACAAGCAGATCATAGATATTGGAATTGAAGGAGTCAGCTACAGTTTTTGATACGAACAGGACCAGCATAACTAGAGGAAGTAAGAGGAGATTGTTAGTTAATTCTAGTATGATCACGCACACCGATACAGTCATTCTCATTGAACCACCCAGAAAAGAAGCAGAACCAAGGACAGCAAAGAGGCCGTGATCCAAAGTCAAGTGCGAACCCATCAGCATTGCAACGAGACGTCCATAAGATGCACCGGTCAAGATAACGGGCACAAAGAGACCAGAAGGCATAACAAGGCCATAGCTGAAGATGCCAAGGCAATAAGAGGTAACAAAGAAGAGGAGGACCGAGTTTTTACTGAATACATTATTTGTACCCGCACTGTAGAGGTTTCTAATTGTGTCGTCGTTAGTGTTGAAAAATAAGCTGGCCAACTCATTGTAGTGACCAGGTGCACATTGAAACTTCTTGAAATTACCTGACCTACCTATCGATGGGCAGGCTTCTGATACACCAATTGGGCATGGTCTGCAGGATGCAAGCCATGGCAAACCAAATAGGCAGCAAGATGTGGCTACGGAAACAAATGCAGCAAGAAGTAATTTATAGCCACGGCCTTTCCTGAAAGTTGGTAAAGAGAATTAGAGAGATGACAAGGCGATCCTTATGACAAAGATAAAATAGATACTTATATGCATCATTCCATAATGAACATACTCATTGATGAGAATGTAAATACGAAGAAGCTTGTCCAGAAGAAAATTGTAGAGACTTCCCAATATTCCGCCTGTAACTCCCAGAATGATCACTGCAGGTAAATCTGCCACGTGATACTCCATGCCCTCGGATGTCACTTCAAACATTATAAGTCCTCCTTTTCCAAATAACCCACACTTCCCACTCTTGCAAACGTCGATTAGTGCCCTGAGGAAGACAGCAACTACAGCTGTTGTAAAGAAAGCTCTCCACAGTAGGGCACTTCTCCACCTGCATTCAGATTTTACAAGATCATCACATAACATAAAGTTAGAGCCCTTTTGACAAGGAATGTTACCTTGAAAGGTCCATATAGATATGAAAGTGCCGATTCTAACAAATGAAATCTGGTATGCCACGAAGAAGTCTTATGTTTCCATATGAGAAACACCGTCAAAGATAAAGCAAAGATGCAGATTGTGTGCAAGATGCGTTTACGAAGTTAATATGAGTATCAAGATAAGCCATGAATTCCTTTACCTAAATATGAAACTAAATGATGGCTAAAAAAAAAAAATTCAGTGTAAGAGAATTGCCACTTAGAGCACCTTTAAAATTCATTGATGTCTATAGGAACAAATATTGGACTTCAAGCAGATGTATCGGACAAGAAACTTTTTCATGAGAAAAACTACCAAAGTCTTCTTCATAGTAACCAAAATCCTATCCATGCAAGCTGCAATTTTGCAGTTTGACAGTCACAAAAGTATCAAGAGAAGCCATGGCTTCCATTTTATACAAGAAAAGCAAAATCTTGGCTTAAAAAGATCAACAAATAGACAATCGTCAGTCAAGATAACTTTAAGCATTAAACGATAACACATACAAACTCAATTTTTTTTTTTCCCTTCACCTAAAGTTCTTTTGTTTGTATTTTTCAGATGAGCAGTCTGGCAGAGAGAAGTTTAAATGTTAAAATTACACCCAAATTGGAGATATCACAGCACATCAAAAACTCTCACCACCCTCTGATCCTGAGAGGCAAACCAAGCAGAAGGATGCCACAGTTTGTTCTAGCCAAGGGTCCACTCCCTTCATGCATGCTGATCTGAGATGCCAAAAGTGGGGATGGGAAGATTCACGCTTTGTTTATGCCAACATAAAACTAACTCTTGCACTAAAAGACTTACCTACATCTATTGATGTAAATATAACGATGTAGTAAAATTCATCTCCCATAAAAATAGAACTAAAAAGAGAGGCATAAGATATAATGCGAAATTGCAATAAGCTGATCATGCAAAGCATGGAAATGTGAAACACGGTAACGTGGCAAAGGAGGATGAAATACCATGAGGACACTGTTTCAAGAGCAAACAGAACACCACCAACAGGCGCACGGAAAGCAGCAGCAATCCCCGCACCAGCCCCGCAGGTAACAAGATCACGTTTGTCTCTGTCATTCTTGAAATACCTCAGCCATTTGCATGTCAGTTTATATTTCCGAGATCCACCCTGTCCTAATATTGAGGCAATACATGCTGCAGTATGGACCATTGGCCCTGCTTTACCTACATGCAGGGACGATGAAACAGCAGCGATGCAACCGATAATCTACAACAACATAGACCGAAGAATGCATCAGGCTTGTACGTAGATGATTTTTTATTTAAAAACAGCAAAATTGATGCTTGCTTCTTTAGTTTCTACCTAATTTCCCGTTCATTTCACTTGAAACTAACACTTGATATAGAAGCCTAAACTACCAATTTTTTTGCTTTTAACATTCATTAATTTGTATCTATTAGTTTTCACAAATTTACGAATTGTAACTACCAGAGAAGCTAACAACACAATAGTAAACTTAACGATTTTGCAACTACATAGTCCATAGAGAAATCTGAATCACTGGCGAAAAAAAAAAAAGACTACACAACAGTAAGAGCATTAATCAAAAAATAAATAAATTGATTATCACCTTGACGGCAAGAGTCTTCAATGTGAAGATATCCGGTGCATCAACGCCGTTCAGATAAGCCATCACCTCCGGAATCCCTGATCCCGCCGCCGCAGGCGCGATGTACGCCGTAATCACCGCCGCAAGCATCGTCAGCACGAAATTCGATGCCGCAAACACCCCAAACGCCCGTCCATATCTATTCAAATTTCACTCTGTTTTATGTCCAATCTTAAAGAATCGACATCAGTGGAAAAAAAAATTTAATTGATTACTTTTGAGCGAGCATCATGTTGGAGGTGACGACGAACTTGACTCCGGCGATGTTCTCGACGGCGAGGTTGTTGAAGAACCCGACGCTGGCGGCAAGGGCGCCGATGAGGAAGCAGAGGGTCCACTTGAGCAGCACGTACTGCAAGATCTGGCCGGGGCCGCGTGTCCGCCAATCTTCATTGAGGAAATCGTTCTCCGCGATCCTGCGGTCGATTGCAATTGAAATCAAATCCTCATGCGATCCAAAAAAAAAAAAAAAAAAAAAAAAAAAAAACAAGAAATTTAGAAGAAAAATTAGGAAGAAATTGGTTTGGGTACTCGTAGTCGAGGCTTTCGATGGGGCTGACGGAGGAGCCGACGACGGCGAGTTGGGAGGTGGAGTTGGAGGCGTGGCGGCGGAGGCTGACGGAGTGGCTGTCGGGGTCCAGCAGGGGCTCCGCCACCTCGTCATTATTCAGCTCCATGATTTATTTATTTATTTATTTGCTAACTTTATTTTTGGGAGGAGATTTTCGATGGATTTGGTCCCGAGGGTACTTAGCATGAGAAAATTTTAAAATAAATTTTTTCTCTTTTTTTTTTTTTTATTTTTGTGTTGGTTGGGATTTGGTACTGAGGAATCGGAGGATGCTTCGTCCCATGGCAGCAGAGTTGGAGTTCAAGTCCTTGGAGGAGGACAGAGAAAGAACGGAGGAGAGAGAGAGAGAGAATCCCGATTACGAGGGGCGTTGAAAGCGGCAACGGATAGTGAGCCACTTAATAGTGTTTTGGTGGTTCGGAAGAACGTTATTAAATGGGCTCACTAAGAAAAATGGTGTGCTCATTTGGAAACTCCCGAAAACTGCACTCTGTTTGCTCGAGGGGCAGGTTGGCGGGCCCCAGAGGATTTATACTCTCGGATTTTCGGGCGGACTGGTGAGTGAAAAATGAAAAGCAGATTGACGCTAATTTTTAAACTTTTTAAATTTTCTTGATTTATGCACTCTATGGTAACTTTCTTGATTTTCCATTTACATATATTTTTTATTATTTCATAAAAAGTTTTGATGGAAAATTATATATGTAAAATTAGATTAGGCTGTTCGTAAGCTTGACACTTCAATAGGATAAAAAAGTTATTGGGTTGATAAAAGATGTAAGTTTATCAAATATATTAATAAAATATTAAAAAATATGAAAAAGATGTGGATGGTCCAAGTAACTGATAGATTGGTGGACCAATCTATAGTCAAATACGAATGTAAATCCAGATCTGGATTGATTAACCAACCATAGGGATATCTAATCATTTATGATAATGCATGAAACTAGCTCTTAGTTGTACAATCAATTTTACATTTTCTTTTAGTTTTCTTAATTGGTTTATTAAAAGTGTTCATGAAAATTGGTCCATGGATTTTCCCCCACTTTTTTCTATGAATTAATCAAGAATATTGGTTATAGAAACTAAAAAAAATAGAAAGTTTAATGTAGTAGCCCGTGTAAACTTACCTCTTTAATAGAACAAAAAGTTGTTAGGTTGATATGGGAGGTAAATTTATCAATTTTCAATATATTTACAGTGGCAACTAATTCCATGAATCTATTAGGAGATGAATCTATAAGATTACACATAATATTATTTTGGGTTAATTACACTTAGACCCCGTGTAGTATGGGAGTATTATAACTTATTACCCCTTAAGTTTGAAACTCTCATTTAAGACCTGGACTGTTATGCTAGTTAGTCAACGGTGAGATATTCTCATTCTGTTTTAAGGGAAAATTCTATTTGCACCCGATATTTTACTCTTGACGTACGGTTTTGAAACTTATAAATAATTACAAGTTTGCCATTATTTTTTTGGACTAAATTACCCTTATAAATTTCAAACTGAGACTTCTTAAAATTTGAAACTACGACTCATCATTTTCCTCCTCTATTTTCTCTCTAAAACCCTAAATAATTTTTTTGGTATTTAATAAAAACACATCTCCTATAAAATCATCAATTTGATTTATTGATCCCTAAAAATTTTTTACATTAGCTTTTCTAAAAAGATTAGAAGAATTTTAAATTTTTTGATTTCACCGCGACAAGTGAAATTTGGATTTGGAATTTGAGTTTGAGTTTTCTTATGCAAATGAAAAATTCCAATATGCAATTGGTATCCCAAAATAAATCTAAGATACGATTAATTTTTTTTTTTTAGGTTTTATGCATATTTGTTTGAAATTTATTGTTAATTAGTTTTTTTTATTTATGGGGGAGACCTCGCTTGCTGGTCGGGTATTAATACCCGACCAGTACGTTTCTTGGTCGGGTATTAATACCGGACCAGAACGTTTCTTGGTCGGGTATTAATACCCGACCAAAATATCCGACTCAAAATAAAAGGATAAAAATGGGATGGATGGGTGAGCAGTTAGAGAAAAGGAGGATGGGTATTTTTGGAAAAAAATTTGGGTGCAGAGAGTAAAATAATAGTATTTCAAAATAGGAGTTTGGTATAAAGAGTATTCAGGGTGTCAAGAGTAAAATGCCGTGCGCGAATAGAATTTTCCTGTTTTAAGCTAATCTGCACTCTTTTTTTAATTCCAATTTTGCCTTCTTCCTCCTCCTTAAAAACGTAACCCGAGGCAAACTCTCCCATCCACCTCATTGCAATTCTGCCTCCTCCCTCCCTCCCGCCCCCTCTCTCTCTCTCTCTCCCCCTCCCTCTCTCTCTCTCTCTCTCCCTCCTTTCTTCCTTTATTAGTATATTGAGTAGGTCAGCTTAATGAAGAGCCTCAAAACTGTACCAACTTCAATGCATATGTGATTCCTCTCCAATACTTTGTTTTACAAACTTGAAACTCAGCAACAAACCCTATATAAAACCTAACTCTCTCTCAAGGCAAGCTTCTTCATCCTCCTAACCTGTTAAGGGCAAATTTGTCTTTCACCCATACATGGACCAACCCTCTAAACGGTTGACAAACTCCACTAATGGTTCAGGGGGCTAAGTGAGAATTTTAAACTTGTTGGGTAATAAGATATAGTACCCCCATACTATAAAGGGTCTGAGTGTAATTAACCATATTATTTTTATATATAGTTAAATTTATATCAATAAATTTAATTGAAATTTTAATTTTTAAAACTTCTAAAATAATGTATTATTAAAATTTGAATAAAAATGGTAAATGGCCTAAGGAATATATAACTTAATCAACCAATCCAGACCAAACTACGAAGTAGAAATCTGGATTGTTTGACCAATTTATAAATGCACATATATCTAACTCTGGATTGGTCGACTAATACGGAGCTTATAGAATCACATGTATTGTGGGTTGGTCGATCAACAGAGGGATTGGTCAACCAATTACACTTAATATACATTGATAGTAGGTATGTATCAGTAGTATCATTCTTGAGTCATATGTATACCAATTTGAATTTGAACAAAATAAATTCTTTCAACAAAATAATACTATAAAAAAAAACAAGATTTTATTGACATCCAGAGAATAAGATTCCACCAACATGAAATTAACTTAACTACTTTGGAGTCAAAAAGATCAAGAACTGAATGAAAGAATAATTCCTCAGCAAGACCTCTATAACATAATCTTATTATAGAATATAACACAAAATTATTCCACAAATCATTCTATCTGCATCATACACGACTAGAATTAAAAAACAATCATCTTAAAGTGATATTGCAAGCTTAATTAGGGAACACAGTTAAAATAGTTTTCTCCATCATATTGCAAATATAGTCTTGAAAATACATAGCATAGTTCTTATCTATTAGAAACCACTCAATAATTAATAATAATAAAAAAAATTTAAAAAAAAAAATAAACTACTGCTGGATATAGGTTGTGAAAGTAGTAGAAAATGATAATAGAATGCCTCTACTATTTTGTGTTGATTCTCTTGTATTTGAATATATTGCACCGTCAACATATCTCACGGTCTGCTCGAAGTTAAATTGATTCTCCATAAGAGAATGAGTTTGCATTTAGATTGTTAGCTGTGCCTCTGGATCATGCTAAGATTCAGAAACATTAAAATCAACAAGTTTCTTCCTAACAGGAGATTGATAATCATATATTTCAATTGTTTTAATAACATCAATTTGAGAGGCAAGAGGAATTTGAAAAGATCAAAATACAAGAGTCAGAGAGAGAGATATATAGGGAAGAATGGTAATGGGTGTTTTGATAATGTTATCAAAAAATGATTTTGGCTCAATTAACCTCAAACTCGCCAACTATAGCATACACATTTAACAAGAATCAGTTAATAAATATCCATAGCTACTAAGTTTATGTGAAATGTTATTACAATGATATGAGCAGTGATTCTAGGGGGAGATTAAATCATATTTCTATACAGGAGAGATTAACCAGCTAGGAAGATTACTGCTAAAACTAATTCATTTATCATCTCAATATGTCAATAACTGGAATACTGTAATATCCTAAAATTTGAGCTACTTGCATCCTTTTTTGAGTCCAGTCGTACTGAGTAAGTACACCGACGTTAATTTTGGACACCGAAATAAATTTCGATGAACATTACTTTAAATCTGCAAACCCAAATGAGATTCGGTCTTTGCGGTTATTAGTTTTGTAATATTTAGGATTTTTGGATATTTTCCTGCTGGAAAATACTTTCAAAATTACTAATTTAATAATATTATAATTATCCTTTTAATTGTTGGACATCGAAATGACAAACGGATAATTTCTAGTACTACTGTCGTTGAGTACTACATCCTACATAAATTTAATAGCATTTAAAAAATATTTAACTGAGCCGTAAATAATAAAATATTAAATAAATTAAAAACTTCTTTGAACACAACCCATAATCAACCAAAGTTCTAACGTCACACCCAAAAAAAAAAAAAAAAAAAAAAGGCTGTCCGTTTGACACTCAAACGGGGAGTTGGTGTGGCAAGCCGGGGGTTCTATGTGGCTAATGGAGAGGCAGCATGGACACAACTTTATTTAAATTATATATTTGCCATCCAATTATTTTTCCTTCTCCAACACACTCTTCTTCTCCTTTGGCTCTCGGCCAGAACCCAGCAGCTGTAAATAAAAAAATAAAAAAAAAAGGAAAATCAAATCGAACTGAGAATTTGTCGAGAGACAAGTAACACTATTATTTTTTATTTGTTCCTTTATTTAATATATATTTGTAAATATAATTAATTTTGTGAAAATATTTAGTTCATTTTTTGAATTATTGATTGATATTTATATATAAATATTATAATATTTATTTATTTTGAAAAAAAAGGAAAAAGTGGTGGAAGAAGAAAAGAGAGAAGAAAGGAGAGAAAGGAAAATATATTGCATGGAAAATTTTTTGCATGGGAATGTAATTTGTATGGGAAAATGTAAAAAAAGAAAAAGAAAAAGAAAAAGAAAGAGGAGAGAAGGGATGGACTGCAGTTGAGAGGAAGACAATAAAAAAAAAGAAAAAGGAAAAGGAAAAGGAAAAGAAGATCTCGGCTGGGTTGAAGAAAAGGGGAGAGAAAGAGGGAAAAAGGACGAAATGTAGTGGGCTCGGCCCAGTTCTGTTGGCTGAAAGGAAAGGAAAAGAAAAAAAGAAAAAAAAATAAATAAATAAGTAGGTTTTAGTGGGCTGGGCTTCAAAGTATTAAAGAAAAAAAATTAAAAAGGGAAATGTGCACTTGTTTGGGCTTAGGTGTCAACTTGGGCTGGACCTGGGCCAGACATAGAAAAAAAAAAAAGAAATTAGGTTTGGGCTGGACCTGGTTCGGAAAAAAAAAGAAAAGAAAAGGAAAAGAGACTTGGGCTGGACTTGGACTGGATAGGAAAAAGAAAAAAAAAGGTAAAGTACAATACAATAGGCCTAAATAATAAAATGATGTGGGCATTATAAACAATAATGCAGGCCTAAATAATGAATGTGCAGTGAGTTTTATAAATAAAAAACAGTGGACCTTAATAAATGAATATGCAGTACATTTAATAAATAAATATACAATATTATTAAATGATACATTTGGTTTACAATTTGGACTATTATATAGTTTTAAGAATTGAACCAGACTATTGAATCAATTTTGATAAAATATATTGTAATATAATTGTGCACTAATATTTTTAAGATGATACGGATATCTATCATGCTACAAGTCATGCGTTTTAATATTATAAATCATGTGTTATGATACTATATGTCAAGTGCAATCGTGGAGATACAAGCATGCTAACATGAATTGGAAAATAATTAAAGATATGAAAAGAAAATAAACAAACAAATATAATATAAAATAAATCATGTTATGATATTTTGAGTCATGTACATAATGTATTATGAACGCAGAAATGAGAGAAACTATACGATGGATAATACGATACGTGGTATGTGACAATTGTTAATGATATAGTGTATTATATAATTCTTGCATGAATGGTACAGTTTATGTGATACATAACTCATAATTCGTGGTATATATATATACACTCGAATCCAATACATGACATATTTGAATGAATTATTTGAATACCTGATACACGATGAGTATGACCATTCATGGGAACATGATAACAAGCTTCTTGTATCTTGATTACATAACATGAATTATCCTTGTGATACATGTATATATATGATCTTGAATTTTAATTTCTGAATTCTTATTTCTCGTGATAAGGATATGTACACAGTTTGACTTGACAAGTTACGTGTTTCCATTAATTCATGTATATCGTGTATTATTGACATAGAGATTAGGAAAAACTACATGATGGATAAGACCGTATCGTCTGAGGTTCATGTTGGCCATTCTTGTTAGGTGCTGAGGATTTTTACTACAGCAGCACTGGGTGGTACTGTGCCACTGTCTGATATATGAGTCACCATAAGGGTGATGTTCGTTACTGTTTCACAGTACAAAATTTGACTTGAACACCTAGCGGTGTGTCATAGTTCAGTGGTATGAGTTTGAGGCCGGGTCCTAAGTATGCACAGGCAATTATACAATATGAAAATTTGCGTGCTATGTTATCCATCATTTAGTTTCAAATATTAACAAGGACTTGACTCAGACTTGACATTTTTATAAGATACTTACCTGCTATTACAAATGGCATACATAGTCGTACTTATTATATTTTTCACTATTCACGTGACATGTTTAACCCCATCACGATTTAATTGCATACTTTATCTCCAGTACTGTGGTACTATATATATATATATATATATATATATATATATATATATATTTTTTTTTTTTTTTTTTTTTTTCTTGTGTTACTTACTGGGTTTAATCCCCTAAGTTTCGGACCCAGGTTTAGGAGACGAAGAAGGAGAACCAGCCTTAACTGAAGACCCGTACTTCATTGTCTAGATCGGGCGATAGTAGGCAAGTGAAATACTTTTTAGAAACCCTTTGTATGTATCTATTTATATTTCCTTTTGCCTGGACACTGCTTTCCTCTTTTGTGTTCATATTTAGAGCAGTGTGTTATCTTATATAGTTAACTCTTTGTATAAATGCAATCTTTCCAGTTTCAGACGTGTTATTTATTCATTTGATTGTAGCTGTAGTTACGATTATTTCAAGATCATGTGAGTGTTGGGTTATTTAGTGCAAGTATTAAGTAGCGTCATCCGTTTTGGGAAGCAGCTGAAAAACGGGAGCGTTACAAATACCAAGAATCTTATCAAGTCTCCTAGAGGGAATACTAATGAGAGTTTCTAAAATGAAAAAAGTTATATTATTAGATTTTCTCTATCTCCATAAGTAGACTAGTAAAAAATAATGTAACATGAAATGGATAAAGTTCAATCTTACTTTTGAAAGCTATTTCATATAGGCCAGTTTTTTCAAAGTAGGAATTGAGCCGATATTGCATAAATCTGAGAATTTTATGAATCTAATAGGCATAATTTCTAACAATGGTAATCTTTGAAAATCATGGATTAACATGAGATTTTTCAAGTATGTTATATATGCATATCCTTAAATTTCAAGGGAATTAATATAGGTTGATTTCAATTTCTTTTTAGTATTTGAAGAGAACATGATTCAAATTAAAGATGAGAAACAAAGAATATAATGAGACTTACAAATATTGGTGTTACTGCTAAAAGATGAGAGTTAGTATTGCTGCTGAGAGAGGAGTTGGAAAGATTATTATTGCTTATGAGATAGGAGAGGAGAATTTGGTCGACTATGGGGGTGGTAGTTAGCTAGGGCTTTAAGAATGGAAGAGGAATAGGAAATTATATTAAGTGACTTATAAACCGTTAGATATAGAATGGATGGATATGATTTTAACTTTAGAAAAGATATCCAATGGGTATTGAATTAAAATCCAAACTAATAAATGAATTGGATCAGATTGGATCCAACAAGAAAAAATAATTCACTAACTAACACATTAGATTGGTAAGTTTGTTCCCTATTTTCATCTACATCCTAGAATTAAGCAAATTAACTACTCATACTCCTAATTAACAAGATCTAATTTTTATTTATGAAATCCATAAAAAATTCTATTGTCCTAAAAAGCAGGAAAAATCTATACTATAAAGCAAATAAATCTATACTAGAAAGTAATTAAATCTATCTGAAAAACAATTAAAATATTTCTACTTATTAGAAAGAACTTGAAAATAATGACAACACCTCTGGAGCACAGTATGGCGGCCGTCACCCATTCGGCAAAAACCTAATTTTTAATAATTAAAAAGAGTACAAAATTACATCTAAAAAGCTATCGGTTACAAGGATATGGCCAATATATGGCCTCAGAGAATCAAAATCTAATCTGAGTACAAGTGAGTAACTACAAAATTATATTGAAGACCCCATAAGAAACTCATGACACATGGGCCCTATACTGCTGCTAAATAGCGACAATTACCACTAAATGGCAGCAAAAGTTTGAGTTCTGGACTTCAAATTTCTTATGCATGAATTTTTGGTCTCTTTCTTTTGATATGAATGACTGTATTGGATTTTAGCTCTCTGTAGCTTTACAATCCTGTACCTTTGCTCACTTTTAACTCTTTTATGCAGTTGGTTTCCAATCAAGATCTGAGTTTATGCCATCTCTTTGTAGGAATATGTTTCACCTGAAAACACACGAAAAATACCCTAGTAATATTATTTAAATATAAAAATAGATAACATAGAGTCTATAAATATGCAATATATGGCATCCATCACACCCCACACCTATTTTTTACTAGTCCTCAACCAAAATCTAGATCTAAAAAGTAAAAGAAAAATCCTAACTCACTTTTCACATGAATCGCAATTGCACTAAGTATGTGCAACAAGCCTAAACCCCTAAATTACCCTAGTAGACGAGTTGTGTCTCGTGAGGGTTTGTAGTGAACATATCCACAAAATTAGTGAAGAAGATATATTAAGAGTTAAAGAAAAGAAAAAATAAGGATAACCAAAAATAAAAAAATAAAAAATAAAAAATTTATACAAAAGAAAGAATTTTTTTTTTGATATTTTCTTCAATTAATCTCACTAATATACAAACTCAAAAACGCATTTAGATTATCAGTTTTCAAGTCAAGTATCATATCAAATACACCTATCATTTTAATCAAAAATTCAAATCCTATCTTTCAATACCCACTAATAGATAATTTATTGACTCATATACATTTACATGCACATGTGATAGTCTATTTTAGTTTTGGATTCAAATTCTAACTCATGGATTCATCTCTTCTCTCTAAACATTTTTTTCTTTTTTTTGTTGTAAATATTTCACTTTTAATGCGAAAATTCACGCTTGCTTAGGCGCAAATATCCGATTACTCGGATCATACTCTTTTTTTTCTTTTCTAAAGGATTATTGCCTTAAATAACAGGCTCATCCCTTTTTTTTTTTTTTTAAAGAATTATTGTCTTAAATTCCAGGCTCACCTTCTTTTATTCTTTTTTTTTTATATATAATTTGGAGAGAGAAGACTACTCAATCGTTATTATTTTTGTCCTTAACCTAATAAAGTATTGTCAAGTAAAAAATAGATGTATACTTACCTCAAAATTACTATTATCGGTATTTATTTTTTAGATTTTTTTTATAAAATTCTAAGTGTATTATCCAATCTACTCTCATATCAACCTTCAAATCTAAATTTATTCTTTTATTTGTAATTATTTTGATTTATTGAAGAAAATATTTTTGTATATTTGTTTTACTTTTTTTCGGATTTTTCTTTTTACTTTTTTAAAGATTTTTTTTCAAAAATATTTTTACCCTAAAAACTATCCAAAGTGTAAAATAAAGAAATAAAAAAATCTAAAAATAAATTAAAAATCATAGAAAAAACTAAAAATCCTAGAAAAATATGAAGAAAATACCCTAACCCACTCCCCCACACCTAAACTCATGTATACCCTCATACATAAATCAAGGGTGGTAAAATAAATATGAAAACTATTGTACAAATATTATACAAATAATGAGAGTCGTGAAAAGTCACGATCTCAATATCGTCACCCTATTAATGCATAAAAAGTGGTTACGACCTCTCGATCGCTTCCCACTTTCATAGTGTCTGCATGTTAAACGTGAAGTGGGTGTATTATTGTGTCTCATCATTATCCTATAACTTACGAAAGTACCTTTTTGCTTCTTATGCCATCCTCGCTTTTTCTTTGTCCACATGTAAGTATTAATAATTGGATTAAATAAATTTTTATTATAAACCTGCCCATTATCGTTAGTATAGGAATATCGTGAGGTGTGAAGGGTGAAATATGATCAAGTGAACCAACTGTGAAGTGTGGTGCCTCTTCTAACTCACAAAGTAATGCAAGCTCCTCTGCAAACAAATCCTCAAAAGTTTGCTCATAAATCAATGGCACACTTGCACTAGTATCATCATACATAGCGTTAGTATATGCCAATTCGTCTAATAACATGAGCTCATTTTTAAAAATTTGCTCAAATAAGGGTTCATCATTAGCACAAGAGGTAGAATAAGAGTGTAAACTGTGAATCATTTTTACCTCAATGAACGAGCTCGTGTGTGCTCATCCATATTGAATATGTTCAATACCACAGTCATATTCCCAAATGATAGTTTCATGAGGCCACTCTTACAATCAATTAATGCATTTGCTATTGCAAAGAATGGTCTGCCTAAGATAACGGGAATTTGATTCCATAGATTGGAAATTGACTCAGTTTCTAAGATAATGAAGTCTACAGGAAAGATGAACTTATCGACCTTAATCAGCACATCTTCAACCATACCAAATGGTCTTTTGATCGAACGATCAGCTAGTTGTAATGTGACCTTAGTAGGTTAAAATTTTTCTAACCCCAGTTGCTGATAAACAGTGTAAGAAAGTAAGTTGATACGTACTCCTAGATCAAACAATACCCTATTAAATGTAATATTCCCAATGGTGCATGCGATTGGAGGAGAATCTAGATCTTTGTATTTGACAAGTAAGTAGTCAGAGAGGATTTGCGATATATTTGCAGTAAGAAAAACTTTCTCAGGAATATTTTTTTCTCTTTTCTTGGTACACAAATCCTTGAGAAACTTAGCATCAGTAGAAACCTGTTATATAATATTATGAAGTGGAATGTTAACCTTCACCTGCTGAAATGTTTCAAGAATCTCCTCTACTTGCGGTGAAAGCTTCCTAAACCGATTGGGATATGGTGCTTTCGGCTTAGGAACAGATTCTTCTGAATGAGAATGTGATGGTAATGGAGATGATAGAGATGGACGTAGAGAAAGGATGGGAAAGATGGTGTAGCCTGCGGAATAGTAGGAGTGAGATCAGGAGGTATTGCTACATTATTGTCCACTTATTTGCCAGATCTGAGCGTGTGAATGACATTGCATTAAAACTTGATGTGAAATATCTACTGCAAGTGCACAATATCGATGTAGCATTGTACATGTCATTCTCATAGGGATCTAAACTATTTTTTCTTTCTCGCTATTCCTATTATTCTAACGGACTAACTAAAGATTCTAATTTAAACTTGAGTTGATCTAATGAGCCTAGGATATATAATTCACTAGTTTCCAACCATGAATTACTTCTATTATCTTTTTCCTATCATAAAAAATTGATCTTTTAATTTTAATTTTTACTTAAAATATTCTAAGCATAAGATATCAAGTAGTGTGCAAGCATAACTTATCAAAAAAACTACTTTTCATAAAAGCAAACTAAATTATTAGATAATTCGATGAAAAAATAAAAATAAACAATCCCAAACCCTAACTAAGTATAGACTATCAAAAAACTTAATTCAAGTATAATATATCAAAGTATTAATCTACGAGTTCTTGTATTTGAATCTTTTCATAGAAAAATTATGTCTTTATTATTTTAATTAGGAAGAAAATACTAGAGAGCAACTACATGGTGGATTCTAGTTTCATTTACATTCTAGAACTAAGCTAAATTAGCTACTCATAGTTTTAGTTAACAAAATCCTATTTTTATTCATAAAAGCTATTAAATCTAATCTAGAAAGCAATATAAATCTAAACTAGAAAGTAATTAGAAGAGATTAGCTAAGAAAAATTGATGAACAACAAAGGTTACCTCTGGAGTCGGTATTGTGGCCGTCACCACTTAAGCAAACCCTAATTTTTATTAATAAAATCCGAGTACAAATTATCTCGTACTTTCTCTATGATTAATCTCTATATATCACCCTAGATTATAAGAATTCGGCCAATATATAGGCTTCGGAAATCAAAACCTAATTTTGATACAACTGAAAAACTATAAAATTACGTCAAAGCCCTCACAGAAAAATCACCCAGTGGAGCCCACCTTTTGCCGCCAATTGGCGGCTAATGCTGCCACTTAGCTGTATTAATATGAGGAAATTACTTGAAATTTCTTCCATATGAAGTTCTGGTCCTTTGCATTTGATATGAATGACTGTATTGGACTTTGACTTTCTACAATATCGTTGTCTTATAGTTTAGCTTACTTTTAACCCTTTTCTGAACTTGATTTCCTAATTCGGCTCTAATTTTAAGCCATCTTCTTGTAGGAATCGGATTATCTAAAAAAATAAACTAAAAATACCCGAGTAGTATTATTTATATACAAAAATAGATAATATATAGGTTATAAATATGCAACACAGGGTACTCATCACACATCCATACCTATCTTTTGCTACTCTACAAGCAAAACCTAACCATAAAAAGAAAAAGAAAAAAATTCTAACTTACTTTCACAGGAATCACGATTGCACTTAGTATGTGCAACAAGTTTTTAAACCCCTAGGTTACCCTAGTGGACGAGTTGTGTCTCGTGAGGGTTTGCGATGAATATACCCACAAATTTTTTGAATAAAATAGATTAAGGAATAAATAAAAGAAAAATAAGGATAACCGAAAATCAAAAAATTTATACAAAAGAAAGAAAAAAAAAATCTTTTTTTATTATATTTTCTTCAATTAATCTCACTAATATACAAACTCAAGAACGCATTTAGATTATCAATTTTCAAATCAAGCGTCATATCAAATGCACTTATCATTTTAATCAAAAATTCAAATCCTATCTTTCAATATCTACTAACAGATAATCCATTGACTCCTATACATTTATATGCATGTGTGATAGTCTACTTCGGTTTTGGACTCCAACTCTAACTCATGATTCATCTCCTCTCTCATAACATTTTTTTTCTTCTTTTCTTTTTTTTAAGAATATTTCAACTTTCATGCGGATATTCACGCTTACTTAGGCGCAAAGTACCCGATTACTCGGATCATACTCTTTTTTTCACTCTTGAGGCTATTGCCTTAATACCAGGCGCACCCCTTTTTTTTATCATTTTCGATGCTATTGTCTTAATACCAGGCGCACCCCATTTTTTTATTCTCAGTTTTTTTCTTGTCTTAATACCAGAGAGAGAAGACTTATTTAATCGTTATCATTTTTATCTTTAACCTAATAAACTATTGTGAAGTAAAAAATAGATGTATACTTGCCTCAAAATTATTGTTAGCGGTATTTATTTTTCGGATTTTAATCTTTTTCATAAAATTCTGAGTGTATCGTCCAATCTACTGTTCTATCAAATTTCAAATCTAAACTTATTCCTTTATTCGTAATTAGGTTGATCTATTGATGAAATATATACAAAAATTTATTTATTTATTTATTAATTTTTGGTTAGTTACCCTAAAAACTACCCGAAGTGTAAAATAAAAAAAATCCAAAAGTCTAAAAAATAAAATAAAATTTCTAAAAAAAAACTAAATATCCTAGAAAAACACTAAGAAAATAGTCTAACTCACTCCCCCATACTTAAACTCATGTATTCCCTCATTCACAAACCAAGGGTGGTCAAATAAATATAAAAACTATTACACAAATACTATACAAATAATGAGAGTTGTAAAAAGTTACGATCTCAATATCGTCACCCTGTTAACGCAAGGAAAATAGTTACGACCTCTCGATCACTTCCCACTTTGATTGTGTGCATTTTAAACGTGAAGTGAGTGTCTTATTATATCTCATCATCCTCCTACAAGTCACGAAATTACCTGTCTGTATCTTATGCCGCCCTCACTTTTTCTTTGTCCACATGTAAGCATTAATAATTAGATTAAAGAATTCTTCATTATGAACCACCAATCATCGTTAGTAACAAGTATACATGTAGAAATATCGTGAGATAAGAAGAGTGTTATATGATCAAGTGAATGCGGTGCTGACCCTTCTAACTCATGAAGTAATGCGAGCTCCTCTACAAACAAATCCTCAAAAGTTTGCTCATAAATCAATGGCACACGTGCTAAAGTATCATCATCTATATATCAGTATGTGCTAATTCATCTAATAATATGAGTTTATCTTTGAAAATTTACTCAAATGAGGGTTCATCATCAGTGCAAGAGGTAGAATGAGAATGCACACTATGAATCATGTTTACCTCAATGAGAGAGTTCGTTGTTTGCTCATCTATATTGAATATATTCAAAGCCACAGTCATATTCTCAAATGATAGATTTATGAGGTCACTCCTGCAATCAATTAATACATTTGATATTATAAGGAATGGTCTATCAAGATAACGGAAATTTGGTTCCATGGATTAGAGATCGGCTCAGTTTCTAAGACAATAAAGTCTACAGGAAAGATGAACTCGCTGACCTTAATGAGCACATCTTCAACCATACCAAGTGGTCTCTTGATCGAACTATTAGCTAGCTGTAATGTGACCTTGGTCGGTTGAAGTTTTTTTAACCCCAGTTGCTATAAACAGTGTAAGGAAGAAAGTTCACACTTGCCCCTAGATCAAGCAACACCCTATCAAATGTAGTATTCTCAATGATGCATGAGATTATTGGGGAACCTATATCTTTGTACTTGACAGGTAAGGAGTTAGAGAGGATTTGTGATATATTTGCAATAAGAAAAACTTTCTCAGAAACATTTCTTGCTCGTTTCTTAGTACACAAATCCTTGAGAAACATGGCATAAGTAGGAACCTGTTGTATAGTGTCAAGGAGTGGAATATTAACCTTCACCTGCTGAAATATTTCAAGAATCTTCTCTACTCGCGGTGTGGGATATGGTACTTTTAACTCAGGAACAGGTTCTTCTGAATGAGTATGTGACGGTGATGGAGGTGATGAAGATGGTCGTAGAGAAAGAGGTGGAAAAAATGGTGTAGCCTGCAAAATAGTAGGAGTGAAATCAGGGGGCATGACTACATTATTGTCCATTTGCTTGCTAAATCTGAGCATGTAAATGGCATTGCATTGGTGAACATGCGACTCATTAGAGTTTGAGGAACTTGCATTAGGGTTTGTTAATGATTGACTTGAAAAAGTACCCTTACCACGTTCACTCATTGATTCGCTAATTGTCTAACCTGCTGCTCTAAATTCTTAATAGATCGAGCAGGTGCTGATCTATTCTTTGAATAAAATCAGTTGACATTTTTATAAGATTTTGCATGTGCGTGTCAAGACTGGACATATGTGTGTCAAGGTTGGATTGAGACTTGAGAAGATTTTTAATGTTCTTCTCAACTGACTGAAGTCGCTTTTCTTGATTATTATTAGACTCCTATTGTGAATGTGGGTGATTTTATACAGGTGGTCTATTCTGATTGTTCCCATAATTTGAAGCGTTTGGGTGTTGATACGCACCCATATTTGGTCTTGGGAACTGACCAGTGGCTGGAAGCTGAATGTTAGGGTTCTGGGCTCCGTGATATTTCCCTTGAGCCCATGAGAGATTTAGATGGTTTCTCCAGCCAGAATTATATGTAGGAGCGTAAGGATTGTTTATGGGATATTGATACAAGGCGTTAGCTTGTTTAAGTGTGGGACCTATAGGATTCATTAATAATGGACACTCCTCCATAACGTGATTTGGAGTTTCACAATTAAAATATATGGGACTTTGGATTTAATTCACTTGACCCGTTGGTGGAGCACTAGGAGTATCTAATGCCTCAATTCTCCTCATAAGAGCTGAAATCTTAGTTTCGATAACTATAGAGCTGTCGACGCTATAGATCCCACTCTTATGTACATAAGCTGATGTATTAGGTTTCTCAGAAGAACTCTCCCACTATATAGTCTTCCACGATAGGTTCTCAAGAAAGTCCCATGCTTCATCCTCATTCTTTCTCATGAACTCTCCCTGACACATGGACTCAAGAAGAGTTTTGGATGTGTAATCGAGTCCTTTATACATGATTTGACACAACCGCCACTTTTCTATCGCATGGTGGGGGCACTGAGCTAATAAATCCTTAAACTGTTCTAAGTATTTCGAAAAGAGTTCTTCTGGCACTTGATGAAAATTATTAATTTGATTTCGAATTCTTGCCGTCTTGTGCGTGGGATAACACTTCTTAAGAAATACCGTAACAAATTCATTCCAGTAGTGATTGAATTCGTAGGCATACCGTACAACCACTTCTTGGCATTATCCTTGAGTGCAAAGGGGATGATGCATAGTTTAATTGCGTCCTCCGATAAGTGCTGCAGTTTAATCATCACGCATACTTCTTGAAATTCACTGATAAAGAGATATACATCCTCTGAATTAGAACCAGTGAATTCAGGAAGTATGCTAATTTTCTGCGGTTTCAATTCATAGTGATTACTCGCTGCGGGTGGAAGTTTGATGCATGATGGTAATGATGTGCGCAACGGGTAATATCGATCCTGAAAGATCGGAATCTGTTGGTCCATCTTGTCACTCATGAACTAATCTAATCTCAGTAGTCGATCAAATTGATCATGGGTCCAATGTGGCATGAGCTAGCGACCGTGAATGAATGTGTGAATTTCCTAGACTAATGCAAGAAGTGGGGTGTGGTGAAGATAAAATGGTGGAAGGGTTATGATCAAATAAATGATTTGATGTCCTATAAGTTCTAAATTTTTATTTTTTTACAGAGTCAAGGACCCAAAATATAGAATAAGAGAAAAAGAGGGGGAGAAACTCACCAAAAGTGCCACTAAATGCGGCAATTCCCGCTATTTAGCAACAAAGCTAGAGAGTTTTGCTCTCTGGTTTTTGCAGTGCACTTCCGAGACTCTTCTTGTCCCTTTGTGCTTCCTATATCTAAACTTTCAGATCTCTGCACACTCAACACACACTGTTAATCCGTAAAATATTAGAAAAAGCAAGAAAACACCGTCGATCCCCATCAACGGTGCCAAAAATTTGATGTGAAATATCTATTGCAAGCGCACAGTATCAATGTAGCACTGTACAGGTCGTTCCCATAGGGATTTAAGGTGTTTTTGCATTCTCACTATTCCTATTATTCTAACAAACTAACCAAAGATTCTAATTTGAAATTGAGTTGATTTAATTAGCCTAAGATATATAATCCACTAGTTTCTAACTATGAATTACTTCTATTATTTTCTTCCTATCATAAAAATTTGATCTTTTAGTTTTAATCTTTACTTAAAGTATTCCAAGTATGATATATCAAGTAGTGTGTAAGCATAACTCATCAAAGAAACTACTTTTCATAAAAACAAACTAAATCATTAGATAATTCGATAAAAAAGATAAAAATTAACAACCCCAAACCCTAACTAAGTATAGGCTATCAAGAAACTTAACTCAAGTATAACATATCCAAGTATTAATCTACGAGTTCTTGTATTTTAATCTTTTCATAGAAAAATTATGTCTTTATTATTTTAATTAGGAAGAAAATACTATAGAGTAACTACATGGTGGATTCTAGTTTCATCTATATTCTAGAGCTAAGCTAAATTAGCTACTTATAGTTTTAATTAACAAAATCCTATTTTTATTCATGAAAGCAATTAAATCTAATCTAAAAAGTAATATAAATCTAAACTAGAAAGCAATTAGAAGAGGTTAGCTATGAAAAATTGATGAATAATAAAGATTACCTCTGGAGTCGGTATTGTGGTCGTGACCCCTTCAACAAACCCTAATTTTTATTAATAAAATTCGAGTACAAATTATCTCCTACTTACTCTATGATTAATCTCTATATATCACCCTAAATTATAAGGATTCGGCCAATATATAGGTTTCGGAAATTAAAACCTAATTTTAATACAACTGAAAAACTATAAAATTACGTCGAAGCCCTTATAGAAAAATCACCTAGTGGGGCCCACCTTTTGCTGCCAATTGGTGGCGAATACTGCCAATTCGTGGCATTAATATGAGAAAATTGCTAGAAATTTCTTCCATATGAATTTTTGGTCCTTTTTATTTGATATGAATGACTATATTGGATTTTGACTTTCTGCAGCATCATTGTCTTGTAGTTTTGCTTACTTTTAACCCTTTTCTAAACTTGATTTCATAATCCGACTCTGATTTTATACCATCTCCTTATAAGAATCGGATTACATGAAAAACAAACTAAAAATACCCGAGTAGTATTATTTATATACAAAAATAGATAATATAGAGGTTATAAATATGCAACATATGACACTCATCAGTGAACATGGGATGAAACAGACTGAGATGAGTTAGAGTTAGGGTTCATTATTAGTTGACTTGGAAAGGTACCTAGCCCCTGCTCACTCAGCTGTGTGGCTAACTGTTCAACTTGCTGCTCTATATTCTTAATCGACTAAGAACTTATAAGAAGTTGTTGGTCGGTCCGTTATATAAAGTCAGTAGATACTTTCATTAAATTTTATATTTGTGTGTCTAAATTAGATATCGTCTTGAAAAGGTTCTCCAGATTCCTTTCAAGTGTTGTTAGCCGTCTATCATAATTATTTGTGGATACGATTGATTATGTGCAGATAGTTTATTCTGGTTGTTCCCTTGATTCGTAGCATTTGGGTATTGATATACACCGACGTTAGGTCTCGGGAATTGACCATTAGGTGGTGGCTGCATGTTAGGATTGGGGGCTCTCTGATATTGCCCTTGACCCCATGAGAGATTTGGGTGATTTTTCCAACCCGGATTATATGTAGGAGTGTAAGGATTATTCATAGGTTGTTGATATAAGGCGTCAGCATGCTCATGTGATGGACCTAAGAGATTCATTAATAATGGACACTCTTCCATAACATGATTCGGAGTTCCGCAATTATAACATGTGAGAACTTGAATTTGATTTACTTGACCCACCAGTGGAGCGCTAGGAGTCTCCAATGCTTCAATTCTCCTTATAAGAGCTGCAATCTTAGTTTCGGCAGTTGTAGAGCTGTCAACGTTATGGATCCCACCCTTATACACAGAAGTTGATGCATTAGGTTTCTCAATAGGTCTCTTCTACTGCATAGTTTTTCACGATAGGTTCTCAAGGAAGTCCCACGCTTTATCCTCATTATTTCTCATGAACTCCCCCTGATACATGGACTCAAGAAGAGTTTTGGATGTGGAATCGAGTCCTTCGTACATGATTTGACACAATCCACTTTTCTATCGCATGATGGGGGCACTGAGCTAACAAATCTTTGAACCATTTCAAGTATTTCCAGAAGGGTTCTCCTGACACTTGACGGAATTGGTTAATTTGATTTCGAATTTTTGCCATTTTATGCGTGGGATAATACTTCTTAAGAAAAACTGTAACGAATTCATCCCAAGTAGTAATTGAATCAGTAGGTATATTATACAACCACTTCTTGGCGTTATCTTTGAGAGCGAATGGAATGAAGCATAGCTTAATTGCATCCTTCGATAAGTGTTGCAGTTTAATCATAACACACACTTCCTAAAATTTACTGATAAAGTGATATGCATCATCAAAATTAGAACCAGTGAATTTAGAAAGCATGCTGACAGTTCATAGTGATTACTCGCTGCATGTGGAAGTTTGATGCATAATGGTAGTGATGTGCGCAACGGGTAATATCGATCCTGAAGGATCGGGATCGGTTGGTCCATCTTATCTCCCATGAACAAATCTGATATCACTAGTTGACCAAATTGATTATGGGTCTAATGTGGCATGAACCAGCGACCGTGAGTGGAAGCGTGATTTTTCTAAACTAATGCAAAAAGTGGGATGTTGTGAGATGAAACGGTGGAAGAAATATAATAAAAGAAAAATGTGATTTCCTACAGTTTCTAACTTTTTTTATTTTTTCACAGAATAAGAGACCCAAAATATAGAATCAGAGAGAAAACTAGGGAGAGATTCACTAAAAATGCCACTAAATGGCCAATTGCCACTACATAGCGGCTAAACCAGGGATTTTGGCTCTCTAGTTTTTGCAGTGTACTTCTGAGTCTTTTCTCGTTCCTTTTTACTTCGTGTATCTGAACTTATAGGTCCCTGCACACTCAACATACAATGTTAACCTATAAAACGTTAGAAAAAGTAAGAAAACACCGTCGATCCCCGGCAACGGCACAAAAAACTTGATGTGATATATTTACTGTAAGCGTACAGTGTCGATTGTAGTGCTTTACACGTCGCTTCCACACGGATCTAGAGTGTTTTACGATCTTACTAATCCTATTATTCTAACAAGTTATCTAGATTGATTTCGAGTTATTCTAATTAGTTTAGGATATGGAATCCACTAGTTACATCCAAATATTATCTATTTTATTTTCTTTCATCCATAAAAATTTGATCTTTTAATTTAATTCCTACTTAAAATATCCTAAGTATGGACTATCAAGTGTCATGCAAGAATAATCTATCAAAGAAATTACTTTTGAATAGGAATAAACTAAATCATTAGATTAATTCAACAAAATAAATATAAACTAACAACTCCAAACTCTAACTAAGTATAGGCTATCAAAATACTTAAATTATGTATAACCTATCAAAGTTTTAATCTACGAGTTCTTATATTTTTATTGTTTCATAGAAAAATCATATCTTTTTATTTTTAATTTAGAAAGAACACAAATAGAATAATATAAGGTTGATCCCTATTTTCATCAACATCCTAGGACTAAACTAATTAGCTACTCATACTCCTAATTAACAAGATCCTATTTTTATTTATGAAAACCATAAAAATTCTATTTTCCTAGAAAACAAGAGAAATCTATATTAC
This sequence comes from Dracaena cambodiana, assembly GCA_036321105.1. NCBI lineage: Eukaryota > Viridiplantae > Streptophyta > Magnoliopsida > Asparagales > Asparagaceae > Dracaena > Dracaena cambodiana. Next base: position 38,148,819 of record JAYEPQ010000011.1, on the reverse strand, counting down.
AAAGTAAATAAATGTATACTAGAAAGCAATTAAATATATCTAAAAAATAATTAAAATATTTCTACTTATTAGAAAGAACTTGAAAACAATGACATCACCTCTGGAGCGCAGTATGGCGACTATCACCCCTTCGGCAAAACCCTAATCTTTATTAATTAAAACGAGTACAAAATTACATCTAAAAATCTCTGGATTATAAGGATATGGCCAATATATAGGTCTCGGAGAACTAAAACCTAATATGAGTACAAGTGAGTAACTACAAAATTACATCGAAGACCCCATAAAAAACTCATGACACATGGGCCCCATACTGCCGCTAAATAGTGCCAATTGCCGCTAAATACCAACAAAACTTTGAGTTCTGGGCTTCAAATTTCTTCTGCATGAAGTTGTGGTCTCTTTCTTTTGATATGAATAACTGTATTGGACTTTGGCTCTCTGTAGCTTCACAATCCTGTAGCTTTGCTCACTTTTAACTCTTTTCTAGATTTGGTTTTCTAATCGGGTTTTGAGTTTATACCATCTGCTTGTAGGAATAAGTTTCACCTAAAAACGCACTAAAATACCCGAGTAGCATTATTTATATACAAAAATAGATAATATGGAGGGTATAAATATGCAATATATGGCACTCATCAAAATCCTCTTGGGAAACTGCATAAGAAAGAAACTCTCTTTGGAAACTGATTAGAAGGAAACTCACTTTGGGAATTGCTCAGAAGGAAACCCTCTCTGAAAACTACATCAGCCCCACGTGGCTTAGTTCTTCTTGACTCCAATTTTTGCTCCAATAAGACCCCATCCAAAGTTTTCAAAGTTTTCAAAGTCTCGTTTGTTGATTTCTAACGAGTTTTGAAACACTTTGGACTTCAGCTCTTCATGTTTTCATTACACAAGCTTCTTTAGTACGTGGGGCTATTTACCAAGGCTCAAACCATACTAAAGGCTACCCAAACTAAGCAAGATAATGTGCTAAGAAGGCAAGACAAACTTGTTTTATGTTGTGGACAACTTCAACAGAAGCAAACTTAAGGGCTTTGGGCAACCTTGAATTTGTCACTTTGTCTCCTCTTCTTTCTTTCCTGTTTTTGGTGAAGAAATAAGACTGTTTGTTGGTTTCTCTCTCTCTCTCCTTCGTTTTGTCTTGTCAACAAAACATATATTTCAATTAGCTTCAATATATTGCTTTGCTTTGAAAATCCTCATGTGATGCACTTGTGAATATTCTGGGGGTCTGGAATAGATTTTTTGAAAGAAGGGAGCTGTTGTATATAGAGTTTGACGAGATTGTTTGACTTCCATAACCATTTTTTTTGGGAAATGACTCGTTTAGAAAACAGAGAGAGCCAGGGTGAAAATTAAAATTATGGATTTGTGGATTTTTAGAAGGTAAAGTTGTGGAAGATAGAACTTATTATAGGTATGGTGTGACCATAACAAGCTTTTGTTATGCGAGTGACTCGCTTGGAGAGCAGACAGAGCCAAGGTGAGATTTGGGGGTGACTCGCCTGGATAACACATAGATGTTTGCCCGAAAATTGTATCTTTGATTCCATTGCAAAATTGATGAATTACAATGAGAATTCAGATTACAAAAAGAAAATAGGAGTCACAAGAACAGGAATATTGGTGGATTCCCTTTTTAAAGTGGGTACGGGTGGCGGTGGAGTCTTATTGCTGCCTCCGTTGACTATCCAACTTGGAAGGGGATCTGTGAAGAAAACCCGCTCCTTCTGATCTCTCTCAACCCTCTGTGAAGAATCGCTCTGCCAGCTCCAAAAAAAGGTCCCTTCTCTCGAGTCCAATCCTGTATTTTATAGACTGAGAGGACTTGAAATCCGGATCGATTCGCTCCTGAAAAATCGGATCACGGAATATCAGCAAAGAAAACAAAACAAAAATACGGAAAATAACCCGCGGGTTGGCACCTGCGGGATCGCTCCTGCGGGTGCCAACCCGCGGGATCTCTCCCGCGGGTGGCAACCCGCGGGAGCTCCCGCGGTTGCATCCCGCAGGAGCTCCCGCGGGATGCAACCCGCAGCATCCCGCGGGAGATCCCGCGGGTTGCGACCCGCGGGAGCTAGATGTCCCGTGGGCCCTGCGGGTTGCATCCGCGGGATCCTCCCGCGGGTTGCAACCCGCGGGATTCTCCTGCGGGTAGCAACCCGCGGGAGCTCTCCCGGGTTGCACTCTCGGGTTCTTCCATCGTGGTTTCCATATAATTTTATTATTTATTTATTTATTTATTTTTTAATTTTATTTAATTATTTTTAGTGTCTACAATAGAGTCGATTTGAGATTTGGGGATGACTTACCTGAATAACAAACAAAATCGATTATCGGGTTAGAATTAGAAAAACCACAGATAGAGGTATGGCTGACATGCCTACGGGGTGGGGTGATTCGCCTGGATAACACTCAAAATCGATAATCGGGTCAGAATCATAAGTTAACTCGCTTGGAAAGCAGATAGAGCCAATGATCTAGTCAGGATCGCGAAACCCGCAGGTAGAGGTATGTCTGACATGCCGACGTGATGATTCGCATAGAAACTAGATAGAATCGATGATCGGGTCAGAATCATAGGTTGACTCACCTGAAAAGCAGATAGAGTCAGTTTGAGATTTAGGAGTGACTCGCCAAGATAACAAACAGAGTCAATGATTGGATTATGATCAAAAGAATGATCATTTACTGAAGTATGTATGGGATGATTTGTGAGGTAAGTGAGATTATTCAAATCTCATTGTCAGAGGTAAGAGTTTAAGACGACAGGTTTATGACAATTGTCTTTTGTGTAGTGATATGGGTGAGATGGTTCAAATCTCACTGTCAGAGATAAGAGTTTAACATGATAGGTCCATGAGATTTTTAGCAAATCCCAGCTATAAACAGATTTGGTGTGTTTTTATCAATTACCATTTGCATTGGACTAGCCATGCTATTTCCCTAAATATGATGAGTTGTCGAGAATTTGATTTCCTCTCCCCTTTTCCTTTGTGGCTATAGATTGTTCATGCTTTTAACCTCAACATGATGGGTTGATGAGAATTTCATCTCTTCCCTTTACTTTGACAGCATTGAACGGCTCATGCTTTTTACCTCAGTATGATGGGTTGTCAAGAATTTGATTTTCTATTCCCCTCACCTTTGTGGCATGGATTGTTCATGCTTTATCCCTAGCATGATACGTTAGTGAGAAACTTATTCTCTTCCCTTTACTTTAATAGCATTTGGCAGTTCATGCTTTTTATCCTAGTATGATAGGTTGGCGAGAAACTTATTCTCTTCCTTTTGCATTAATAGTATTGGGTAGTTCATACTTTTTACCACAGCATAATAAGTTGTCGAGCTTTTTGTTTGGACTTAAATACTAAATATTTCCTCTTCCCATTGCTTCTTGAGTTTCGGGCTATTGATTTCATACTCTTACCTCAGTATGATAGGGTTGGCGAGAATTTTACTCTCCTCCCTTTGCTTTAACAGCATTAGGCGGTTCATATTTTTTAGCTCAGCATTATGAGTTGTCAAGAGTTTTATTTAGTCTTAGATGCTAAACATCTCTCTTCCCTTATCTTTTGAGACTTTGGGTCATTGATGGTCATACTCTTACCCTAGTATGATAGGGTTTGTGAGAAGTTTTTTATTTCTCTTCCCATTGCCTTGGCGGCCTCGTACAGCAAAATTATTATGTATGTATTCATATATATTTACATACTTCTTTCCTTTTTTTTATTATTTTTACTTTTTTCTTTTTTTTGAATTTTTTATTTATGGCACTCATTTTGCCGTTAAATTTCCAGTTATCACAAAAAAAAAAATTATAGCTAGCAAGAGCAGCAGAAGTAACAGGATGCTTATCACAGTCAACATCTTCGGCAGCCCTGGCCCAATCCAGCTGCTAGTGAAGGAGGACAACTCGGTCGCAGTTGTGGTTGGTCGTCTTTCAGCAAGTCTGGATGTACCTTCATAATTTCTCCTTTTCTGGTAGAAATGAGGAAGAGTCTCTTTTGCTTCAAATTATGCGGGTCCTCTTTCTCAGTAGAAATTGGGAAAAGTCCCCTTTGCTTCAAATCATGTGGATCTCCTTTCTTGGTAGAAATTGGGGAGAATCCCTTTTGCTTCAAATTATGCAGTTCATAGTCCTTTACCACTATCTTTTTGTAGAGATCGGAGCTGCGCCAGCCGGTATTTTTGAGGATCCCATAGTAATTGTCACCGCATTTACGGACACATTTTCCTATTCAGGCCTTAGCTGGATCACCTTCGCATCGATGAGTGTCTGAATTTTATCTTTCAGGGCATAGCAATCCTTGGTTGGGTGCCCAATATTTTGATGGTAGAGGCAATACTTAGGATCATTTGTCTTCCTAGTTTCCTCTAGTTTTCGATTTTCGAGCAACTTGAATATCATCTTTTTATTCAGTAGGTAAAAGAACGTGACTGTTTGCTCATCTTTAAAATCGTATGTCCGTTGCAATGTAGAAGAATTTCGATTACTCTGTGGCTTTTGGTTTGGAACGGGTCTGGCAGTTATTGCCTCTTTTCTCTTAGGATGGGATGATTATGGCTGTGGATGGTTCATGGACATCCTCCTTTGAGCACGATATTCATCGATACGTCGGATTATATTCTCCGCTTGCTGTCCTTACTTGACCAGATCCTTCTAAGTTTTGAGCTCCACCTCTCCCATCTTAATGAGTATATATTAGTTTGGAGATTGTGTTTGCAGGTTTTCACCAGTGTTTCTTGCAATATGCCATGCAGACATAGAAGTAACATCTCTCTGAAACGTTCTATAAATTTTTTTACAGTCTTATCCTCTTTTTGTTTGTTTGTAAGGAGAGTATGGATCGAGATTTCCGTATCATTTTTGAAAAAGCGACACAGAAATTTCTTCTCTACATCAGACCACGATATGGTCATTGGGGACAACTGCATAAACCATGTAAATATAGACCCTCTCAGGGTACTTATAAAAATCTTGGTCATTATGGGATCAGTCCCCATAAGTTGACCTATTTGTGACAATAAGTAGTATAAGTGTTAGTTGGGAGAACCTTTTCCATAAAAAATCTCTAACTGTAGAGCCTTGTATTTTCTGGGAACGGAACCGATTCCCACTCCACTGGATATTCTAGTATCTCCAATTTCTTGTAGGTCTTTTCTGTGCATCAAGGCTTCCAGCTAGTCATGCATCTTATGCATTTTCTACGTGTGGGTCTATGACATAATTAAACTCTTCTTCTTTTCCTGAATTTCGACCATCGTTCTTTGGTGGTTCGTCAGAGGGTTTCTTTGATTTGTCTTCATTGTTTTTTTGTGTATTTTCTATCACTTTTAGAAGTAGTGTCTTGAGCTCGTCAAGACCCTTTTATTGCTCTTGAATCAAGTGTTCTTGAACTTCTAGTCTCTGGTTCATTTCTCTAAAGCTCCCTATCATATGGACCATTGTTTCTTCAAGTCTGGGAGACTCGTATGATTGATCGCTATTTCCTTTACTTTCGCTGTCTGAACCCCTAGCCAACCTTTTATAGTTTTGTGGTGCCAGAATTCCTGACCGAAGCCATGTATGATGATGTGCTTCCATGTTAGATGATTGCCTGATGCTACACAACTTTTCCCTTTGCTCACCATGTTTGAAGTCATAAATAAAGGTTCTTTGTCGGTAGTGATACTCCATCTTTGAACACGCCTCCTTTTAGGAGTATTATTCTTTAATTTGGTTATTTGATTGAAAACCGAGGCTCTAGGAAGACCATAATGGCAATCGATAAGTACTACAGAGATTATTTGCTCACATCGGCAAAGTGGACTGGATTTTGCCATCCTCCTCTTGTTATTGAGGAGTTCTCGTAAATCGACCTCTTGATGAGTTCTGCTTTGTTACAACCTCTGGAAGGCTCTGTGAAAGATTAGATTCTCTGTATTAGTCGAGGTTCTGTTATGGTCTTTGTGGATGCTTCATGGAACTAAGGCTCAGTGTTATGTTATGGACTTTTCACGTGGGGCTGAACAACCTTGTGTTATGCTTTTTGTGCGCTGGGCTGAATAGCTTCGCATAGAGTTATGCTAGGTTGATTAGCCTTGCATTTGAAAATATCCTCGCGCAGAGCTTCACTGGGTTGTTTAGCCTAGCATTTTGAAATAGCCTCGCATAAGGGTACGCTAGGCTGTTTAGCCTGGCGTTTTGAAATAGTCTCGCGTAAGGCTACACTAGGCTGATTATCCTGGCTTCTGAGACTAGATTCATCTTGAACTTGATTTTTGAGAATTTCTCACCATACTCGACGGTTTCGGTTCCGAATCAGAGTTTTGGTCAGTCAAGATCTTGGCTTCCCTTCAGTATTTTGCGCAACCATGATAGGAGAAGATTTTTTGTTTTTCAAAATTTTGGAATCTAAAGATCCAAAGGGCTCTTGTTCAACAAGAGTCTCTTTGTTATTCAAATTCGTCATTTGGATTTCTTCGTTTTCAGAACTCAACGGTTTGAGAAGTTCCTGTTCAACGGGAATCATCTCGTTATTTGAGTCCATCGCTTGGACTACTTCCTTTTCCAAGATCAAATATCCAAGAAGCTCTTGTTCAACGAGAGTCCTTGTCATTCAAACTTGTACTTAGAGTTTCCAAGTGGTGACGAAGCTGTGTTTTGACCAGACTTGCCGATCTAGAGGATAAGTACTCTTCATATTTTTGTTGATCAACTTCTACGACCAACACTCTATAGACTTACCAATTTTTTTAGCATTAGATTGGGCCACGATCCTCTTGTCGTTGTAGAAGAGTTCTACTACTGTGGTCGCCAGCTTATTTTCTGCAAAATTCGCGCTTCTTTTCATTGCCATAGATTTATGAAATTACAATAATTCCCCAAAATACAAAAGAAACAAAGAAAATAATCAAGAGGATTTATAACATGTCTATCTCTTTTACAGATGGTGGGTTCTAAACGTGGCTATGGAGTGTCAACCTTGTACTCCGTTGACGATTTGATACTTGAAATCGGTCTTGAACGTAAACATATGATGATGAAGACTTTTGGCCGACAGCTTCTTGCTGCTGGTTAGCATGCCTTCACGTAGAAAATCAACTCAAAGGTCTTCAAAGATTGCTCCTCCCCTCTAGAATTCTCCTCTTGATCTCTATTTATAGTTTTATGAGTTTTCTTAGGAGATAAGGGTGGAATCTCAATTCAATCTCTGAACTTGTATTTTAGTTGGATTTAAAATTTTCAATTCAAAGTAAATGGATATGATTGGAGTTTGAATTCTAGTAAAAATCTAAAATGAAACCTTATTTGGAAATTGATTAGAAAGAAGCACTTTTTAAAAACTGCATCAGAAGGAAACTCTATTTGGAAACTGATCAGAAGGAAACCCACTTTGGAAGCTGCTCAAAAGAAAACCCTCTTTGAAAACTGTATCAGCTCCACATGGCTTAGTTCTTCTTGACTCCAAATTTTCCTCCTACAAGTGGGTAAGTCTAGCCCTAGTTGTTCTGAAACAGAGTGGGGTAGCAGTCACTAAAAATGAGGATGAGAGATGATACCCACTTGTACTCCTACGAGTTGGCATATATGCATTGATTATCGAAAATTGAACTAAGTAACATGCAAAGACCACTTTCTGTTACAATTTCTTTACCAAGTACTTGAAAATGTTGTTGGGTATGATTTTATTTTATTCCTGATAGTTATTCTGGCTATTACCAGATTGAAACTGTTTTAAAAGACTAGGAAAAGTCAACTTTTATATGTCCCTTTGGTACTTTTGCTTTTTAAAGAATGTCATTTGGATGATGTGATGCGCCCACAATATTTCAAAGGTGTATGATTAATATTTTTAGCGACATGATTGAAGATTATTTAGAGGTATTTATGGATGATTTCTCTGCATTTGGAAATAATTTCGAATCTTGTTTAACTTATTTAGAATATGTACTTAAAAGATATCAACAGAAAAATCTACTCCTAAATCGGGAAAAATGTCACTTTATGGTTATGAAGGGTATTGTGTTAGGACATATAGTTTTATCTAAATGGATGGAAGTAGATAAAACTAAGGTTGGGTTTATTTCTAAAATACCAATACCCAAAACTGTAAAAAACATACATTCGTTCTTAAGACATGCAGGTTTTCATAGAAGGTTCATTAAGGACTTAGTACTATTACTAGACTCCTATCTCACATTCTTGCACAAGATGTAAAGTTTAAATAGATGTAGGCATGCCAAAAAACTTTTGAAACCCTCAAGGAGATGCTCATCACTGCACCAAAATACAACCTCCAGGTTGGTCACTTCTATTCGAGATTATGTGCGATGCAAGCAACTTTGTAGTTGGAGCATACTGGGGCAACGAAGAGATAAAAAGCCCTATGTGGTCTATTACGCTAGCAAGACTCTCAATGATGTTGAGATGGATTATACGAAAACAGAGAAGAAGCTTCTAGCTACAGTTTTGTTGTTGATAATTTTAGTTCATATATTTTGGACTTACATGTAATTATTTTTACAAATCATTCGGTACTCAAATATTTTTTGTCAAAGAAAGATGCAAAGTCACAATTAATCCAATAGATATTGCTACTCCAAGAATTTGATCTTAAAATTAAAGATAAAAATGGTATAGAGAATGTGGTTGCAGACAAGCTCTCTCGACTAACTTTTGATAACGATAAGCTATCAGTTATGGACTTGTTCCTTAATAAGCAGCTATTTTCAGCCTGAACAACTCCTTGGTATGCTGATATTATCAATTTTCTTGTTGCAAGTGAAATGCCGAATCATTGAAGTGCGCAAGACAAACGATGTTCTTATACGAAGTACGCCGTTTCTTTTTTGACGACCCTTACCTATTTAAATATTGCTCATATCAAATCATTAGACGTTCTATGCCTAATGATGAGATTCAAAGTATAATTGCCTTCTATTATACAGAAACATGTGGGGGTCACTTTTCATCTATAAAGACGATAACCAAAATACTTCAATGTGGATTCTATTGGCCTACTATGTTTAGAGACACATATGAATTCTGTAAACGTGCGAGTCTTGTCAAAAATTAAGAGCGTTAACTAGGAAGAGTGATATGTCTCTAACACCTATACTTACAATTGAGATATTCGATTATTGGGACATTGACTTCATGGGACAGTTTCTTATTTCTAACAGATATGTTTATATTCTCGTAGTAGTCGATTATGTCTCTAGATAGGTAGAAGCTACAACATGTAGAAATAATAATCAATAAATTATTATTAAATTCTTAAATAAATATATATTGTCCAGATTTGGAGTTTCTAAAACCATAATAAGCGATGGGGGTTCTCAATTCTGACCCAAAGTCTTTGAAGATTTGATGAATAAGTATCACATTATGCACAAGATTTCTACATCTTATCACCCACAGTTGAATGGGGAAATTAAGTAAATTCTAGTGAAAACGGTTAGTCCGTCTCGTAGAGATTGGTTATTTAGACTAATCGACGCTTTATGGGCTTACCGTACTACATATAAAACATCCTTGGGTATGTCTCCATATAAAATAGTCTATGATAAAGTTTGTTATTTGCCTGTAGAGATGGAGCACAAGGTGTATTGGGCAAAAATTAGTTAATTTATATCTCAATTCAACTAGCCCATTACGAAAATTACAAATAAATAAATTGGAAGAGATAAGACATGATGCATATGACAATTCACTCATTTCGAAGGAAAAATGAGAATATGGCATGATCACTATATCACACGCCGTGTTTTTATCCTTCCAATAAAATGCTTCTATACGATTCACGCCTTCACCTATTTCCAAAAAAATTGTATTCATCATGGACTAGACCACTTATAGTTAAAATTGTATATCTACATAGTACAATTGATATTAAAAATCCTAAAAATGACCATACATTTAAAGTAAATGGAAAATAATTGAAACATTAATTGAAATTTCTGAAGCACTCGGAGGATCTCATAATCTAGTGGATCCTCTAACATATCATTGACACTAGCTAAATAGAGACACAATGTATATTATGTATATTACATACTAACAATTTTGTTTTGTAATTGTTACATTATGAGTACCATAGCGAAGTAATTTCAAAGGACTCTTTCTTAAATTTTACTTGTTCTTGATTAATTAAATAGATATATTAATTTATTGAGGAAAATGTGCATTTTAAGTTGGGGATTGCTTATAAAGATAACTTAGTTTTGATACCCATGATGTTTTCAACAACTTTGTTCTAATTTTTTTTATTTTGGAATTAGAATTAAATTTTAGTTTTTGTTACTAACTTTAGAATTAGAAACAAACTTTTAGTTTAAAATTAATTTTAGATTTAGGAATTAACAATTAGATTTTAGGAATAATATTAATCTAGAAACTATTAATAAGAAAAAAGAAGAAGATAAAAGCATTCGCTTGATGCAGCTCTCAAATAGAGAGTGGTTGTTGAAGCCACTATTGAAGCAGCTATCGACAGCCACTAACTGCAGAACAGTTTATGCTCTATCCGAGAGCGGCTATCGAAGCCGCTGTCAAAGTAACTGTTGACAACCATCAACAGAGAACCCCATGTATAAATAGATCTCTGAGTTTATTTTTCTCCACAACCAAGCCCTAATATCCTTTTACAACAATCTAGAGCAAAAATCTCTCCTTTTGAAGAACCAACAAAGTCGGATATTTTAACATTAACCTCTAACATTACTTCTTAGTGTATTATTTGCATAATTATATTATTGATACGTTCTAAGTGAAAACATGATTCCTACAAAAGTGAGTTAGGATTTATTTTTCTTTTTAGTTAGGTGTTTATTTATATTCTTAGTTTATAAATTTGTGAGGAACTAGCAAAGCTCAAGTTAGGGGTGTAATTACGCTTGAAAAGTATTAGTTATTTTAACTTATTTTGTATGAGCGTAATCCAATTTTGTTGATTAACACAAAAAATTAATAAAAAATTATTTTTATTAATCAAATTCCTCACTATGATATTTTTCTAGTATTTTCTAGTGTTTGTGCATGGTTTTATATGCAAAGAAATTGAAGAATCGAAGCATATCTCAAATATCAGCTCAGAACTGTGATTTTACATATATGGCTGTTGAAAGCTACCTGTTGGCTGTTGGTAGTCGTTGACAGTAATTCAAACTCGAGAACAACTATCAATGGTGCTGTCGAAGACCATAGCCACAGTTTGGTTCTTTTGAAGATTTTTGAGAGAATATAGAGTTTCCTTTTAAATAGAATTCATATTAGGATTTTATAAGGGTATAAATACCCAATGTAATTGAGAAATCAATAGAGGGAAGAAAGATCATTAAGAAAATATAGAGAGTAGAATAGAGATTCAAGATTTAGTTTTTGTACTCTTTCATAGGAGTCAATAAAAAGATTTCTTTTGCTTTATTCATGCCTATAATTAGTATGAGTGACTAAATTCTTGAGCTGATTCAGATGGGATAACAAACCCTACATAATTTAATGGTATGTGATTTTTGTGCTTATTGTTTTTAATTGATTGATGTAAAATTGATATATTTGATTTCCTGTTATCTTTAAAAGGATTAAAATATGATTTTGAGTCTTTAATGTTTTATTATTTAACGATATATTCGTTGCTTAATTTTTATATGCGTAGACTCTTTAGGTACGGTATATACTTAGACTTTGAACTTTGATTTTAGTTATTCATATTGCATATTTAGATAAACTCAAAACTCATATAACATTGATTGGGAAAAATTATTCAAAATATCAAGTTTACAACTTTATTAGATTTTATACTTTATTGATTTATTTTTCAGTTGTAGAAGACCACGTGATCTATACAATTGAAATATAACAAGTATAAACACATCCTGTAAATTATTCTATGGAGGATTTAAATCTATTTAACCAACAATTTTATTTCAAATAAATTTATATCAACTTTAGTTTAGTTTTAGTTTTAGTTAATAAAAATCCAATCTTTATTTCTTTGGTTCCGTAATTTATTCTGTCTAGTGTCACATAATAATCAAAATGATTCTCGAGAGAACGATCTTGGATTATTACCCTTATACTACTTGTCAATCTCTCGCGCTTGGGAGTATGCGATTTAGATCACAGGTAGATGCAAGCCCTTGTCTCTGGAAAAACATGAGATCTAGTTTCTTCTCTGCCTGATACATGTATTTTTGGTTTTCGCTAGGTATACTCTGTTAGATATAAACTAGACGACTCAATTGACTGCCATAAAATTCTTCTTGTTGCAAAAGGTTTTTTTTTCCAAACCTATGATATTGATTATTTTGAGACTTTCTCTTTTATAGTATGTCTTAACTCTATTCTTCTCTCTTGCCATGAATTTTAATTGGCCCTTGTTCCAATTTAATATTAAAAGTACTTTCTTATATAGTAATTTACATAAAGAGGTATATATAGAACAACCTCTAATGTATATTGTTCAGAGAGAGAATATAATCTGCAAATTCAAGAAAGTAATTTATAAACTTAAACAGAGTTCTCGAACCTAGTTTGAGAAGTTTTCCATTGTAATTACTGGTATTAGTTTTTAGCACTATCACTATGACCATTCTATTTTTGTTCGGCATACTCATTCTGGTATTGTTTTTCTTACTGTATTTATAGATGATATTCTTTTAATTGTGAGTTATACAATAGTTTTGATTGAGATAAAAGATTAACTCAAGCAACATTTAGTAATTAAAGATATGTGAAAACCAATATATTTTCTTAGAATTGAGGTGGAATATTATAAACATAGATTACTTCTCTTTCAAAAGAAATATGCACTAGATCTCTTGGAAGAGACGGCTGCCTTGAGTGTAAACCTTTTAATACTCTAATGGTGTCAGATTTAGATGTATGGAGTGAAAATAGTGCTTTGTATAAGGATGTCAAGCAATTAGGAGAATAGTTGGTAAGTTTATCTATCTCACGGTCACTAGATGTGTCATTTTTTTGTTGTTGGATTACTAAATCAGTTCATGCATAAAACAAGGGATATAAAGCTGCTCTAGGAATTTTAACATATATTAAGAGCTCTCCTTGAAAGGGATTATTTTATAAAAATATGGACATATTAAAATCTCTGCCTTTTTAGATGTTGGATATGAAGGAGACTGAGGAGATAAAAAGTCGACTACTAGATACCTTACATTTGTTGGAGGTAATCTAGTTAAATAAAAGAGCAAGAAACAAGATATAGTGTTTCGATCTTCTGCTTAAGTAGAGTATTGAGCAATGACACATACCACATGTGAATTGTTTGATTAAAAAACATGCTGACTGAATTTGGGTTCAACTCGAATGGTCCTATGCCTATGTACTATGATAATTAGTCTTCCATCTATATTGCTCAAAATCCAGTTATTCATGATCGTACTAAGCATATAGAGATAGATTGTCATCTAGTTCAAGATAATTTGGTAAATAAGATAATATGTACTCCATTTACTCCTTCGTTAGAACAATTGGCTAATATTCTAATTAAAACTATATCACCAATTGTGTTGAGTATGGTTGATATTTATATCCCAACTTGAGGAGGAGTATTAAATTAGACTACTATATTATATTTGGATTTAGTTTGAATTTAGTACCACATTATCTGTTGAGTTGTTTGTATAGAGTTGAGAGGTTCATATATATATATATATATATATATATATATATATATATATATATATATATATATATATATATATATATATATATATATATATATATATATATATATATATATATATATATATATATCCTCTGAGTTATAATAATATAGAAATTAAACTTTTTTGTTTTACTTGCTTTCTCACAGTAGTATATGCTAAGTATCAAGGTATCAATGTATCATATGTAGAAGGGATTCGTGTAATAATAGCGTGTGGGTATGAAACGATATGCACAATGATACTAGCAAACATAAGAGTTATAAAATATGTTCACATGCGACAGCCATCATTTCCGAGCAAGAAAATCATGTACAGGTAAAAACATGAGTAATTGAACAGGTATTCATGTATAATATATCATAAGTCAAGCGGTATATGTACAACCATAACATGTATGCCTATGTTTTTGTGATTTGAGAGACCTGGTGCCTCAGGCCTAGAACTTTCAGGTCATGTTTGATTGGGATAAAAATAGAATTTGAGCCTAAGTTCTAAAATAAAGTTGTAGTAACTCAACTATCTTTCTAACGAGTCTTAAATCTACTTAATTGGAATTCTAGAACAAAAAAATATGGTTGTTTTACTATGAACTTGTTGCTACTAAATTATAGACCTGATACAGTAGCTAAAAAAATTAGGTTTTATTTGACCAAGACAGATAAATTTAGAGCCTAAGATCTAAAATAGAGTTTTAGATAATTCAATTATCTTTCCAATGAATCTTAAATAAGCTCAATTAGATTTCTATAGTAAAAGTTATGATTATTTTACCACAAATCTGTTGTTACTGGACTATAGACCTAATATAGCAGCTATGATGAAACTTCCAAGTAATATTTCGCTAGGAAAACAACTTAATTAAAGTCAGTTTTTGTTAGAAGAATTATATCCTAATGAATTATCTTTCTAATAAATTGCAAATAGGATAATCAGAGTTAATGTAGAAAAGTTATAGCCGTTCTAAGAAGGCTGCATATGTCTAAACAGTGACATGATATATGCACATATAACATGCCAATATGACACATGCAATGAAGGTCAAGATAAATGCAAGTTTGAGCATGTATAATTTTGAAAATATGTTAATAATACATATGATATTACAAATAAGGAGATTGCATCAAAAAATTATAAATTAAACTTGCCTCTTGTTGAGTCCAAATCGAAAAAGAACCGATGTTGATGTAATTACCCTTTAAAAATTGATAAATTTCCTAAGAATCAAATAAAAGAAGGATAGATACTGGAGTAGATGGCCTCAAACTGGTGGAGAAATTAGAGCTTATTTGAAAAGTTAAACTTCTAAACAAGGTTCTTATGACTATAAAGTGGATTTTTAGTCTTTTTTCAGGTTAGTTAATTTGCAAATTATTTGAGAAAATTGGAGAAAGATTTAGGATTATAACTCTAAAGAAAAATGAAGAGGAGCAATAGAGGATTAAGCTTAATTTGTTTTAGAATTTTTTGAATTTATTTAAGGGGTTAAACAACTGATAAAAGAGATATACAAAATATGGTTAAAAACCCTTAAACTTTATCATATTTACAAAATGTCATTGGGTCAAATTCTATCTAGTCCACGAGGGCCGCCAGGCTGCTGGGGACAGAAATGAGACAGGAAAATTGAAAAAAAAAAAAAAAGAATTTAGTTTTAAATTGATTATTTTATTTGGTATTTGTCCAAAAATTAGTCGATCTAGAATAATTCAAGAAAATTATTAAAAAAATCTAAAATAATAAGATAAGTGATACCTGCTTTGTAGAATTTGAAATTGAAAATTAGAAAAAAAAATATAATTCAATTTACTTAGTAACTATCCGTATCAGTATCAGGCTCCTAGGCTGATACAGATAATACAAAATAAACTGATCTAAGAATTTAAGGATTAAGGTCATTAGATAGTTATAGAAAAGTATTTATGTATTAAATTACAATCTAATACAATATCAATTTGGACTGGGAAGGAATAGTGGAGCTTTGCTTCGAGTAGCTTGAGTATATTTGTCAAAGACCAAATATAGATTCGTTCTTCATCCTCAAGCTTGAATAGCGTAGATCAAATAACTCCTTATGATTATGAGGTAAGCAGCCATAATACTTGTTCAAATGATAGTTTATGCCATGACAAGGAGATATAAAGCCGGGTATGATTGTGTAACTAGCAACAAAGAAATAATATTTGCCTATAACTATTTAATATAAAGTTAAACCAAGTTTTTGAACTTTAATATATTTTTATATATGAATATTTAAGTAAATTAAATTTATTGTCATATACATGAAGGCCGTCAGGGTGGTTGTGATAAAGCATCTTTAACATAGTAAAGGCATTACCTGAGCCCTTCCAACTAGATATAACATGGGTAAATATTCTATTAGGTGTTGCCGCAGCTATGGTATTTTGTTTTATCCCCTTACTTCTTATAAACTATGCACCAAGTTTTGAAGGTAACCTTGCTTCTATATGGGTTTCGTCAATCAGGCCAATGCATTCCTATCATTCCATCATCCATAGTTCACAAAGTTTTTTTAATTTATTGACAAACTCTAATATGATATTGTTTATTATAGCATAAATCTTACCTAAAAGAATGGATACCAATTTTGATTTGGTTGCACTTCAGGTTAAGTCTGATTTGGTGCTTGCATTATAAATCTGGCACAAAGTTAAGAATTAAGATTTTTTGCTAAAATGGGTATTTATCGAGTACTTATTGGGCATCTGTTGAGTATGCTTATGGGCATTCGTCGAATACTTACTGGGCATTTGCTAAAGTATAATTTTTGGGCATTAATCGAGTATTTATTGGGCATTTGCCAAAGTATGATTTTGGGTCAGTCGCCGATTACTTATTGGGAATTCTCTAAAAGAACGATTTTATGGTATTGGTTGAGTACTTGTTGGGCATCCGTCAAAGTACGATTTCTAGGTATTTGTTGCGTTGAATCACCGTATAATATGTAATAATCACTTCAAAATATTTTTATTCATAACAAAAGGAGGGAGAGCTAAAGGAGGTTTTATTTAAGAAATGGGCCAAAGATGGCAAAGTGATAAGAAGGTCCGACGCAATGTACTCTTATGGAAAGCCAAGAACTTATTCAGTGAATTGCCAAGCGGACTAGTAGCTTCCCACATGATGTTTATAATACAACCGAGTCAACTTCTCATATCTTCTCATCGGCTTTAGGCTCCAGGGGGGAGTTTCTAAAGGGGCAGACTATTTTTTTTTAGTGAGCCAAGTTTTCCTAGTGAGCCCACCATCTCTTTTGAAAAGAGAGAGTTTTTACTAACGAGCACACCGAAAATATCCAAAATACCCTCCCTACATTCTTCGACTACTTTTCGTAAAACCCAACTCCCCCACTACCATATAAATTCCTCTCCTCCTCTCTAGGGCCGGCAAACTCCCCTCCAACCTACTGCTGATCTCCTTCCTCTCATCCTCTCAAGTCAAATGAATTGGATTTGAAGCTTCACAAAAAAAAAGTTTTTTCTGCAGCTATTCGCATGGGAGGGATAGGGTTGAAGGAGAGGACAATTTAGCCCTAAAATTTTTAGGGACAATTTTGTTATAAAGGCAAACTTTTAAAGTGAGCTCATTAGGAAAAATGGTGTGCCCCTTTAGAAACTCCCCTCCATGGGAGGACTAACGGACCAATTTTTGGATTTTTTTTTCTTATTGATAAAATTCTTGAACTGACTTTATTGAAGGAGTTTTTCAATAACCCTCTTCAGCTAATATAGCAGTCTTCGTTACTAGTCTGACATCTAGATGAAACTCACAGAATTACCATGAGCCTATTTCCTCTGGAAAAGTTCTAATTGGCAGTGTGGCTGAAGGAGAAGTTCCTCCTTCTGGATTTGATTCAATGAGTCTGAGTTGTATTCAGAGGCCTATATCCATCATACCTTCTTGGTGAGAGGGGCATATCTCCTTTCGCACTTCTTGGACCTTCTGTCAGATGACCCTTTCATCATGTGATAGTCTTACTCTTTGAGGGCCATGCCAGATTCTACTTGGCTAATGTACTTATTGAATCATTTGAGGAGTTTAAATTGCATTACATGCTTTCATTTTCCAATGCAGTGCCTAAGCCTGATGTAACTTATCCTAATGATAAGTGTGGTAAGAATTATATCAGAGGAGCATTCTTCTGTTTGGAGTTTAGCCTCATTGAATCTCTTTATAAAGTCATGAAGCGATTCGCTAACTGTTATTTCTACACCGAGTAGAGAGGAAACGCTCTTTTTTTATGCTTTTACTTGTAGTGAATTATCGAATAAACTCTTGGCATAGTTGCCGGAAGGAGTGGATTGATCCCCTGGGGAGACATTGTACCATGTCCTTGCTCTTTTCTCTAAAGTCATGGAGAAGGCTTTGCAAATGATATCATCAATGGTACTTTGAAGATGCATCATGGCATGGTAGTTGGAAATATAGTCAGATGGTTCCAATGTGTCATCATATCCATTTTCCATGTTTGGAAATTTTTACTTGAATCTCTTCTGTAAGATAATCTTGGAAAGTGGCTTGGGGTCCTCGAGGGCGGAGTATGAATTCACGAGGATTGTTCTTTGATGGAATTTTTATCATTTCAGTTATGTTTAGTTGATGATTGCTCAGACACTTCAAGTGGTGTGAATTGTCTTGCATTCCATGCCCTCCGAGAGGCCTAGTTGATGCTTTTGTAGGTATGTAAGGTTATTTTTTCTCAATGTTAACTTCATTTATCGTGGCATTCATTATAGTTTACGTGAGAGCCACGATTTGTTTGGAAAGTTCCCGAAACTCAGTATGGGTGGCTGGAGTATTTTGCTTTTCTGACACATTCAACAAGCTCGCAATCGTCCTGTCTTCCTCTTGAAGAGAAGCTTGCTGGCTTGACTGGCCTCTAGATGTCATATTAGCCATGGTTTGATGTTGCCTTTGTCATAGGTGATGCCAATTATTGGTCCAAAATTAAAAAATTAGATTGATTAGACCAATTAAGGAAACAAACAAGTAATTAGGCTTGTAACAAGTCATACAACAAATCTGATTCAATAGTCTCTAGCTCCACGGGAGTTGGGTGAGCAACATATAGAGAGATTATTAAATATATAAAAAACTAAATAGAGAGGCATAAATAGTGATATTACGAGGTTCAACTGAGAGCAGTCTCAGGCCTGCATCCTTCGTGGTAAGATGTAAGATGACCACTCAACGTAAATTTTTATTATTAAATCAGAAGCATAATACCTCAAGTATCTTTCTTTTCTCTCGAGATTATATGCTCTCAAAATTTGTACAGGAGATGTAGGACAAGAAACGATGTTTCTTCCACGTAGAGGAGGGGGTGTAATTATAGTTTTTTTGTGGTAGGATTATAGTTAAATTTCAATTCATGTAGTTTCCAGATATGAGTTGAATTCTATTTCCTTTAAGGAGGAGATTTTCCATTTGTAAATGAATTATGTTTCCTTACCTTTGATGATGATTGATAAAGGATTCTTGAATCTTCCTGGGATTTGTAGGCTTTATGGGCCCTTGGTTGCTTAGCTCTCTTCATTGCGGATTTGGACTAGTCAATTTATTAATCAACAATAATTGAATCATGGCTGGAATGTAACAGCCTCCATTGGGTAGCATAATGCCAGCAACATATTGGCTTAGGAATATACTGTCTCTAGTAGAATAGCGTGAATTAAAATAGTTTATAATTAGCCATGGATTCCTTCCCAAAAAAGGCTAGTTATGGTTATTTTGTGATTTTATAGGAATCATTATAAACTACTCTTTCTCTTGTTTCTCATCCAATGTGGGACTAATGAGTTAATAGGCATTATATTCTTCCTCCTTTAGGATCTGACATTCTTATCAGAGAGACTCAGTAATACGTTAATCTTCACTAAGTGATGTGGGATTCTAGTGGTCATCCTAAAGGACTCAAGAGATGGCTCTCTACAGATTCAAGAGGTGGCTCCCACTGTTTATGTAGCACTTTATTTTGAGTAGCACTTAGTTCTATATAGCATATAGTTCCATACACTTCTAACTGGTGTCTGGCTCGATATCACTTGTACGGCTCCCACTCAGAAATTGGATAGTAGTATACTGATAACGTATTCGTTTAGGAATATACTTAGTCTCTGGTAAAATAGCATGAATTAAAATAGTTTATAATTAATCACGGACTCCTCCCTCAAAAAGGCTAGTTACGGTTACTTTGTAGCTTCATAGGAATCATTGTAAACTAATCTTCCTCTTATCTCACATTTGATGCCAACGTAAATACCAACCTCCTCCTCATATGAATCATTGTAAACTACTCTTCCTCTTATCTCACATCTGATGCCAACGTAAATACCAACCTCCTCCTCATAGGAATCATTTTAAACATTAAATATGTTGAAAACTTTGGCAATTAAATGCCAACCTCCTCCTCAAGGAAGTGGCTCAATGCCAACGTAACGAATGCCCTAATATTCCTATAACCCGTAATGAGTTCCAAGAATAAACTTGCCAACTTTCGGTACAAATTGCTCTCTCTTGAATCTGCTGGTTATGTGCCACCCCAACTTCTTTTGAGGACCACTAGGGGTTTGGGTAGATGCTCTCAACCAAACCTAAAAGCGAATGCTTGAAAAGTAAGACATGAAGGCAATGATTATGAGTCTACCTCAACCTTAATAAGAAGAAAGATAGGTGCATTAGAGTACTCAGACACTAAATCTTTGGAACATGATCCACTCTCTGCTGCATTTCTCAAGAAGGGGTCAAATTTAAACAACCAAAACCTAGGAAATATGATGGGATCACAGATCTCCAAGAGTATATCACCAACTATCATGCAACTATGCACCTCAAGAAAGCTACTGAAGAGGTCATGTGATTGCTTTCTCCATGATCCCTGAAGTGGGCCAGAAACTGGTGCAACTGATTATCTTCTTGATCTATAATTTCTTCTCTAGAAGCACATTTGTTCACATAGCAGTTAAAGATGAGTAAAAGCACTCAAACGAATCTCACATCTCTTGTCAAGATCGAGCAAAAACCTTATGAATCCTTGAGGAACTACATTTAAAGATTCACTGAAATTAGGCTCCAAATAGATGATTGTGCCTCTGACATGGTCCTCGCATACAATCATGAATGCCATCAATACAAGGGACTCAGATGTCTGTTGCCATAAAGAATCTAATTTCTTCAATGAGTTATTCGACAAATTCGATAAATACGTCAACTTAGAAGACTCTGAGCCGCTATTCAGGGACTCTCGTTAACTTGAACTCTAGAGTAAGACAGACGAGATACAAGAGAAAGAAATATGAGTCTTCTCGCCATCCTGATAAGTAATGAGACGATCACAACCTATAATAAAGGAAGTGTTCACTTAAAATACAACTCGAATGCAAATTCTTAATCAAGTCCACAAGGAAGGTTTGCTCTCCAAGCCACCAATGATAAAGTCTATTCCTAAAAGATGAAATTCACAATACTTCTTTGAATATCACGAATATAGGCCACACCATAGAAAACTGCTATCAACTCAAGAGAGACAATGGAAATCTCATTCAAAGAGACTACAGTAAAAATACATAATTTTAAATGTCAACTCACCATATAGTATCATACCCAAATGACATTTTGTAACTATTATGGAGGATGTATGTAGTCTCCACTTTTCATCAGGTTATATAGTTCCTACCCAAGCATGGAATTGGGAAAATCACTAGCAATTCACGTATAGAAGAATACCTCACTCAACCATAGAGACGAACTAAAACTGAAGTGTAATGCTCCCTTTATTAAGTTACTTCCCAAAATGGAGAATGCTACTTAATATATGTACTAGAAAACCCAATAGACACAGGATCTTAGAAAAACCTTAACTACTGCCATAATAAGATGAATAAATAATGTCAAAAACTGAAAAAATTTTATTTATACAAAAAGCTAATTATACAAGATGGTGCACTGTTTTAAATAAAAACACAAAAGAATCAAAAGAGAAAAGCAATGCTCAGACAAAAGGAAATATAAACAAAATATATGAAGATTCCTCAGGAAATACTTCACTTTCTTACTGTCGCTCGATCTACTCAATAAAGTACGGGTCTTCACTTAGGACTGGTTCTCTTTCTTCACCTTCTAAATCTGGGTTCAAAACCCAGGGATAAAACCCAACAAGTAACATAAAGAAAAAGATATGTGTACTATCACAGTACTAGAGATATAAAGTATGCAAATAAATTGTGTTAGTGTTGAACGTGTCACGTGAATAGTAGAAAAATAGAATAAGCAAGATTGTATATGTCATTTGCAAATAGTAAGTAAGTATCTTGTAAAAATGATAAGTCTAGATCATATTCTTTTAGCATTTGAAACTAAATGATAGATAAAATGACGCGCAGTCTTCTGTATTGTACAAGTGCCCGTGCATACTCGGGACCCGACCTCAATACTCATGGTGCTGAACCATTACATGCCGCTAGGCATAACAATTTAATTTTTGTACTGTATTACAGTAACAGATATACCACTATAGGTATCAATTGTTAATTGGTGATCCAGTAATTACTCAGGCCACTGCAGTAAAAGAATACCAGCCTCAATCAAGAAGTTAACTAAAAAGTTCCTTATATAATACAGTTCTTGTCAATCATTTAGTTTTCTCAATCCGCATGTCAATAATACACGACACACATGAACTAATTAAAATTCATGGCTTGTCAAGTCAGATTGTGTATATGTCCTTTTACAAGAAATATGAACTCAGGAATCAAGATTTAGGACCACATATACATGTATCACGAGGATACTCTATTTACATCAATGAAGATGTATAAACCATCTCATCATGTTCCCATGAATGATCATACTCATCGTGTATCAAGTTTTCAAATAATTTATTCAAACATGTCATGTATTGGGTTCGAGTGTATATATACCACGAATTACATATCATGTATCACATAAACTGTACCATTTATGTAAGAATCATATAATACACTTTATTATTAAAAATTATCACCCACTACGCATCATGTTATCCATCATATAGTTTCTTCCATCTCCGAATTCATAATACATTATGCACATGCTCATAACATCATAATATGAATTATTTTATATTATATTTATTTGTTTATTTTCTTTTCTTTTCTTTAATTATTTTTTAATTCATGTTAACAGGCTTACGTTTCCACAACTGCACATGACTTGTATCATCATAGCATTATGAATTAGATATCCGTGTCATCCTGATAATATTAGTGCACGATTATATCACAATATATATTATCAAAATTGACTCAGTAGTCTGATTCCGTTCTCAATACCAATCAATAGTCCAAGCCCAATTCAACTCCACGTCCATTAATTATTAATTATTTTTTTATTACTATTTTTTCAGTCCAAATCTACTGTAGACTATTTGATTAATTTTTAACTAAAGGTCCACTTCACATTTCCTTACTAAAGGCCCACTCCACATTTTTTTACTAAAGTCCACTGCACATTTATTTATCAAAGCCCATTTCATATTTATTTATCAAATCTCATTGCATATTTATTTATCAAAGCCCGCTGCATATTTAAATATTAAAACTCACTGCATATTTATTTATCAAAATCACTGCATATTTATTTATTAAAGCCCACTAAATATTTATTTATTAAAACCTACTGCAACCTAACTCATTACATTAAAACACTCTTCTCTCTCTTTTACTAGGCTAGGCCGAGCCCAACCTATTAGTGTCTCTCCTCTTCTTTTCTTCTCTCGTTAGTTTTCTTTTCATCTCTCTTTAATTCTTTGCAGCCTAGCCCCCTAAAGCCCACTTCATCATTTTTATTTCCTCTATTTCTTGACCCATTTCATCTCTCTTTTCTCTTCTCTCTTTTTTGTTTTTTTAGCCGTCTCCTTTCTTCTTCTTCTTTCTCTTCTTCTTCTTTTCTTTTTTTTCTTCTTCTTCTTTTCTTCTCTTTCTCTGCTTAATGGTGTTATTATTTTTTTTCATTTGTCATTTTGTACAACCAAATTTGGAAAATTAACAATTAATAAATTAGTAATAAATTGAAATAAATTAAACCAATCTGAGGTAAAGAAATTCTAATGATAATCTGAAAGCAAAATTGAAATAATAATGAGTGCATATAAATTGGAAAATTTAAAATATATGTTAACTTGCCTGATTGCCGTCGACGAGAGAGAGACGATGTCCTCTGGTTGAGAAGTGAAGAAAAGGAGAAGAGAAAAGGAAGAGAAGGAGAAAAATTTTCTACTTTTTTTATTTTATTTTCCTTTTTTTCATCTTTTCCTCTCGATTTCCTTCTTCCCCTCGGGTTCTGTGTGAGAAAATGAGGAGTGGAAGGGTGAAGAAGACTCAAACCCACAGCCTCAGATATATATAATTTTATAATATAACTGATCATGAGGCTACCGCCTCAATTATTTTATAACTCGTCGCCTTGCTCTTGATATGGATGAAACTCAGTAAGCTTTGGTTAATTTATTTTTTATATATATTTATTTAATAATTTAATAATTTTGGCTCCGTATAATATTATTCAAATACTACCAAATTAATGCAGGGCGTAGTGCTCGATAAGAGGAGTATTAGAAAATTATCCGTTTGTCATTTCGATGTCTGCAATAAATGAACCAGAATTCCGAAGTAATCAGAAAGATAATTTAATATTATTAAATTAGCAATTTTGAGAAAATTTTTCGGACTCACAAAGAAAATTTTTAAAAATCATAAATATTATAAAGCTAATAACTGCGAAAACCAAATATTATTTAGAGTTGTGAATTTAAAATTATGTCCACCGAAAATTATTTTGGTGTCCAAAATTAACTTCGGTGGACTTATTTGGCACGACTGGACTCAAAAGAGAGATATAGATAGCCTGAAATTTGAGATATTACATCCTACCCACCTAACAAAAGAATTTTGTTCTCAAAATTTCAAATTGAAAGATATGCCACTATATATGGATATTACTGATAAAATAAATTCAATTGGCATATCTTATTATGAGAAAAAATGTGTATTTTATCTTGATGTTTTTCTCAAATTCCCATGTGGAATCTCTTGCTAATTGTGTATCCCATGAAACAAGAAATAATTATATTATTTAATTCTTCAAGACTTTCTCCCGTTAGTTAATGATAGCTACAGGTCGCTTCTCATATTTTAAGTCCGATCTCAAATTCACTTTTGATAGATCCACTACTCTATACTATCACCAAAGCGGGTTCTTAATTACGATACATGAAATACATCATGAATGATTTTCTTCATTGGTAGGAATGATAATGGGTAGGAAAGATTTCTAATTTGTTCTCAAAATTTTATTTAGGCGAAGGAATGCAAAGTAAGATAGAGTTTAATCAGGAATAGTTACTACTAATTTGGAGTATCACGCCATCCTGATTAAGTAATGGATAAGACATAGGTGATAAATATTTTTATTGAGTCCATTTCCAAAGTCCTATTTTAATAGACTCTAGAAGAGAAATAATTCTCAACTATTACAATGTCGAAATAATGGAGTTGTGAATGGTGAAGATACAAGTTTGGAAATGAATTCATGGCTAATTACAATAATTCAATCATAAAAACGATCTTATCGAGTGACTGTAATTGCTAGTGCCAGAGAATATATCTTTAAAATTGCCACGTCGATATAATAAAACTTGTGATATATAAAAACTTCAAGACATGAATCATACTATGATAATGTCCAATTAGAAGATACAAAATATCAAATAGAAATGATCAACAAAGTAATAGAATAACATGATCATTTGGGAAGATAAATTTAACTTGAGTAACAAAATATAATGTCATGTTCTTGCTGATAAAATTTGTTTTCTTTAATTATAGTTTATCATTAATTTTAATTTTTTTTATCTACTTTTAATTTAACATATTCTACAAAATTCTCAGCCTTCAAAAATCTTTTTATATCCTTATATTCACTCTTCTGAAAGTTGATCCTTATCTCTTAGTTCATTTGTCTCGTTAACCTCGTCAACTGTACTTACTCTATCAATCTACTAATATCATCAATATTTATATCTTAATCCTTCTTTTTCCTTCAAAAATGCATACTCAAGGCCATCTCTCCTATATTTAGCCTCCCTAATTCTTTTAAAAAACACAAGCATGACATTATTTTTCTTTTTCTCATGACACTAAAATGAAAATCCAAATTCAATCACTCTTCCATTCTGCATCAACACATATCATAATCCTTGTTGTTGAAACATCACTATAGATTTTCATTTCTCCAGAATTGTCTGGAATTACCAATACTGGTGTTGCTGTTAGTCTCCGTTTTAATTTTTCGAATGCCTTATTATATTCCTCTGTCCAGACATATTTCACTCCTTTCCTAGTCAACTTAGTCAGAGAGAATGCGATTTTTGCGAAGTCTCATACAAACCGTCCATAAAATAACTGTCCATAAAATCCAGCCATCCCAAGAAAACTTCAAATCTCTGACACTGATTTTGCTACAGGCCAATCCATTATGGCTTCTATCTTCTTAGGATCGACTAATACACTATTTCTAGAAACTATGTGACCTAAGAAAATAATCTTATCCAACCAAATATCACATTTACTAAGTTTTTCATATAAATTTTGCTTTTTCAGAGTTTACAAAATTATCCTTAGATGCTCAGCATGCTCTTCTCTATTCTTGAATAGATTAATATATCATCAATAAATGCCACCACAAATTTATCTAGATACCGAGAAAAATCATAGTTCATCAAGATTTTTAAATATTTTGGAGCATTAGTTACTTCAAACGACATAACTAATTATTCACAGTGACCATGTTTGGTTCTAAATACAATTTTTGGAATATTTTCTATTCGGGCCCTTACTTGACGGAATCCAAAATAAAAATCTATCTTCGAGAATACCCTTGCTCCTCACAGTTAATCAAACAGATCAGTTATTCTCTATAATGGATATTTATTATTGATTGTTACTGTATTCAAACCCCTATAATCTATACACAATTTTTGACTCCCATTATTTTTTCCTATTAATAATACTAGAGCTCTTCAAGATGAAATACTAGGTCTCACAAAATCCAACTTCAGTAACTCATCTAGTTGTCTCTTAACTTCTAATTTTGCAATCCTCATTTAATAAGGTGGCTTACAAACTAATTTAACCCTATGAATAATATCAATAGTAAATTCTACTGTCCTTACTAATAGTAGTCCAGGTATCTACTCAGAAAATATATAAGAATTCTGATACTATTAGAATCATTTTTTTCTCCTACTTCCATAAATTCTAAAACTCCTCCTTTTAGGAAAACCTTAAATTCTACTAGTTCTAAGAATTAACTTCCACCAATAAAATTCACCTCTGGGCGGTCACAAGTATGAATTATTACTTTTCTTCTACTACAATTTATCACCGCATGACAATCCATACTTAGGATAACATTATATTGTCTACCATCTATATATAGTAAGTTGACATAAAATTCTCTATTATTAATTTCTAAGGGACATACTAATAGAAGATTGGATCAATATCATTCTCCAATGGACCAGATAGGAATCAATAAAAAGAATCGAAGATAGATATCTCAAATAAATAAGAAACAATAAAACAGACACGATAATAGATCAGATAGATATTAAAGAATAAGGAATAATTATCAAGAATAAGTCATAGATATGTTCTTATGTGGTAAATAGTCATATGGCCTCCCACCCAAACCAAAGCTCTGATACCACCATGTAATACCCCCGTTTTTCAACTGCCTCCCAAAACGGAGGATGCTACTGAATATATGTACTAGACAACCCAACAGATACCGGATCTTAGAATAACCGTAACTACTTCCACAATAAGATAAATAAATATCACGTTTAAAACTGAAAAGTTCGATTTGTACAAGAGTTAATTACACAAGATGGCATAATGTTTTAAATATGAACACGAAAGAATCAAAAGAGAAATGCAGTGCCTACATAAAAAAATATAAACAAAATATACAAAGGTTCTTCAAGAAATACTTCAATTTCTTACTGTCGCTCCGTCTACTCAATGAAGTGCGGGTTTTCAATTAGGACTGATTCTCCTTCTTCACCTTCTAAATCTATGTTCAAAACCAGATGATTAAACCCAGCAAGTAACACAAAGAAATTGATATGTGTACTATCACAGTACTAGAGATTTAAAGTATGTGAATAAATTATGTTAGTGTTAAACGTGTCACGTGAATAATAGAAAAATAGAATAAGAAAGATTATGTATGTCATTTGCAAATAGCAGATAAATATCTTATAAAAATGACAAGTCTAGGTCATATTCTTATTAGTATTTAAAACTAAATGATGGAGAAGATGGTGTGCACTATTCTGTACTGTATAAGTGCCCGTGCATACCCGGGACCCGGGCTCGATACTCATGACACTGAATCATGAACTGCCGCTGGGCATGACAATTCAATTTCCGTACTATATTATAATAACGGATATATCACTCTGGGTATCAATTAACAATTAGTGATCCAGTAATCACCAAGAACGTTGTAGTAAAAGAATACCGACCTCAATCAAGAAGTTGGCCAACAAGTTCCTTATACAATACAGCTCTTATCTATCATTTAGTTTTTCCAACTGCCATGACAATAATACATGATATATATAAACCAATTGAAATGCATAGTTTGTCAAGTCAGATTGTATATATGTCCTTTTACAAGAAAACATGAATTCAGGAATCAAGATTTAGGACTATTTATACATGTACTATCACGAGGATACTCTATTTATATGAATTAAGATGTATAAACCATCTCATCTTCCCATGAATGGTCTGACTCATTGTATATCAAGTTTTCAAATAATTCATTCAAACATGTCATGTATTAAGTTCGGGTGTATATATACCACGAATTATGTGCTATATAGCACATAAAGTATACCACTCATACAATAATCATTTAATACACTATAACATTAACAATTATCATCCACCACGCATTATGTTATCCATCACATAGTTTCTCCTATCTCCGGATTCAAAATACATTATGCACATGCTCATAACATCATAATATGATTTATTTTATATTATATTTGTTTGTTTATTTTCTTTTCTTTTCTTTAATTATTTTTCAATTAATATTAACATGCTTACATCTCCACGATTGCACATGACTGGTAACATTATAGTGTTATGAATTAGATATCCGTCTCATCCTGATAATATTAGTATACGATCATAATATATATTATCAAACTTGACTCAATAGTTTGGTTCTATTCTCAATACCAATCAATAGTCCAAGCCCAATTCAGGTCCACATCCATCAATATTATTTATTTTATTATTATTATTTTTTAGTCCAAACCCGCTGTAGACTTATTTGATTAATTTTCAACTAAAGGCCCACTGCATATTTCCTTACTAAAGGCCCACTACACATTTCCTTACTAAAGCCCACTGCACATTTCTTTATCAAAGCTCACTACATATTTATTTATCAAAGCCCACTTTATATTTATTTATCAAAGCCCATTGCATATTTATTTATCAAAGCCCACTGCATATTTATTTATTAAAACCCACTATAGCCCAGTCCATTACATTAAAACACTCTTCTCTCTCTCTTCTACTAGGCTGATGATGAGTGTCATATGTTGCATATTTATATCCTTCATATTATCTATTTTTATATTTAAAAAATGCTACTTGGGTATTTTTAATGTGCTTTTTAGGTAAACCTATTCCTACAAGGAGATGGCATAAACTCAGAGCCGGATTAGGAAACCAAACCCAGAAAAGAGTTAAAAATGAGCAAAGTTACAAGACTATGATACTGCAGAGAGTCAAAATTGATTACAGTTATCCAGATCAAAAGTGAAAGATCAGAACATTCTACAGAAGAAAATTGGGGCTAAATTCTCAAAGTTTTGTAGCTATGGTGGCATTAGACGCCAATTGGCGGCTCCCTAGGACCCACTCTGGGTGAATTTTCTGCAGGGTTTTTGTTGTAATTTTATAGTTTCTCACTTGTATTTAGATTAGGGTTTGATTCTCTAAAACCTATATGTTAGTCGTATCCTTGTAATATAGGATTTTTTATGATGTAATTTTATACTCGAAAATTATTAAATAAAATTAGGGTTTGCTGAAGGGGTGATAGTCGCCATACCAACTCCAGGGATAACCTTTACTGTTCATTAATATTTCTTAGGTAATTTTCTTTTAATTGCTTTCTAGATAGATTTATCTTACTTTCTAGATAGATTTATATTGCTTTTTAGTGTAAACTTTAATTGCTTTCTAAAAAAATATGATCTTGCTAATTAGAACTATGGGTAACTAATTTAATCTAGCTCTAGGATGTAGATAAAAATAGAATCTACCATATAGTTACTCTCTAGTGTTTTCTTCCTAAATAAAATAATAAAAATAAGATTTCTTAATAAAAAGATTAAAATATAACAATTCGTAGATTAATATTTTGATAGGTTATACTTGAATAGGATTTCTTAATAGCCTATGCATAGTTAGGGTTTGGGGTTGTTACTTTCATTTTTATCATAAAGTTATCTAATGATTTAGTTTATTTTTATGAGAAGTCATATCTTTGATACGTTATACTTGCACACCACTTGATAACACATTTTTATGATCGGAAGAAGATAATAGAAGTTATTCATAGATGAAAACTAGTAGATTCTATATGCTAGGCTAATTAGAATAACTAAAATCCAACTTAGAACTCATAATTAATTCTCTAGGACTAAAGAATTAGTGAGAATAGCAAAACACCTTAGATCCCTGTTGGAACAACCTGTTAGTGCTATAACTAACACTTTGCACTTACAGTAAATATTTCACATCAAGTTTTTGGCACCATTACTAGAGATCGACGGTATTTTTCTTACTTTTCCTAATGTATTACGGGTTAACAGTGTGTGTTAAGTGTGAAGAGACCAGAAAGTGCAGATACAGGAAGGTAAAAGGGATTAGAGGAGCTTCAGAGCTGCATAGCAAAAACCAGAGATACAATCTCTCTGGTTCTGTCGCTAATTGGCGGTAAGAATCACCAAATACTGGCAGCTCAGATATATCCTGACCCCAATGTTTCTCTAGTTCTGTGTTTTTGTTCTCTGGTTTTGTAAAAAAAATTAAGAAAAACAATTAGGGTTTCATAGTAGGAATCACATCTTTTCTTTGATCATATATCTTCCACCATTTTATCTTCACCACACCCCACTTCTTACATTAGTTTAAGAAATTCACGCATCTACTCACAGTCGCTGGTTCATGCCACATTGGATCCGTGATCAATTTGATCGACTAGAGAGATCAGATTTGTTTATGGGAGAAAAGATGGACCAACCGATCCCGATTCTTTGGGTTTGATGTTACCCGTTATACACATCACTACCATCATGCATCAAACTCCCACACGTAGTGGGTAATCATTATGAATTGAAGCTGCAGTACATCAGCATGCTTCTTAAATTCACTGGTTCAGATTCTAAGGATGCATATCTCTATATTAGTGAATTTTAGGAAGTGTGCGTAATGATTAAACTGTAATATTTATCGGAGGATGCAATTAAATTCCACTTCATCCCATTTGCTCTCAAAGATAATGCCAAGAAGTAGTTCTACAGTATGACTACTAATTCAATCACTACTTGGGATGATTTGTCACAGTGTTTCTTAAGAAGTATTATCCCACACACAAGACGACAAAAATTCGGAATCAAATTAATCAATTCCGTCAAGTACCGGGAGAACTCTTCTGGAAATACGTAGAACGGTTCAAAGATCTATTAGCTCAGTACCCCCACCATGCGATAGAAAAGTGGCGGTTGTGTCAAATCGTATATGAAGGACTTGATTATACATCCAAAACTCTTCTTGAGTTCATGTGTTAGGGAGAGTTCATGAGAAAGAATGAAGATGAAGTGTGGGACTTCCTTTAGGACCTATTGTGGAAAACTATGCAATGACAAAGTCCCGCTGAGAAACCCAATGCATCAACGTCTACAAATAAGAATGGGATTCATAACATCGACAGCTCGATATCTGTCGAAACTAAGATTGCAGCCCTTATGCGGAGAATTGAGGCGTTGGAAACTCGTAATGCTCCACCAATGGGTCAAGTAAATGAAATACAAGGTCCCACATGTTTTAATTGCGGAACTCCAAATCACGTTATGAAGGAGTGTCCTCTGTTAGTGAATTCTATAGGTCCGACACTTGAGTAGGCAAACGCCTTATATCAAAGACCTATGAATAATTCATACGCTCCTACATACAATCCTAGTTGGAGAAACCATCCAAATCTCTCTTGGGGTCAAGGGCAATATCAGGGAGCCCCGAACTCTAACATGCAAACTCTAGCCAATGGTCAGTTTTCAAGACCAAATGTCGGTGCTTATCAACACCTAAATGCTTCAAATCATGGGAACAACCAGAACAGACCACCTGCACACAACCAATCATATCCACAACAGAGATCTAATAATGATCAAGAAAAGCGACTCCAGACAGAATGTTGAAAATCTTCTCCAGTCCTCGTCCAACATTAACACACATATGCAAATTTCATGAAAGTGTCAACTGATTTTATTCAAAAAACAGATCAGCACCTGCTCGTTAACTCTCAAGCTATTAAGAAGATAGAGTAGCAGGTTAGATAATTAGCGAGTCAAATAAGTGAACGTGGAAATGGTACTTTTTCAAGTCAACTCTTAACAAATCCTAATGCCAGTTCCTCTAACTCCAATGAGTCGCATGTCAACCAAGTTAATGCCATTCACACGCTTCGCTCTGGCAAGCTGGTTGACAGTCATGTAACCATGTCACCTGATTCCACTCCTAATGCACAATAGGCTACACTCCCTGATTCTACGATTCCATCATCACCTCATGATTCATCATCATCATCTCAGGTTCCACCCACTAGCATGACAGAGAAGTCTGACCCCTCTAATTCTGATCTTCCTATCGACCATACTTATAAACTGAAGGCTCCCTATTCAAATCGATTAAAGAAAAATTCAGCACATTCTTGAGTTATTCAAGCAAGTTAAGGTCAATGTTCCTCTTCTTGGTGCAATCCAATAAGTACGTGTTTATGCAAAATTCTTAAAGGATTTATGCACAAAAAAGAGAACAATAAATATTCCAAAGAAAGTCTTCCTACCTGCTAACATCTCTAGCATCCTCTCTCAGTCAGTACCTGTAAAGTACAAGGACCCTGGAAGTCCTACTGTCTTCTACACTATAGGGACTATAGTGATTGAAAGGGCTCT
Organism: Dracaena cambodiana; assembly: GCA_036321105.1. Taxonomy (NCBI): domain Eukaryota; kingdom Viridiplantae; phylum Streptophyta; class Magnoliopsida; order Asparagales; family Asparagaceae; genus Dracaena; species Dracaena cambodiana. Next base: position 38,115,818 of record JAYEPQ010000011.1, on the reverse strand, counting down.
GGTAGATTTAGGAGCGAGTGTCAACTTACTTCTTTATTCAGTGTACTAGCAGTTAAAACTAGGAGAGTTGAGACCTACAAAAATTATGTTACAGCTAGCAGATAGATCTGTGAAGAAGCCTATGGGAGAGATTGAAGACGTCTTGATTAAGATTATGGAGTTTATTTTTCTAGTCGATTTCATAGTTCTCGAGACTTAACATGTGGTGGATTTACAACATTGTATCCCACTTATATTGAGACGTCCATTCCCGACCACTTCTAATACTGTTATTAATTAACGGAGTGGATCAATGAGACTTTCCTTTGGAAACATAACACTTGACTTGAATATATTCAATATAGGGCGCCAACCGAGTGATCCATATGACGAGCCTCTAGAAGTGAATATGATCCAAGGGTAGCCTAGTGAGCATCAAGAGGAGAAATTTTTTGATGAGTTGGATGGTTTAGTAGATGAGAGCTTATTCTTGGATACGCTCGATGAGTCATCTAATTATGTGTTTTTCACTCGATGGAAACTTCCACCTGAGCCATTAATGACTGAATCACGAGTTCAGTTACGACCATCTATTGAGTATCCACCTGATCTTGAGATGAAGACCATTTCGAGTCATCTCAAGTATTCTTTTTTGGGTGAACACGATACACTACCAATCATTTCTCTGCAGATTTGACTCAAGCTCAGAAGGAAGCACTCATATCAGTGTTGAAAGCACATAGGAAAGCTATAGGCTGGAGTATGGCTGATATAAAGGGGATAAATCCATCTATAGTGCAGTATAGAATTCACTTACTCGATAATGCACGACCTACAAGAGACCCTCAGCGTAGGTTGAATTTGGTAATGAAAGAAACTATGAGGAAGGATATTCTTAAGTGTCTTGACAATGGGATCATCTATCCTATCTCTAATAGTGCATGGGTGAGCCCAGTTCAAATAGTGCCTAAGAAGTCCGGAATCACTATAATCAACAACGATGCAAATGAGTTATCTCGATGCATTTGCAGACGGGATGGCGAGTTTGTATTGACTACAGAAAGCTGAATGGTGCAACTAAGAAGGACCCTTTCCCTTACCTTTTATTGATCAAATGCTAGAACGGTTGGCTAGACATGAGTTCTATTATTTCTTAGATGGATACTCTGCCTTCAACCAAATTATTATCGCTTCGAAGGATCAAGAAAAGATCACGTTCACATATCCATTTGGTACATTTGCATACAGATGCATGACCTTTGGGTTATGCAATGCACCTGCCGCATTCCAAAGGTGTATGGTGAGTATTTTCTCCGACATGATTGAACAATTTCTTAAAATCTTCATGGATGAATTTTCTATCATCGGAGATTCATTCCAAGAGTGTCTGCATCATTTAGAATTAGTTCTCACGCGTTTTCATGGAAAATATTTGACACTCAATTGGGAAAAATGCTATTTCGTGGTCAAATATGGTATAGTGCTTGGGCATGTCATCTCGAAGGATAGTATCGAGGTTGATAAAGCTAAAGTGGACCTCATCATGAATCTTCCACCTCTGCAATCAGTGAAAGATATACACTCCTTTTTTGTCATGCTGGGTTCTATAGAAGATTTATCAAAAACTTTAGCAAAATTACTAGGCCGTTGACACATCTACTGGCCATAGAAGTGCTATTTAATTTCACACCTAATTGTCCTAGAGCCTTTGAGCATATCAAGAAAGCGCTCACTACCACTCCTATCATTCATGTGCTAGACTGGATTCTGCCTTTTGAGCTTATGTGTGACGTATCTTATCATGATATCGGTGTTGTCCTTAGACAACATATTAACAAGTAGCCATATGTGATTTACTATGCAAGTAGGACACCCAATGATACCCAGTTGAACTACACCACGGAGAAAGAGTTTCTGGCAGTCGTCTTTGCACTTGAAAAGTTTCGCTCCTACTTAATTGGATCACGGATTACAGTTTACACTGATCATGCTGCTTTGAAATTTATGTTGACTAAAAAAGATGCAAAAGTAAGGCTCGTTCGATGGATCCTCTTATTACAAAAGTTTGATCTTGAGATATTAGATAAGAAAGATGCTAATAATTTAGTAGATGATCACTTGTCTCGCCTGTCCAACGCTCAAACTAATTCTTTCTCTATAAATGAATCATTTCCTGATGAGCAATTACTTGCATTAACGCACGAACCATGATTTGCTGACATTGTGAACTATCTTATGATAAAAAAGATTCCATCCTACTGATCCAAACAAGACTGATATAGATTCTTGTCCCAAGTAAAATTCTTTTATTAGAATGAACCATATCTGTTCAAATGTTGTCTAAACAGGATCATACGTCGATGCATACCTGACAATGAGATGCAAAATGTCCTCTCCTTTTGTCATGATCTCGCTTGTGGAGGACACTTTAGTCCCAAGAAAATGGTTGAAAAGGTATTGCAGAGTGACTTTTATTGGCCAACTATTTTTAAAGATGTTGTAGAATATTACAAAACATGCAGACGATGTCAATTCGTAGACAAAATTTCACGGCGCAATATGATGCCTTTGCAATCCATTCTTGAGGTTGAAATATTCGATGTATGGGGTATAGATTTTATGGGACTATTACCCAACTCATTTGGAAACCAATACATATTGGTTGCTGTCAATTATGTTTTCAAATTGGTAGAGGCAATTGTCGCAAAATCGAACGACAACAAAGTTGCTGTCAAGTTTTTAAATGAGAATATCTTTTCTCGATTTGGCATTTCTCGAGCTATCATTAGTGATAACGGTATCCATTTTACTAACCGGTTATTTGAGGTGCTCATGCGGAAATATTTCATTACCCACAAGTTAGATACACCGTATCATCCACAAACTAGTGGGCAAGTGAAAGTTTCTAATCGCCAAATCAAACTAATTTTGGAGAAGATAGTGCAACACAATAGAAAAGATTGGTCATGTAAACTAGCGGATGCATTATGGGCTTATCATACTGCTTACAAAACCAATTTAGGTATATCTCCCTATCGGTTTATATTTAGAAAAGCGTGTCATTTACTAGTAGAGCTTGAGCATTAAGTTCCTCAACTTTGAACTTGAAAAATCCGATGAGCAGCGAAGGCTTCAACTTAATAAGCTTGATGAGATTAGAAGAGATGCATATGAGAACGCTAAGATTTATAAAAAGAAAACTAAAGTGTTTTATGACAATGTGATTATTTGCAAGTTATTTACACCAGGGCAAAAAATTCTCTTATATAATTAAAGTTTACATTTATTCCCTGGAAAATTAAGGTCAAGATGGACCTGACCGTACATAGTATGGACGGTGCACCATTACGGTGCAATCGATATTGAGAACCCTAAAAATAGTGATTTATTTAAAGTGAATGGTCAGAGATTAAAACCATTTTTAGAGACTCAAGCGAGTAATAATGCAGAGGTCGTGATACTTCACGACCCAATCTATGTGTAGGGGCATGTATTCATTTGTATATTAGAATGTATATTTTGAATATTGTGTGTTACTAACATGATGAAGGGTACAAAAAAAAGGGAGGGTTGCAAATTAAAACTGCAGAAAAGCGAGGAGCTGATCGAAATTTGCCATCACTATATTTCCCACATCAGCCCCAACCAAACCCTAGCAGCCCTCATCCTCATTGCAGAAATTTTGCCCTCTTTGTTTCTTCAGTGCAGATCAGTCGAGCTTCTCCACTTGGAGTCCAAACCAGAGGTAACCAGTAACTAGATCTCCTCCTTAGCTTCCTCCTCCAAGTGGCCGAGCCGCCCCAGTACCCCCATTCGACCACCATTCAACGGCCAGAGCCGCAAAATAGCGGCATTCTTGAGGAATTTCCTCCTGAAACTTCAAGGGAGGTGAGATTTTGTAATCCTCTATTTACTGTTAAATAAGAATAATTTTGTATGATCTCTAGTTTAATTTGATGGCTCAGCTAGTGTGAAAAATTCTTTGGTGAGATTTTTGCTACATTTTCGGTATATTTTTTATCCACTATAAAAATTTTAAGATAGAATTATCTGTTACACACGCCCAATTTATTTTACATTCCAGAATTAGTAGAGGAGTTTTATGCAAAATTTGTGAAATCCGATATTTCGGATAATCGCAAAACCATTAAACTCCACTGGCATTGAGAAATCCACGAAGTATACGCAGCAGCCATCTCTGCATCCACCGATATCCTCGTTCACCCTAGGAATCAAACCCCAGACATGATCGAGGAATATCTTATACGGATGGGTCCAAATTGCAAAGTCACACGTGATAGAGAGATCAACAGTAAGATACTTTATTGCAATGTACACGCGACTTGCCGCTGGATCAACACTAATGTAATGGGGATTACACATATGTCATCATTTTACACACTCACGTTACACATTGTTGATTGCATCATACGTCAGGACACTCACTTTTGTATGAGCACACAATTAGTCGAACCATTATTGATGCTAAGATGCGGTCGCTGACTAGTTTGCCTCTGTCGTTGTCTGATTACACAATTGTGACATGGATTTATATCTTGTGAAGAGTTTGATGCATATGCACCTTCACGTGTTTCTATAGCTGTAGAGCATATATCAGTGGCATATCACACTGCTATTTCAGAGGATTGTAACAGAAACACGGCTGATAAAAATATATATGTCACTGAATTAATGCAAGATGAGGAGGATGACGCCTTTTTTGACCAAGAGTTTCCAGCAGATCTTAACGAGCAAATCAATATTGTCTAGTATGGTCTTGGAAAAATTTGGCGTTGATTGAGACAAGTTGACCGTAGAGAGACTTCTACTGCACATGCACGTCGTGCATCCGGAGAATCGAGTAGGAGGCGAAGAGGACGACACCAATGATTTATATATGAGGGTATACACAAGTTTAGGTGTGGGGAAATGGATTATGATATTTTATTTATTTTTTTATGTTTTTCTAGGTTTTTAGTTTTTATTCTAAGTTTTATTTTATTTTATTTTTAGATTTTTGGGTTTATTTATTTTACACTTAGGATAGTTTTTAGGGTAACTAACTAAAAAATAAATAAAAAAATAAAAAACTAAAAAACTAAAAAATATTATATATTTTCTTTAATGAATCAATCTAATTACAAATAAAAGAATAAATTTAGATTTGAAATTTGATAGGAGAGTAGATTGGATAATACATTTAGAATTTTATAAAAAAATAAAAATTTAAAAAATAAATACCGCTAATAGTAATTTTGAGGTAAATATACATCTAGTTTTCACTTCACAATAGTTTATTAGGTTAAGGACAAAAATGATAATGATTAAGTAGTCTTCTCTCTCTAAAAATAAAAAGAAAAAGGGGTGAGCCTGGTATTTAAGGCAATAGTCTCAAAAATGAAATAATTGAGTATTATCCAAGTAATCGGGTAATTTGCGCCTAAGCAAGCGTAAATATTGCATGAAAGGTGAAATATTCAAGAGAAATAAGAGAGAGAAAAAGAAAAAAATTATGTAGAGAGAGGAGATGAATCATGAGTTAGAGTTAGAGTCCGAAGCCGAAATAGACTATCACACATGCACATAAATGTATAGGAGCCAATGAATTATCTATTAGTGGGTATTGAAATATAAGATTTAAATTTTTGATTAAAATAAGAAGTGTATTTGATATGACGCTTGACTTGAAAACTGATAATCTAAATGCACTCTTGAATTGGTATATTAGTGAGATTAATTGAAGAAAATATTAAAAAATAATTTTTCTTTCTTTTACATAAATTTTATTGTTTTTCTTAATTTTTTGTTATCCTTAATTTTCTTTTCTTTATTCCTTAATCTATTTTCTTCACAAATTTTATAGGTATATTCACTACAAACTCTCACGAAACACTACTCGTTCACTAGGGTAACTTAGGGGTTTAACAGCTTGTTGCACGTGCTAAGTGCAACCGCGATTCCTGCGAATGTGAGTTAGGATTTTTCTTTTTCTTTTTAGGTCTAGGTTTTGCTCGATGACTAGTAAAAGATAGGTGTGGTGTGTGATGAGTACCATATGTTACATATTTATAACCTCTATATTATAAATTTTTGTATTTAAATAATACTACTCGGGTATTTTTAGTGTGCTTTTTAGATAAACCTATTCCTACAAGGAGATGGCATAAACTCAGAGCCGGATTAGTAATCTAAGCTCAGAAAGGAGTTAAAAGTGAACAAACCTACAAGACCATGATACTGCAGAGAGTCAAAGTTGATTACAGTTATCCAGATCAAGAGTAAAAGATTAGAACATTCTGTAGAAGAAAAATGGGGCTAAATTCTCATAGTTTTGCTACTATTTGGCGGCATTAGCCGCCAATTGGCGGCTCCCCCGGGCCCATTCTAGGTGAATTTACTGTGGAGGTTTTATTGTAATTTGGTAGTTTCTTACTTGTACTTAGATTAGGGTTTGATTCTCCGAAATCTATATATTGGCCTCATCCTTATAGTATAAGATTTATAATGATGTAATTTTTGTACTCGGAAATTATTAAATAAAATTAGGGTTTGCTGAAGGGGTGACGGTCGCCATGGTGACGGTCGCCATACCGACTCCAGAGGTAATCTTTGTTGTTCATCAATATTTCTTAGGTAATCTTCTTCTAATTACTTTCTAAATAGATTTATTTTACTTTCTAGTATAAACTTTAATTCTTTCTAAGAAAAATATGATCTTGCTAAGTAGAACTATGAGTAGCTAATTTAATCTAGTTCTATGATGTAGATGAAATTAGGATCCACCATGTAGTTACTCTCTAGTGTTTTCTTCCTAAATAAAATAATAAAAATATGATTTTTGAATGAAAATATTAAAATATAACAACTTGTAGATTAATACTTTGATAGGTTATACTTGAATTAGATTTCTTGATGGCCTATACTTAATTAGGGTTTGGGTTGTTACTTTTCATTTTTGTTATAGAGTTATCTAATGATTTAGTTTATTTTTATGAGAAGTCGTGTATTTGATGTGTTATACTTACACACCATTTGATAACGCATGCTTAGAACTCTTAAACTAAAGACTAAAACTAAAAGATCAAATTTTTATGATAGGAAAAAGATAATAGAATTAATTCATGGTTGGAAATTAGTAGATTCTATACTCTAGGCTAATTAGAATAACTAAAATCTAACTTAGAACTTGTAGTTAATCTGTTAGGATTAAAGAATCAGTGAGAATAGCAAAACATTTTAGATCCCTATGGGAACGACTTGTTAGTGCTACAACTGATACTATGCGCATGCAGTAGATTTTTCACATCAGTTGGGCTGGACCCAACCCCTTATTATCTCTCTTCTTCTTTTCTTCTCTCTTTAGTTTTCTTTTTTTTCTTTCTTTAATTCTTTATAGCCCAGCCCACTAAAACCCACTGTATTATTTTTCTTTCCTCTATTTTCTGGTCAATTCATTTCTCTTTTCTCTTCTCTTTTTTTTAGTTCTTTCAACTATCTCCTTTCTTCTTCTTTCTCTTCTTCTTCTTTTCTTTTTTTTTTCTTCTTCTTTTTTTCTTCTCTTTCTCTACTTATTATTTGTTTTTTCATTTGTCATTTTGTACAACCAAATTTGGAAAAATAATAATTAACAAATTAGTAATAAATTGAAATAAATTAAACTAATCTAAGGTAAAGAAGTTCTAATAATAATTTGAAAGCAAAATTGAAATAATCATGAATGCATATAAAATTGGAAAAATTAAAATATGTGTTAATTTGCCTGATTGCTGTGGACGAGAGGGAGATGTCCTCTGGTTGAGAAGTGAAGAAAAAAAGGAGAAAGAGAAAAGGAGAAAGGGAAAAAATTTTTGCCTCTTTTATTTTATTTTATTTTTTATTCCTTCTTTTTCTTTCGATTTCCTTCTTCCCCTCTAGTTCTGTGTGAGAAAATGAGAAGAGTGGGAGGGTGAAGAAGAATCAAACCCACCGCCTTAAATATTTATATTTTATAATATAACTAATCATGAGGCCACTGCCTCAATTATTTTATAACCTGCCACCTTGCTCTTGATATGGATGAAGCTCAAAAAACTTTGGTTAATTTAATTTTTTTATATATTTATTTAATAATTTAATAATTTCGGTTACGTATAACGTTATCTAAATGCTATCAAATTAATGCAGAGCGTAGTGCTCAACGAGAGGAGTAATAAAGAATTGTCTGTTTGTCATTTCGATATCTGGAATAAATGAACAAAAATTTCAAAGTAATTAGAAAGATAATTTAATATTATTAAATTAACAATTTTGAGAGTATTTTTTGGGCTCGCAAGGAAAATTTCTAAAAATCCTAAATATAATAAAACTAATAACTGTGAAGACCGAATGTCATTTGGAGTTACGGATTTAAAATTATGTCCACTGAAATTTATTTCGGTATCCAAAATTAATTTCGGTACATTTATTTGGCACGACTGGACTCAAAAGAGGGATACAGATAGCTTGAATTTTAGCATATTATATGAAGTTTTATTGATAAAGCACCGAAATCTCACGTCAAAAGAGGTCAACTGGTAAACTTAGATTAAATTGAAACCCTTATGCTTAGGTGATCTTCTAACCACTTCTGTTGAAGAACATAATCGTTTTAGTTCGAGAACTAGAAGAAATGGTTTAATTCGGACTTCAATTTATGATCTTATCTTATCCAAATTAAAACACTTCCTAAAAAGTATTATTGATGTTTTTGTTTAGGCACCCAAGGACATTGAAGGAACTGACCTCAACATCATTACCCATAAATTCTTATAGCTCCAGCTTTACTTCGTAACACAGGAGAAACGCAACATCGGTATAGAGAAGAGAAAATTATTAAAAATAAAATAAATAAATTTCTAACTACTAATATATAGAAAGTTCAATATCCATAGTAGCTAGCCAATATAGTTTTGGTAGATAAGGCTAGTGATAAACGGTGATTGTGCATTGATTGTATAGATTTTTAACAAAGTAATGCCCAAAAAATTACTTCCTGCTGCCAACGATCGTCCAACTTATAGATTCTATCACAGGACATCAGTTACTTATTTTCATGGACACTTTCTTATACTATAATCAGATTTAGATGACTGAAGAAAATGAAACAAAACTCTCATTCATTATTGATAAAAGTACGTAGTTCAATAATGCCATTCGGATAAAAAAAATGCAGGGGTACATACTAAACCCCTACTAATAATATATTTAACCTCCAAATTGAGAGAAACTTAGAGGTTCATATTGATGACATGCTTATAAAATCCCTAAAACTCTCTAATCACATCACCAATTTGCAAGAAATATTTTCCATCTTGAGGCAATGCCAAATGAAGTTAAAGTCTATCGTAATATACTTTTGGGGTTACTTTTGAGAAATTTCTTAGATCATGGTTATATCAAGAGGAATTCGAAATAAATTCTGAGAAAATCTCCATAATTCTCAGCTTGAAAAAGCCAAAGACCATTTGAGACATGTAGTCTCTTACTAGGAAACTTGTTGCCTTGAGACGTTTTTTCACCAAACTAGCAAAAAAGTATCCCATTTCCAAAGTTCTCGAGGACAAAACTAGAAATCGGCAATACTAAATGTTAAGAAGAATCCAGAGATCTAGTGGCCTATTGGGACAAAAGGCATTTGAAGAGTTGAAAAGATATCTCTAATCGCCACCTCTCTTAACTCATCCATTACCTAGCAAGGATTTATACTTACCTTATAATGACTTACAAAACTATAAAATCAGTTCTTATCTATCAAGAGTCTTCACTCAAAAGCCAATTTACTATGTGAAAAGGATTTATATAGACTCCGAAAATAACTATTCTAGGATGGAAATGATCGCCTATGCACTGATAACCATTGCTAGGAAACTATGCCTGACTTCCATGCTCATCCAATTATCGTGTTGTCCAATATACTAACTCGATCAATCTTCACCACTATTAAAAGATCTGGACATATGCAATATTAGAAAATCGAGTTAATTGAGTTCGTGTAATACCCCAAATTTCAAGCTACCTGTATTACTCTCTTGAAACCAGTTGTGCTGAATAAATCAATCGAAGTCAATTTTAGACACCGAAATAACTTTCGGTTAATGTAACTTTAAAATCCACAAACCCAAATGACATTCGGTCTTCGCGATTATTAGTTTTGTAATATTTATGATTTTTAGAGATTTTTCTTACTAGGCCGAAAAATACTTCCAAAATTGCTAATTTAATAATATTAAAATTATCTTTCTAATTACTTCGAAATTTTGATTCATTCATTCCGGACATCGAAATGACAAACGGATAATTTTTCAGTACTCCTCTCATCGAGTACTACGGCTTGCATAAATTTGGTAGCATTTGGAAAACGTTTACCGAAACCGTAAATAATAAAATATTAAATAAATTGGAAATTACTTTATACACACCATAAATTTCTAAGTGCACACACCAATGATTTGGACGGTGGATTTGGACGGTTGAATAATTGATTTTGACGGCTGAATAAATAATTAGTGCAATAATTAACTTAATTAATGAAAGATTAGTACAATAATTATCTCATAATTTCATATTTAATTAATAATTTTCCTTTCTAATTAATTCGGAATTTCGGTTCATTTATTCCAGATATCGAAATAACAAACGGATAATTTTCTAGTACTCCTCTCGTTGAGTACTACGTCCTGTAAAAATTTGGTAGCATTTGGACAATATTTACCGGAACCGTAAAAAAATAAAATATTAAATAAATTGATAATTACTTAATATGCCCACATGCTAAGTGAGCACACCTCCATTATTATGATCATGGGACGGATGTGAGAATGTGGGGCGGTGGATTGATAATTGGGGCCGTGAGATCCATCAAAACACCTATATAAACTCTCCCTAATCTCCCTCTCCCTAATCTCTCATTCATTCTCTCCCTCTCTCATACTCTTGCTGCACCCCGGTAGAAAGAGAAAAAGAAAATAGAGAAAAAAAAATAAAAGAAAAGAGAAAGAGAAATCAAACCGTATCGAGGATTCGAACCGAATATTCGAGATCAAACCGAGACAAGTAATACTGCTATTTTCGCTCCTTCTTTATATAATTTGTATTTATTTTCATGATTAATATTGAGAATTAAACTAGACCATTGGGTCAATTTTGATACAGACAAGTATTGTTATATTTGATTTTACATGCAAGTAACACTGCTATATTATTTTAATTGATATATAATTTATATGTGTATATGTGATGCTTACGGTATACGTACACATACGTGATTCATTTGCATATTTACTTGGTTTACATTTTGATATACTGATTGATTATTATGTCAAATTTATTATGTTATTTACTTACATTTTTATTTTAAAAAAAAAAGTTAGTGTGTGTATCCAATTGCATGCATGCAATAATGCATTTCATGCATATTGGGCCAAACATGCAACGGGCCATGAGAGAGAGAAAAAGAGAGAAAGAGAGAGAGGAAAAAAAAAAAAAAAGGAAGAAGAGAAGTGGGCTGGGCCGAGGTGAAAGGAAAAGAAAAGAAAAGAAAAACAAAAAAAAAGTAAGTGGGCCTGGCCCAGTCCATGAGATATTAAAAAGAAAAGAAAAAGGAAGATGGGCTGGATTTAACTTGGGCCAAAGAAAAAATATATATATATTGGGCCGGCCAGCCCAGCCCAGTAAAAGAAAAAGAAAATAAAAATGAGTGGGCTTGGGCTTGGGCTGGACAAAAAAAAAAAAAAGAAGAGGAAAATAAAATTAAAATAAAAATATGAAAAAGTAGGAATTTACTGGGCTCGGGCTTGATACATTAAATAATTGAGAGAGAATTCACATGCAGGGAAATGGGCTTAAATAATTTCATTGGATAAAGGGAGAAAAGTTGAATGAAGACAAAATGGTACAGAAGAGTAATAATGGACGGGGCTAAAGAGAAAGAAAAAGAAAAAGAAAAAAATGGAGAGAGTAAAGGAAAAGAAATAGAAAATGAATTTGGGCCTGGAAGTTAAAAGAAAAATAAAGATACTTGAATCATTGGGCTTGGACTTGAGAAAGTGGACTTGGACTTGTAAAATTGGGCTTGGATTTAAAATAATTGATGGATTTGGCTTGGAAGTTAAATGAAAATTTATAAATATATGTGGTTGAATCTGGAAATTAAACAAGTCCATACGTTTGGGTTTAGAAATAATTTACTATTATTACATGGTGCACTTTGTTTACGAATTGGGTATTGATTGGAATTGAGAACTGCACCAGATTATTGAATCAATTGGTGATATGACTGTACACTGAGATTATTGAGATGATACGGATATTTGATTCATTATGTTACAAATTATGTGCTTTGACATTACAAATCATGTGCTATGATATTACATGAAAATGCAAATCTATTATTATGAATTGAAAGACAATTGAAGAAGGGAAAGGGAAAATAAACAAATAAAATTATTATATGAATTCAGGATGTGAGAAACTATATAATGGATAAATGATGCATGTTCGTCGCAAAAGTTCCTTCGCTTCCTTCCATTGAACACATCTTAGATTACAATGGAAGTGAACAAGATATATAAAGAACAAACGAGAGGATTTATACTTCAATCTCTCTCTTTTACAATATTGTGGGATCTGTGGCGATGGGATCTATAGTAGTTCATTTGGACGATCGGTACGTTGAAATCTTCTCTTTTAAAGATATCGGCCGAATATGGACGATCTTCTCTGGTTTTGATTTGTTCAAGGCTCTCTCGCGTAACTCGAACTTCTCAAGAACTTCAGAAAGAAGACGGTGGTATTCTTTGATCTTCACGAACTCAAGGCTCTGTGCGTAACTTGAATTCTCCAAGATTTCAGAAGATGATCAGCAAAGGCTTCAAGGCTCTCTCGCGTACTTGAATTGCCAAAGGATCGATAGGAAACTTCCGATGCCAAAAAGAAGACCATCCCTAGGGTTTCACCAGGAAGGTATTTATATCCCCAGGTTAATGCAAGAGTTTCTATCTAAATAGAACTCGCATTCATCAAGGATTCCAATCAAATATCTTAGTTTTGATGGAATTCTTATTAGACTTGATTCGGGTATTTGGATAAGCCCAGAATCATAATCTCAATCAATTTGAGATTCTGGTTATCTGCTTATGCGGAGCTTTAATCGCATCAAAACGCGGCGCTAAATAACCAAAACGCGGAGCTATTGATCATCTCCGCGTTTTACTCAAACGCGAGGCTAATACAAGCCAAACTGTGGAATCAACGCGGAGCTATTAAACATCTCCGCGTTTTATTCAAATGCAGGGTTAATGTAACCAAACGCGGGGCTATTGAATTAGCTCCGCGTTCTTTTGTGGAAAATCCTTTTAACTTAGAAATTTTCACTGCCAACAGAACCCCCTCCAAAGTTTTCAAAATGGCTTAGACTTCAGCAGATTTTGAAATACTTTGGATATCTAAACTAAAACGCGGAGTTAGAATACCAAGTCTATCTCGCGTTATGTTCACTTACGCGGAGCTAATCAGCTTCACTTCATCTTCAGTGAAATGAGTAATTACGTCATTAATTACCCCGAGTTTCCATGCCGAATACCAAGCGACGGAAATTCTGTTTAAATAGAGGTCCCGGCTCATCTTCTTCTTCATCTCATCCGAAGAATTTCTGAGAACTCGAGTGACTCACGAATGATCTTCAACTGATCTTCGTTCAATTCTCCATAGATTTTCATCATTAGGATGTCTCTCCAGAGGAGTTTGGCTTTTCACAAGTTGGCCGGCATTAATGGCAGCAGCCATGGAAGTAAACGCGATGGCGAACCAGTCTATGCAGCGTCTTCCGAAGGTAAAAACCTTAACTCTTGGTTTTCTAAGAACCATTCTGAGATATTTTGGCTTGGTTTATTCTGGACGATTGCTTATCTTGTCGGCGAGATCGCTGTTTTATTGTGTCGTCCCTACGCTCGGGCTTTACTAGTAGTCTCAATGAATCTGCGAGACTATCTTTGATTAGCAGTCGCGATGAATTGCGAGGCTATCTTTGATTAGCAGTCGCTATGAATTGCGAGGCTATCTTTGATTAGCAGTCGCTATGAATTGCGAGGCTACCCTTGATTAGCAGTCGCGATGAATTGCGAGGCTATCTTTGATTAGCAGTCGCGATGAATTGCGAGGCTATCTTTGATTAGCAGTCGCTGTGAATTGCGAGGCTATCTTTGATTAGCAGTCGTGATAAATTGCGAGGCTATCTTTGATTAGCAGTCGCTATGAATTGCGAGGCTATCTTTGATTAGCAGTCGCGATGAATTGCGAGGCTATCTTTGATTAGCAGTCACGATGAATTGAAAGAGAAGAAAACATCAGAGACAAACTTTGGCCCTCCTTTACGCGAAGTTATCGCATCCACCTCTGCGTCCAAAGCGCGAGGCTATTTCTTCAATTGTGCGCAGAGTTAGCTTAGCTCCGCGTTTTCACTCTTTTGGAAACTCTGTTCCTTTTGCAGTAAGTTCAATCCTTTCTGAAGAGGAGTGTATGCGGGTCCATCGATCTTCATCAGCAAAAGTAACTCTAAGGAAGTCAGAAGCATATGCTTTACAACATAGTTGCAGGTTTCAAGCTCTGGCTCCGAGAGATAAACTCCTGAGGGGGCTGTAAATAAGGAGCTGCAGCACTTGCAGTGCAGAATTGCAGCACTTGCAGTTCAGAATTGCGCTTCAGTGCAGCACTTTCCTTTCCTCTCGTACTTCATTTCGGATGACAGATCCGAGTTGACATTTGCAGAGGAGATCTTTTGCATGTGAACCAGGGAATTGAGTTTCAACACCCCGTAGAGAAGTCTGGAGTTCTTTTATATGTGAACCAGGGAACTGAGCTTCAACACCCCGTAGAGAAATTTTACTGTTTGGTTATTGATGAGTTGATCATGTAAAAGCTTTTGGGAGAGCTATAACTCCCTCTTTGTAATCTGTTCTTTTATGAATAAAGATAAATTATTTTCCTCTCTATCTGTTGGCTTCAATAAACTTGCTTGCACAACAAACAGATGGTTAATAATTCTGGTAAAATAATCTAAAGCTCTTCTGCGTGACTTAGATTACTAATCCAAATGATCGGATAAGGATCATTTTAACTTAGATGGAAGCGCCTAATTGCACTCGTCAAAAATCTAAATTTTTTCCATGAAAACGCGAAGCTAAGGCACAGGCTATCCTCACGTTTTGTAAAGTTGCGCGGAGTTAAACAACTTCGCATTTCCATAGTCGCGCGAGGCTAATAGCTTCGCGTGTTGGAGAGTAACTGACCAGTCACTTTCTCCGAAATTCGCGCCGAATTCCAAGAGGCGGTTTCTTTCATTTTAAATAAAATCTCTATTCCTTATCCTTCTCACTTTATTTGAGAATTTTTCAGAAACTTAGAGATTCAGGCGATCAGAGTTCAGACGACCTGATCTTCTTCCGACCGAGTTTCTCCAGACTTTCAGTCGATTTTCCTCAGCAATGGCACCCAAAACTCGTGCTACTTCTCGAGCGGCTCCATCATCGGCGACTGGCGCAAGCAGTGGTGGCGGTGGCCAAGGCAGCGACGCGCCAGCCGACATTTCGCCTATCGGGGGTAAGAATCTTTCCATCGAGACTCTTTAGAACATTTCTAGAGTGATTTGACTTAAATTTAACTGATCAATCAACTCCTTTACCGGCGAGATCGCCGTACTCCTGCCGTAAGGCTTGGAGAAGAAGAAAAGTCTCTGACTGCCTTCTTACGCGAAGTTATCGCGTCATCCTCTCGTTTAAAGCGCGAGGCTATTTTAATTAGCTGTCGCGCTAAAAACGCGAGGCTATTTTAAGTAGCTGTCGCGTTAAAAACGCGAGGCTATTTTAAGTAGCAGTCGCGTTAAAAACGCGAGGCTATTTTAAGTAGCAGTCGCGCTGAAACGCGAGGCTCTTTTAAGTAGCAGTCGCGTTAAAAACGCGAGGCTCTTTTAAGTAGCAGTCGCGCTGAAACGCGAGGCTCTTTTGAGTTCTGCGCGGTCTAATTTTTTAGCTTCGCGCGGCGCTATTCTTAGCTTCACGCGTTCTAATTTTTAGCTTCGCGCGTCCATACTTAGAGAATTTTTCTGTCTTATAGAAACTTCTCTCACTCTGCTTTCTTTTTGCAGTAGGATATTCGATGGAATCTCTTCCCCACAAGAATTACTTCGGCTTTGCTGGGGGTTCTGATCCCTCAGGACAATTTCGTTTCACTACCATCCTGCCCTCGTACAAGCCAGACCCGAAGGATCGCAGGGAGAAGTTGATCAAATATTATCCCACCACTGCGAGGGAGATCATAACTGATGCAACTTTTGAAGATGTGAACAGAAAGGCGATGGAAAAACCCGCCTTCCTCTTTGGAGACCAGATGGACCACTCAGATGAGATCCTTTCTGACGAGGAGCATGTTTGGTTATATAACTCAGGCGAAATGCTGATGTTTCTGCCTAGAATGGATCGTAGCTATCCTCTGGTCTATCTTCAGAGGCTAGCGACGCCTCGAGAATTAAAGTGGGGATTGACTCAAGAGCAAGATGGCGTCCCAACAGGCAAATTTGGTGCAAAAGGGGTTTATCAAGACGGTTCCCCCAGATGCATTACTGGCTTGCTTCCAGGCCGATTTGGCAAGGAGCTTCCAGTGGGAGAAGTCCCATCTCGTGCCCGAACTTTCTTAAGCGAGTTCTTGGCGAAGGATGGTCAGTACCCGGCTAGCGACTTTAGGATGCCTGGCTGGGTTCATTCTTCTAACAATATGTGGTGGGCCCGCCTTGTTCAGTACATGTTGGATTCCCACGAGCCCATTTTAAAGGATATTGGCTTGTATAAAGCCATCAGGAATGTCCAATTCGGCTTTCCCAAGAGTGCTTATCACTTTTACTGCCTCTTGGAGATGTATAACCCTGAAACATGTACTTTCTTTACTCCAGTGGGTGAGCTAGGGTTCGCTCTCCACGAGATGTTTGAGGTTTCTGGGCTCTCGATGGGCGAAGTCCCTTACGAGGAGTATATCCCTACCACTGATGAGTTGAACATGCTATTGGCGAGGGATGAGCGCATCTATGTCACGTACTGGGAGATGATGTG
The DNA here is from genome assembly GCA_036321105.1 of Dracaena cambodiana. Taxonomy (NCBI): domain Eukaryota; kingdom Viridiplantae; phylum Streptophyta; class Magnoliopsida; order Asparagales; family Asparagaceae; genus Dracaena; species Dracaena cambodiana. The sequence continues at coordinate 38,098,725 of JAYEPQ010000011.1, read as the reverse complement.
ACATTATCATATCTGCGCTGACCAAATAGGTGCACGTAATCACGGTATTGGCCACAAGAAGTGGGCCGAATACCTTTTTGCCAACCTAAATTCTAAGGATAGCTCGGCCACTATCCATGGTCATTCTCCTGTCCCCATTTCAGAGATCGACCAACGTGTAGCCAGGGGCTATTACCGTTTGTTTTATACCACGGAATCCAATGAGAATGGATACGGTCCCGGTACTTCATTCAAGAGCTACCATTATCAAGCCCAGTTCCCGATCTCCAACAGAGGTCTCATTGCCGGATTTCTGATGCTGTGGCTGAAGAGATGTGTCGTGCCGTCGTTGCCCAAAGAAGCAATTGCAGTGACCGTGGTATATCCAACGGTTCTTCTCGCATATGGCCGACCCCTTAGACTTCTTCCTGCCATGGTATGCAATTTGCAGTACGGACTGAGGGTGCTCTGTCGTGATTTCCTCCCTACTATTAAAGTCAAGGGGAAAGGAAAGGGCAAGTCGAAGGAGACTGCCCAGCCGAAAACTCCAAACCCTAGGGTGGAGATGCCCTACACCTATTTGATGGCGTGGCTCGTCTTGCACTGTCCCTCCTTAATGAGTGCACCAGAGCGTCGTTCGGGCGAAAAGTGCTTCCTTATAGAACTGTATGAACGTTCTTCATGGAGGTAGAATTATATGTCCCAGATTCGAAAAACTCTTCGTAGCTTTCAGAATTACGAGATCTTCCGGTGTTTTCCTGACTTTCCCGGTGGAGGATATGGGACGAGGCTGAAGGATATCGTGGGAGCAGATAAGTTCACTACTTTATCTGCAGGAGCGTTCTGGTGGCTTCTCAACATCCGTCCCGGACACTTGGTGTATCGTCAAGATCTCAGGTGTCAGATCGAGCCATATACTCCGAGTCGCTTTGCTCGCCAGTTTGGATATTCTCAACTCTATGTGGGCAATCCAAATAAAGATCTCGCTCACGAGGGAAATTTATACGAAGGCGCTCGTGGCTGGTTCCATTTTGCAGCGGGCGGGACCGAGGCTGAATTCTCCTTGCCCCAGAAGGTGCCAGAATTGGCCATGACTCTCAGCTCCTGCAATTGGTTCAATATTGCGAATGCTGACATACCCGGCTTCTCTCTCAATCGCAGTTGTTGCAAAGAGATTGAAGCCCTCTATATTAGCCGCCAGGGTGCTTCTAGGGTAAGGATAAAAGGAATGGAAGAATTCCTTGGCGTTGCGGCTGAGCCTTCAGATGTCAGCGAATCAGACGATGATGCCGGTGATGATGACGACAATACTGGTGCTGGTGGAGTTCCTCAGCCTGTTGTCAGTCATTCCCTGAGTCCAACTCTCAAACGCCGCGGCACTTTAAAGAAAAGGCCGGGTAAGAAGCAAAAACTGGCACATGAAACTTTGATAGCCCCCCAAGAAGTGGGTATCAAATTTGCTTCTGACTTGTTGGCTTCAGCTGTACCCCCAGCGTTGGCAAGGGAGGATGAACCTGCTAAAGCTCCAAGTGTTGCTAAGGTTTCGGCTCCTTCGGCCGTAGAGCCTGTGGCAGAACCTGGGGCGCAACTAACGGGTAGCGAGACGGGTACATTGCTGGAAACGACAATGGCTCCCCCTTCAAGTCCGACAACTGGACTTGTATCACCTGGTATGGCCTTTAGCATTTTATCTTTTGCCCGTTATTATTTTAACGTAATACTGCTTTTCTGGTCTTCCGAAATGCAGGTGATCAACTTCTCTTGCCAATGCATTCGACTACCCAAGTAGAGTCTGACGATAGAATGGACCATTCCGGCTCCGTTGGTGGTGTGGGTAGCTCTGCTGGTGAGTTTGCGGCTGATTATTCCACACCGGCTCCTGCCTCTGTTTCCTCTTTAATTCCCCCAATTGACGAATTGGGAAGTGACGAGAGAACTGAGATTATTATTATAGCTGCTGCTAATGAGGCTACACCCTCTCCTAGTATGCCATCTCCAACACCAGTTTGCTCCACTGAGACATTTCCCATGGTCGTTGGCGTGCCTTCTCAGTCAGCGATTTTAACGTCGTCTGTTGTCGTGGCTGCTGAGATACCTGCAACTCTTCCGACTTCAAGCCTTCCAACAGGGGAGGAGAATAATTTGAAATTCTCGTTCGAAGATGCTTCTCCCACCGGAGGAGTTTCAGGCGAAGTGATCCCATCTTCTCTTCCCGTTGGTGGGGGTACCCAAGTGATCTGTACTGACGGTACTTCGTCTGGGGTCTCCAGCTCTTCCAGATCTGCACTGGCTCTACTGGTCCCCCAAATTATGAATTTAATGCAGGGACGGGCTTCTTCTTCTTCAATTCCAGCAACTACTGCTCCCTTACTTACGACACCTTTCTTGACATTACCTACTTTGCCTATCGACAGTGCAAATCCTCTTGAAAAACTTTTCGGCTTCACTGTCGAGGATTTTATGCATTTGTTAAGAAGATGTGTCGAGATGGTTCTTGCTGGCCACGATTTCTTCAACTTCGCACGTCCACTGTTACTCCGCTATTTAGGAAATATCGAAGAATTCGGTGGACAAGATCGAGCAGCTCCATACCGGGCCCGCCTTGCAGCCTTAGAAGAGCAGGTGACCACGCTACACACACTCCGTCAGGCGGATGTGGAGGCGATCACTGAGATAGAGCTGGCGCGGCTTCGGGCAGAATCCTTATCTCGAAGAAATATTTTAAGGCAGCAGGAGGAGAGATGGTCTCAGGAGCTGACAGAGCTCCAGGCCAGTCGGGAATCCGTTCTTGGCGACCTGTAGAGGGTAAACTTTGGAATTGAGGAAGGTCAGGCGGCCATCTCTAAAGCCGAGGAGACGATTGTCAGAGCTCGGGCCACCTTGATAGAAAATGAACTCCGATTAGGAGAATCTGTCAAGAAGCGGGAGATGTTGCTTGTCCAGCAGGAGCAGATTCAGCAGGAAGAGATAGCCAGGAATCGTACCATAGAAGAATCTCGTCAGCAACAACTTACAATAAGTGATGATGAGTTGCGTAGACAAGCTCAGCAAACCGTGGAGGCTTCTCATCGTAGAAATTTGGACGAGACAATAAACCAATTGAGACTCCTGGGAGGCCAATAGTTTCATCTCTCTTTACGCTTTTATCTTCCTTGTAATAAGAACTTCGTAAACAGGAGAGAGATAACCTTACGATGTTTCTTTGAAATTCTTTTTGTATCTTTACCTTTTTAATAAAGATGATTCTTTTGACTCTTTTATTTGCCGGCTTCAAAACAGATTTGCTTACCCAACAAATAACCTGTCGTCAAAACGATTTATCCCGGTATCGCTTATGCTCAACTTCTCGAGCCGAAGTAAAAAATTAAAGTTTAATATGGGACTTTTAGCAAACCCCCAGCTATTAATGGATTTGATTAGGCTTTACCAACTACCGTTTGAGTTGGGCTAGCCATGTTATTCCCCTCAACATGGTGAGTTGTCGAGGAGTACGTTTGGGCTAAAATTCCAAACTTTTCCTCTTCCCTTTACTTTATCGGCATTGGGCGATTCATACTTTTACCCCAGCATGATGGGTTGGCGAGAAACTTGTTCTCTTCCCATTGCCTAGTTGGCGTCGGGCAATTCATACTTTTACCCCAGCATGATGGGTTGGTGAGAAACTTGTTCTCTTCTCATTGCCTAGTTGGCGTTGGGCAATTCATACTTTTACCCCAGCATGATGGGTTGGCGAGAAACTTGTTCTCTTCCCATTGCCTAGTTGGCGTTGGGCAATTCATACTTTTACCCCAGCATGATGGGTTGGCGAGAAACTTGTTCTCTTCCCATTGCCTAGTTGGCGTTGGGCAATTCATACTTTTACCCCAGCATGACGGGTTGGCGAGAAACTTATTATCTTCCCATTGCCTAGTTGGCGTTGGGCAATTCATACTTTTACCCCAGCATGATGGGTTGGCGAGAAACTTGTTCTCTTCTCATTGCCTAGTTGGCGTTGGGCAATTCATACTTTTACCCCAGCATGATGGGTTGGCGAGAAACTTGTTCTATTCCCATTGCCTAGTTGGCGTTGGGCAATTCATACTTTTTAGGTCAGAGGCGCTTAATTACACATGCCTAAAAGAAGATTGGGGGCTGTTCAAACTTGAGAACTAAGCACACCAGGTTTGGGTCAGAGGCGCCAAACTGCGCATGCCCAAGAAAAGACTGATGGTGGTTCAAACTTGAGAACCAAACTGAAGGCGGTTCAAGGCTCTCTCGCGTAACTTGAACTGGGCACTCCAAACACACCAGGTTTAGGTCAGAGGCGCTCAATGCGTATGCCTAAGAAAAAGACTGGAGGTGGTTCAAACTTGAGAACCAAACGCACCAGGTTTAGGTCAGAGGCGTACAATGCGCATGCCTAAGAAAAAGAGAAGACGCGTATCTCCAGGGGTACTAAGAATAGTATTTCTTTAGAAATTTGCCATTGATCGGCATCATCATCCTGTCGCCGTCTTGATTCATTAAGCGATAGGCTCCACTGGAGTATACTGTCTCCACAACAAACGGTCCTTCCCACTTGGGTTCAAATTTACCCTTAGTCTTGTGGGTTAGCACAATTGGCCTCTTAACAGCCAGAACCAAGTCTCCTTGCTTAAAGGTCCTTGGTTTGACGTTCTTATTGAACGTTTGAGATATTCGGGCTTGATACAACTCAATTTGTTGTTGAGCCCTGAGACGTTTTTCATCTAACGCCTCTAGTTCTTACAATCTTTGCTGATGACGCTCTTCTGTCGTCATCTTTGTGGCTAAAGCCACTCTTAATGATGGTATCTGGATTTCAAGAGGCAGAACAGCCTCACTTCCATAAACCAAAGAGAACGGGGTAGCTTTAGTCGGGGTGCGAACGGTGGTGCAATAAGCCCACAGGCATTCTCCTAGCTTTTCATCCCAATCTCGTTTATTAGAAGAGACGAACTTCCGAAGGAGTTTAATAATCGTCTTGTTGAAAGCTTCAGCTAACCCACTAGCCGCGGGGTTATACGGTGTTGAAGCGATATCTTTGATTCTGAACTTATTGCAAAATCTGAAGAATCCCTGACTAATGAATTGCGGACCATTATCATGAATAATCCGTCGGGGGATGCCAAAGCGGTAAATGACATGATGCTTGACGAACTTGATCACATATGTCGTCTTCACCTCTTTCATGGGCACGGCTTCGGCCCATTTTGAAAAATAATCGGTTATTGCAAGAATAAACCGATGTCCTCTGGATGACGGGGGAGTTATGGGCCCCACAATGTCCATTCCCCAGGCTTCAAATGGCCAGCTTGCGACGGTATTGTGCAAGTATTCTTGGGGTTGATGAATAAAATTGGCATGTATTTGGCATGCATGACATCGTTTAGCGTATGCCATTGCTTCCGTAACCATGCTCGACCAGTAGTATCCTAGCATTCTTATACGGTCTCCAAGTTTAGGACCGGGCTGATGAGCTCCACATACTCCATCGTGTGTTTCTCTCAGCACTTGTTATGCTTCTGCTTTCGATATGCAGCGTAGCAATAAACCACCTCTTGACTTTCTATACAAAGTCTGAAGTTTATGGTCATAATAAAATCTTTGGGCCTTCCTCTTTATTGAGGTGGCTTCCTTAGGATCTTCTGGTAATATCCCATGCAAGGCATAATCCACAAACGGAAATCGCCAATCACGGGGTTCGCACTTTAAGCCAATCTGGCATACCTCTTCGACTTGAGATATCACGTCTGGGTGGAGGAGTTCTCTATTACCAATGGTGATGCATTTAGCTTCATCTGGCGGGATTGCCAGAGTTGCGGCTAATGCGGCAAGAGCATCTGCATAAACGTTCTCGTTTCGAGATACGTGATATATGTAGAATTGTTCAAAATATCCTGCTAGCTCAATAGCTAGCTGATGATAGGGGATGAGGGCTTCATGTCTGACTTCATACTCACCTGTCATCTGATTGACAATGAACTTAGAATCTCCATATGCCTCTAGATGGTTCACCCCCAGTTGCAGAGCTATTTTTAAGCCGATAATAAGCGCGTTGTACTCCGCTATATTATTAGTGCACGGTTCTGTTAATGAGTAACCGTTAGGCAATATATGTTTATGTGGAGATATTAGCACAACCCCCACTCCAGCAGCAGATCGTCTCGCGGCACCATCAAAGAACATTTGCCAAGGTTGCTCTTTGGTAACTGTGTTGACTTCTGATGTCTGCTTTAATTGGGACTAAATTGGATGGTCTGCAAGGAAATCTGCGATTGCCTGTCCCTTCATGGCCTTTTGAGCGACAAAATGTATGTCATAGGGCGATAGTAAGAGCGCCCATTTTGCCAATCGGCCATTTAAGGATCCCGGTTTAGTCATTAGAATCTTCAAGGGGTTAACCCGTGATATAACATGAATTGTTTGCCCTGAAAGGTAGTGTCGCATTTTCTGAACAGCAAACACTAGGGCTAAACATTCCTTTTCAATTGGGGTATATCGCTGTTCGGCCCCAATCATTGTTCTACTTAAATAGTAGAGGGCATGTTCATGGCCGTGCTCATTATATTGAGCAAGTAATGCTCCTAAAGCATTATCCATGGCCCTTACATATATAAGGAAGGGCTGCCCAGGGGCTGGTGCCATTAGTACAGGAGGCTTAGTAAGGTACTCCTTGAGGTCATCAAATGCCTGCTGACATGCCTCATCCCATATAAAAGACACTCCCTTTTTCATAAGTTTTGAGAATGGCTGGCATCATCCAGATAAGTTGGATATGAAGCGCCGAATATAAGCGAGCTTTCCTTGTAATCCCCTTAATTCCTTAAGATTGCGGGGAGGCGGCATTTCGCTAATCGCTTTTACCTTTTCCGGGTCGAGGAAAATTCCTTTTGAAGTTATTACGAACCCTAGAAACTTCCCGCTGGATACCCCATGAACGACTTGGTAGGATTCATCTTCAAGTGATATTTCCGCATAAGATCGAAGACCACTCTTAAATCGTGAAGATAATCTTCTTTGTCTTTGCTTTTGACTGCTAAGTCATCCACATAGCACTCCACTGTTCTGCGTAGGTGTTCTTTGAATATGGTGCTCATTGCGCGTTGGTAGGTGGCACCTGCATTCTTTAATCCGAATGGCATCACCGTATAATAGTATACCCCCTGTGGCGTTCTGAAAGCTGTATGCTTTTCATCATCCGGGTGCATCTTGATTTGGTTATAACCTGAGAAGCCATCCATAAAGGACATCCTCTCATAACCGCAAGTATTATCGATCATCACGTCGGTGATGGGGAGTGGAAATTCATCCTTGGGACATGCAGCGTTCAGATCTCGAAAGTCAATGCATATCCGGATTTTGCCATTCTTTTTGCGAACTGGCACTATGTTTGCCACCCAATCTGGGTGTTGTTCTTCACGGATGAAACCGGATTGTATAAGCTTATTGACCTCAGCAACTATTGCCTCCATCATTCTGGTCGAAAACGCCTCTGTTGCTGTTTAACAGGTTTAACATCTTCTTTTATATTTAACCGGTGTGTGGCAATTTGAGGGTCAAGCCCAGGCATATCTTCATAACTCCATGCGAACACATCTATATACTCTTTGATAAGAGATATAAGTTCCTCTTTTTCTAAAGGAGTTAGTGTGTCGCTTATGAAAATGGGTTTCGGATTTTCTTCCGTTCCCATGTTAACCTGTATTAATTTGTCTTCTGTGGGCGGGTCACGCTGTTCAAAGCGGACATCCCAGAGAGTATCCATATGCCTAGCCGAAGTATCATCTTGAACGTCAATTGGTTCCTCGTCGCTTTCTGGTGCGGCTGAAACCATATTGATTGTCAAAGATTGAAACCAAGCACCGGTGCTTATATCTGAATCATGGTCGGGCGAAGATGTTTCTTCTTCATCCGAAGAGCTCTCTTCATCCTTGGATGGCGATGAGGGTGGAATAGATACATAACCCAACCCCCTGCGGGTCTTCTGATAATAATCAGGGCTCTTTCCTCTCGGTCTAAACGAGGGTATGAGATTCCGCCGCCCTTTTCCAAAGTTTAATCCCGGCTTCTGGGTAAAATTATATCCCATTTTCTCCATCATCTGTCGGGACCTTTGCTCATATAAGTGAAATTGAGGTGATGTTTGTTCATCACTTTCACTACTTTGTCTCTGTCGAGGCAACGTGGCCACTTTGCCGAACATGATCGGCTTTTGGGACTTCTGTCGGGGAGGCACTTCAAAGAAGTGCCCTTGATCCTCGGTTTTTTTTAATTGAGAGAGGAGAGAAGACCTGAGGGGCAAATGGTATGCCGCCAGAACTTCAAGTTCGGTCAGGCCATCCGCTTCGGTGGAGGTACAAGAGGGCTCAGACTCAGTAGCTACAGCATGCTCGTAGACTAACTTTACATTTTCATTAATAACCCATTCACTTTCTGTTACATCAACTATATTATCAAGACCTAAGCTAAGATCTAGGTGAGGGTTGATTTCGTAATCACCCCCATCATCTTCTCCAAGGAGCTCGTACTCAGTGTCGGCTTCATTGCCACTGTCGTCGGGCTTTGGAGACTTGCTAAGACTATCATTGGAGGCTTCATGTGCTGGCTTGTAGAGTGCAGTATCTGTGAAGTAATTTTCCAACCCCTTGAATGGCTGCTTGTCAGCAATTAGTGTCCGGACCTCTCCTTCCTCATCGCAATATTTCATGCACTGGTGAAGAGTCGACGGAACTATCATATGAGAGTGGATCCAAGGTCGCCCTAATAAAATATTGTAGGAGGTATCAGCATCAATTACATAGCATGTAACCTCCGTTTTCAAGTCTCCAATTTGACACCGCAATCGGATCTTACCAAGAGGATGGCTATTATTAGCGTTGAATCCATAGATGGTAGTGTGTGTAGGTGTCAAGCGATGAAGGGAAATCCCCAACAGCTGCATCAATCTACTGGGAACGACGCTGAGTGCAGAATCTGGATCAATCTGAATTCGGTCCACTTTTGTGGACCCGACATATCCAGTGAAATATAAAGGCCTATTATGCTTTATATTCCTCACTTGCATGTCTTCTGGAGAGAAGATGATTTGTGGGACTTGCCTCCTCACTTGATGACAGTGGGGACAAGAGTCCCGCTCTTCGATGGCCGGCTCGACAATCTGAGCTAGGAACGACTCAGAGTCTGCCAAGGCCTCTCTTAGAGCTTCACGTGTTGATTTTGATAATCTCAACAATTCGTAAAGTGTCACTCGCGCTGGGATATTAGCCAACTGCGCAATTATGTCAAATTCGAAGGGAGTTTCTTTGGCTCCTTCATCTCTGGTAGGATTCTTCTGGAAACGAAGTCCTTTCTGCTTTGCAGGCTTTGCGAGTTCTGCATAGATATCTTTTGGATCCACTCTAGTGTAGTCTTTAAAATATGTCTTTCCAGATCGAGTACCGGAAGGGCCTGCCCCATCTTAATGGGTGGCCATAGTTTCGGGCTCTTCTTCAGAATCTGTGAAGGCCCCCAAAGCTATATATTCTTTCTTTATATCTGCAGAAATGGCATTAACAGCCCGTTTCTTCTCTTGGCCTCTTGAAGTAGTCCATTGTTCATCTTCCAGCAAGTCGGGGTGAACCCACATAACTTCCCCCTTTTGGGTTGTTACGGGGACAAGTCCCTCTTGGGCTTTGTTGTGCGGATCAAGATTCTTCGTGACCATCTTACTCTTAGGGATTGGGGTCACTCCTGCGGGAAACTCGTGGGTTCCGACCATTATGGTTGCCATATTGGCAGTGACTTTCTTCTGCTCTTCCTTAAGCGTCAGAACTCCAGCCTCTATTAGTGCTTGGATTATGTTCTTAAGGGGAAAACAATCCCTGGTAGGGTGCCCAACATTCCGGTGATAAAGACAGTAATTGGGGTCTTTAGTCTTACCCGCATCTTCTGGCTTCTTATTCTCCGGAAGTTTTAGCATTCCTTTCTTCTGGAGCAGGTGAAAGAGGATATGTGTCTGTTCTGCCTTGAAAGTGTAATTCTTTTCTTGTTGCGGTCTGATTTGCCTTGATCCTCGCTGTCCTTGAGGCTTTGGCTCTGGCAGAGGACCGGTTTTCTGAGGAGCAGCTTCTGACGACATGACTGCTTTCCCTTTATTCTTATTGCTGTTGTTTTGGGTATATGGCTTACTGCCCCCAGCGTTTCTTGATCCGCGGGATTCCTCGACTCGACGAATCAAGTCTTCAGCTTGCTCTCCTTGTTTGAGCAGGTCCCTCCATGTCTTAGACTCTACGAGCCCCATTTTGAGGAGCACATTGGTCTTAAGGTTGTGTCGACAGGTCTCGACTAGAGTTTCCTGGATCATTCCGTGTTTACAATGTACGGACTTCTCCCGGAACCTTTCTATGAAATCTTTAACCGCTTCTTGTTCTCCTTGCCTAGTTGCAAGGAGGGAATGAACCGTAATCTCGGTGTCATCCTCGAAGAAACGTGAGAGAAATAATTTCTCAACATCTAACCAGGTATTAATAGTACCTGGGGGCAACTGCATGAACCAAGTGAAGGCAGGCCCTCGCAAAGTACTTGCAAATACTTTGGTCATGATGGGATCATTACCCATTAAGTGTCCTGCTTGGGACAAAAAGTAATATATATGCTGACTGGGCGATCCCTTCCCGTCGTACGGCTCTAACTTGAGCGGCTTATACTTTGGTGGGTAAGGTATCATATCCCATTCAGGAGGATACGGTCTAGAGACCCCAGCTTTTTTTTTACGCATTAAAGCTTCGAGTTGACTCTGCAGCTTTTCTATCTTTTCGCCATGCGGATCATGGAAAGAAAATATATCCTCTTCCTCATGCATCGAGTGGGCTTTCTCTTCCTGTTCTTCTTCATTCAGAGTTTCTTTCCCCTTTTTGGCGTTATCTTCAACAAACCTCGATAGCATGACTTTGAGTCCTTCAATCATCTTTTGCTGCTCTCGAATCATCTTTTCTTGAGCTTCAAATCTCTGATTGATATCGTCAGACTTATCTGCCATATGCGATGCTGACTTCTGTAGCCGAGACGATATAGAGGATGGGGGCGAGGCTATAGCGGAATTATCGCTGTCCTCGTCGTAAGAACCCCCTGCGAGCTTCTTATAATTTCGGGGCGGGACGGCTCCTGATCTTAGTCGAGTAATACGATGAGGTTCATCATCGCTCGATTCTGAATCATCATCCGTCTCTGCAATTTTCTTCCCTTTTCCTACCATGTTGGAAGTTACAGCTCTCCCTTGTTTCAGGGGAGTGGTTCTTGTCTTCTTAGCAAGATTCTGGTTTGACTCGTTTAATCGGTCGAACACATATATCCTGTTCTTGCTGCAGCCACAGTTATCCATCACGGCTGATACTGCTGTCACAAGTTGCTGGCAATGGCAACTATGTTCAACTTGAAGTTGGTCTATGCCTCTCTTCTTAGAGAGATGTTCCCTGAGGTCAGTGCCTCTAGACATGGAATCAAGAGGTCCATTCAACTCTTGAGAATGTTTAGGAATCCACTGAAGCTTCTTTGATTGATCAACCCTGACTCTGGGGTCGGACCGATCCTCGCGTGGCTTAGGAATAGCCTCGCGTTTCACATTGCGGGCCTGAAGAATAGCTCCGCGCTTATCCACACTAGCCTCGCATTTCTCGCTGGCTTGGTGTGTCTTTGGAAGTTTAGCTTCTGGAATAATGGCCCCACGTGAAGGGAAGTTCTGGCGCGCTGGCTTATCTTTGCGATTAACGCAGATCATAGCTTCGCGCTTAGCGCGGTTTTTACGACTGACAACTATCTGCCAATCATCCTCACGTTCCTTGTGGGTGTCAGAAGTCTTGCGTTTATTGCAAGTATCACTGGCTTCGCGTCTCTCGCTAGGCACAGTAATAGCCTCGCGTGGAGAATCACACGCTGGCTTTGAATAATTTTTATACTCGCGTAACTCGCGAGTGTTGGGTATTCTGCGACTAGCGCAACCCTTACTGGCTTCGCGTCTCTCGCTAGGCACAGTAATAGCCTCGCGTGGAGAATCACACGCTGGCTTTGAATAATTTTTATACTCGCGTAACTCGCGAGTGTTGGGTATTCTGCGACTAGCGCAATCCTTACTGGCTTCGCGTCTCTCGCTAGGCACAGTAATAGCCTCGCGTGGAGAATCACACGCTGGCTTTGAATAATTTTTATACTCCCGTAACTCGCGAGTGTCAGGAATCTTGCGTAACTCGCCAGTATTACCAGCCTCGTGTGAAAAATCACACGCTGGCTTTTCCTTGCTTTTAAGGCAAGTTGTATCTTCGCGTTTAACGCGGTAGAGATTGGTCTCGCGGGTAGCGCAAGCCAATTTGCGAGGGGCCATAGCCTCGCGTCCTCTAGAGTCAGCTCCGCATCCAAGGCAGGCTTTGAGGGCTCTACGCCTCGCTCTCCGGTTCCTGTTCCGGAGTTGGGTCCTGGTCAGTCCAGTTCCCAAGTCTTCTTAGGCAATCGGAAGCTCATCCTCGGCTAGGATTTCTTGTGTGAACTCCGGCTCTATAGCCGCAGTCTCCAAGGATCCCCGTCTCTCGATGGATACCTTTCTACCCGTCACTCGGGCACTGGAGTACATGCGACGATAGTGCCGTGTCTCATCCAAGTCACCTGATCCGGAGGAGAGGAACTCCTCGTACTTCTGCTAGTCGATTTCAACGACCAGCGTGTCTACTTCGGATCCGATCAAGTCAACGTCCGATTGCGCCGCAATCTCTTCATCAGTAAAAGAGACGGCTCCCACTGTGGTCGCCAGTTTGTTCGTTGCAAAAGTTCCTTCGCTTCCTTCCATTGAACACATCTTAGATTACAACGGAAGTGAACAAGATATATAAAGGACAAACGAGAGGATTTATACTTCAATCTCTCTCTTTTACAATATTGTGGGATCTGTGGCGATGGGATCTATAGTAGTTCCTTTGGACGATCGGTACGTTGAAATCTTCTCTTTTAAAGATATCGGCCGAATATAGACGATCTTCTCTGATTTTGATTTGTTCAAGACTCTCTCGCGTAACTCGAACTTCTCAAGAACTCCAGAAAGAAGACGGTGGTTTTCTTTGATCTTCACGAACTCAAGGCTCTGTGCGTAACTTGAATTCTCCAAGATTTCAGAAGATGATCAGCAAAGGCTTCAAGACTCTCTCGCGTACTTGAATTGCCAAAGGATCGATAGGAAACTTCCGATGCCAAAAAGAAGACCATCCCTAGGGTTTCACCAGGAAGGTATTTATATCCCCAGGTTAATGCAAGAGTTTCTATCTAAATAGAACTCGCATTCATCAAGGATTCCAATTAAATATCTTAGTTTTGATGGAATTCTGATTAGACTTGATTCGGGTATTTGGATAAGCCCAGAATTATAATCTCAATCAATTTGAGATTCTGGCTATCTGCTTACGCGGAGCTTTAATAGCATCAAAACGCGGCGCTAAATAACCAAAACGCGGAGCTATTGATCATCTCCGCGTTTTACTCAAACGCGAGGCTAATACAAGCCAAACTGTGGAATCAACGCGGAGTTATTAAACATCTCCGCGTTTTATTCAAACGCAGGGTTAATGTAACCAAACGCGGGGCTATTGAATTAGCTCCGCGTTCTGTTGTGGAAAATCCTTTTAACTTAGAAATTTTCACTGCCAACAATGCATAGAGTGTGATAATTGTTAATGATATATTGTATTATATGATTCTTGCATGAATGGTACAATACATGAATTAATTAAATAATTGATACATGATGAGCATAATCATTCATGGGAACATGATTTCTTGTATCTTGATTACATGACATGAAATATCCTCGTGAAACATGTGTACATGATCTTGAAATTGATTCTTGAATTCTTGACTTGCAAGTTAAGTATTTCATTAATTCATATATATCATGCATTATTGACATGGGATTGGGAAAGCTCAATGATGGATAAGAACTGTATTGTACAAGGATCATGTTAGCTAGCTTCTTGATTTAAGTGCTGAGCTGCAGCAGCACTATGTGGTACTGGCCACCGTCTGATACATGAATCCCCAAAAGGGTGATGTCCGTTACTGTTTCACAGTACGGAGCTTGTCTTGAGTACCTAGCGGTACGTCATGGTTCAGCGCCATGGGTCTGAGGCCGGGTCCCGGGTATGCACGGGCACTTGTACAATATAGGAAATTGCGCGCTATCCTATCCATCATTTAGTTTCAAAATGCTAACAAATCATTCAAGTTTCAAATGTTAATTATTTAGTTTCAAATGCTAACAATGACTTGATTTAGACTTGACATCTTTACAAGATATGCATCTTTATATGATATTTACATATTATTTGCAAATGACATATATAATCTTGCTGTTATACTTTCTTCATGTGATTGTTCATCGCTATCATAATTTAATTGCACTTTCCCAATGAAAACATTTTATTCATTTGCATCTTTAGTACTGTACTAGTATACATATATTTTTTTGGTGTTACTTGCTGGGTTTAATCCCCTAGGTTTCTAAACCTAGGTTTAGAGGACCAAGAAGGAGAACCCCGACTGAGGATCCATACTTCATCGGTCAGACCGAGCAATATTAAGTAGTGAAGTACTTTCCGAAGAATCTCTTATATATTACTTGTATTTTCTTTGTCTGGACACTGCCTTCCTCCTTTACTTTTTATTGTATTCATATTTAGGGCAGTGTACCATTTTATGTAATGAACTTTTTGTCATTTCAGTTTCAGACATGCTATTTATTCATCTGATTGTGGCAGTAGTTACGGTTATTCCAAAATCTTGTGACTGTTGGGTTTATCTAGTGTAGTTATAAGTAGCGTCCTCCGTTTTGGGAAGCAGCCCAAAAAGGGGGGCGTTACAGAGTGGTATCAGAGACTAGATTTAGGTGGAAGATCATAGGACTACTGCCACATAAGAACATGTCTGTGACTTATTCGTAAAAAAAAAAAAATATTTCTTATTCTTTGATTCCTATCAGATCTAGTATCGTGCATATTTTATTGTTTCTAATTCATTTGGAATATCTATCTTGAAACTCCATATGATTAATCTTCCTTGGTCCATCACAGAATGATATCTTTCCAATTTTCAATCAATACATCTTTTAATGATTAATGATGAAGAATTTTATGCCAACTTGTTAGTTATCAACGGAGGAGGATATGATGTTATCTTAGGTATGGATTGGTTGAGTACCTTCCATGCAGTAATAGGTTATAGAAGAAGGAATGATCTCAGTAGTATCAGAATTCTTAAATATATTTCATGAAGAGATATCTGGATTACCATTAGTAAGAGCTGTAGAATCCACTATTGACGTTAGCTTTGGAGCTGAATTAGTTTGTAAACCCTTTATCAAGTGAGAATCATGGAAATTAAAAGAAGTTAAGAGGCAAGTGGACGAGTTATTGAAATTGGATTTTGTAGAATCTAATGTTTCGCCTTGGGGAGCTCCAGTATTATTAACAGAAAAGAAGAATGGAAGTCAAAGACTGTGTGTGGACTATAGATGTTTGAATGCAGTAACAATCAAAAATAAATATCCATTACCAAGAATAACTGATCTGTTTGATCAATTAGGTGGAGCAAGGGTATTTTCGAGAATAGATCTTCGTTCTGGATTCCATCAGATAAGAGTCCGAACAGAAGATATCCCAAAAACTGCATTAGAACCAAATATAGTCACAATGAATAATTAGTGATACTGTTTCCAGTAACTAATGCCCCAACAATAATTATAAATTTGATGAGGTATGGCGGTATTTATTGATAATATATTAATCTACTGCAAGAATAAAGAAGAGCATACTGAACATTTGAAGATAACTTTACAGATTTCTAGAGAGCATAAGTTATATGAAAAATTAAACAAATGAGAATTTGGGTTGAATGAAGCTGCCTTCTTAGATTATATAGTTTATGGGATAATATATCAACCGATCTTAAAAATATAGGAGCTAAAAAAAAAAATGCTTGTATTTTTCTTGAAGATTGAGAAGACATAAATGTTGATGAATTACAATAATCAATATTTATATACTTGATAGAGTAAGTATAGTTGGCGAGATTAACTAGTCAAAAAAAAAAAAAAATTTATCAAAACAGAATATGCCATTATATCTTGTTACTCAAATTAAGTTTATCTTTCTAAATGATCGTTCTATTTCATTACTTTTAATCATTCCCATTTGATATTTGAATATTATCATAATATGATTCATGACTTGAGCCTTTATACATCAGAAATCTTATTGAGTCGGCGAGGCAATTGTAGGGAGATATTCTCTGACGTCAGCAATTGCAGTCGCTTAATAAGATCGTTGTATGTGATTAAATTTTGTAACTAGTCATGAATTCATTTTTTATCTTGTGTCCCTACCATTCAAAGTCTTGTTACATCGATATTATAATAATTCAGATAAATTTTTATTTCTAGAGTCGATTACAATATGTAATAGGACCTTGGAAATGAACACTACAAAATATATATATATATATATATATATATATATATATATATATATATATATATATATATATATTTAACACATGTATCTTACACATTACTTAGTCAGGATGGCGTGACACTCCAAATTAGTAGCAGCTATTCCTGATTAAATTTTATTTTGCTTTTGTGTTCCTTCATTCCAATAAAGTTTCAAGAATAAATTGGGAATCCTGACTATCCATTATCATTGCTATAAAAAAAAATGAAAATCATTTATAATTATTCTATATATTATAAATGATAAAGCACTTAGCTAGAAGTACAAAATAGTGAATCTATAAAAAGTAGACTTCAGATCATGCTTAAAATATGAGAAGCAATATTTAAGGATTATCAATCGATGGGAATAGTCTTGAAGGATAAAGTAACATTATTAGTTCTTATTTGATATACAATCACCAAGAGATTTAGTTTGGGAGCTTGAGAAAGACATCAGGATAAAATATATATACATTTTCTAATGATCAAATACATCAATTAAATTTCGAGGACGAAATTATTTTTATTAGGTGGGTAGAATGTAATACCCCAAATTTCAAGCTACCTGTATTACTCTCTTGAAACCAGTTGTGCTGAATAAGTCAACCGAAGTCAATTTTAGGCACCGAAATAACTTTCGGTTAATGTAACTTTAAAATCGACAAACCCAAATGACATTCGGTCTTCGCGATTATTAGTTTTGTAATATTTATGATTTTTAGAGATTTTTCTTACGAGGCTTAAAAATACTTCCAAAATTGCTAATTTAATAATATTAAAATTATCTTTCTAATTACTTCGGAATTTTGATTCATTTATTCTGGATATCGAAATGACAAACGGATAATTTTCTAGTACTCCTCTCATCGAGTACTACGGCTTTCATAAATTTGGTAGCATTTGGAAAACGTTTACCGAAACCGTAAATAATAAAATATTAAATAAATTGGGAATTTACTTTATACACACCATAAATTTCTAAGTGCACACACCAATGATTTGGACGGTGGATTTGGACGGCTGAATAATTGATTTTGACGGCTGAATAATTAGTGCAATAATTAACTTAATTAATGAAAGATTAGTACAATAATTATCTCATAATTTCATATTTAACTAATAATTTTCCTTTCTAATTAATTCGAAATTTCGGTTCATTTATTCCAGACATCGAAATAACAAACGGATAATTTTCTAGTACTCCTCTCGTTGAGTACTACGTCCTGTAAAAATTTGGTAGCATTTGGACAATATTTACCGGAACCGTAAAAAAATAAAATATTAAATAAATTGATAATTACTCAATATGCCCACCTGCTAAGTGAGCACACCTCCATTATTATGATCATGGGACGGCCGTGAGAATGTGGGGCGGTGGATTGATAATTGGGGCCATGGGATCCATCAAAACACCTATATAAACTCTCCCTAATCTCCCTCTCCCTAATCTCTCATTCATTCTCTCCCTCTCTCATACTCTTGCTGCACCCTGGTAGAAAGAGAAAAAGAAAATAGAGAAAAAAAATAAAAGAAAAGAGAAAGAGAAATCAAACCGTATCGAGGATTCGAACCGAATATTCGAGATCAAACCGAGACAAGTAATACTGCTATTTTCGCTCCTTCTTTATATAATTTGTATTTATTTTCATGATTAATATTGAGAATTAAACTAGACCATTGGGTCAATTTTGATACAGACAAGTATTGTTATATTTGATTTTACATGCAAGTAACACTGCTATATTATTTTAATTGATATATAATTTATATGTGTATATGTGATGCTTACGGTATACGTACACATACGTGATTCATTTGCAGATTTACTTGGTTTACATTTTGATATACTGATTGATTATTATGTCAAATTTATTATGTTATTTACTTACATTTTTATTTTAAAAAAAAAGTTAGCGTGTGTATCCAATTGCATGCATGCAATAATGCATTTCATGCATATTGGGCCAAACATGCAACGGGCCATGAGAGAAAGAAAAAGAGAGAAAGAGAGAGAGAAAAAAAAAAGGAAGAAGAGAAGTGGGCTGGGCCGAGGTGAAAGGAAAAGAAAAGAAAAGAAAAACAAAAAAAAGTAAGTGGGTCTGGCCCAGTCCATGAGAAATTAAAAAGATAAGAAAAAGTAAGATGGGTTGGATTTAACTTGGGCCAAAGAAAAAAAATATATATATTGGGCCGGCCAGCCCAGCCCAGTAAAAGAAAAAGAAAATAAAAATGAGTGGGCTTGGGCTTGGGCTGGACCAAAAAAAAGAAGAAGAGGAAAATAAAATTAAAATAAAAATATGAAAAAGTAGGAATTTACTGGGCTCGGACTTGATAGATTAAATAATTGAGAGAGAATTCACATGCAGGGAAATAGGCTTAAGTAATTTCATTGGATAAAGGGAGAAAAGTTGAATGAAGACAAAATGGTATAGAAGAGTAATAATGGACTGGGCTAAAGAGAAAGAAAAAGAAAAAGAAAAAGAAAAAGAAAAAAATGGAGAGAGTTAAGGAAAAGAAATAGAAAATGAATTTGGGCCTGGAAGTTAAAAGAAAAATAAAGATACTTGAATCATTGGGCTTGGACTTGAGAAAGTGGACTTGGACTTGTAAAATTGGGCTTGGATTTAAAATAATTGATGGATTTGGCTTGGAAGTTAAATGAAAATTTATAAATATATGTGGTTGAACCTGAAAATTAAACAAGTCAATACGTTTGGGTTTAGAAATAATTTACTATTATTACATGGTGCACTTTGTTTACGAATTGGGTATTGATTGGAATTGAGAACTGCACCAGATTATTGAATCAATTGGTGATATGACTGTACACTGAGATTATTGAGATGATACGGATATTTGATTCATTATGTTACAAATTATATGTTTTGACATTACAAATCATGTGCTATGATATTACATAAAAATGCAAGTCTATTATTATGAATTGAAAGACAATTGAAGAAGGGAAAGGGAAAATAAACAAATAAAATTATCATATGAATTCAGGATGTGAGAAACTATATAATGGATAAATGATGCATAGAGTGTGATAATTGTTAATGATATATTGTATTATATGATTCTTGCATGAATGGTACAATACATGAATTAATTAAATAATTGATACATGATGAGCATAATCATTCATGGGAACATGATTTCTTGTATCTTGATTACATGACATGAAATATCCTCGTGAAACATGTGTACATGATCTTGAAATTGATTCTTGAATTCTTGACTTGCAAATTATGTATTTCATTAATTCATATATATCATGCATTATTGACATGGGATTGGGGAAGCTCAATGATGGATAAGAACTGTATTGTACAAGGATCATGTTAGCTAGCTTCTTGATTTAAGTGCTGAGCTGCAGCAGCACTATGTGGTACTGGCCACCGTCTGATACATGAATCCCCAAAAGGGTGATGTCCGTTACTGTTTCACAGTACGGAGCTTGTCTTGAGTACCTAGCGGTACGTCATGGTTCAGCGCCATGGGTCTGAGGCCGGGTCCCGGGTATGCACGGGCACTTGTACAATATAGGAAATTGCGCGCTATCCTATCCATCATTTAGTTTCAAAATGCTAACAAATCATTCAAGTTTCAAATGTTAATTATTTAGTTTCAAATGCTAACAATGACTTGATTTAGACTTGACATCTTTACAAGATATGTATCTTTATATGATATTTACATAATATTTGCAAATGACATATATAATCTTGTTGTTATACTTTCTTTATGTGACTGTTCATCGCTATCATGATTTAATTGCACTTTCCCAATGAAAGCATTTTATTCATTTGCATCTTTAGTACTGTACTAGTATACATATATTTTTCTGGTGTTACTTGCTGGGTTTAATCCCCTAGGTTTCTAAACCTAGGTTTAGAGGACCAAGAAGGAGAACCTGCCCCGACTGAGGATCCGTACTTCATCGGTCAGACCGAGCAATATTAAGTAGTGAAGTACTTTCCGAAGAATCTCTTATATATTGTTTGTATTTCCTTTGTCTGGACACTGCCTTCCCCCTTTACTTTTTATTGTATTCATATTTAGGGCAGTGTGCCATTTTATGTAATGAACTTTTTGTCATTTCAGTTTCAGACATGTTATTTATTCATCTGATTGTGGCAGTAGTTACGGTTATTCCAAGATCTTGTGACTGTTGGGTTTATCTAGTGTAGTTATAAGTAGCGTCCTCCGTTTTGGGAAGCAGCCCAAAAAGGGGGGCGTTACAGTTCGACATCAAATACTTGCTACATTATGCAATAGAACCTAGTTGTTAGCGACTTTACCATTAAATGCAGCATCAGAAGAGATGGGTGAAAATAAAAGGAGATCAAGAGATAACTGATAATCAAGAAAAAGATATAAATCCAAAAGAGCTACTAGATTATCTAGACACATGGATTGTCCATATAGAAGAATCCTCCTACGAACTCAAAAGTCGTACTAAAGTCATTCTTAATGGTCCAAATGGGAAAATATTGGAGATGTCCCTTTGTTTCCAATTCAAAACATCAAATAATTAAGCTGAGTATAAAATTGTGAGCATAGGACTCAAATTAGCTCACCATGCGAAGGCATCTATGGCCATAATATTAAATGACTCGAGACTTGTAGTAAGCTAAATTAATAGCAAGTACGAAGCACAAAAGTGCAATTGATTGGATATTCTCCTAGGTGAAGAATTTAATAAGAATATTCCAAAAAGTCCAAATTGGAAGAATCGTTTAATGATATAAGAGAACCTCACTATCCAATCTCGTCTCGTCAGCCACTCTCAAACTTTGCAGGATAATTTATGGATCTCCTTATTGAACCTAGTATTAAAGCATGATAAGTCTCAAATATTAACTCAACTCCAAGTTGGATGACTATGCTGATGCAATACCTCAATAACGATCTATTGCCTACTGACACCAAAGAAGCAAAGAAGATTTCTAGATAATTATTTCAATGCACCATCGATGGTCTTCGCTTAGTTATACAACAACGCTTCACCAAAATGGATTTGAACACCTACTACAAGTAGGGCTGAGCATAAAACCGAAAAAACCGAACTGAACCGCAAAACCGAACCGAACCGAACCGATTGGTTTGGTTTATTCGGTTTTCGGTTCGGTTCGGTTTAAAAACCGAAATTATTTACGGGTTTTGGATCGGGTTTCGGTGGCTTTAGCTCCAACCGAAACTGACCGAAAAAACCGAACTTTTAGAATTATAGCTTATTTTTTTCTTTGATTTATTTTTAATGTGTTTTTCTTTTAAATTTTTAATGAAAAACATGTGATTGTTATTTTCATAAGTAGAAAAAGAAAAAAATAGAAAGAAAATTATTATTTTTCCTATAAAAAATATGCATTTATCACATAATTAGTTTCAAATCTTAAAAATCGAAAACCGAACCGAACCAAAAATTCGGTTCAGTTTTCGGTTTTCACTTTTTTTCGATCGGTTCGGTTTCGGTTTTATAAGTTCAGTTCGGTTTTCGGTTGGGTTTTTTTTCAAAAAACCGAACCGAACCGACCGATGCTCACCCCTAACTACAAGTGTCTCACTCTTCAAAAACCGAACAACTCCTTAAGGTGATCCACAAAAAAGAAATATAGAAATCACCAAGGTGGATGAAAATATAACATTATAAAATATCTGATAAGGCTTCTAGGCCCACCTTGAAACAAGACATTCAATATTGTTGATACGAGTTTTTACGATTATTTAATGATCATGAGATCTACAATTTGCTTGATTTAGATGCCTAGAATTTTATTCGAGAGCTAGTCTCTATCCATTATTTCCATCTTTTTAATCCCTTCATTTCATCCCACTTATATCTTGTCGATGGTTGTTCATATCCTTGTCTATTTTTATATATAGATCCATATAATTTGAAGCAAGTCGAACCACTCCAATCTGATTTCACTATTGGATTTAGTTATCTGAGTAACCCTAAATAGACTAGTCACACATTTGATTTTGTCTCCGAAAAAGAATGATATTATCAAAACAAATTAACTCCCAAATTTTCAATTGTTAAATAATGTCAATTTTCGGTTAAACCCTTCGACGGAGCCTCAAACGACCTCAAATCATGTTGGTTTTATTTATAAGGTTTTATAATTAACTCGTCCATGCACCCATTGATGCGCTTGGTGTGCCCTAAGTTTCTAGAAGGCCAATAATAAGCTATCCAGAATCTCGAGAAGGTGTATTATAGACCATCCAAAAAAAATCTCCTCTTATCAAGGTATTTTCGAACTTTAACTTGTAATACAATTGTTTCATTAGATTCATCTCTTCGAATTTTTCGATTTTGTATATTCATTTGCCTCATTGGACTCAGGATGAGAGAGCTATTTTTATTCAAAGTTGATGATCAAAACTGATGGTCAAGATCAATTCAGTTATGATCCTTCTTATCCTTAATATCTGATCTGATTTGTTATCGATAATCCCAAATAATTTATCAAATCTCACATCCATAACATAAAATTTTCCTCCTCATTTTATATAAACTAAATCCAAACTCAAAAACTAATTCTCAAATCTCGACCATTTGATCATTTTCAGATCAACGAACTTTGGATCGGCATTATCTACAACCAATGTGCCCCAGGGGCCCACCTTCTAGACGGCCTATCGTAGGTCGTCGAAAGCACCTGGATGGCCTATGACAGGCCATTCAAGGGATTTTTATTCGTTTCTAGAATTTTCAGCCATAAATAGTCCTCCACTCCTCTATATTCAATAGAACAACTCTAGGAGCTCTAGAGATCTGAAAATCCTTCATCTTCATAGCCATATTGAAGATCTTGGATTCCAAACAATATCTTAGAGGCTAGAAATTAAGAATTAGAAAGCGTTTTCCAACATTTTAGAAGTTCTTGGACTTAAATGACAAATTTTGTCCACCACTCCTTTGTCCAAAAAAGTTTTTTTTGAACATTCACCTCATATTTTTTTAATGTTTTAATTTATTTTAACTCCAATAACTTGAAACTTATTACAAACATCATTAAAATAAATTTTCAATTAATTAGCCTATGTTTTATCTTATCGTTTGGGAAAGGGTTTCGACCTCAGGATTAATCTTTATGAGTAAGGGCTCTTTATTCTAATTTTAATTTTATGTTTTTAGTAGATCTAGATGGCTACATTCATTTTTCTGATTCCCATTTATTTGGTGTCTTTTTTCTTTTGTGATGTTCATGAGATAAGAATCAAAGAAAATTGAGCAAGTGGTGAAGATTAACTTTCCAATAGTACCAACCCATACTTTTCCAAGTTCTGAACATGTTGGGGGTGGCGATGCGATATATACATTCAAATTAAAGGCTCAAAGTTGGTATATACTACTTCCATTTAGATGCAAACACGACATTATAGGTCATCTTAAATTCAGATCCAACAAAATGAAGATCATGATGAGATCGATGGGCTATAGATCATGACCGCCACATGTGTCTTTTTTCATTTCTTTATTTCTTATCAAATTTTGTAATTTAAATATATTTGTAATGTTAATTTGTTTCAAGCACTGTAATTTTAAAGGACTCTTGACTTTTATATTTTTCTTTTATTTTTTCATGTTTTATGGAAGGGGCTTGTGAGGGTTTAATGAAAATTGGTATAGATTATGGTAAGCAAAGGCCGAAACTGTACTAACTTTGTTTCTTATACGATTTAGAACCTTTATTTTATTTTTAGGATTCTCTCAAACATTCGTTAGCAAGGTAGATTCTTTGTAGGACTGTCCTAACACTATTTTTTGCATGATAAATTGATTCGAAAGACCTAAATTTTTAAAAGAAAATATTTTGCCATCAAAAATCTACATTTACAAAGAAACAATAAAATAGCATTTGCTTGTCCATTGTTCTCAATAATTAAAAAAAAACAAAAATTTCAATCACTCAAAAGTCACTAGGGCTTCAAGATTCATTAGAGGGTCCATGAGATTACTTCACCTACCTTCTGGACCCCTCTAAGACCCGTTGGCATGTGCTCCTACTGTCTTAGATTGGTCATTAACAAACTTTACTGAGCATGGTGGTAGTACTGGATTCGTGCCATCTATCCTAAAATGATTATGGAACCTATTTTAAAGACTAATTCAAGTCACTTCCTTCACGCAGAAAACATGGTGTCTATGATGTACGGCTACATGAAGGATATCACTAATATGGTATATTGGATGGTGAAGAGTATATCCCCTCGAAGGATGGTAATCAAGAACATCACGCATATGCATCATCATCTAGTCATACAAAAGCCCACTAATCAAATCTCAAGATTATGTCTTTCATCACTTTCCAATATTCACCTCCGAACAAAGTAAAGAGATAAGAGATATGGTTTAGACAACCACTATCAGAACTTAAAAACCGGAACCAACCTCCAGTCTTGATTTATACTTCTTAACACCTTTGCGAAGAGTAGGAAGTGATCCTAATATACTTGCTTAGTTGAGTGATGTGATAAATTACTGTAAGCATATAGTATCGGTGTAGTGCTGTACAAATCGTCCCACAGGGATCTAAGGTATGTTTGCATTTCTTACTCTCTCCTTAGTCTAACGGACTAACCAAAGATTCTAGTTTGAACTTGAGTTAATCTAAATAGTCTAGAATTTAGAATCCACTAATTTCCAACCATATTCTTACTTCTATTATCTTCTTCTATCATAAAAAATTCGATCTTTTTAGTTTAATTTTTATTTAAAGTACCCTAAGTATGAGCTATCAAATGATGTGCAAGTATAACTCATCAAAAATACTACTTTTCATAAAAACAAACTAAATTTTTAAATAATTCAATGGAAAAGATAAAATCAACAACCCCAAATCCTGACTAAGCATAGGCTATCAATAAACCTAATTCAAGCATAATTTATCAACGTTTTAATCTTTCGAGTTCTTGTATTTTAATCTTTTTATAGAAAAATTATGTATTTATTTATTTTATTTAAGAAGAAAAATATTAGAAAGTAATTACATAGTAGATCCTATTTTCATCTACATCCTAGAGCTAAACTAATTAGCTACTCATATTTTTAATAAGCAAAATCAAATTTTTATTTATGAACACAATAAAATATAATCTAGAAAACGAATAAATCTATACTAGAAAGCAATTAACTCTATCTAAAAAGTAAATAAAAAATTAAAAATAATGGCTTACCTCTGGAGTACGGTATTGTGGCCGCCACCCCTTCAGCAAAACTCTAATTTTATTAATTAGAAAACGAGTACAAAATTTTAGGATTCTCTCTAGAATACAAGGATACCGTCAATATATAAACTTAGAAAATTAAACCCTAATTCTAGCAGTACTGAAAAACAAAAAAATTACATAGAAGCTATGGGAGAAAATTCGAATAGTGGGGCCCACATTGGACCGCCATTTAGCTGCAACCGCCAATTAGCGGCTTACATATTGAATTAAATTCTAAATTTTCTTTCCCTCGAGTATTTTCTCGTTTTGAGTTTATTTTTACAGCATCGTAGTGCCGTAGTCTTGCTCACTTTAGAAACTTTTCGGATTTTGATTTCCTACTGCAATTATAATTTCATGCCATTTTCTTGTACGAAAAAGATTACCTAAAAAAGACACTAAAAATACCCGAATAGTATTTATTTATATACAAAAATAGATAAAGTACGGGAGGAAAAATACAGTATATGATACTCATCATACCCCCACACCTATCTTTTGCTAGTTCTCGAGTAAAATCTAAACCTAAAAAGAAAAATAAAATCCTAACTCACTTTCGCAGGAATCGCGATTGCACTTAACAAGTGCAACAAGTTTTTAAACCCCTAGGTCACCCTAGTGGACGAGTGTTGACTCGTGAGGGTTTGTAGTGAATATACCTACAAAATTCTTGAAGAAAATAGATTAAGGAATAAAGATAAGAAAAATAAGGACAACCAAAAATTAAGAAAAATAAAAATTTTATATAAAAGAAAGAAAAATCCTTTTTTCATCAATTAATCACACTAATATACAAACTCAAGAATGCATTTAGATTATCAATTTTCAAATCGAGCGTCATATCAAATACACTTATCATTTTAATCAAAAATTTAAATCCTATCTTTCAATACCTACTAATATATAATTCATTGGCTCCTATACAACTATGTGCATGTGTGATAGTCTACTTCGGTTTTGCACTCCAACTCTAACTCATGATTCATCTCCTCTCACATAACATTTTTTTTCTATTTTTCTTTTTTTTCTTTTTTTCTTTTTTTTCATTTTTTTATAATATTTCACCTTTCATACGAATATTCACGCTTGCTTAGGCGCAAAGTACCCGATTACTCGGATCATACTCTCTCTCTCTTTTTTTCTTTTTTTAAGAATATTTCACTTTTCATGCGAATATTCACGCTTATTTAGGCGCAAAGTACCCGATTACTTGGATCGTACTCTTTTATTTTCACTCTTGAGGCTATTGCCTTAATACTAGACTCATCCTATTATTTTATCACTCTCGAGCCTATTGCCTTAATACCAGACTCACCCCATTATTTTATTCTCACTTTTTTATTTAGAGAGAGAAGACTTACTCATTCGTTATCATATTTGTCATTAAACTAATAAACTATTGTGAAGTGAAAAATAGATGTATACTTGGCTCAAAACTACTGTTAGCGATATTTATTTTTCAGATTTTAATCTTTTTCATAAAATTCAAAGTGTATCATCCAATCTACTCTCATATCCAATTTCAAATCTAAGTTTATTCTTTTATCTGTAATTAGATTGATCTATTGATAAAAATATATAAATTGTTTTTTCAATTTTTTTCCAAATTTATTTTAGTTTTTTTAATTATTTTTTTCAGTTAGTTACCCTAAAAACTACCCAAAGTGAAAAATAAAGAAACAAAAAAATCTAAAAAAATAAAATCCTAAAAATCAAAATAAAATCCTAAAAATAAAAAAAAATAAAAAGCTCCTACTCCACTCCCCCACACCTAAACTTATGTATGCCCTCATATACAAACCAAGTGTGGTAAAATAAATATTAAAACTATTATACAAATACTATACAAATAATGAGAGTCGCAAAAGTTACGATCTCAATATCATCGCCATATTAACGCATGGAAAGCGGTTACGACCTCTCGATCGCTTCCCACTTTCATAGTGTGTGCGTTTTAAACGTGAAGTGGGTGCATTATTATATCTCATCAACCTCCTATAAGTCACGAAATTACCTGTCTATAACTTATGTCGTCCTCACTTTTTCTTTGTCCACATATAATAATTAATAATTGGGTTAAAAAATTCTTTATTATAAACCTGCCAATCATCGTTAGTAACAAGCATACATGTAGAAATATCATGAGATGAGAAGAGTGCTATATGATCAACTGAACGTGGTGATGGTTTTTCTAACTCACGAAGTAATGTGAGCTCCTCTGCAAACAAATCTTCAAAATTTTGCTCATAAATCAATGGCACACTTACACATGTATCATCATATATAAAATCAGTATGTGTCAATTCTTCTAATAGTATGAGCTCATCTTTGAATATTTGCTCAAATGAGGGTTCATTATCAGTGCAAGAGGTCGAATGAGAGTGCAAACCGTGAATCATGTTGACCTCAATGAGAGAGCTCGTTGTGTGCTCATCCATATTAAATATGTTCAATGCCACAGTCATATTCCCAAACGATAACTTCATGAGGCCACTCCTACAATCAATTAATGCATTTGATGTTGCAAGGAATGGTCTACCCAAGATAACGGGAATTTGATTCCGTGGATTGGAGATCGGCTCAGTTTCTAAGACAATAAAGTCTACAGGAAAGATAAACTTGCTGACCTTAATGAGCACATCCTCAACCATACCAAGTGGTCTCTTGATCGAACGATCAGCTAGCTGTAATGTGACCTTGGTAGGTTGAAGTTTTCCTAATCTCAGTTGCTGATAAACAGTGTAAGGAAGCAAGTTGACACTTGCCTCTAAATCAAGCAACGCCCTATCATATGTAGTGTTCCCAATGGTACATGAGATTGTAGGAGAACCTGGATCTTTGTACTTGATAGGCAAGGAGTTAGAGAGAATTTGCGATATATTTGCAGCAAGAAAAACTTTCTCAGGAATATTTCTTGCTCATTTCTTAGTACATAAATCCTTGAGGAACTTAGCATAAGTAGGAACCAGTTGTATAATGTCAAGGAGTGGAATATTAACCTTCACCTGCTGAAATGTTTCAAGAATCTTTTCTACTTGCGGTGAAGGCTTCCTAAGCCGATTGGAATATGGTACTTTTATCTTAAGAACAGATTCTTCCAAATGATCATGTGACAATGATGAAGGTGATGGAGATGGTCGTCGAGAAAGGGGTGGAAGAGATGATGTAGCCTGCGAGATAGTAGGAGTGAGATCAGGGGGCATGACTACATTATTGTCCACTTGCTTACCAGATCTAAGCGTGTGAATGGCATTGCATTGGTGGACATGCGACTGATTGGAGTTTGAGGAACTGGTATTAGGGTTCGTTATGGGTTGACTTGGGAAGGTACCCTGGCCATGTTCACTCATCTGACTCGCTAATTGTCCAACATGCTGCTCTATATTCTTTATAGATTGAGAGTTTACGAGCAGTTGCTGACTTGTACTTTGAATAAAATCAGTTGACATTTTCATAAGATTTTGCATGTGTGTGTCAAGATTGGAATGAGACTTGAGAAGATTTTCAACGTGCTTCTCAAGTGACTGAAGTCGCTTTTCTTGTTCATTATTAGACCCCTGTTGTGGATGTGAATGGTTTTGTGTAGGTGCTCTATTCTGGTTGTTCTCATAATTTGAAGCGTTTGGGTGTGATAAGCACCTACTTTGGTCTTTGGGAACTGACTATTAGCTGGAGGCTGCATGTTAGGGTTAGAGACCTCTGATATTGCCCTTAACCTCATGATAGATTTGGATAGTTCCTACAGCCAGGATTGTATGTAGGAGCGTAAGCATTGTTCATGGATTGTTGATACAAGGCGTTAGCCTGTTCAAGTGTGGGACCCATGAGATTTGTTAATAATGGATACTCCTCCATAGCATGATTCGGAGTTCTGCAATTAAAACATGTGGGAACTTGTATTTGATTTACCTGACCTACCTGTGGAGCACGAGTAGTCTCCAATGCCTCAATTCTCCTTATAAGGGCTGCAATCTTAGTTTCGGCAGCTATAGAGCTGTCGACGCTATGGATCCCACCCTATACGCAGAATTTGATGCACTGGGCTTCTCAGTGAGACTCTCCTACTGCATAGTCATCTACGATAGGTCCTCAAAAAAGTCCCATGCTTCATCCCCGTTCTTTCTCATGAACTCTCCCTGACACATGGACTCAAGAAGAGTTTTGGATTTGTAATCAAGTCCTTCGTACACGATTTGACACAATCGCCACTTTTCTATCGCATAGTGGGGGCACTGAGCTAAAAGGTCTTTGAACCATTCCAAGTATTTCCAGAAGGATTCTTCCGACACTTGATGGAATTGATTGATTTGATTTCGTATCTTTACAGTCTTATGCGTGAGAAATACTTCTTAAGGAACACCATAACGAATTTATCCCAAGTAGTGATTGAATCAGTAGGCATACTGTACAACCACTTCTTGGCATTATCCTGAAGTGCAAAGGGGATGAAGCGGAGCTTAATTGCGTCCTCCGATAAGTACTGCAGTTTTATCATCACGCATACTTCTTGAAATTCACTGATAAAGAGATATAAATCTTCTGAATCAGAACAAGTAAATTTAGGAAGCATACTGATGTACTGCGACTTCAACTCATAGTGATTACCCGCTGCGTGTGGAAGTTTGATCCATGATAGAAGTGATGTGCGCAATGGGTAATATCGATCCTGGAAGATCGGGATCGATTGGTCCATCTTGACATTTATGAGCAAATCTGATCTCACTAGTCGACCAAATTGATCACGGGTCTAATGTGGCATGAACCAGTGACCGCGAGTATACGTGTGAATTTTCTAAACTAATGTAAGAAGTGGATTTGGTGGAGATAAAAACGGTGGAATAGATATGATCAAATAAAAATGTGATTCTTACTGCTCCTAATTTTTTTGTTTTTTCCTTATATTTTTTACACAACCAGGGAACAAAATTACAGAACTGGAAACAATTTGGGTTCGGGAAGTACCTTAATAGCCGCAAATTGGCAGGTTTTACCGCTAATAGTAGTCAGATCAGAGGTTTGACCCTCTACTTTCTACTACACAGTTCTGAGGCTTCTCCGATCCTTTTTATCTTCCTGTATCTGCAATATCTGCTCTCTGCACACTCAACACACACTGTTAATCCGTACAACGTTAGAAAAAGCAAGAAAAACACCGTCTATCCCCGGCAACGGTGCCAAAAACTTGATGTGATAAATTACTGCAAGCGCACAGTGTCAGTGTAATGCTGTACAGGTCATCCTATAGAGATCTAAGGTATTTTTGCATTCCTTACTCTCTCCTTAGTCTAACGGACTAACCAAAAATTCTAGTTTGAACTTTAGTTAATCTAAATAGCCTAGGATCTAGAATCCACTAATTTTCAATAATATTCTTACTTATATTATCTTCTTCTATCATAAAAAATTTAATCTTTTTAGTTTAATTTTTATTTAAAGTGCCCTAAGTATGAGCTATCAAGTGATATGCAAGTATAACTCATCAAAAATACTACTTTTCATAAAAACAAACTAAATTTTTAGATAATTCAATGGGAAAGATAAAATCAATAACCCTAAACCCTAACTAAGCACAGGCTATCAAGAAACCTAATTCAAAATATAGCCTATTAAAGTCTTAATCTCTGAGTTCTTGTATTTTATTTTTTTTATAGAAAAATCATGTCTTTATTTATTTTATTTAAGAAGAAAAATATTAGAAAATAATTACATAGTGGATCCTAACTTCATCTACATCCTAGAGCTAAATTAACTAGCTACTCATATTTTTAATAAGCAAAATCAAACTTTTATTCATGAACACAATAAAATCTAATCTAGAAAGCGAATAAATCTATACTAAAAAATAATTAATTCTATCTAAAAAGCAAATAAAGAATTAAAAGCAATGGCTTACCTCTGATGCACGGTATTGTGGTCGCCACCCCTTCAGCAAAATCCTAATTTTATTAATTAGAAAACGAGTACAAAATTCCAGGATTCTCTCTAGAATACAAGGATACCGTCAATATATAGGCTTTGGAAATTAAACCCTAATTCTAACAGAACTAAAAAACTAAAAAATTACAAAGAAGCCACGGGAGAAAAAGCTAGTAGTGGAGCCCACATTTTGCCGCTATTTAGCTGCAATTACCGCTAATTAGCGGCTTAATTATTGAATTAAATTCTTAATGTTTTTTCCCTTGAGTATTGTCTACTTTTGAGTTTATTTTGATGACTTTATTTCACTTTGACTCTCTGTAACATCGTGGTCTCATAGTCTTGCCCAGTTTAGAAACTTTTTTAATTTTGATTTCCTACTCCAATTATGATTTCATGTCGTTTCCATGTACAAATAAGATTACCTGAAAAATACACTATAAATACCCGAGTAGTATTTATTTATATACAAAAATAGATAAAGTATGGGAGGAAAAATATAATATATGATAATCATCATTGAGCTTGACAATACAAGCCAACCATGTCTAGTCAAAGTCCAAAACACATGTTTGCTTTGACTTGAACCAAGATCCTGATCCAACCAGTATATATCCCAAAGGTCCCTTTCCTCAATTGAGTCATGCTAGTACTATTGTGTATCATGATTCTATCTTTTCGCTTACCACAACCATAATGAGTATTATGCTTTACGGACTTATTCACAATAATCAACTTTTGATTCCTAGCTCACTGTCGTGAGTTCATTTTATAATAATCCATTATTTAAAAGAGCTCTGTCAATCACTTCCGTGTTTATCCCAATGCAATACATAGTTGTGCTATATCTTCTCCAAGTCTCATAAGCATTGTTGCCTTCCCCCACTTCACTTTTACCTTCAGAGTAACCAAATCCAAATTTGTTTACATTTTGTAGTGAGGTCAGCCCACTTGTATTCCAGTTTCGACTCCATTGAACACATCTTTCTTCCCTAGCCTTTGCGGGGTAGGTCACTCCTATGTCCACTTCAAATCCTCTAAATACTAATCTTGTCCTTCAAACTTGGAGGCAAGTCACGCAATTCATTACTATCCAAATTCCATACCATACTACATCGCAGTGGGAATAATCTTTGTAATACACAATTGCACATCATACTTCGCTTCCTACAACAGTATAGTCTTAGGGCCCACATCAACACATAGTTGATCTTCAAACACGATATGTATCTCATGGCATGTTTAATTCAGCATCCAATCATTTAAATTCCAATATACCAATAGAAGCTACTAATAGTGCCCTTAAGACTATTGGACTTAATCCAAGAGTACGCAGGAAACAAAGTATAAAGAAAAAAGTCCTTTGGTGACTAGTGCTAAATGTCAACTATACATTTGCTATTCAAGTTGCCTAACATGCCAGTATACTCCAAAGAGATGGATCCTAAAAACTGGTTATGCAACTTTGATGTGATAAATTACTGTAAGCGTACAGTGTCGGTTGTAGCGCTATACAGGTCGTCCCACAGGGATCTAAGGTGTTTTGCGATTCTTACTAATTCTATAGTCTAATGGATTAACAAAGAATTTTAGGTTGAAATTTGGTTGTTCTAATTAGCCTAGCATTTAGAATCCACTAGTTTTCAACCATATTTTTACTTCTATTATCTTCTTCTCTCATAAAAATTTGATTTTTTTAGTTTAATGTTTATTTAAAGTGCCCTAAGTATGAGCTATCAAGTGGTGTGCAAGTATAACTCATCAAAAATACTATTTTTCATAAAAACAGACTAAATCTTTAGATAATTCAATGAAAAAGATAAAATCAACAACCCCAAACCCTAACTAAACATAGGCTATCAAGAAACCTAATTCAAGTATAACATATCAAAGTCTTAATCTTCGAGTTCTTGTATTTTAAACTTTTTATAGAAGAATCATGTCTTTATTATTTTTATTTATGAAGAAAATACTAGAGAGCAATTACATGATGGATCATAACTTCATCTACATCCTAGAGCTAAACTAATTAGCTACTCATGATTTTAGAAAGCAATTAAATCTAATGTAGAAAGCAAATAAATCTATACTAGAAAGCAATTAAATCTATCTAAAAAATAAATAAACATTAGAAAACAATGGTTTATCTCTGGAGCACGGTATTGTGGCTGCCACCCCTTCAGCAAAACCCTAATTTTATTATTGAAAGACGAGTACAAAAGTTCAGGCTCCTCTTTTTGAATACAAGGATACCGCCAATATATAGGTTTCGGAAATCAAATCCTAATTCTAACAGAACTGCAAAACTAGAAAATTACAACGAAGCCATGGGAGAAAACTCGACGCATGGAACCCACAGTGGGCTGCCAATTGGCGGGTCTCATCGCTACATAGCGGCCAAATAGTGGGTTTTGGTCATGGAATTTTTTCTTCATGAGGTTCTGGTCTTTTAGACTTGATATTCCTAACTGTATTGAACTTATACTCTCTGCAGAATCGTGGTCTCGTAGTTTTGCTCACTTTGAAAACTTTTCGGACTTTGATTTCCAACTCCAATTCTGATTTCATGCCATCTCCTTGTACGAATCGGATTACCTGAAAAAGATACTAAAAATACCAAAGTAGTATTTATTTATATACAAAAATAGATAAAGTATGGGAGGAAAAATACAATATATGATACTCATCATACCCCCACACCTATTTTGTGCTAGACCTCGAGCAAAACCTAAACCTAAAAAGAAAAAGAAAAAATCCTAACTCACTTTCGCAGGAATCGCGATTGCACTTAGCACGTGCAACAAGGTTTTAAACCCCTAGGTTGCTCTAGTGGACGAGTTGTGTCTCGTGAGGGTTTGCAGCGAATATACCCACAAAATTCAAGAAGAAAATAGATTAAGGAATAAAGAAAAGAAAAATAAGGATAACCGAAAATCAAGAAAAATAGAAAATTTATACAAAATAAAGAAAAATCTTTTTTTATGATATTTTCATCAATTAATCTCACTAATATACAAACTCACGAACGCATTTAGACTATCAATTTTCAAATCAAGCGTCATATCAGATACACTTATCATTTTAATCAAAAATTTAAATCCTATCTTTCAATACCTACTAACAGATAATTCATTGGCTCCTATACATCTACGTGCACGTGTGATAGTCTACTTCTGCTTTGGACTCTAACTCTAACTCATGATTCATCTTCACTCTCATAATATTTTTTTTCTTTTTTTTTCTTTTTTTAAGAATATTTCACCTTTCATACTAATATTCACGCTTACTTAGGCGCAACGTACCCGATTACTCGGTTCATACTCTTTTCTTTTTTTTTTCTTTTTTATTAGAATATTTCACCTTTCATGCGAATATTAACGCTTACTTAGGCGCAAAATACCCGATTACTTGGATCATACTCTTTTTTCACTCTTGAGACTATTGCCTTAATACCAGGCTCATCCCATTATTTTATTCTCACTTTTTTTTCTTTTTTTTGTTTAGAGAGGAAAGACTTACTCAATCGTTATCATTTTTATCCTTAACCTAATAAACTATTGTGAAGTAAAAAATAGATGTATACTTGCCTCAAAACTACTGTAAGCGGTATTTATTTTTAGGATTTTAATTTTTTTCATAAAATTCAAAGTGTATCGTCCAATCTACTCTCCTATCTAGTTTCAAATCTAAATTTATTCCTTTATCTGTAGTTAGATTGATTTATTGATTAAAAATACATAAATTTGTTGTTAAATTTATTTTTTTCAGTTTTTTTAGTTTTTTTAAAAAAAAAATTCAGTTAGTTACCCTAAAAACTACCCAAAGTGTAAAATAAAGAAATCTAAAAAAATGTAAAAAAAATCGTATAAATAAAAAATAAAATCCTAAAAATCTCCTAAAAATTGCTCCGCCACACCTAAACTTATGTATGCTCTCATACACAAATCAAGTGTGGTAAAATAAATATGAAAACTATTATACAAATACTATACAAATAATGAGTCATAAAAGTTACGATCTCAATATCATCACCCTATTAATGTATGGAAAGCGGTTACGACCTCTCGATCGCTTCCCACTTTCAAAGTGTGTGCGTTTTAAACGTGAAGTGGGTGATTATTATATCTCATCAACCTCTTACAAGTCACGAAATTACCTGTCTGCTTCTTATGTCATCATCGCTTTTTCTTTGTCCACATGTAAGCATTAACAATTGGGTTAAAGAATTCTTTATTATAAACCTGCCAGTCATCGTTAGTAACAAGCATACATATAGAAATATCATGAGGTGAGAAGAGTATAATATGATCAAGTGAACGTGGTGGTAGCTCTTCTAACTCATGAAGTAATGCGAACTCCTCTGCAAACAAATCCTCAAAAGTTTACTCATAATTCAATGGCACACTTACACATGTATCATCATATATAAAATCAGTATGTGTCAATTCTTCTAATAGTATGAGCTCATATTTGAATATTTGCTCAAATGAGGGTTCATTATCAGTGCAAGAGGTCGAATGATAGTGCAAACCGTGAATCATGTTGACCTCAATGAGGGAGCTCGTTGCGTGCTCATCCATATTAAATATGTTCAATGCCACAGTCATATTCCCAAACGATAACTTCATGAGGTCACTTCTCAATCAATTAATGCATTTGATGTTGCAAGGAATTGTCTACCCAAGATAACAGGAATTTGATTCCGTGGATTGGAGATCAACTCAGTTTCTAAGACAATAAAGTCTACAGGAAAGATAAACTCGCCGACCTTAATGAGCACATCTTCAACCATACCAAGTGGTCTCTTGATCGAACGATCAGTTAGCTGTAATGTGACCTTGGTAGGTTGAAGTTTTCCTAACCCCAGTTGCTGATAAACAGTGTAAGGAAGTAAGTTGACATTTGCCCATAAATCAAGCAACACCCTATCATATGTAGTGTTCCCAATGGTGCATGAGATTGTAGGGGAACCTGGATCTTTGTACTTGATAGGCAAGGAGTTAGAGAGGATTTGCGATATATTTGCAGCAAGAAAAACTTTCTCAGGAATATTTCTTGCTCGTTTCTTAGTACACAAATCCTTAAGGAATTTAGCATAAGTAGGAATTAGTTGTATAATGTCAAGGAGTGGAATATTAACATTCACCTGCTGAAATGTTTCAACAATCTTTTCTACTTGCAGTGAAAGCTTTCTAAGCTGATTGGGATATGGTGTTTTCGGTTTAGGAACAGGTTCTTCCAAATGAGTATGTGACAGTGATGGAGATGATGGAGATGGTTGTGGAGAAAGGGGTGGAAGAGATGGTGTAGCCTGAGAGATGGTAGGAGTGGGATCAGGGGGCATGGCTATATTATTGTCCACTTGCTTGCCAGATCTAAGCATGCGAATGGCATTGCATTGGTGGATATGCGACTGATTGCAATTTGAGGAACTGGCATTAGGGGTTCGTTATGGGTTGACTTGGAAAGGTACCCTGGCTACGTTTACTCATCTGACTTGCTAATTGTCCAACCTGGTGCTCTATATTTTTTATAGATTAAGAGTTCACGAGCAGTTGCTGACCTGTACCTTGAATAAAGTCAGTTGACACTTTCATAAGATTTTGCATGTGTGTGTCAAGATTGGACATATGCGTATCAAATTTGAAATGGGACTTGAGAAGATTTTCAACGTGCTTCTCAAGTGACTGAAGTCGCTTTTCTTGATCAATATTAGACCCCTGTTGTGGATGTGAGTGGTTTTGTGCAGGTGGTCTATTCTGATTGTTCCCATAATTTGAAGCGTTTGGGTGTTGATAAGCACCCACATTTGGTCTTGAAAACTGACCAGTGGCTGGAGGCTGCATGTTAGGTTTAGGGCCCCCCTGATATTGCCCTTGACCCCATGATAGATTTGGATGATTCCTCCAGCCAGAATTATATGTAGGAGTATAAGGATTATTCGTGGGTTGTTGATATAAGGTGTTAGCCTGCTCAAGTGTGTGACCCATGGGATTCATTAATAATGGACACTCATCCATAATATGATTCGGAGTTCCACAATTAAAACATGTGGGAACTTGAATTTGATTTACTTGACCCACTGGTGGAGCACTAGGAGTCTCTAGTGCCTCAATTCTCCTCACAAGGGCTGTCATCTTAGCTTCGGCAGAGCTTCGACGCTATGAATCCCACCCTTATGTACAGAAGTTAATGCACTGGACTTCTCAGCGGGACTCTCTCACTGCATAGTCTTCCACGATAGGTCCTCAAGAAAGTCCCATGCTTCATCCTCATTTTTCCTTATAAACTCCCCCTGATACATAGATTCAAGAAGAGTTTTGGATGTGTAATCGAGTCCTTCGTATATGATTTGATATAACCGCCACTTTTCTATCGCATGGTGGGGGCACTGAGCTAAAAGGTTTTTAAACCATTCTAAGTATTTCCAGAAGGGTTCTCATGGCACTTGACGGAATTAATTGATTTGATTTCGTATCCTTGCCGTCTTATGCGTGGGATAATACTTCTTAAGAAACACCGTAACGAATTCATCCTAAGTAGTGATTGAATCAGTAGGTATACTCTACAACCACTTCTTGGCATTATCCTTAAGTGCAAAGGAGATGAAGCGGAGCTTAATTGTGTCCTCCGATAAGTGTTGCTTTTTTATCATCATGCATACTTCCTAAAATTCACTGATAAAGAGATATGCATCTTCTGAATCAGAACCAGTAAATTTAGGAAGCATACTAATGTACTGCGGCTTCAACTCATAGTGATTACCCGCTGAGTGTGGAAGTTTTATGCATGATGGAAGTGATGTGCGCAACGGATAATATCGATCCTGAAGGATCGGGATCGGTTGGTCCATCTTAGCTCCCATGAACAAATCTGATCTCACAAGTCGACCAAATTGATCACGGGTCCAATGTGGCATGAACCAGCGACCGTGAGTGTATGCATGAATTTCCTAAACTAATGCAAGAAGTGGGGTGTAGTGGAGAGATAAAACGGTGGAATAGATATGATCAAATAAAAAAGTGATTCCTACTGTTTCTAAAAATTTTTTTTGTCTTTGTTTACAGTTTTACAGAGCCAGTGACACAAAATACAGATAACAAGAAAGTTTCGTGGGGTTTTGTACCTGACGGGCTAAATGGCGGTTTTTACCGCTAATTGGTGGCCAAAGCAGGGAGTCTTGGACTCTTCTTGCTTCAGTGCACTCCCAATGCTTATTTAGGCCTGCTTAATTTCTTGTATCTGCACTTTATTATCTCTGCATACTCAACGCACACTTTTAATCCCGTAAAACCTCATAAAAAGTAAGAAAAATACCGTCGATCTCCGGCAACGGCGCCAAAAACTTAATGTGATAAATTACTGTAAGCGCACAGTGTCGGTTGTAGCGCTATACAGGTTGTCCCACAGGGATCTAAAGTGTTTTGCGATTCTTACTAATTCTATAGTCTAACGGATTAACAAAAAATTTTAGGTTGATGTTTGGTTGTTCTAATTAGCCTAGGATCTAGAATGCACTAGTTTCCAACCATTTTCTTACTTCTATTATCTTCTTCTCTTATAAAAATTTGATCTTTTTAGTTTAATCTTTATTTAAAGCGCCCTAAGCATGAGATATCAAGTGGTGTGCAAGTATAACTCATCAAAGATACTACTTTTTATAAAAATAAACTTAATCTTTAGATAATTCAATGAAAAAGTTAAAATCAACAACCCCAAGCCTAACTAAGTATAGGCTATCAAGAAACCTAATTCAAGTGTAACATATCAAAGTTTTAATCTTCGAGTTTTTGTATTTTAAACTTTTTATAGAAGAATCATGTCTTTATTATTTTTATTTAAAAAGAAAATACTAGAGAGCAATTACATGATGGATCATAACTTCATCTACATCCTAGAGCTAAACTAATTAGCTACTCATGATTTTAGAAAGCAATTAAATCTAATGTAGAAAGCAAATAAATCTATACTAGAAAGCAATTAAATCTATCTAAAAAGCAAATAAAAATTAGAAAACAATGGCTTACCTCTGGAGCACTGTATTGTGGGTGCCATCCCTTCAGCAAAACCCTAATTTTATTAATGAAAGATGAGTACAAAAGTTCAGGCTCTTCTTTTTTAATACAAGAATACGGCCAATATATACGCTTAGGAAATCAAACCCTAATTCTAACAGAACTGCAAAACTAGAAAATTACAACGAATCCACAAGAGAAAACTCAGCGCGTGGAACCCACAGTGGGCCGCCAATTGGCGGGTCCCACCGCTAAATAGCAGCCAAATGTGGGTTTTGGTCATGGATTTTTTTCTACATGAGGTTCTGATGTCGTAGACTTGATATTCCTGACTCAATTGAACTTCTACTCTATGCAGAATCGTGGTCTCGTAGTTTTGCTCACTTTGAAAACTTTTCGGACTTTGATTTCCAACTCCAACTCTGATTTCATGCCTTCTCCTTGTACGAATCTGATTATCTGAAAAAGACACTAAAAATATCCGAGTAGCATTTATTTATATACAAAAATAGATAAAGTATGGGAGGAAAAATACAATATATGATACTCATCAAACTTTTATGAGATGACTGTGCCATACAGTTATAATTATTCAAATCATTGTACACTTATTTCAAGTGGTTCAACACTTTAAAGTCTATGATTTATTCAATTATGATAATGTAATAGACTTATTTCAAATAAAATTTAGAGTCGAAGTTAAAAATATTCGTGAATTATCTAACCTACATGATGAAGTAATGAAACATAGGGAAGATCTTATTAATTTTTATACTCATTGATGTGACTTGTATGTTAAATCTGGTACCTTTCTTGAATCATAATTTGTGAAACAAAAAAAATAGGAACTCTGATTCTAAAATTAAAGGATGACAAACTATTCATTATGGAAATATATTTGCCGAAATGAGTCACTAAGGAACAGAAGCACATGAAATGCTTCACAAACTCTAATCCTAAGATTAAAGAATGGCCAGCTATTCATTGTGGAAACACATTTGCCAAAATGAGTCATCGAGGAATAGAACACAGAATATGGTTCGCAATAAGATTCCCCAAACTGGATAATTTGTCTGTAGTGTCATAACTTGTAGCATGTAAAACTCATAAACATGGACTGTGAGGATGCTAACACATGAAAGGACTCTTGGAGATATGAAATATATGAGTTATGAGGGATAATTCCCAATTTACAAGATGATGAATGCGGCAACCTTCTCACAGCCACCACAACAAGGAGCAAATTGCTTTTCAATAATAAGATCTATGAGGTTGGTGTATCCTAATTTACCATTACCTTACATAAAAACTTTCACATACTTACCTAGAAACATTGAAATAGAGCTTACTACTTATAGAGAAAATCTTTATCCAAATATTGGTCGGTGTAAATATTGTACTTTCTACAAGAGCCTTAGACACGTGATAGAAGCATATTGGTAATTGCATGACTTGATTTGCAACCTCTATGAATGGAGCATATTAACTGAGATGATATGGAGGAGTTTATTTAAGCTCGAGTAGCAAATATGAACAATCAACCCATAGGAGTTGTCCAGAACCTTTTGTAGAACTATTAGAGCTAGAGTACTTCGATTATCTATTTAGGGAATGAAACTTCCATATCCTTCAATAACAAACATGTGGCTATAGTCAACTCGACCGAATGAGTTCCTTACTCGTCTTCTGTTTTTGTGGTAAGGTTGATGACATATTAATCGGCCTTGGAGCAGCTGCTTATGCAACAACACTCTCTTCAACAGCTCAAACATGCACTTAGATTTCTATAATAAAGTTTTCAACCAAGTAAAGTGCATGGGTACCATGCCGTTGCTCCACGTTTTCAATTCAACCAAGGTGCTCCGCTAGAAGACTTGATTTGTACCACAACAGTGAACTCGTCTAGTCAAACTGCCCAATCATGAGGTAGCCTCCACAATTGAGGCAATGTTTTAGGAAGGAAACACCATTGTAATTTTGAAAAAATCCCATTGTTCCATGATAAAGTACCTTTGTACCACAATCTCAGCAGAATATTAGCATGATTCCTTCTACAATTTCAAACTAGTATTCTAAAAGTTTGTGCCTTCTACAAGATCAAAGCAGGCACAACCGCAAGTAATGCAAGTAAATGATTCAATACCATCTGTAAATAGTAAGGACTTCTCTCCAATTTCGCCACATCAACCATAATGAGGAGAAGATAATTCCCCACTTGACGACCTTGTCTTGTTAGAAATGATAGCTTTATATGTACCTACCTCAAACTATAACCTAATTAAGGAACTAAGTAAGATACAAGCTTGGATCACAGTAACAAAGCTTTTAAAGTGCTCCCAGGTCCACTAAAGAGCCTTGGCTAAAACACTTAAAGGGACATAGATTCCTTCGAATATTTTCTATGAGGGCCTTGGCAAATTTGCTGCA
The DNA here is from genome assembly GCA_036321105.1 of Dracaena cambodiana. Taxonomy (NCBI): domain Eukaryota; kingdom Viridiplantae; phylum Streptophyta; class Magnoliopsida; order Asparagales; family Asparagaceae; genus Dracaena; species Dracaena cambodiana. The sequence goes on along the minus strand of JAYEPQ010000011.1, from coordinate 38,056,662 downwards.
ACTATTTTTTCTAGACCCATAATCATCTTTGTGGACCACAAGCTAGTGGACAACGTATCAAATGCTTTTCCCTCCATGTTACTTGCCAAATTTGAATTTTAATGATTGGAAGATGCTTAGTTGATACTGGAGCTACACTTATACCAGTACAAACCTTCAAGATTCTGAGTATATAAGAGACTGAACTACAACCAACAAATATCATAGTCAGAGAGTGTGGTCATTTTGAATATAAGTTTGGAATCCAAGATTGTGCTTATAGATTTATGTGTTGTCGACGTCCCTTCTATATTTGATCATACTTAGAAGTAGACCGATAACATGAATGTTTTTTCCTCTACTGCATATCAATGTTTAATATTCATTTGTAACAATTGTGTTGTGAAGGTTCAAGGTGATGTGGCTCAATGAAAGGTAAACTCTTTTTGTCAATTACGGATACTTCAGAAAAAAATCATTTGCACAAGTGGGACTGGTTGAATCAAAAAAGTCTCATCCAAAATGGCTGAAAAATTATCAACTCTTCTAGGAAAGAAGGAAGACCCGTCCTTAGAAGAGTTCAAATCAATGCCAGAGCTGTCCAGTGAACAAGAGTTTCCAACACCACATATATCCCAAGTAATTGAAGTGCCTCTTGTTGAAGTAACATCAACCACTCCTCAAAACAACTCTATAGGTACCAACTTGTGCATTAAATGCAAGCTGTTAAATCCAAAATGGCATATTTGGTAGATACGAAAATAATCTGTGTATGCTTACGAAATATTTGAAAATTTTCTTGAGCTTGAGAAAAATAGTAAGGGGCATATACAAATAAAAAGAAAAAAGAAGCAAGGGACTCTTACACTTTTTCCCTTAACATCATGAATAATATAAGGTTATTTTTGTATTTTTCAAGTTTGTGTAACCAGAAAAATATATAAAGGGAAAATTCTAAATGCACCAAAAACCCTCTTACTAAGTATACTCTTTATAAAAAAAACGTAGATTTTTTCCCCTAAGTACCTCTCTTGTATTTCAAAATTACCCTTTAGCTTTTCCCTTCAATTTCTAAATATCCCTATATCCTAACCATTTCTTTCCTCTTCTACAAAATTCTAATTTGCTAGACACCTCAAAAATTTCTAATCTACTTCTAAACAAAAAATAAAATATTGCAATGTAAAAAATAAAAAATTTAATAAATTATTTATTATTCAAAATTTATCTTTTAGCAAAAGTTAAATTGAGTTTTAAATAATTTTAATATTTTTTTTTCTTATACTTTGATCCCAAATTCCTTCCTTTGAATCTTTTTAATTCGTTTCGATTAAAATAAAAAAGATTTTGTTATTTATTCTACAGATCTTTAGAGGGATTTAAAGAGATTTACATGCTTTGAAGAAATTATTAGCATTTCAAGAGAGATTTAGAGACAAGAGGAGAAGAAAATGAGAGTAAAAATGTTCTTGATATTTAATAACAAAATTATAATAAAAGTGAATATTCGAGGAGTGTACATAGAAATTGGAGGGTGCATTTAAAAGTTCCCTATATAAACGAGAGTAGCTCTAACAACATCTCCCAATTTTTAAGTATTCATAAAAAAAATTCAATTCTATTACAATTTTACCGTTAGATACTTAAGATATTTCTACCTTGTCTTCTTCCTTCTTTCCTCTCTAAATATCTCTTAAAAACCTAATAATTCCTTTAAAATTTAAATAATAAAATTTTCTAGATCTCTCTAAAAAGAATACAATAAATAACAAACACACACTATCTCTCTCTAAAAGAAAATTCAAGAGATTTTAATGAGTAATTTTGCCATTGGGTGTACAAGAAAAGAAGATTAATTTTTTAAAAAAATAAAAAAAATTTGACTTTTGCAAAAATTAAATTTAAATAATAAATATGTTTATTTTTTTTTTTCTTTTGCATAACTCAATATTTTTTTATTTTCTGAGAGTAGATTAGAACTTTGAGGTATTTAGTAGATTAAAACTTTTTGAAAAAGAAAGCATCAAGAAAAAAGCAAGAAGAGGAATTAAATAATTAGAGGAAAAAAAATGATAATTTAGAAATATAAAGAGATTGTACATAGGGAAAAAAAGAAAAAAATTCATATTTCAAATTCACAGACACTTACAAAGCTGGACACTCCTCAATTTTGAGGAGGTGCAATTAGAATTTCCTTCTAAGAAATTCAAATATTTTTTGGGGTATTTACTGGTTTGTCCCTCAAATCTTTATATATTATGATTTTGCCCCCCAAATCTTCATATTTAGAATTTTACCCCCAAATCTCATAGGTTACAACAATTTAGTCGCCCTCTCTAACACAGTTAAATATTTGACCATTTTACCCTTCTTTTCCTCTTCTATTTTCCTCCTCTCTTCTCCTTCTCTCTTCCTCCTCTCTTCTCCTTTTCTTCATTATTTCTCCTCTCTTCCTTCTCCTCTCTTCCTTCTCTCTTCTCCTCTCTTCCCTAACACAGTTAAATACTAAAAGAAGATGGGCAAAATCCTAAATATGAAGATTTGGGAGGCAAAATTATAATATATAAAGATTTGAGGGACAAACCAGTAAATACCCCATATTTTTTTCCATCGAAACGACAAGGAAATCAATCTCTCCGCACGTGCGAGACACGGGCTAGAAAGTCAGTATCTCGTTTTACTGCAAGCCACTCTTTCTCCCCAGTTTCGTTCTTCTTCTGATTCCTCCTTGGTTCGGTTGATTTAATTAGAAAAAACCCTAATTCTGCAATAACAATAAAATGAACTAAAACATGTACAGAGGCGGCGGCGGTAGCGGCGGGAGATTTCAGAGGATGCCACCGTCGCGGTGGCCAGGAGGAGGCGGCGGCGGCGGCGGTCGCCACCACCCTTACCGTGGCCCGGCGGATCACCGCACCGGAGGCGGTACCGGATTCGACCGAGGCTTTCGCGGTCACGGAAGGGGAGGTACCTGCAAATTATGGGGATCATGCTGTCAGTAATTTATCATGCCCTAATTTTTTTTTTTAATTTATTTTGTTTTTCCTTAGACAATTGTGATGGGGGCAACTACGCGAAGCTTTTTGTTGGAGCTGTTCCAAGGACTGCAACCGAAGACGATGTAAGCGTTGGTGTTGTTTATTTTCCTAATCTTTTTCAAGTATATATTTTTAACTTCAAAGTTTCCGTATGAGGTGAAAGTAATAGTAAGTGATGCAGAATGATTAAGTGTTAATTACAAGGTAATTTTAAATTTATTAATTAGGGTGGCATTGCCTTATAACAAATATACTGCCAACATCTCATCATAGAAGATGAAAATCCTTGTAGCATTTAGCTCTGCTAGGTCCTGAAAATTATGGATATAATTTGCAGTTTTTGTGGCTCCATCTCAGATTATAATTATGCTTACATGTAGAGACCTTTTAGCACTAACTCCTGTTACTTGCCTTACCCTCTTTGGAAACTCTAGCGATCCCTTTTTACTGGTTTTGCTGTAGGGCTGAGTTATTAATGACATAAATCAACATCAGACTGCAGAAGGTTAATAGCCTCCCTGCAAAGACAGGGAAGATTACTTTTCCACTATGTTATGTTCCCCAGGACCACGGCATACATGCCCAGTATGCCCAGCCGTGTTTTACTCGTACAGATGTGTAAAATGTTATTTATCCTAAAATTTATTTAGAGATTTAAATGTTGGGCCTCATTTGATAAAAGCTCATAAGTTTCTACTTTATTTTACTAAATTAACTTCTCTCATGTTTATGGTGAGCAATTTTCATTATTATATGAGTGAAATATACATATATTTAGACAAAATTTGCACATATAGCTGTGTCCTCGTGTCGGAACTTTGGACAATTGCTAAATTCAATATCTTGCGTCCACGTCAGAGCACAACAAATATGTTAGTGTGTAGTTGACTAGCGTCTATCATACCTTTCCTATTTCTTGGGACCAATACTCTATAAACAAAAAGTTACATTCTTGTTGTTATCCCAGGATGTAATGGTGCCTGGGTTAGGAACTAATAAAATATGAGAAAGATGATAGACATACTGCATATTGATATCAAGAAACCTAAAGCTTAGTCTCTATTGGAGAAGATTTAGTCGATGCTTGGTATGATAGGTTATGCTCAAGTTGGAAATGAAACTGCTGTTTTAATGCAATTTCAGTTCTCAATTATTGGTTCCTTTGGCCTATCTGAATATCTTGCCTAGGAGAGAAGTTGTGGATCATATAGCATACCTAAAGTTAGATGGTTGGTTAATAACTTAGCAAACACTAATTATTTATCATTCTTCTTCTCTTTTTCTCCTCATCCTAATGTAGACGTATATAAAATGAGTGTTTTAGATGATGATAGACTAACCTAGAGGCACTTCCTCTCAGATTCGTCCCTTATTTGAGGAGCATGGGGATATCATAGAAGTGGTTTTCATCAAGGATAAAAGAACAGGCGAGCAACAAAGTATGATTAGCATTTCTCTAGTTTAGTCATTATTTTGTGTTAATCTCTTTGCAGACTGATTCATGGATAATAGGAACAAGTCTTTCCATTATTAGTTTCTTGCATTGTTGCCCGTGGTTATTGGTTTTATTTCTCTTCTTTGCACCTATAAAAAGTATTTTAATCTGTTTGTGACTTTATGCATAGGAGTTAAATAGTAGGACTCTAATAATTCCTTCTACATTAAATTCCATCACTTAGATAGACTATTCTGCCAAACATAACATTTTATTGACATCAGCAACAAGACACAATGAAGGACTATCATTTGACTTTTGTAGTGTTGTTATATCCTGATGTTTAGTGTTCTGCCATGTTATATTGCAAGTTATAGCAACATTTTTCCTGTTAAATCTTTGTGTTTTGTGCTTTGGGTTTGCCATTAGGTTAGGTACTTGGATGTTTGGGTCTAATTCTGATTAACTGCTGATATTTGAATATAATGAGAAAATTCTCGAATATTAGAGAGAGAGAAGCTTGAAGCAAAATAAGAGAAAAATCTCCAAGAACTCATATTCATTAAAAAATCTAGGAAGCACGGATGTCGACACAGATTTACTCCAGATTAGGATACAGACACGGAACATGATATTTTTAAAAAAATGAGGACATGGACATGACGAAGACACCAAAAAAATATAAATATAAGTATATATTTTTCTGTTATTAACATAGTATTTTTACTAAAATATCCAAAATGAAGTATTGAAAATGTGTAGATTCATGTTCTTCATTCCTTTATAAAGGAAAAGCCACGCTATTAACCATGCATTTATCTCTCTCTCTCTCATTCTATCGGAAAACATATAAAGGAAAATGTGGTATAATAACGGGTCATAAATCAACAAAGAATATGAATACAAAAAATCATCTTTTCAAACATAGAAACCAAATAAAACTCATATCCAATGGAAAACATTAAAATATAACTTCATAAAACTTACTAGGTAGAGATATATATTACTAATTTAGTGATGTTTATTTTGGTCTTTATTTTTTTCAAATACAAATTACGAGAAGCTTAGACACGATAATGACACGATATTTTTATTCTTTATATTATTAGACATGCCACAAGGCGTGTCCGACATTTTTTTTGGCGTGTCTATAGCGTGTATCCGACATGGACAAGGCTTCCTTAGAAGTATACCTATACTTTTTAGGAAAAACCAAAGCAATCTTTTATTGGTTATCAAACTTGACGACCAACCAAGAAATTCTTATTCTAATAGAATTTGATCATATAGCTAAAACAACAATATTCTAAAATGATTAGTACACCTAAAGTTTCCTGGTATCAAAATGATTCTAAATAAGGAAAGCTATATAAAGAATTCTAAACCAATTAAAATTAGGTAGAATTTGTTAGGAATATGGAGGAATGTCATATGCCTTTCTCCCTTCTCTTTCTCAGCACTTGTATCGCTACCTAGACTTGGATAACCTTTAAACAAGGAGTTAGATGATATGGTCTACGATGGGGAATCACTTTTACTTTGGAGGCACAAAAAAAGCTAAAGAGCCTAAGGGAAATCATATTCTCACATTATGAATAAATCAATTCCTTCTTAAAGGTCAAAGTTCGTGGCGCCTATATGTTTATTGGGATATTAGTGTTCTTAATGATCTCAGTAGTGTTCAAAAGAACAGAAGTATGTAGCAAAGTGCTTGCCCTCAAAACATAACATGGCATAATGCTTTAAAAAGAGCATAACTAAAATTGTTTTATACTTATTCAATATTACAATTTATAAGCCACTATATAATATATTATAATTATCAAAATTATTCTTAAAAATTAGAATAAATTTCAAAACAGACAACTACCACCGAATAAAACTACTAGTAACAATTTCTATCACTTATTAATGCTAAATTCTATTGATATACATTTGAAATGACTAAATTAACTAAAAAATCCTAAATGATAAGCTCAAACTGCAGTTAATGACAAATTGCTAAAAAAATTCTTATATATAACAAAATAGTAGTAATTTTAAGTAGAACTTATATATCAACAACAAATATCCACTTGAGAATGGAGTTGATGGACTCAGAAAGGTCGTTGGCTAGCGACGGAATAGTGGTTGGCAAGTAATGGGGGAGTGGTCCTTGAGCAAATTTCATTGAGAAATAATGGAGTAGTGGCGTTTGGACTAGCACTCAAGTAGTCATCATCGAGCCATCGCAAATGCGGATTAGTCTTAGAAATTAGGTAGGAGATTGAGGGTTTCATTTTGCTATTTATATATTTTTTTAATTTTTGGTGAAGCATACCCTTCAACACTATACACTTCCATGACAAAGCATATGGTTCGGGAAAAGCATAAGCTTCACTATGGTTGCATTTTGCGAAGGAGTTTTGTGGCGGTTTGGTGAAAATGTTGCACAAAAGCACAGTTTCCACACTTTAAAGTGCGTTCTTTTTGGAATATTGGGTTTAGAGTTCGTGACCAAGGTCGCCAGGTCTTTTCTTGTACATTTATAAATCAACTATTATACTCCAAGTGAGGTTCTCTTTCTTAGGAGAAATGCAATTCAACATTGCTTCATCGTATTTTGACATTTTTTTTGTTATGACTCCAATCATGATTGTAAGGGAAAATGGCACCATTGCTTGAATTTATACATCAGAAGAAAATAATCATTATTGAATGCTAATGTCAAATGTGACAAACCAATTCCAAACTCCCAAAAATCTCAATTTTAAAACGACTATGAAGTATGAAAATCTATCAAAAGTGAAGTCGATTTCTTCAACCACTTCATACATAGTTCGGTATCACTGATGAACTTAAAAATTCAATACTAATGCATTATGACACTATTGATCATCTTTTGCAAACCCTATTCTTTTAATTAATATTTATTTGTTCTCTAATAGATTTGATCAAGGTTTCTTAGTTAAATCCAAGGTTGAGTTTAAGCAAGAATTTAAAAATCTCTTTATTCAATTATTCAAAGTTCTTTGAGTTGGATCTGAACGTGCAATATTAGATAGAATTTGATCTAGTGTTGGCTCAATCTATAGATATCGTTGAATGTAACATAAACAAAAGAAAAAATTCTTACATAGATCTCATATAGTGATTTTTTTCTGTCCATTTCTTTTCTTTCTATTCTTCTTTCTTTTTTTCTTTTGTTGTCTCTTTCGCTTATTTTTTCTTTTTTTCTACTATTGCCACCTGATGCAATGCAAACAATGTATTCCCAAGCGTAGGAGATTGCCAAGTAGCACTTGGAAGTTAATTTGAGATTGTTCTGTACATATATTTATGTACTAAAGTAGAATACTTAAAACAAAACTACAACTTAAAAGATGATGTTTGGAAAACATGTAATAATAACAGGAAAAGAGGAGTGACTAAATCAGAAGAAGAGAGTACAGATGCTGGTGGGAGAACTCTACCTAAATCCTATTCTTGGTTGCCAAAATCCTATTTTTATCTCAACTAGATTGATCATATGGTCTAACCTAGCTGTAACTTATTATCATGAAGTCCCAAAAGTTTATCAAGATATCTATCGTATCTGAATTATTTGAATTCAAAAGTTATAACCTTTGTCATCTAATTTAATATTAGCTAAGAATAATCTATTAATAAAAATATGAATTAACAAAACCCAAGCATACGCCATGCCTATAGTTCAATAGTATGTTAAGGTTAAGTAATAAACATATCCTTAAACAATAGACAATTAAAATATTCAAATTCATAATCACTAAAAAAGATAGAAGAATCACTCAAATAGATGATCAACAAAATTAAATCATAAAGAAAAGTTTTATGCCAAACCAGTTGAAGATCTAAGATATGTGTCATCACCCCTTACCAAAAAAAGATTTTTTTTTTAGTGCCACGTGCTCTTGAAGAAAATCATCATCAAAATCAATTGAAATTAATCTCATAAGAGTTTTCCAAGAAGAATCTCTCAACAAAGACCCTAGAAAATAGAGAAAAAAAATGATTCTCAAAATTTTTAATATATCATAAACAATGACTTCGACCCCTATTTATAATGCTTACACATGTTTGGATCAGTCCTAGACAGAGTACAGGGCTTTAGAAAGAATCCTATTCAATGTTCTTTTATTTGGAAACCACAATGACCCTGATTTTTTTTGTCAAAACTCTCGTATCTGATTTTGGGCCACTGACGAGCTCATCAGTAGACTCATAGGTGGCTTGTCTACTGGAAAGGCTCTATCTGAGTTCAGAACTGTAGCGATCAATGGCTCTATCGGTGGTTATAGTATGTCTTGATTACAAGGCTAGGCAGTGAGCTCACTGGTAGCTGTATGCACCGCTAAACTTCTGGGCCACTGGTAAGCTTAGAGTCAATTTTACCTTTGTGTTTTACTTTTTCCAAGTTTAATTGAACTTCAATCTTGTATTTTCTTGGCAAAAGTCAAATTCCTGGAAAATATGAATTAGTGATTGTTTAAAGTAGCTTTGATATCTCTAATGATTTCCAATATATATATCAAAGACACACCAACTAACATTTAAACTGGATTAAAGATGTAAAATATGAGTATATAATATGCATTATTCGAGTCTCATCATCACCTATTTCTTCCTTTCTTTTTTATCCTGACTAGGGTTCCAGCGGCAATAAATTTGTAGGTAATGCTCTAAAAAATTATGGATCCCATATCGTTCCTTGGTGATATTTTCTTGTAGAATCTTAAACTAATAATCCAATAACTCAATCCCTTTAATTTTAAATATTGTACGAATAAAGTTTAATTTCCTGTGAATATTTTACATACATTTTACAGAAGTCTAGCTGCAATCATATTGGCAAGAAGTATTCCCATATGATCTTTTGGCTGATTTTCTCGGATATCCCCAATTTTGCACAAATATAATTGTAGGAGTGGTGACATCTCTGGCATCAGTCCAAGAGAGTATCCAATGGTAGAAACAACAAAAATGATTAATTATTGTAGATTCGTAGGCTTTAATGCAAATTGACTGGGTATATATATATATATATATATATATATATATATATATATATATATATATATATACATATCCTTAACATGTGCTATATAGCTTTAAATGATTTTTATATGTAATGCTTTATCATGATTTTACTTGGGACATTTAGGACATACACATATATAATATATTTAAATCCAATAAGGACATGCAATGTTTACTTACTATCCCTGATATGTTGCCTGGTATATGACAACTGGGATGGAATTTTTTGACTGATATATCCTCGATGTCTGACATTTAGAAATTAGAACACTATTTGCAAAATAATCCGAAGTCTCTATAACTATATATTTTATCCATATTTATATCTTGCATATAGGCTCGCTAATATATCAACAGCTAAATAAATCTTCACGTATATTCTTAAGTAAATACATAGATATTCTAAATATCTCTCCTCGCCATCTGACTATTCATATAACTCCTAATTAATTCAATCATCCAATTATACATTGAACCCTTTACATATTTTCTTATCATAATTTTTGCTTATAGTCCACAATTATCTTTTAAAGGCTAATTTATTAACTGAGCAAGTTCGGGATGTTACATGTTCCTTTTAGTTAAGTTGGAGTGTGAAACTTTTGTGTGATCAGAATTAAGAATATAGGACATGGACTTCTGAAATCCCTCGTCATCTCATTTGCTGTTTTCAGACTGATAAATGTATCTTCTAAAACTTATTCTGTGAAAGTGTACTTCTCTGTTCACATATTGTGTTAGGTGTTATTAGGTTTTGCTTGGCATACCCTGCTCCATTTGAAGGCAACCACTGAATTTACCATCATTTGTTTTATTCAAGTATTGTATTGGATTGGTTAGTTGAAATATTTTTATTTTTTAAGATTATATGAAATATTCACCAGTTTAGAGGGGTCTATTAGTTGAAGAGTTGAAACACTTAAAAGTGTTTGTTTATGCACCCCTTGTAATTTAGATCTTCTCCAAGAGCTTGTCCATTGTTTGTTATTGATGAATATAGTTGTATAGATAAATGGTTGACACTTGGCACTTTAATGTTATTTCGTTTGCCATTTCTGTTAAAACATTTTTGATATTGAGGAATAATGTATATGCTTTTTATAATAGTTACTGTGTTTTTTCAGGTAATTCTATAGTGGGCATGTATCTACTAATAACCCTGTTGTTGTATGCATATAACTACTCATAATACTGTTGGTTAAGATTGTTGTTTAGGATTCTATAATAGCAAGGTACCAACAAAACTTCTTTTTAAATTTTTTTTTACAGGTTGTTGTTTTGTTAAGTTCGCAAATTCAGAGGCTGCAGAAAAAGCTATTGAAGCTTTGCATAACCAATTTACTTTGCCTGGGGTATGCTTTCAGTGTATTTTATTCTTAGTAGCATCTACCGGCAATCTCATCCAACAAACTGTTTGTTTTGATTTTTTCAGGGATCAGGTCCCATCCAAGTAAGATACGCTGATGGAGAACGGGAGCGACTTGGTTGCAACAAAAGTATTTTCTTTTACTTCTATCGCCATGTGTATCATATTACTTTATACATCCAAAGTAGATAATGTCATAATGATGAAAATAGTATTTGCATGTGAATTTTTCATTCAGAGGAGCACATCTTTCTGTATAATTTACCTACATGCACGTTTGGGTTCTTTCTTTGGCTGCATATGCATTGCTTGATAATTCGTTCACAACTATTTTGCTGTTGCTTTAAGTGAATCTTGAACTTGAAGTAGACTGATCACAAATAGTCTGCGTTTACTTGTCCACGCATGTATCCATGTGAGCTAGAAGCTATACAGTCAAGAATAACTTCATGTACTTGTATGAAAAATAATTTCTGTATCTTGAAAGTAATTTCAATTTGTCAACATGCTATTAACCATCCTGTGAGCGTAAGTGTTTTGAGGATGGAGTTAGAAACTGATATCAGAGTTTAATGCGAAATCACGGTTAATGTTTTGGTTTTAGCAACCAGCAACTAATGTAGTTGTGTGTGTAGTTTGCTGACTGAAAATTTAAATTACAAGGGGAGGGGGTACGTTTGAGAAATTATGATTGTGGATGGAAGGGAAATGATGAGTTGAGAGGAGTGGGAGCTGCTTTCATAGACTGCCAATATCTTGCAAAATCATAAGGAAAAAAAAAAGAATAAACGAGGAAAAGAGAGAGGGAGGGAGAAGGCTAGAAAGAGATGAGAAGAAAACTTGATTTTTTTCTTTATTTTGTTTAATTTCAACTATTCTTCAAAATTACAGTCCACTTGCCTCTTGCAGGTGATCGTGAATTGTTAAGCCAACCGAGGAATATAAGATCATGTTAAATGTTTCAAGGGTGAAGGATAATTGTTCTGTCAATGTAAGAAAAATTAAAGAAAATGTAGAAATTATTTTAATATGCTTTCAAGGAGAATCACATGAACAGGAAAATTAGGCAAGAAAGAACTAATATCAATCAATTGCTAGAACTGAAAATTAAGCTAAGAATGCTTTAAAGAAATGAAAATGGAGAGCTTGGTGATTTTTCTATTGAAGTTTAGAAATGTTTTCTAGATACAAACAAACAAACAAACAACAACTTAGCCTTTTATCCCAAGTATTTGGGGTAGGCTACATGAACCAAAAAAGAATCACGCCGGATCGATCACTATGATATTTCTTCTCCATTCATTTCTATCAAGTAATATCTCATTATTTAAACCTCTAGACTCCATATTTTAGCGTATCACCTCCATCCATATTTTCTTCGGTCTTCCCTTCGTTCTTTTAACTTGTCCTACATTGATAAACTCCCCTCTTCGAACTGGTGCACTTGTAGGCCTACGTTGCACATGACCAGACCATCATAAGCGATTTTTTTGCATCTTCTAATCAATGAGAGCTATATCTATTTTAGTATGAATATCTTCATTTCTCACTTTATCTTTCATGGTGTTGCCGCACATCCAACGGAGCATGCGCATCTCTGCTACACTTATCTTCTGTGAATGACGTTTTTTTATAGCCCAACATTCCGTACCATATAATAAAACTGGTCTAATAGCAGTCCTATAAAATTTTCTTTTCAATCTTAACGGAATGTTATGGTCGCATAAAACTCTCATTGCCCTCTTCTATTTCAACCAGCCAACTTGTATCCTATGGTTAATATCATTATCGATCTCTCCATCATTCTGAATAATAGAACCCAAATATCTAAATTGACTGCTCATTTGTATCTCTTGCCTATTCAGTTTTACAGCATTATAGTCTATGGTCCGTCGTTTACTAAATTTACACTCCATATACTCTGTTTTAGACCTACTCAATTTAAAATCTCTAGATTCTAATGTATACCTCCATAACTCTAACTTGGCATTTACCTCTACTCTTGTCTCATCAACTAAGATAATATCATCAGCAAATAGCATACACTAAGGTATTTTATCCTGAATGGTTTTAGTAAGTTCATCCATCACTATAGCAAATAAGAATGGGCTCAATGCCGATCCTTGATGCAATCCAATTGTGATAGAAAAGTCACTTATTAAACCACATGTTCTGATATTGGCCACTACTCCATCATACATGTCCTTAATTATATCGATATACTTGATGTGAACTCTTTTCTTCATCAGTGTCCACCAAAGTATCTCTCGTGAAACCTTATCATAGACTTTCTCTAAGTCAATAAATACCATATGCAAATCTCTATTTCTCTCTCGGAATCGCTCATTAAGTTGATGAAGTAAATGAATAGTTTCTGTCGTCGATCATCCCGGTATAAATCCAAACTGGTTCTCCGATATTTTAACAATTTATCGCAATCTATGTTCAATTACTCTTTTCCAAAACTTCATAGTGTGACACATGAGTTTTATTCCCCTATAGTTAGAACAACTCTGAATGTCGTCCTTATTCTTATACAGAGGTAGTAGGGTACTCTTCCTCTATTCATTTGACATTTTCTTACTTTACCAAATCTTGTTAAAAAAATCTGTTAGTCACCTCATACCAATTCCTCCTAAGTATCTCCATACCTTTATAGGAATCTCATATGGACCAACAGTTTTTTTTTATTTCATTCTCTTCAAAACCTCTTTTACTTCATACTCTTTAATTCTGCGCATAAAACTACGATTCATATTTTCACTTTGAATAGTAAGATCTCCCAAATTTTGAGTAAAACTACTATTATATAATTTATCAAAATAATTTTTCTATCTTTCTTTAATCTCTTCGTCTCGAACTAGAACCGTCTGATCTTCATTTTTAATACATTTTACAATACATAAGTCTTTAGACTTTCTCTCTCTTATTCGAGCAATTATATATATATTCTTTTCTGCCTCTTTATTATTCAAATTCTTGTACGCTTGTTTATATAATTTGGTTTTTGCATTCCAAACAGCTTTCTTAGCCTCTTTCTTTACTAGTTTATACTTCTCAAAACTTATTCCATTATTATTATTATTATTCTTCAAATCTCTATAAAGGTCTCGCTTGATCTTAATAGTATTTTTTACCTCTTCATTCCACCATGATGTATCCTTACATGGTGGAGCACTGCCTCTCGACTCACCGAATATATTTTTATCTATCTTTTTAATGCAGCTAGCCATTTTGTTTTATGTTACATTAGAATCATCATGGTCCCTTCAATCTGCTTCTTGTACTACTCTCTCTACAAAAACTTTTTGATTACCTTCTAATCGCCACCACTTAATCTTAGGATCTAACTTACAATTAATATTTCTAAGTTTCTGTCTAATCTGAATATCTAAAACTAAGAGTTTATGTTGTGTAACTACATTCTCACCTGACACTACCTTACAATCGATACAATTAGCTCTATCTACCTTTCTAGTTAAAAAGAAATCTATCTGGTTTGCATTCGATCCACTTTTAAAAGTAACTAAGTGAGAAACTCTCTTTTTAAACCAAGTATTCGCTAAAATTAAAATTGTAAATCCTAGAAAATGCCAAATGAGTGGAGGATAAGCATTTAGGTACTTACTACTAGTCTCTTTGGTATGAATAGAGTTATATCCAGTTGCAAAGAATTGAGCTGATAAGCCATAGTCCAAACTTTTGGACGTCAATAATTAAAGGAAAACGAAGAAAAAATTGATTATTTGCAAAATTTGGTTTTGTTTTATGAACTCAAGCTTGCCATGGGAGCATGGTTTTAAATACCAGGTATCAGAATCATATTGAATGGGTACTTTTCCTATCAGATAGCAAATATCGGCTGATATATCAAGGATATGAGCTCTTTTTGGACGTTCATTTCAAATATTATATATACACATCAAATATGTAAATTTGATATTGTAGACGTGGTTTAATTTTTTATATCTAACTAATAACAACTATAACAACTATGCTTTTTATCCCAAGTACTTAGGGTAAGCCACATGAACTAAAAGAGAATCACGCCGAATCGATTGCATGGATCATCCTTCTCTACTCGTTCCTATTGAGCAATATATCTTCATTTAAGTCTATAATTCATTTTTTTTTCTTATCATCTCCATCATGATTTCTTCTGTCATCCCTTTGCTATTTTAATTTGTCTTGTGTTGATAAGCTCTACTCGTTGAACTGGTGTATTTGTAGGTTTATTTTGCGCATGACCAAACCATTATAGGCGATTTTCTCGCATCTTCTCTTCGATGGGGCCTACGCCTAGCTTAACACAAATATTCTTAATTCTCACTTTATTTCTCTTAGTGTTTTCTCACATCTGAAGCATGCATATTCTTTGCTACACTTATTTTTTGTGAATGATGTATCTTTATAGCCTAGCATTCCGTGCCATATAACAAAACTGACCTAATAATAATTTTATTAAATTTTTCCTTCAGCCTTAACGGAATGTTACGGTCTCATAAGACTCCTGCTGCGATCCTCCATTTCAACAAGCCAACTTAAATCCTATAGTTGATATTACTATGGATGTTTCCATTATTTTGAATAAGAACTCAAATAGCTAAATTGATTGCTCATTTGTATCTCTTACTCGTTCAGTGTCATAACACTGTAGTTTTGGATCCTTCATTTACTTTATCTGCACTCTATATACTTTGTTTTGGATCTACTCAATTTAAAACCTCTAAATTTTAATGTTTATCTCCATAACTCCAATTTGGTATTCATTCATGCTCTCGTCTTATCCACTAAGATAATATCATCAACAAATATCATACATCATGATATCTTATCTTGAAAAGTTCTAGTAAGGTTATCACTATGACAAATGACAAAGTACTTAGTGCTGATTTTCGATGCAATTCAATTGTGATTGAAAAATCATTTGTTAGGCCGCCATAAATTTTGACATTTACCACCACCCCATTATACGTATCCTTCATTATATCAATATACTTGACGGAGACTCTGTTCTTCATCAATGTGCACCATTGGATCTCTCTCTATCTTATCATGTACTTTTTTTTAAATCAATAAAAGACCATATGTAAATCTCTATTTCTCTCTCGAAATAGCTCTATAAGTTGATGAAGCAAATGAATAGTTTTGTTAGTGATCGCCCCCACATGTATGAAACTGGTTCTCTGATATTTTAATAATCTGTCTTAATTTATATTCAATTATCTTTTCCTAAAGTTTTATAGTATGGCCAATATTCTAAAACACTGATTACTTATACGAGTACTCGTCTGAGTACTTGGTTCACTCGGAAAATGAGTCGATTTGAGAAAAATCGGTCGAAAACTTGGATAGAACGAGTACTCAACTAACTCGGCTGAATACTCATTCGAGTTTTGAGTTTCACTCTATCCGATAAAAACTTGCTCATTTTTTTTTCTGCTGATCAATTTTTTTTGTAATATTTTTTTATACAATCTTTGTTTTGAATTTTAGAATCTATAGAAGGGGAAAAATGTTTGATTTTCTTTGGCAGTGTTTGGTTTGAAAGAAAATGGAAGAAAGAAAAAGAAAGAAAAATGAAAGAAGATGGAAATTGGTTTTTCTCTGATGTTCAGTTAGTAAGAACACATTTTCTTTTCTTTTAAATTTTATTTTATACTAAACAATAGAAAAATATTTTCTTTCTTATTTTCTTTTCATTTCCTTCATATTCCATCATACCAAACAGAGCCTTTCAAAATTAGAAAATCTATTTTGCTAATTTTTGTCTGTAGTCTTTCTTTTGATAAAATATTTTTTGTTTTTTTTAATTAGAAAATTATAGGATATGTAGAAAAGAGATGAAGATGGAATTACTTTTTTTTTTTTATAAAAATTACAAATCTGATTACTTAATAAATATTAAAGAATTACACCAAAGGTGCATTGAAATTACAGTAAATTACAATCATTTAGCTATTTTTATAGTAAATTATAGTAAATTATAGAAAAATACAACATTATTCCTTTCCATCAGAAAAAAATAATTAGAATTTCAAATTTCTAAATACTTTATTAATTGCTAATTCATTACTAAGTTGTTAAGATATGATATGATAAGTAAATAGTTTTAAGATGATATTGGAAAGGTGTGAAACTTATTTTATAATATTTATAATATTTTGATTTTCAGTATTAAAATTAAATATTTTCTATGACAATTTTACTGTACATATATATACTGAAATATTAATATTCCGAGTTCTGACGAGTACTTGCCGAGTTTTGCAAGTACTTGTTACTTACTCTCGGACTGAGTGAGTAATTAAACTGAGTTTTAGAACATTGAGTATGATACATGAGTTTTATTTGATAATAGTTAGAAAAAAACTCTAAATATTACCCTTGTTTTTATATAGAGGTACATGGAACTTTTCCTCCTCATCTAGCATCTTCTTAGTTTGCCAATATTGTTAAAGAGTTTTGTTAGGCATCTCACACCCATCTCTCCTAAGTATCTCTATAGCTCAATTGGAATCTAATCTGGACTAATAATTTTTCTTGATTTCAGACTCCGATGCCTCTTTTGCTTTATATTCTTTAATTCTGCGCATAATAGTAACGTCCTCAAAATATTGAGTAAACCCACTATTGTACAATCTGTCAAAATAATTTCTATAATCTCTCCATCTATATTTGATCTTTTTGTCTCGAACTAGAACTCTACAATCCTCATTTTTAATACACATTACATTACATGTCTGTGGACTTGTCTCTAATTCAAGAAATTCTGTATATATCTATTTTGGCTTCTATATTGTTTAACTTCTCGTACACTTTATATATATATTATTTAGCTCTTGCATTCTTAATAGTTTTCTTATCCTCCCTGGCTAGTTTATACCTCTCAAAGCTCGCTCTATCGTTGTTCTTTAAATCTCTATAAATGTTCCGTTTGATCTCAGTTTGATCTCTTCATTCTATCATGATATGTTCTTACACGGTGAAACACTGCCTCTCGATTCACTAAGCATATTTTTAGCTACCCTCTTAATTCAGCTAGCCATTTTGTTCTATGTTATATCGGGATTGTCATGGGCTTTCTAATATGCTTCCTATACTACTCTATTTTCAAAAACTCTTTGGTTACCTTCTAACCGCTACTAGTTAATTTTATGATCTAATTTATACTTAATTTTTTGGGTCTCCTAATTTGAATATTTAAAACTAAGACCTATATTAGATTACTACAATCTCATCTGGCAATTGATGCAACTATCTCTATCTACCTTCCTAATTAAAAATAAATTTGTTTGGCTTGCAATCGATCCACTTTTAAAAGGAATTTAGTGAGAAACTTTCTTTTTAAACCAAAAAGCTAAACTCAAATTATAAAACAAACCAAAATCTAAAATCAAGTTGCTTGCTTCCTTTCTTTCTACAAAACCAAATCCTTCATTTACACTATCAAACCTACTATGACTAATTCCTATATGCTCATTGAGGTCATCACCACTAAAGAGTTTTTTTTCTATTGGGTATTTTCCTGTACCATCTTATTTGGATTCTCTTAAAATTGACGTTTATTAGATTTATCAAATCCTATTTGTGGTGCATAAGCAACAATAACAATAAAAATTTCCTACCTAAAATAAGTTTAACTAATAAAATTTTATCGCCCCCTCTTAATTTCTACTATATCCCCAAGTAGTTTTTATCTATTATCATTACCTACCTTATTTTGATTTCTATCTCTGTATGCCAAAGTTAATAACCCTAGGCTCGATAGGTTTGACTTTCTCATTAACTCATGTCATCTCTTAAATGCACAAATTATAAACCCTTTTTCTAATCATAACATTAGCTAACTCTGTTAATCTAAGAGAATCTATGTTCCGCGAGACTAACCGAATTTTATATTCATGAGCTAACTTTTTTATCCTCTCTCGCTTATTAAGATGCGCAAACCCAGTTTTTTTTTGACACATGCGGGTGCTGGCATAGCGCGTTGCTTTTGGGCGATATCCTAGTAACCTTTGCACATTTTTCGCTATACCCGGATAGCGCGTCACTCAGTAGGGTATATATCTCTATGAAATTCAATTTCTGGCTCATTATTGTATGTGATAATATTTTATGCTGGTTATAATTGGCCTATCACAACTCTCTTTTATCCTGGCTTGGGATAAACAGTGAAAACTTTATGCACAACACTGTGGAATTATATGTATATGTATGTATTCTAGAATATGTCATGTTACAAGTACAATAAAATAAAATAAACTATAAAACAGATTTAACGAAAGGTGAAAATATAAATTATAGAAATAATTGAGATTCAGTCATGACAAAGATAATTGTTAAAGAAAATTTGTAGCAATAATAGTAATGACATGAATGACTATAGTAGTAAAACAATACGTGTAGCTGAGTAAGTAAAGACATAAATAGAGAAGAAGTGGTAGAAGAAGAGAGTTTTAGAAAAGATTTTAAATTTTGAATAGTATTTAAATAAACTCCGCAATGTAGATTTCTAATAGTTGCAACTCTTTGCATATCTATCTCTTAAGTCTTTATGAAAATAATTTAAAAAATCTCGTTGATTTAAGTGAAGGTGAAAGAATCTGGATTTTTTTCTCAAACATGAGAATAATATTGGGTATGAACACCAAATTATTTCTAAATTAAAAACTCAATTGAAAAAATAAACCAGCCGATATATCAGGGTGATATTATCAAGGCTATATATCGTGCAATATTGCAAATATCGGTCTATATGTGAAACAAAACAATGTGATCCCCTTTTTAATTTGTCTCGCCTGACTCTCGGCGGGATATATTGGCTGTTTCGGCGATTTTTAAAACAAATGCGTGGGAGTTACTTATTTGGTAAGATTTATGATGAAAAGAGTTACTAAAAAACTTGTATATAAAAAACAAAGTGTCTATTTGCTACAATGATGCATAGTAACCATCACAAAACAAGAGGATCACAAGGCGTTATCTGTATCTATGAGTTGGGACCACAAGGCATGAATCAGCACTATACTTATCTATATCTATGAGTTGGGATCACAGGGCATGTTTATGATGAATCCATCTTGTTTATATTGTTTTCTCATGTTATTTATAAATTTATGATACTAGAGAGGATGTGATATCTAAAGTATAGAGGGTGGAGAAAATCTTTAGAATCTAGAGGATTGAGAATTGACAGGATGCAAACAGTATGTATGGTTTGGAACTGTAGCACGATTACAGATCAATTACTTCCGTTTAGGTGACCAAGAAATACCTTGACTAGGAGTAATCATTTTTTCTAGGGTGGGTCACTCAACATGGCTGTGAAGTTGAGGGTAGTCTACACAGTATAGTATTAAATCATGATGTTTAAAGTGGAGAAGCACTTTTTTTTAGTATCATTTGTCCTTATAAAACCTTTGAATTTCTTTCTCAAAACTAATCATATGGATTTTGGGAAATTCTTTTTCTAATATTCTATCAATTGCACATGCATTATAGGTGAAATCGCCCAAAGATTTATGTCAATACGGCCAGTAACCAAGTGTCTGTGATGACAATGTTGAGATGGATATATGGCATGTGTTAGAACTTACTATATGAAATATGTTTGTCCTCAAGATGTGAGAGGTAACTTCAATCGAGGACAAAATAATTAAGAACCAAGATGATGGTTCATACATGTAATGAAGATGGGGAAAGCACAGTTTGGAGTGGTAGTATTGTAGGCAAGGAGCTCTAGGGTTAAACTTTAGCGAAATTGATGATATAAATTGAGAAACTCTAGGGTTAAAACGAAGTGAACATAGATTGAAGGAATTGAGAAAAAGATGCAGCATTTCATAATGTGGCAGAGGAGTTGCCCTTATTGGAGGTGATTGATGAAGTACTCCTGTAGCCAGACTCGAAGAGTTTGTGATAAGGTAATGTTATTGTTTCTAGTCTTTTAAATCCTAAGTTTGTGCTATTAAGAAAGTTTTATGGATTTAAGGTAAAGATTATTTGATAAAATAATGCTTACAATTAATATATTCTTTCAAGGGCATCTAAATGTGGCAGAGGTTGTCCTCATTGGAGGTGAATGATGAGGTATTCATATAGCCAGACTCAAGGGTTCAAGACAAGGTTATGTTATTGTTTCTGGTCTTTTAATTCCTAGGTTTGTGTTTCTTAAGAAAGTTCTATGGATTTAAGGTAATGATCATTTGATAAAGTGATGTTTACGATGTTCTAAAAAACGTTTTATGCGAACGATTATACATCCGCATAATCGTATGCGGACTTGAAACGCAGAATTAAGAAATTGCTCTATCCATATAGACAGAGCGATTAATCGTTCCGAATGTGGATTATACGGGTTATGCACCCGCATAATTCGTATGCGAGTTTACTTTGTTTACAGTTTTAAATCTAAAATTATAACATTCAAGGAGCACTATGAGTAAGAAGCAAATTAACACAAAAAAGAAATCATCAAATTGAACACTGTGAATAGGTTCGGGTTAAGTGATGAGGTTATTATCTTTTTATTATGTTTATTCCTAATGTTCTTGAATTTTATAGCACTCAATATATGCATGTTTAAGTATTGTTATTTAATATATATTAAAATATTAATATTCCGCATAATTCTTCATAATCCGTTTAATCTCGCTTGAATCTTCTTATGCATTATGCACTTCCAAACCGCACGCATAATAAAAAAGTATTTTAGAACATTGGATGTTTACAGTTAATAGAAGTGGACTATGTACTCTTTCAAGGTCATCTAAATGGGTTAGAAATGATTTGCATTCAAATTAGTTTCTAATATTGACTTTTATATGCATCAATGGATCAATGCCAAAATGATTAATTAAAGAATTCTAATTGTATATTTGAATTGGATACTTGCCCAAGAGCTTCATATCCACTATGCTTTAATACTGTTTTTTATCCCCTCAGGACAGCAAAATATCTTCTTCCTTAACACTGGTTCAGTATCTGGTCTAACAACTTTAAACGCAAATGATAGGTTTAAACCTTATATACCAAATCTAGGTCTTGGTATTTTTCTTCTAGGTCTCTGAACATGCTGCTGCCTCAGAAAGTCCCTATTCACTTAATGTCAACTCTGAAGAATGGTCTCATGTTTGTCCCAGTAATGGCATTGGCCAAAATCAGTTATAAACTTCTTTATATGTAATAATTAATCATTAATATCAAATCAAGATAGTGCAACACTTAAGTTATTTTGTTTGCTTCTGAGTGCTTTATAGTTTCAGTCTTTAAGAATAGTGCTTGCAATTTTTTTATGACATAAGAAGACAACTTATAAGGTACATATCATTAAACCCTTGTATTTTCACATAAAAGCTAAGATCAACTAATAGAAACACACTAGAGATAAAATAGAAATGAATGCATTAGTAGGAAGTTAGAGGTGGTTCCTATTGAGGATCAAGTGAGGGAGAATCTATTGAGATCGTCTAGCCATGCAGAACAAAGGCCGAAATGTTCTAATTATGAGAGGTTACGGGATTATAGCTATTGGAACGGTAAGGAGAGGTATGTCTGAGAGAAGTTTGGTAAAAGAAATTAACAGGTACTTGAAAATGCTTAACTTAGTGGAGGAGATGACTATTAATTGAACTGAATGGAAGAAAATGGTTATGTAACCAACTCCGAAAATTTGATACTCAAGCATAACTTGATAGAGATATAATATTTCTCTTATGGAACTTTTATCGAGGTATCCAGAGAGTATTTTCCTCATAATTGACAGTTAGACTTGCATATTGTGTGACAATCATGTAATCTTGTTTATTCACAAATGGTGGTTGTGTGCAATATTGTTACATGTATGTTCGTTGCCACATAATGATTAAATGGATATTATGCAAATAATCATGTTATTTGCTACTACACAAAAAAAATCTTTTTTTATTAGTTCTATTTCAAAATGTCCTTGAGAAAATAAATTTCAGAAAATCTGTGCAAAAGTTTCTAATTATAGTGGAAGAAAATGGTTATGTAACCAACTCCGAAAATTTGATACTCAAGCATAACTTGATAGAGATATAATATTTCTCTTATGGAACTTTTATCGAGGTATCCAGAGAGTATTTTCCCCATAATTGACAGTTAGACTTGCGTATTGTGTGACAATCATGTTATCTTGTTTATTCACAAATGGTGGTTGTGTGCAATATTGTTACATGTATGTTCGTTGCCACATAATGATTAAATGGATATTCCGCAAATAATCATGTTATTTGCTACTACACAAAAAAAATCTTTTTTTATTAGTTCTGTTTCAAAATGTCCTTGAGAAAATAAATTTCAGAAAATCTGTGCAAAAGTTTCTAACTATAGTGAAAATTAAATAACTCATGTCTAACATAAGTGAACATGTCTTAGTAACGATAACCCTTAGAGTGTCAATTAGGTCCCTAAACAATTTGGCAATAGGCATTCTAAACTTTGTAGCGAGATATTAATAAATAAGTTAACAAGTAATTATTTACGCTAAAAGAGTGATAAGTACTATGAATAGATAACTTTCATTATGTAATTTTTAAGAATTAAGTGGCTAATGATGGATTGTGGAGCTCCATTCATCTACATAATCAGTGTCTAAAAAGATTTTAGGTGGTTCTAGGCACCCAGGGTGGCGGCAGGCCTAGGCCACATAGGCATCTGCTTAATCAAAGCAACTCGAAGGTTGGCCCACTTAACTGGCCACCTAGACCGCTTTTTACAGCACTGTGCTTAATCAAAGTCCTATAAGAATTATGTGATCATTCTTAAATTATGCAATTCTATATGCCTGCATAATATACTTAGGACGATTAGGTTCTGTCTGCATAATATATTTAGGACGATTAGGTTCTGTCTGCCCATATAGCCACGACATGGTGTGGCTCACTTCTATTAAGATCATGTGGCCACTTAATCCATGTTTAACTACAGTAATTTTTTTTTTTTTTTTGATATATAGAAAAACTGTAAGATCAGTTTTATTGATTTTTCTGATCTGATGATTCTTTCATCGTTTCCATAATAATCATGAAATTTAAAATTTTCTATGTTAAAATGATGTCGCAGATCTCTAATCCGCAGTATGAAACCACGCATAGTGGCTATTTATTTTATGACAGTTTGACAGTTATGCTCAAGTGCCTCTCATGCTAACAGCGAATGTCAACTCTGTTTATAGGTATATAATTGGATACTCTTAAAAAAGAAAGTTAGGCGTGATCTGCAAGATGGTGAAGAAATTGGAGGGCCTTTTGATGGCAAATCATTTTGTACATGAACACACTCAAGCAAGCGTATAGTCATGCTTTTGCACGTCATACACATTCTTGTGCACACATACATACATGTTAGCCACCTACCCTAATTAAGACATAAATTCATGCTAGTCATACTTACGTGATAACTTTGTGGCCCTTGTTAGTTTATGAATTATCATTTTTGCTATGCATGTCTAATATACTGGGTAACATTTCTTTCCTTTTAGTGCAATAAATATTTCTTCTATGTTTGTTTCAGCTGGTTATTCTAATTCCAATTTGTATCTTAGGTGCATTTGAATACAAATTGTTTGTTGCATCGCTCAATAAACATGCCTCTGAAAAGGATATTGAGGAAGTAAGATTTTCTTTAACACCTTTTTCTTTTTAAAGACAATTAGATGCATATGAGCTAAATGGTCCTTGAGATTTCTCTGTTTGACTGATTTGCAATTCTAATTATCTCATCCAGTTTCCAATGTGGACTATTCTGTAATCTTCATAATTTTTTCATGGTGTTCCTATTCAAGGAAGATTTGCAGATGCATTTATTTCCTTCAATAGAACCCTAGCACCATATAAGCTAAAATGATACTTGTCGAGATGTGAAGTACTATAGGACTAATAAAAAAAAAAATATGTTCAAGGACTTTGTAAGTCATGATGTATGGTCTTTCTCAGTTCAGTTTTTCTATAAAATTTGTTTTATGTAGTTTTTATTGAATCCTGATCCCTGCAGATCTTTTCACCTTATGGTCGGGTTGAAGATGTGTACATGTCGAGGGATGATATGAAGCAAAATCGTGGTTTGTCTTTTAAATCTTACCTGCACTTACTGATTGATTCAATCTCATTTATTTCATTTACCTTCTTAATTATAAGATTTTTGTGTAACTGATACATGAAGGATACTGCTTTGTCAAATTAACAAATAGAGAGATGTCTGAAGCAGCTATAAATGCCTTGCATGGAACCTATGTGATGAGAGTAAGTTTGGTGTATTAAGGTTGTCCTTCCTCAAACGAAAGTTTCAAACAGTAAATTTGTTCTCTTTCTTTTCATTAGGGATGTGATCAGCCGCTAATTGTTCGCTTTGCTGATCCTAAAAAGCCTAGGCAAGGAGAATTGAGGTCTGAGCAATCATTTTTATAAGTTATACCTTGTCAGTGTAATTCTTCTATTCGAAACATAGTATTTCCTTGTTTCGATGATTTCTTGCTTTGATATTTCTGATATAGGGGTGGTCCTACGGCTGGGTTTACCAGTTTTAATTGTCGTTTTCAAGCTACATCAGCACTAAGGTATGCTGTGACCTAAGTTAAATCAGTGATTTAAGATCGCAACAATCCGTAGTGTCAATCTCACTTTCCATGCATTAAGCTTTAAGGCCTTGTTTGGCTCGAAGAGTTCAGGTGTAGGAGCTGTGTGCTTTTAGTAGGGAGTAAGATGGGATGTCATGTCCTATCAAGAATTGGGGTAATTCCTCCTGATGGAATTCTAACGGCCAGCCTCATTTCAAAGTTTCATTGGGAGGGGTACATGCATAGCTTCTTCCCCCCCACCCCCCAAAAGTGGAATATTATGTGTGTTTGGTGGAGTAAAGGAAGTTAGGTCCTAGCTTGACACAAGATGGACGCGATTTTAGGTTTTTTTAATTTTTTTTTTATGGCGATTTGGTCATTTGGAACAAGTTAGAATTTGATAACAGTAACAAAAATTATAGGATTTGGGTCTCATATCTAGACAAATCTTGCTCTCTAAACAAGTCATAAACAAGTCACATGTCAGAAATTTTCGAACCACATCTCATGTCTAGAGTTTCAAAAGAAACACTCACATTCAGTCTTCCATTCCTCTTAAAAGTTAAATGTATGGCTTAATATCACAACCTCTATTGTACTACGTGCACCACATACATGCAATCAAAATAAAACAAATATCCATTAAAATCTCAATAAAATCAAATAATAAATCCTTAATAATCTTGGCTTTGATGTTCCTATCAATTCTCCTTGGTTTTGAAAGATTTACCTTCGCAAATGAGGGCAAAATATGCATTGTAAATGATCCGCGCAAATCTCCTTGCCTGGTCTAGATGGTGGTCTTGGAACTGTCAAACTCCACGAACTTTTTAAAGTAGATGGTACCAACTCTAAAATGATCATTAAGTCCTTGATATCGAAAACTGGACTGGTACCTGAGACTCATGGAAAATCGAACTCGTCATTAGTGGAAAGTGGAAACAATACTCAGAACTATATATAAGGACATGTACATCGGGTGTGCAACTTTCTCACAGTTCTTGAAGGGAACCTTTCAAAGTGAATCTTAACCATCACTTCATCAACTGCAAATTC
Organism: Dracaena cambodiana; assembly: GCA_036321105.1. Taxonomy (NCBI): domain Eukaryota; kingdom Viridiplantae; phylum Streptophyta; class Magnoliopsida; order Asparagales; family Asparagaceae; genus Dracaena; species Dracaena cambodiana. The sequence continues at coordinate 38,030,170 of JAYEPQ010000011.1, read as the reverse complement.
CTGCAAGAACTATGCAAATATGCGGAAAATATGTAATCATATTTGTAAATTGCTATTTGTTTAGGGATCTTATCATGTATAACAGATAAATGCAACCCATTATATTCACTAGGTTTAAGTCCTAAAGATAGGAAAATGAGACCTTGTTTCCTAGGAGGCCGTATATTAAATTCCGCTAACGGTGTAACATGACTAAGACAGGTGGAAACCTCAGTAAGAAACTCCAAAAACTTATTTGAAGGAAAAAAAATACTAAGAGTAACATGACAAACTATGGAAAGAAACTCTAAAGACTCATCAATAGCAACATTAGTAGCAACTATCTCGTGCTCAATCTCTTCCTCTATCTTAGGTATAGAAAGTGAGCACTTAACATCATATGAGGGTGTACTAGACTCTACAAATGCAATCCGAATGTTATAAGACTCCTCATGAACATGGTTCTCATTAGGTGCGATTGTATTTCTCCTCACTAACTCATCAATAACATCATTAGTAACCCTAAAAGGAATGTAGACATTCTTGACAATCCTCAAATTATTAATATCATCAATTCGCACAATATCAGACTCTCCTTCGAAGTGTACTGGTAATCATAATGTCTAAATTATTCACACTAAGAGCAATTGATTGAGAGGCACTAGTAAGCTTCATGTTCATGTCCATCACACACTTAAAGTAATGCTTTCTGCTTTGCATGTGTATCTCCTACGATTATGTACTCTAAAAGACAATTCTATCTTAGAGCGAAAAGTATTGTCTTCGACATACCACGATATATAGAATCATCTCAATTTGGAAGTAGAACTTAGACCATTATAAAACATATGTATAGTAGAACAACAATCTATCTAAAAGCCACATCTGAATACAAGCTCCTCAAATTTAAATATATACTCTATAACAGTTAAATTTTGATAATAATCTTCTAAAATTTAGGCTCTATGGGAATCAGGAATAAGTTTATTCTTACGCTTTTCATTCATTTCATCATATATCTCTATTGGTCTGCAATAATGCCCACTAGTTGTCTTGTTTCACTCGTCCAATAAAACTTGGCTGAATCTTTTATTTTCCACTTTGCAAATTAGGCTCTACACTCATCAGAAAAATCATACAAATCAAAGTAGTCCGTATCCGCTATCCAATTGTAATATTAGAATTCTAATGCTCTACTTTGATCGCTTGATGGATTTCTTACCTTCTAGTTGCACACTAATCATAATTATCACAATCCCTAGTGTCATTGTGTCTTAGACTTGGAAAAATACCTAAACCTTGTATTATGCTCGGTCTGGCTTACAACTCAACCTAAAACTGACTATGCAGTTGGAAAGCAAGTATATAAATGGATGGTTATGAAATTATCCTAAAGTCAAACAATGATAAATGCAAGCTCTAAAAAATCAAATAAAATATCCACCACTACCACCATTGAGGGAGATTACATCGAGGAGATTGTAGATACTTTTGAGGATGAGATGATCTCCATTGCTAATGGAGGATAACAACGATACTAATTTGTTGGTATGGATAGTGTGAGTCAAATGCAATTTCGTTATTGGTTCGGGAAATTATGTAGCTTAATTCAGACTTACTTGAAGATTATCATTTTCGTCATTCACTAGAACCATATGTTTTGAAGGCGAAGATTGTAGATGGGATAGTGAAGGGGCTTGGATAACTTATTTTTGCAGGAGGCATGAAGCATGAGTCCAAACCATTTTCTATTTGAGTTCTAGTCTTATTTTATAGGTGCGCGTATCATGTACGTAGGTTGTGTTGTGTTTGAGATTAAAATAAGTTTCGTCTTTCGTCCACGTATATTGTGTTCATATGCGTATCTTTTTAACTCCACTAGTGTTATGCTTAAAGTTTTATTTTTCACCGCCTGTCCTAAGTCAGGATAAAGGAGATTTGTGATAGTCTTGTGACAACTAGCGTAAAATATTATTGCATATTATGATATTAGCCAAAAATTGAATTTTGTTGGGCATTCCCACTGAATGACGTACTATATCGGGGCCCGGATGTAGTGAAAAATCTGTGAGAATTGGTAGGTCGTTTCTCAGAAGTGACGCGTCATGTTGGGACCAGAATGTGGTGTCAAATGTAAGAGAATTTTCACATCTTAATAAGTAGTGAGAGTAAGAAAGTTCATGAATATAGGTTTCAGTTAGCTTCATGGAATATAGGTTGCCTTACGAGTAGATTGACATAATTAGTTGATATTATAATTAGAAAGATAAATGAACAGTCAGTTTAGATATTTGGGTTCTATTATTCAGAATGATGGAGAGATCGATAATGATGTTAACCATAGGATACAAGCTGGCTGGTTGAAATGGAGGAGGGCAATTGAAGTTTTATGCGACCGTAACATTCCGTTAAGATTGAAAGGAAAATTTTATAAGACAGCTATTAGGCCAACTTTATTATATGGCACGGAATATTGAGTTATAAAGAAATGTCGTTCATAGAAAATAAGTGTAGCAGAGATGCGCATGCTCCGTTGGATGTGCGGCAATATTAGGAGAGATAAAGTGAGAAATGAAGATATTAGTGCTAAGCTAGGTGTAGCTCCCATCGATAAGAAGATGCGAGAAAATCGCTTACGATGGTTTGGTCATGTGCAACGTAGGCCTACAAGTGTACCAGTTCGAAGAGGCGAGTTTATCAATGTATGATAAGTTAAAAGAACGAAGGAAAGACAAAAAAATACATGGATAGAGGTGATACGCAAAAATATGGAGTCTAGAGGTTTAAATAAGGAGATATTACTTGATAGAAATGAATGGAGAAGGAATATCAAAGTGGTCGATCCGGCTGATTCTTTTTTTGGTTCATGTAGCTTACCCCAAATACTTGGGATAAAAGGCTTAGTTGTTGTTGTTGTTGTTGTATTATAATTAGAAAGTTAATATTTTGTAAGTGCAGAAGACTAAGTAGGTAGGTGAGAAAGTTAAAGTAAGCATCTTGGAGTTATAAACTTTGGTATATGGATAGAGATAGAAATTGTAGAGGTAGGTATGATTATAAATAAATAATTACTTGAGAACATAGTGGAGGTTAGAAGGAAGGGTGATAGGATTTTATTAGTTAAATTTATTTTAAATATGAGGATTCTTAATGCTATTAGTGTTTATGCACTATAAGTAGGACTTTATGAATATAGTAAATATCAATTTTGGTAGGATCTAGATAAGATAATATGGGGATACTCACTAGAGAAAAACACATTATTGGTGGTGATCTCAATGGCATTTAGGAATAAGTCATAATGGGTTTGAATATGTACATGAATGATTTGGTTTTGGAGAAAAAAATGAAGCAAGAACTCAATTTTATATTTTGTTTTATCTTATAATTTAATTTTAGCAAATACTTGATTTTAAAAGAGAATTTCACACTTGATTACTTTTAAAAGTGGATTGAATGCGAGCCAAATAGATTTCTTATTAACTAAAAGGGTAAAAGAGGTTGTTGCATCGATTGTAAGGTACTGTCAAATGAGAGTGTAGTAACCCAATAAAGTCTCTTAGTTTTAGATATTCAGGTTAGAAGGAGATTTAGAAACATTAAACATAAGATTTTAAGATTAACTAGTAGCAATTAGAAGGTAATAAAAAATTTTTGTTGATAGAGTAGTACAAAAAGTGGATTGGAAGGATCATGATATCTTTGATTTAATATGAAATAAACATGGCTAGCTGCATTAAGAGTGTAGCTAAAGATATGTATGATGAGTTGAGGGGTGGTGCCTTATAATGTAAGGACACATCATGGTAGAATGAAGAGATAAAAAATGCTATTAAAATCAAGGGGTACCTTTTATAGAGATTTGAAGAACAATGGCAAAATGAGCTTTAATAGGTATAAACTAATTGTGAAGGAGGCTACGAAAGTTGTTTGGAATGCAAAAGATAAATTATATAGACAAATATATGGAAAGTTGGTAAATAAGGAGGCTGAAAAGAATATATATAGAATTGCTTGAATAAGAGAGAGTTTAGAGATATGTACTGTAAAGTATATTAAAGGTGAAAATCAAAAGGTTCTATTCGTGAAGATATTAAAAAGAGATGGAATGATTATTTTGACAGATTGTGCAATGATAGTTTTAAAGTTTTGGAAGACTTTACTATTCATGTGAGGATATGAATTATAGTTTTTTGCATGGAATTAAAGACTATGAAGAAAGAGGTTTTGAAGATGATGAAATCAACAAAACCTATTGGTCCATATGAGATTCCTATTGAGATATGAAGATACCTAAAAGAGATGGGTATCATGTGGTTGATAGACCTCCTTAACAAGATTTAATAACTAAGAAAATTTCAAATAAATGGAGGAAGAGTACCATAAGAATAAAACTCATGTGCAGACTATTTATCATAGAATAAAACTCATGTGCAGACTATGAAGTTTTCGGGAAAGGGTAATAAAACATAGATTAATAAAGTCTGTTAAAATATCATAAGACCAGTTTGAATTCATGCCTGGGCAATTTACATAACAAACGTTTCGTTTATTTCGTCAACTTATAAAGCTATTTCGAGCGAGAAGGTTTGCGAGAAGGTTTGCATATAGTCTTTATTGATTATAGAAAAGCCTATGATAAGTTATCACAAGAGATCAATTGGTGGATATTGATGAAGATGAGAGTCCTTATTAAGTATATTGATATACTTAAGAACATGTATGATGGAGTATTGGTAAATGTTAGAACTCGTGGGGGCCTAACATGTGATTTTTTAATCACAATTGGACTGCATCAAGGATCTGTATTGAGTTCATTCTTATTTGCAATAATGATGGATGAGATCCCTTGGTTTGTTCTATTTATTGATGATATTGTTTTAGTCGATGAGTTAGTGCCAAGTTAGAGTTATAGCGAAAAATATTAAAATATAGAGGTTTTAGATTAAGTAGGTCTAAAACAAAATATATGGAGTGCAAATTTAGAAAATAGTGGACCCTAAACTATAGTTCTGTGACAGTGGACAGGCAAGAGATGCAAATAAGTAATCAATTATATACTTGGATTCTATTATTCAAAATGGTAATAGTATTGTCAACCATACGATCCTAGCTGGCTGGATGAAACGGAGAAGTGTAATGGGAGTTTTATATTGACTGTATGATTCCGTTAAGCTTGAAGGGTGTATGACTACTATTAATCCAACTTTGTTATATGATACATAATGCTGGGCTATAATGATACGTCATTAGCAAAAAATAAGTGTAGCAGAGATGTGTATGTTTCGTTGGATATGGGGCAACAGTAGGAGAGATAAAATGAGAAATGAGCATATTCGTGTTAAGGATGGTGTAATCCATCGAAGAGAAGATGTGAGAAAATAGCTTACAATATGGATGCTATAGGTTTAAATAAGGACTTATTATTTGATAGGAGTGAATGGAGAAGGATTATCAATGTGATCGATCCAACATGATTCTCTTTTGCTTTGTGTAGTCTACCCCAAGTTCTTGGGATAAGAGGCTTAGTTGTTGTTGTATGTATATTTTGTTTGTGTTTTTTCAGAGACCAATATCTATAAAAGAACCTTTGTTTAGGATGATAATTTTCTAACAATTCCTAATTCTCTCCTTGTGGTTGCTGATGGAGAGCGAGAGATCACCTGAATGGTTTTCTGAATCCCATCAGTGATTGTGCTGTGCTGCAATGCCACTAGCAAACTAGTGCAGTCCAATAATATTTACATATATTAGCAATTGAAATTTCAACTTGGGTCAAGTTTTACCTAAGGGGATGAGTCATTCACGTCGAAACGTAATATTATGAAAGATTATTCAAATGACTGAAAATCCTTTACATGAGTCCTTGAACAACGACAGCAGGAGCTGGCTATATGGGAAAGAAAGCTTAGAAGTGGTATGATTCGAGCTCAAAATCATCTCTGAAATAGCTTGCAACCCTTAACAGGACCATTCTGGTGCTAGTGGATTGGGTTTCGACTAAGATCCGGCTCGAGTTAGGACGATTGGCTCGGGTTCGACTTGATCGACTGGATTTAAGCTGCCATGGTAGGTTCGAAAATGAATCCATCAACTGGTATCTGGCTTGAACTAGTTGCAGTTCGCCTGAGAGCTCAAATCTTGGTTGAGATAAACTGCTTAGTTTAGGAGCAAACAAGTGTCATCGACAAAGGCTCCAAACAACGGATGAGGTGAGCTGATGTGGATAGTCGGTGATGGTGGTGACTAATCTGGTCGAATTCGATGCTGCTGTTCTCATCCAAGTTGGATCATGCAAACGACGACGGTGTTGATGACGATGAGGTCTAGGGGGTTGGTGATGGTGATAGAGTGGGGTGACTGTTTTGGCAGAAGTGATGGCAGTGACGTAGGTTGTTGGATCTAGTGATGGTGGTAGGTGGTGACAGTTGCTAGGGTTATAGTTGCAATTTAATTTTTTTTGTTTCATTTTTTTCACTATTTATTTTGTTTTAATCTTCCTCTTTGTTTTTTTTTTTTTTTTTTTGCAATTTTTTCCAAATCAAGAAGATGGAGAGGAATCAGAAGATGATGGGGACTGGGATCTATGGTTTTAATGATGGACGTTTGGACTATGATACCAATTGTGATGCAGGTTGAAAGTGATTTTAGGATTTTAAGAAAGGAATTTGCGGAAGCAAGCTAGGGTTTAATAAAAATAACGAAAGTGACAGAATTTCGGCCTCACGTCCAAGCGAATTGTACAATGTAATTTTTTAAACAAATTTCATATTAGAGATTTTCAAAGCGCATCACGTTTCACAAGTCAAATGAAAAAATTCTCATAATCAATCTTCCTTTACTCTGTAAAGTTCAAATTGTTCAATACGTGGCTATATGTAGCCAACCATACCTGCACCATATATGCAATTAAAAATAAAGCAAATATATATTAAAATCTCAATAAAATCTAATAAAATCCAGATAATAATATTCTAACTAATCCGGGCCTTTTGATGTCTCCATCAATAACTGTACTCAAACACACATGTAGTAAACTTAAATTGTTTGAGTATGAATTGGAAATACTTATATAAACAACCAATAATTATATGGATGAAAGTTGACATTTCACATAGGAATAGTTGCAAGTAGATTTTAGTCTTCTCGCTTCCATGTCCTCTCAAGCTGAAGTTTCTAATGGAATATTATCTGTATGTGTCACCAGAATGAGGACAGCTGATGTCCTTTAATTGAAAAGGCTACCCATCATTTCTTCTTTTCTCTGGATCTGTTTGGACAAAAGCTGGAATTTTGAAAGACTTCCATATTTGTTTCTCATTGATAATTAATTGCTCTAGAAGCTATTCTAACCATAGGAGCCGATACACGGTGTAGTAGAAATGATGAGTTCAAAGTTAAAAGTTGTATCAACAATGAGAGAGATTATATTACACACGAGGAGTGACTTAAAAGTTTAGACCTGCCTATGAAAATACACCGGCTATCTATGTGGACAATTCAAACCATTCATTGTACTGTAAACATAAACGTCTTTTAAGCCTAGTATTGGCAATTCATTTTTAGATCATGAGCCATTTAGGTTAATTTTTTTTAACCATGTGGGTTTCAATAGGCATGGCGTTATGTAGATCAGAATAAATGGTTCAGATCATCAATATGAATGGCCTCTGCCATTTATTTTATGTACAATGACATGCTTTTACGCAAAAGAACTAAAATGGTGTATGAAGAATTGAAAAAAAATAAATTAGAAAAATGTGGTTTTAAATGAAAACACAACATATTTTGCACAGGGGAGTGGGACTTATACAAGCATTGCGGTGAGGTTTTAGTTTGAGACTACACCAATCCATCGATTCATTCCCAAGACCATCAGGGTTGACCATGTATGGTTTATGCTATTTTATATGTAATAACCTATGTAGCATGGATAATTTTGTCATGAAGCCATGTTATGTTGGGATTGTCAGGCATGCACGTCAGACACATATCCTATGCAACTTTTAGGATTTGCGATATTAGCGTCGCTGTGTCCATGCAACAGCCATATGTATTTTCATATAGAAGGTTGCAGTGACAGGTGCATTCAATGTACAATACACATATAAAAAAGGTTTATGAAGAAAACAGAACAAACAAGAAATAGAAGTGTGGTTTTAAAATCAAAACGTGACACTACGATTGATATTTTAGTTATGAAGTCACGCTGATCTATTCTTTCATTCCTAAGACCACACAGATTCAAAGCATAAAAACATATACAGGTCTTAGATATATAATGTTTACCAGCTCTGTATTATCAAATGTTAAGACAAGCTTAAAACCTAATCACGACTCAAACCATACCAGAAGGAGTATGATAGCTAATCACAATCCCTTCCAAGGGAATTGTAAGGCTATTACTAACCAATCTTAAAAAAATATTTTTGGAAGGGAGTATGAAGAAAACATAACAAACAAGAAATAAAAGTGTGGTTTTGAAATCAAAACGTGACACTGCGATTGATGTTTTAGTTATGAAGTCAAGCTGATCCATTCTTTCATTCCTAAGACCACACAGATTCAAAGCATAAAAACATATACAAGCCTTAGATATATAATGTTTACCAACTCTGTATTATCAAGTGTTAAGAAGCTTAAAACCTAATCACGACTAAAACCATGCCAAAAGGAGTATGACAGCTAATCACAATCCCATCCAAGGGAATTGTAATGCTATTACTAACCACTCTTAAAAAGTTATTTTTGGAAGGGAATTGTAAGGCTATTACTAACCACTCTTAAAAAATTATTTCACATATTGCATTAACATTAAATTTGAAATTCTCTCTCTCTCTCACTCTCACACATACACAGAGAACAATGGAAATGAGCAGTAGTCCATTTCCATTATCTCCAATAATTTTTAGTCAAAATGTTTATTTTGGATTAATAATCTCATACCCATTTGGGTTTTGGTTTTGATTTAGATTTCCATCAAGTAGACACAAAATTACTGATTTTCGTTGAATAAGTATCAGCTTGATGGAATGCCTAATGAATTCCGAAATCCATGAAATATGATTCTAGGTAAGGAGGTGGAGATCACGATCCAATTTTTTTTTTTTTGAAAAAATTAATGCAATTACTATTTTTTGGTTACTAGCTCATTCAACCTACCTGAGCTAATGTCTCATTTATAGTAATCCATATATATAAACACACCGACAAGAATTAGATCACCATCCAGATACAACTACATACTATGGGTATCCAGTAGTAGTTTTAACATTATAATATCTTGGCTCCAATTGTCTCACATTTTACCTCTTGTTTCTATTTTCATATCTAATGGTGAATATACATTTATCCTAACTAGGATGTATATACACATAAAGACCAACATTCTGAATAGAAGATTCCATCAAACTCTTTCCAATGTACTTACGAGTATGGGAGATATTTGGGTGATCATACAATGGAAGACATTTAATAATTAATATTCTAGGTAAGTATAAGGTTTTGGAATTTTTTTTTTAATTTAATCTATTGCTGATACTTTCTTTTTTTATTAATAATTAATCGGTTCTAGTTTTAATCAAATTGGTTGAATTCAATAAGTGAGTGAGAAACGGGGGGCGGGGGAGAAGTGATGTCAAGTGATTTTGGTTTTTAGAATCATGGAATATGGTAAAGATGTATGAATAGTTTATCTTAGAATAAAAATCATAAATTCATACAAACATGAGTGAGTGAGGGTTGAATTCAATAAGTGAGAGAGAGAGAGATGTCGAGTGATTTTGGTTTTTAGAATCATGGAATATGGTAAAGATTTATGAATAATTTATCGTAGAATTAAAATCATAAATTCATACAAACATGAGTGAGTGAGCAGTTACATGTAATATTTTGAAGATATTTCATGCTTAAGGAATTAGGTAGGTCATGCCCAGATGCGGTCAATAGTTCACACCTTATTCACTTGGATCTCACTATTATCCCAAGGCCAAGTTGCCTCGTCAAGTCCTATATAGATAAACACCCTCATTGAGGGGACACATTGGAAACAATATGTCACATAATTTCCACTTATACCAGTATATTTATTACGTGATGCTTGTAGTACTTGGGCATGATGGAATGGTACAAGTTGTCAATGAGGTATCATGTCATAATTAATAGGTTATTTCCAATACTCGATGTACATGCATCACACACCAACAATTATATGAGAAGATAAAATGCCGATAGATCATGGATCACCAATGGCTCCACCCAAGAAAACCAAATTATGCCACTGAATGTCAAACTTCTATTAGCATTCAGAGTCTGCAAAATTCCTTACCATGAAAAATTTGGATTTGAGAGGACAAATAGAAATCCACTTTATCTAAAAGATTTATCATTGTTATCATTGCCTGCACATATTTTCAGGAGTTCTTTTGTTTTCCTTCCATTTTCTGGGGCAAGAGATAGGCCTGGTACAAATTATAAAGCATATGACAATGAAGCTTTAATCTGTAATGTTAACTCTCCTTTTCACAGTTCTCTCCTTAGTTATATGACCCATATTGTCATTGCAGGTCAACTCACGGCCATATGGAGCCAGGGGTTGGACACATACCACCTGTTATGTCACACCCAATTAGGCCACAGTCATTAGGCCTGTCTTCTCAGGTTAGTAGCTAGGGCTTAGAAGTATCTCTTAGCCCCAAAAATGAGTTCGTAATATCCATCTTCAGTTACCATAAGCCTTTGGATTTTGCTTTCTAGTAATTATGCATCTCTTATCATATGGTTTTCTTCTAACTAATTAAGATCATTACTTATCTATGATTCTATATTCTCATTTTCATCAAAATTTAGGTTGATACTACGGGTGTTCCTACCGATTCTGCAAACATTACTCAATCAAGCCCTGCGGTAACTCAATCTTCATCTCAACAGGTGCACACAGAGTTACTTTCTCTTCATAAGTTTCACGCAAGCTTGTTTACCTGGTTAACTTTTACTTGTATCACTCTTATTCTTACATAATTTCAATTCGTCAATGGAAAGTGTTCAGCTTATTACTTGGTGAGTATCAGCAGTTTACAGGCCACTGATGTTTTCTGACATATTTAGGCACCTCAGCCTGAGCAGCTCCAAAGCCCTCTTTCTGTTAGCATTCCAGCTCTCAGCCAGCGTCAATCCCTTGGTGGACAGCATTCTGACGCACAGTCTATGATCCAGCTTAATACCCCTGCAGATGCTAGTAAAAATCCGTTGAACTTACTGCTGCAAGGTCAGCCTTCTACCACTAATCAACAGCAGCCGCCTACATCTTCTGCCTCAGAACAACTAACTCAGCCCCCTCTCCAGCAATCGCCATCTTCTCTCACACAGGTACCAGATTAAGTTTTACATTCATCACTATAGGTGGTTTCTAAACAGTCGACATCATTTGCTGCATAACCAGGCTTCTAGTGTAAAGCACAGCAAAGTTCTCAGACTACAAACAATAAGTGTAGTTGGCCAGAATTGGATTGTATCTAAAATTGCTGCCAATCTTTACATAATTTTTATGTTCACTTGCACTTTTCAGTATGTCTTGTTATGCATCTTTGCTTACGCTAATCGTAAAGTTGGAACCACTAGGAAACCTTTATGAAAGTTGAATGTTGAAAGTGGATTCATATGATCAATTAAAAGAATGTGGACTTTCTCTATTATGCATTTTTCCCCCTTTTTTAACATATACGCTTGTATTCTTCAGTTGCAAAGGAGTGGGGTGCCAAATTCAGCCTCAAACAATCATTGTGGTGCACAACCTTCAGTTGTATCGTCAGTGACTTGTGTAGGTAATCTTCCATTAACTACGCAATCGGCATTTCGTATACCCTGTAACTGGTCTGAGCACACTTGTCCTGATGGATTTAAGTACTATTATAACTGCATAACACGGGAAAGTAGGGTGAGTTTCCTTTCCTTTCTGTTAATACTACAGATTACTATGGCCTTTTTGGTTTACCATATTGCTCTTTTATAAATCATTCTTTGATAAATTATTCTTGTTTAGTGGGAGAAACCTGAAGAATATGCAATTTTTGAGCAAAAACGACAAGAAAATTTGCTTGCCAAACAGCTGAATTCCCCATCTCAAACCCACTTGCATGTGCATCCTCAGTCTACACAAGCTCCTCAATTACAACAAGTACATCTTCAGATGCAGAGCGTACAGTAGAAACATTTGGAGCTCGTGCAGCCTTTCCTAGTAGACGGTAACATGGAAACGGTTTGTCAATCTCTAATCTGTTTTTTCCTTTCTTGACTTGTTGATTTGTGAAAGAAGGATCTGCCTTTGGTATTGAATTAATGCTTTTTTTTTTTGTTATCATGGTACTATATTCAAATAAATATGCAGTAGACTGGTACCAGTGTTACTGGTGTTATATATTGATGAAATTAGCAAGCAAAAAATAACAAAACAAGTATGACAAGGTTATTTATGTTCATGCTTGCACAAGTATATGCACGAATACAGACTCACATATAGTGCTGGTACATAGATACTCAGTGTCTCCTTAATTGTGCAAAGTTTTGATTTAAGTCTTTTAGTAACAACACAAGTTTGTACTTCGGGAGTCAGCTAAACTTTTTTTTCCTGACCTGTTGTTCAAATTTTAGTGCCGTTGATGTTGTTTCAGGACTTGACAGGTTTCATCTGAGACTCACATATAGTGCTGGTCCACCTGCTGACCAATTTAACCATTGGAATAGGTTGTGCCGATGGTTAAGAAAGGACAATTATATTGGAACCCCTGCCCTTCAGCATGTGATTCTTGGATGGTCAATATTAGGAGGATTGAGTTTACTGTAGTACATTTGAAACAGAAATATGAAAAAAGAGTCTTGCTGCATTTTTCTCCCTCTTCGCAAGAGTGTACTCTTGCTGCATTAACACCTCCATCACAATCCCCCCTAATAAGGCCAAGTGCATTCGCTTTAATAAACCCTAACACACCCACCCCACCTCACCCCTCCCCTGTTCGACTGCATTCTTGCTCTTCTTATCTTCAGATTTGCAGACCCTACTCCATTTTAAGATATAGATAAGTTAACTTGGAAGAGATGAGATTTCCAAAGTAGGAAGAAGATGGAAATTTTATAGTTTACATGATTTAGAATCAACGAAAATGTAACAATGAGATGTAAAAAATTTTTTGAAGCAAAACGGCAGATTAAAGCGTCCCCAATGTTCCATTAGCGATCGTTAATAGAATCCAGTACATATTAAGCAAAATAAGCAAAATAAAAACGAAAGGAGAGCCACATAGGAAAGATGTCCACAAACAGAGACTGGGCTTATGTCCCTACAACAAGCAATCTCAAAAGTAAAGATAACGACCAAAAATGCATCTAACAAAACATGACTGCAGTAGCGAAATCAGCGGTCTTGGTCCCAGTCCGCTATCATGTCCTCTCCTCTTGTCGGGCTATAGTCCTGCAGATAAGTATTGTCCTCCTCAGATAAGCATATCCTCTTTCTGTCAGAGAGTAAACCTGTCCAAAACATAATATCAGAATAAATTTGAAACACACAAGCATCTACTAAGTGTGATGTGTTCTCAAATATCCTAGCGTTCCTCTTCCTTCATATGTTCCAACAAATTGCTTAGACGATTTGGGTGACTTTCCCACTAGCACTTCTGCTCGTAAGGAATCTAGCCCAAACTTTTGAACCTTCAGCCATATTTATTTGTAGACCAAATAGCGATGCACATCTCAGCCACACCAGGGTTGTAAAAGAGCAACCCAGAAACAAATGTTGGTTGTCCTCACGAGAGTCTTTGCATAGGGCAGAAACACTTGGACCGACCCATTCTTCCGTAAATTGCCCCATGTAAGGTTGGCATCCTTTTTAAATAGCCACATGAAAAAAACGTACCTTCAGAGGATATTTGGACTTCCATACATATTTCTCGTTTCCCAAACGGAGTCCACCATCGACGAAATGAAGATAAGCTGTCCAAACTCAGAAGACCCCTTTGCTATTCCATCTCCAGATAGGTTGGTCCATATTTGAGGCCCAATTCTAAAATTAGCTAGAAAAGCCTTGAGGTCTTTTAAAGTGTTTGTTTGGAGTGCAACCCTCTTATTAAATCCAGATTCCAGTTCTTCCGTCGCCAGTAATCAGCGACCATGGCGTCCAAGTCTGCAGCTAGTTCAAATGCGGAAGGGAACATAGCGTACAAGGGATAAGTAGAACACCATTTATCATTTTAGATGCGAATTGTCTCCAATCGTAAACATAACGCCTTGCCAGAATATACCTCCAAATTTGTCCAGTTCTTTCCAGAAGGTAGAAGTGTTCATTGTGTTTCTAAATCTTGTTGACCACGAACCCCGTCTTAGCCCATATTTATCTCGTAATAGACGTACTAGGGTCTACTGGGTTTGGTTAGCAGCATCCACCACTATTTAGACATTAGTGCTATATTCATAAGACGTAAGTCCAAGACTCCCAACCCACTGTGTAGTTTCGGTTTATATATTGCCCTCAGGATACAAAATGATATTGGGTTCTATCTTGTGACTGTCCTAACAATAAAAATCTTATACGAATCCTGTGTATTTTCTCTAGAACCCAACTTGGGAGAATAGTGACCGACATTAGATATACAGGCATTGCTGACAGGACAGCATTTAGAAGTATCAAGCTACTACCCAGTGACATATACCTTACTTTCCACCTATCTAATTTCCGCTCAATTCTATCTATGAGGGGAAGCCAGCTCCTCTTGGCAATCTTGTCCTTCCTATTGGTACCCCCAAATACGAGATCCGCAGTTTCACCTCCTTACAACCGAACAGTGCCCTAATGATTTCCGTTGTAAGTGTACGTTTGCCGAGGACTATCATTGAGTTTTTGTGGTAGTTAATTCGCAATTCGGACCATAGCTCAAAATAGGAAAGAATACCCCTTAGCCAAGCGGCCTGACTTATCTTACAATTCCCAAAAAGTAGTATGTCGTCAGCATAGTGAAGATTAACAATCAACGATGGCATTCCTCCACCATCAATACTTTTCAATGGATCACATTCTTTAGCATTTTGTCCAAGTCGTTAGCAACTAGGACGAAAAGCAACGGAGACAATGGGTCCTCCTGTTTCAGACCTCTTTTGTATACTGTCTCCTTACCAACTGTTCTATTCACCATTATCTGCTCCTTAACAGTTTTCAGCCAACTCTCTATCCATGATGTCCATCATATCCCAAACTCCTGTAACTTAAGCACCTCTAGAAGGCATTCCCAACTAACATTATCATATGCCTTCTCAAAGTCTAGTTTGAAGAGATATCCATCCTTACTTTAAAACTTTAAAACACTGATGGATGACTTCTTTGGTAACAATAATACCCTCCAAAATACTTCTTTTCTTAATAAATCCTGATTGATAATCACCAATCAATTTCCCTATCACTGGGGCTAGGCGATTAGATAGAACATTTGAGATAATCTTGAATGAGCTTTGCAGTGGAGCCATCGGTTTGAAGTCGCGAACCTCCCTCGGTCCCTCTTTCGTCACAAGCACTATTTGCGAATAGTTAATCCTATCTAATCTTTCCCTTCCGTCGCCAAACTGATCTACTAATTCCATAACATTCTTATAACGTCCCAGAATTGGCGGTAGAAGAATAACGAAAACCCATTCGGTTCTAGGGCCTTATTCGCACCCTGGTCCTACATAGCCTTCTTAATCTCCTCTTCCGAAAACTCCATTTCGAAAGATCTTTATCCTTACGCCATAACTCTCCCTTGAGGCAGTATCTTAACCCCGTTTGTCATCCAAAGATGTTCTTAAAATACCTATAGACAGTTTTGAGTACCTCACATTCTTCGGCTGTTTAGCCTTCGAGTGTCAAAAGGGAGTGGATATAATTGTTCCTCTTTCGCATGTTCGCCACCCTATGAAAGAAGGTAGTATTCGCATTCCCCTCCTTCAACTATTTCTGTCTGGCTCTCTGGCACTATTTAATCTTCTCTCTCTTGTAGATTTCGGTGAGCGATTATCTCATAGTGTGCAGAGATTCTATGAACTCGGCATCGATAGGACTCTCCTCTTCCTCCTTTTCCAATCGTTCAATTTCTTTTATTAGGACTTCCTTTTTCATGTTCTGCTATTTGAGAAACCTCTTTTCCCAACGCTATAGGGCCTTTCGCGAACGCCAAAGCTTTGCGCATATGACTCCCGCTGCGTCCGTGGCTATAACCTGTTCTTGCCAACTCTCCCTGACCATACTGTGGACACCACTATGCTCTAGCCACCATTTCTCTAAGCAGGAACTTCTGGGTTTTTTATCTCTCGATTCTCTGGTTGAGAGACGCACCAGGATGTGATCCGATGCCGTTCTGGCTATTGCAGTTACTGTAGCTATATTGAATTTTGTCTCCCAATCTTCAGAAACTAAAATTATATTCAATTTTGCTAGACTTGGGGTTTCTCTCATATTCGACTACGTATACCTTCTGTCCCCTAAGGGTATCTTGATGAGGTTAACCTCGTTAATTAGATTATTGAAATCCTCTCGGTTCCTAACATTGTTGTCACCATGCTTTTTCTCATTAGAGAACCTGACAACATTGAAATTCCCTATAACATATGGTAGTGTCCTCCATTTCCACCTCTTTTAGCTCCTAGCAGAACTCATGACATCCCTTTGGGTGGCTCAGTCCGTAAACCACCGTGATCGTTTGAGTCCATCCGTGCATATGACGTGTAACCACCGCTGAGAGAGAAATTGTCGAGTTTGTATTCCACAATATTAAATATAGACTTTCTAATATCCATGAGTATCCCCCTGACGCCCCATTTGAGTTCTTGAGAAGACACTCAAATTTTGAATTTTCATTTAGCTCCCCTAAAATATTTATTTGAGGATCCGATAATTTCATTTCTTCTAGATAGAAAATATTTGTAGAGTTGGTCCTACATATATCTGCTACCATCTTACGTTTGGTTCTATACCCGAGCCCCCTTACGTTACAAAATAATATATTCATCGAAACAAATTAACCACTCCACCCTCATAGAGTCAAGCCTAACTCTGTTCCTTTCACGAACGAGCCTCATGGAAATTTCCTTTGGAGGATTCGGCCTTCCTAAGTGCCTGTTTGTTATGTGACCTAATTACGGAGTCCGTTCCCATATCGATATCACATGTGTGCAATAGCCATATCGATATCACATGTGTGCAATAGCCAATAATGTATTATCAGACAATAAACTCAAAATATCTAAAGAAGCACAACTCATACCTGGATCGAAGTCGGCTGTGGCCTTATGCTTGGTGGCCAAAGATGCCACCTCTCCCACTTGGTACGAGCTGGTCCTCTTTAGTTCCAACCATCTGCTATGTCTACTTGGTGTAGTCACTGGTAGAGTCATCTTTCCAATGGCCCTCATCATATCCTGGCCCCTGGTTGGGTATCTTGATCTTGGCATTCCCCTTGAGCCTATTCGTAAAACGTACTCGGACCATCCGGAGAATGAACCACATCTTTTTTTCGTACTTGCAAACCCTCCTTGGAAGCTTGTTCCCCTGACTTCGCAGGGCTTTGATCCCGAGTCCCGTTATTTCTCACCTGGGCCAAGTCCCTGATTCTCTTCGGTAGTTTTGATGTTGACGTTTTCGCAGTTTATACCCCCGATACACCATCTCTTCACTAACTATTTTATCCATTAGTTTAGCAGTGGCATTCCTGATGACGTCTCTATCCATTCCCGGGACCATGGATAGGATCGCTAATTGTTTAATAGGTTTAGAGGTCCCATCGGAGTCGTTGAGACCCATTTCGGCCATTCTACCCAAAAAATTGGCTACCGGGTCTAGTTTGCTAACAAGTTTGGGTTGGGTATAATTGACCCGCTCCCACCCCATTAAAGCCCGCAGCCACGTGATTTCTCCCACTCTCCACCCCCTCTTCATGTGGGAACTATGGCTTCCCCTTTCCCCAGATGACTCCTCTTCCTCAAGTCCCCTCTTCTCCCTGGTCATTTCTGCACCCTTTTTCCCACCAACACTCCCTCTAGAGGACTCCCCCTGATCTGTAGGCTGCAGATCAGCCCATCTGCCCAACCTACCTTTGTTGGCTTCCTCCTTTGACTACTCGCGGTGAGGGTGGGTAAACCCTAACAGTCCATTTCCAGAAGTGGGTGGTATCTCTTTCTTTTAATCCTTTGCCTTTTCAGTCCTTTCTTTCTCCGCGTGAAGCTTGTCGCGGCTCAGCTCTGGCCCAATCTGCCATGGGCCAGTCCCTTTATAGAGTTGCCTTCTTGAATATGGTCCCTTGCCTTTCGATTTCGGCAAGTCTTCATGCCCTTTTTGGTACGATTGTTCCCATCATCGGATTCCGTTCGTGGACGCTGATTTGCTTGATTTTCTTTCAAGGGTGGCCCCTCCATTACCGTTAAAGCCTCATCGTGCTCCCTCCTTTGCCAGACTAAGTGACGTTCGGCTCCGGCGAGGGACACGAGGAGGTAGACCTGATCGGGTTCGGGATTGGAAGATCCCGTCCCTTTCCTTTCCGGTCGGCCTCCTCCTGCTCCCCCACTGCGAAAAATGGCGGCTCTATGTCTTCTGGTAGGGATGACCTATCTATCCACTGCTCTGACTTGCCAGTCGTTGAGGGCTGGGTCCCTGGGCATGAATATTCTGGCCGTGACCTTGATCTTGATAGTGTACAACTGATTTTCGATTACTGCATTGAACTCTTTGGGAATGCTGTCTGGGTTGTCGCAGCCGACGACTACCTTGGTCTCCTAAATATCACTCTTAGATAGGGTATCATCATCCACGTCTATCAAGTCTGCGAATCTGACAACTAATTTGTACAACTAATTTGTTGATGTCGACCCTAGTCCAATGGTGGAGAGGCAAACCACTGATAGCAACCCACACTTTGGCTGGAAAAATTTGAAACTTATCCTCCCCTAACCATATATACACCTTGAAGCCTGCCATACAGTCACGGCACGGGATCGATGCACGGCTGATGACGTGGTCCAAACCTTCTGGATCAGGAAATATGGTGAGGAAGTACGCCCTAGTCCACCATAGATCAATTATAAGCAACAAACCTTACGAATATGGCCTTCAAACCCCCGATGATGTACTGGGGCTGAGGGGAGCCGTGACCCGGGTAGATGACCCATGCCACCTTCGTCAACTTGTCTCTTTCCTCAACTGCATGGTCTCAAGTGGGGATGTAAATGATAGGTTTCTCCTTTGGCTTGAAGACAAGTGGCACCCAATGCCCAGCCTCTTTCGCTGCATTAGTCTCTGACCCCTCCGAAGGTAACTTCCTGCCAACCGATGTTGGTTTTTCAACCTTCTCCATACTCACTCCTCCCATCACCCTTTTCGTTGGGGACTTGAGTCTCGCAGGTACCAGTGGACATTCGGCCACCTTATGGCCAATTACCTTGCAGCAACTACATGGAATGAAATGGCACTCATATTTGAAGTGATCACTCTTGTTACAAAGCCAACAACCTTCTTGTGGCTTGTTAGTTATGGGAGGAGATTGCTTTCGTTTACGGCTAGAGCTAAGTGCCCTCTCCTTCTTGACAGTGCTTCTCGATCTGAAAGTGCTCCATCGGTCTTGCTGGCCTCCTTGTGCTCAAATTTCTTCGAGCATAGCCCTGACCTCAGAACCCGATTATGTAGCCTAGGGGTCTATGGTGTTGTGGTCCATCATTGTGGAGTGGGCCGTTGGGTAACCAGACTTGCCCTCCACCGGCGCAGCTGCAATTACCTTAGATCAACTTCGTTGATGGTGTTTTGGGTTCTTCTCGTCATTGCTACTTCCTTGTTCCTTGGACTTGCCCCTCACCAACCAGTTCCAGTAGAACTCTATGTCAATGATGCAAAAGGCCAATGATGATTTTCTGAGGCAAAGCGCTGATGATGTTCTCCTGAGGCTGATGATGTTCTCCTGAGGCGAGTAGGGCAAAACACCGCTCCCGATACCCTGTTGAGACACCCCCTCCTTCCTCTCGGTTTTTTGTTTTCTTTCACTGGAGAGTTCGCTGGAAATCACCGTGCGCTCACCTGCTACCGAGCCTGTCTTTCTCAAAGGAAACAATGAGATGTAAAATTATCAAAACTAGTAAAAGAAATGAGGGTGTCCCACGTGACTGATCAATAATCATTGTAAGAGTGGCCATGTTTGCTAACTGAGGTTCGATCAGTCATCATGATGATTAGATATTGAAGGATGCTGTTTTATTGAGACATATGGTGTGGTTCATGTGTGGAAAGTTATTTTGAAACTTGAAGTATTATAGGATTGAAGAATCCCATTTAATTGTGGGGAAAATTTACAGACAGTTTTCTGACCAGCAGGCTTTATAGGTCCCAAATCTCAATGGTTCACAATTAAAAAAATTATCCTGAAAATGAACTTTAGCTGAAAGGCTGAATTAGAATTTTGAGTTGGATAAATGAAAATAAGCTAAAAGATAAAATAAGAAATGAGTGCATCAGGGAGACAATTGTTCAGTAACTTAGTTTGGCAACATAACTTGGGCCCTAATGAACCTATTTTCCTCAGTTTTTGGATTCAGTGCCTTTTTGAATCTTAGTTTCTGGTTCCAAAGTATGAGAATGAATCTGAGTTGGAACTCTTTCATATATAATTCTAATCACAGTGGTTTTTTGGTATGATCCTGGGGGACTCATGAGCAATTCTTTTTGGTTGCAGAACAAAGAGAGTGAAAGGGAGAAAGGATAGCAAGAAAAATGTAAAGGAGGATTCTCTGTATGTTTCTCTTGTAATCTATATGATGGATTCTGTGATGATGGCTTGTCTTTAACAGTCCCCTCTTGTAATTGTTTTTTTGTTGATCTTGAAGCTCAATCAAAAGTTGAAGGATTGGCTCTTCCAGTGAAGGTGTGAACTTTCTTGTATTGCCTCGTAATTTCTTGCTTAAATTTCATGCTTCGCTGGGGATGTATATATCTCATCCGTAGCTTGAGCTGTAGGCAGTTTAGTGCAATTTCTGGATAGCAGTGTTAAGAGTATTACTCTGAGCAAGGATAGAACAATGGAAATTAGTTGACATGTTATTGGCGTGTGCAACATATACTAATAAATTTTCTGGTTAGGCATGAGAGTATCATAGCTGAGAAATGAAGGCTAGTTTGGTCCTAAACAAAGACTAGGTAATTAAAAAGGATGTGCCAATTGTTAATTTAACATGACATATGGGCCATACCTGTAGCTGAACCCAAATATTTTGAATAAAAGCCGCCTTGTTGTGTCGCTGATATATAACAATATTTTTTCGACATGCGACATAATTATCTTGTATTTTTAAATTGGATAGACTTAGATTAGATGAAAAATGACTCAATCAACTGGAGATGCCCGAGCTCAAAAAGTGTTGCAGAGTCAATCAATGGTCAATTAGATCCCCATCCCTTCACCGGTCCAGGTCAATCGATGGTCAATTAGAGAATACTCGAGAAAATAACGGTGACCACTGAAAAAATCGCAAAAACACAGCTGAGGAACTTTCAAACTAGCAGATGGAAACTCCCATGAAAGAAACTTCCAGATCCGTAAAGGAGCGGGGGGCTTCTGATCAGCCAGATCAGCCAATTGGAGTCCAATAGAGAAAGGGCTTCTATACACCAAACAGCCGGTGAACATAGATAATAAGACCACAGTTGTGTGGCCCTTGATATTGTCATGTTGAGAACCAGTGAAAATATTCCGGTATCATAACGTGTACGACGTCTTGGTTGTTTCTGGCTTTTGATTTTGACCGACTGCTAGGAACCGATGAACATTGTTGCTCCGTGGACAGAATATTTTACCGAGAAATTCTATTCTTTTGGGTCATTTTAAGGCTTTTCGTTCGTAGCGAAGTGGATTGATGTGATCAGAGCTTGAGGTGCTCAATTTTTATTTTGGGAGTTCGTGGTTCATGTAAGTTGGTGATATAAGCGATTTATCTGACATTTGGAGAGGTGTTTACAACTTGAATTTGTGACCCCAAAAGTGCTGATAGGATAGTTTCAGTTCAGTGCCGGATTGAGTGACATAACATATGTTTAAAAATAAAAAATGAATTGCTACTATACCTGCTGTTGGCAACCATATATATGCCTTCTTTCTATTTTAGCTCGAATACACCAAATTGCCTTGAGCATTAAATAGTCTTGCAGTATAGTACCATGAACCAATGTTTACATTAATGATAACGGTAATATAATATTTTGTCTTAGTTAGATTACATTAGTGTAGCACATAACTTAAATAATTTAATTTTCTCTTTATTTAATAAAAATAAATATGGAACTAAACATTTTAATAACAACTTTTATAAGTTAAAAAATAAAATTTAAAAGAATTGAAAAAATATAAAAACATTCTATAACATGTAGAACTTATTTTACGTTTTTTACAAGTTTCAAATTATATTAAATTCACAACTGTAATTTTAGTCATCACCAAATAAGAAAAAAAGATTTTGATTTTATTTATTTCAGCTTCGGTTGTAACGAATACTATAATTTGTATTTTATAATACTCAATTATCTTATTTGTAATTGTTTATTTTAGCTGGTTATTCGTAATTGTTCATTTTAATCCAACTGACTATTCAATAAAATAACAAGTAAGAAGTTCTAGCAACAACAAGTAAGAAGTTCTAGCAACCGGAGAATAATTATAATGAGCCAAGCAATTCCAAATTAGTAAGCAAGTAGTTTCATAAGCAATCAAGGAAGTAAACAACATGTAATCAAGTAAAAAAGTTACAGTAATCAACTAATAATTAAAATAAATAATTACCAATAATATAGAAGTTACTCAAAAGATAGTAGTAAATAATGATACATAACATAATATAATGTAACATAACATAATATAACGTAATATAATGTAAAAATGCATCGTTATGCTGCATTGAGTTATTTTCAATTGTTAGATGACAGTGAATTTGTATTAGATATAATAATACAATATAAGGGTTATATAATGCGTTATTTTCAATATTGCCATGGACTTCTAAAATTAAAAGGAAAAAAAAAAAAAACTACCACCAACTTTACCCTTACAATAAACCAAAAATGACGATTTTGTTAGCTTGATCGTGCTTTGATTGTCTCCTCTTTCAAATATATGACTCTGACCATAGGCATATCTTTCAAATATACGACTCGGATATATGACTCTGACCATAGGCATATCTTTCAAATATACGACTCGGATCGTAGGCAATCTCTAGTCCGATTGAACTCCGACTTTGTCCGATCAAAGTTGATATACTCAGTCGGAGTCGATTATACTTGTACATCCCTAATATAATAATCTATTATTGACGTTCAATAGTTGCTAAATATCTTCGATATCTTTCCGATAACAAATATTTGCTGCAGAACTTTTGTGACCAATATATCTGTTATAATCGATATTTAAAACCATTGATGATTTGCTATCAGACCCTTATTTTTTGTAACTTTACTTTCGGAAACTACAAACTATCATAATACTGCGTTTAATAGAGTTTAAAATTGTAATATGGAAGTCTCCCTTTTCAAAAACTGTTTTGCGGGAAATGTTGAAACATTACAGATGATAAAATTAAAAGTATTAGCCTAACAACACTTTACAAATTACTACTCCCTCAGTTTCACTTTATTTGTCATTTAACTCATGAAATGATTAAGAAGTAAAATTACTCCCATATCAAAATTAACAATTTTTCTATTATAACCACAAATATAAATTAAAAAAAAAATCGAACTATCTCATTCATAATTACTCTGCTAATTAAGAGGCAAATATAGAAAGACAAGAATAAATAATACTGAAAACAACAAAACAAATAAAGTAAAATAAAGGGAGTAAATTTTCAACTGGGATTCCCAAAAAATAAAATAATAACTACCAGGAAACATGGTTCATGTTGGCAAAGCTACTTCCTTCATGAAAGATCACGAATTTGATACCTAATCAAATTAAATTTGCAGACGATAAGTATGCTGCGCGAAGGCTATACAAGGTCCTACCAAATTAACAAGCATCAGTGACTAGTTTAAAAAAAATAAAAATAAAAAAAATGCATCATACATTACGACCATATGCTATTTGTCCTATTAGAAACTCAGAAAATAATAATTATGAAAAAAATATAGTTATCCCACAAATACATATTTTTCATATTTCCAATAATAATACTACTATTTACGATTAATTGAAACAATTACTCCTATACCATTGGGTGCATCAGTAATAATTTATTAAGAATATTTTTCGCAGACCGACCTCTTGTCGGTGTACAAGTACAACAAAATACAGATGTAAAAATCAACAGCTTTTTGTTGGACCGGTACTTCTCATCTTGCTTCTTTCTCCGTAAATTTTTATAAGGGTATTAGTGATACACTTCAATAATATAAGTATAGTTTCTGTAATTAACATATTTAGTTAGTATAGCTAACTATTATAGAATCTAGTCAACCAAGGCAAGTATGTCCAATAATGGTACAATTCTTTTTCTACTGGTGTTTTTCAGAGTACGAGTTTCGAGTGAAGAGTACGAGTTTCGAGTGAATTGATCATGAGTTGTAAGCTAAATATGCCAAATGAGGAAATAAATGGATGAAAGAATTTTGAGATAGTAGAAAATGAAAGGTGGAAGTGCGCAATACCTCAAGCACAATACTTCCACATTGGATGTGATATAAGAACAAGAATAATTTATAATAATTCCCATAAAATCATAAAGTAATCATAACTAGTTTTTTTGGGAGAGGAATTCGTAACTAATTATAAACTATTTTAATTCATTATATTTTACCGATGGCTTAGCATAACCAAATATATTGTTGGCACTTGTACGTACTCGTATACTATATATTAATAGCATGGCATGACAGGTGTTGTAGTAGTATCAGAGCCAGACACCAGTCAGAAATATACGGAGTAAGTATTGTAAACAGTGGGGCATGACATATATTATAGTGGTACCAGAGTAAGATACCTACTGAAAATATAAGGAACATGTGTTTTTGGTAGCGGGACATGATAGGTATTATAGTAGTATCATAATCATAGTGGTATTATAATCAGACACCAGTGGAGTGTCACATAGAGCTAAGTACTACATGGAAAAAAAAAATACCATAGAGTCCTATATCGGATGTGAAAAAAGAGCTAAAGTAATTTATAATAATTCCACTGAAGCAGTAAAGTAATTATATCTAGCCTTTTTTGGGAATGAATCCACAATTAATTTTAAACTATTTTAATTTATTGTACTCTATCAGAGACTTAGCATATTTCTATATGAATATGTTGTTCCACAATCCAATTTCTAGGAGGAAGCCTTACAAGAAGATTAAATTTATTCACTTTTCTATATGTTGATGTTGGACATACTTATATGATATGATATGATTTTCATAACTCCAAAATAATACTTTATTAATGTTACATAAAACTCTAATATAGTGGCAATTTGATAGTTATAGAGAAATTTGACCGTGTTTTACAAATAAAAAATGGTTACTAGGTCAAAAAGAAAATAATAAAAGAAATAAATAAAGAAAGAATCTAGAAATTATTATCTGTATTTTAAAATATCCAACAATCCCCAAAACAAATAAAACTACAAAATAACAAATAGTGATAAAAAGAATTTGAGCATGTAATCCTATGCAATTAGTAAAGGTAGCTTTTGACTTTGAATATGTAATTAGTGACATTTTGTTGTCACCTAAAATGCTTAAATTGGAGGCCTGCACTTTTAATCAGGTCCATTTATTAGGTATTAATAAAAGCAAACATAAGATGCTTAAAAAATTAGATCGCGGGTTTAGAGCGTTATGGCCACAGTAATACATCGATTCATAGGAGTTTCTAGAGATCAACACCTATTCTCGGAACTGCAGCTTGCATGGTTCCTCTAACATAGGCGAAGTATCTGTGTCAGAATAATATCTCTCACAATTTTTATGTTGGACTTATTAAGAGGAAAAGCTCAACATAATCAATCACACCATTTGAGCACTGTAGTCACAGGGACAGGAAAGCAAATACACCTTAGTGCAAGCATGGTCGTATGTACCATGAGAATTAGGAGCCTAAAGTAAAAGTGAAATGAGAGAAGGACAGAAGGTATATGGTTTGCAACAGTGGTGACTAACAATATTTTTCTCGTTGTTCTTCTTTAGTCTATAAGGCCAATATCCCATAAAGTATGTCTTGTCTACCAGCTCCTCTAGCCACGAGACCATTTTCTTGTCGATTCACTCGATTTGATTTATTTTCTCACTATCTTAGTCTAGTGTATGGCATAGAGGAGGTGACCGAAGAGAAAGCAGAGTAATTAACATCTATTTATATGATGGTATTAACATTTGTTGACAAGCATGGCACAAATGTCAGATACAAACGTACAAGGTCATTTCATATTTTCAAACAACAGGGCATTTAGGAAAAACCAGGGCTTTTAGGAAAAACTAACATGTGTAAAGATAAAATAATTTGAAGAAAAGTCTTTTATTATTATTTGGCGGGGCAAAAGAACAAATAAAAATAAACAAGAAAAAAGAAAAAGAAATGAGAAGAGAGTGACGGGAAGAGCAGTAGTCACTAGAGAGCAAAATCATCAACATTGACAATGCTCCTCCTCGATGTACTTTTACTGTATATTAACCTCCTTCCTATTTTCCTCACTTTTAATTTTTCATAGAAATGTAATTATTACTTTATATAGAAATATTATAAATTATTTATTAGTTGAAGATTGTATGATTGTC
Source organism: Dracaena cambodiana (assembly GCA_036321105.1). Lineage (NCBI taxonomy): Eukaryota > Viridiplantae > Streptophyta > Magnoliopsida > Asparagales > Asparagaceae > Dracaena > Dracaena cambodiana. The sequence goes on along the minus strand of JAYEPQ010000011.1, from coordinate 38,003,391 downwards.
TTGTAATAAATGAGTATAAATCAGAAGAAAATAAAATAAAAATACTATTTTATTTAGGATAATGAAATGAATTTTTAAATGAGAAATAAATGAACATGGAAATTATTTTGATATAATCATATTTGATCCATACTAATAATAATAATTCAAAATGATGCTCACAAGCTTACATGATTGGGCCGATAGGATTGACCTTTATAAGAAAATATAACTTTTTAGTTTTTAATATGAACTCGATTAGTTACATATTGAGTTCAGACTCATATTGACCTTTCAAGTAAAATTGATTAATTTTTTGCTTCGGTTCAACTAGTATTACCTACTTTTTATCAAGCCTTTTAAGAAGAATGAAGAGAAAAAAGCAAAATTTAGGAGTTTTTCTTAAAAAATAAGGCCTAAGGCCACTATATTGTATCATATTTTGTCTCTAGCGAGTCTACCTTTAAGTAATAATCTGCGTCTGGCCATGCATAATCAGGATCGTCAATAAAATGATCCAAAAACATATAATAGAAACATATGAAACAAAAATATCTCGGCAATATGAAAAGTCAGTACAATTAAAATAAATAAGAAACATATTAGGTGGTTTATCATTAATCTTTCAGTTAATGTCTTTTAATTACGGTATTTAGAAATTTAGAAAAATATTTACTTGGCTGGTCTGAATGCATCCCCGTGTAACCCTGGAAAAACGGAGCAGTAAGTTGATCAGAGCCTATCCCGATCCTCCCAAAAATGAAAAACAGTAGCGCAGTTTTGATCGTAGCCTATCGCGATTCTCCCGTATAGGAAACAGTGGCAGTTTTGATTAGAACCTATCCCGATCCTCTCAAAAATGGGAAACAGTGGCGCAGTTACGTTCAGCCATCAAATCATATGGATCCTCAAATTTCCACATAAACCCGGTGTATGTCAATTTCATATCAATTTTAGTGTTAGTTGTTAAGTTCAGTAAATTCAGGTCATTATATGGATTTGTGATCATTAATAAAATTCAGTATTTAGTAATAGTAGTAGTAATATTATAAAATAATGTAACAGTTCAGTGATTAATATTCTATCACCTATTACATATTATAGCAATCATGTCTTGTTCGGTATTCATTAAGTTTTCACGTATATAATTAAATCTTTAATAAAATAAAATTGAGAACATAGAAAATAAAGTATAATTAATAGTATGTTTTTGAGTGAGTTGGACTCACTTTAAGATAAAATATAAGCAGTAGCATGATATAGTGAGTTATAAAACTCATATTAAAATAAAATATAATCATTAGCATATTTATAGTGAGTCAAAGGACTCACCTTGGCCTTGATTTCGGATGAAGTCTTCGGCCTAAGTAAGGAAATCTCCAAGCTTATTCTCTTTAGTTCTCTGTTTCTCTTCTTTCTCCCATATTTTTCTTTCTTACTTCTCTTTTTTTTTTTTTTTTTGTTTAGGAAAAGTGGGCATGTTGGGGCCTATTTATAGGGAATTAAGAGTCCTATTACTACTAATAGTAGGAAAGATCAATATGAATTCTAATTGGATTCACTATCCTAATTAAAGATGGAATTCTAAAAATTATGGAACCAAAATAGGCATTCGGATATGGAAACCAAATTTGAATCTGAATCCTAATAGGTATAGGAACCAAATTAAATTACATCCAATTAATTAGATGAGAGTTGAATCCTACATTAATTAGGCTAGCCTATTTTACTAGCTCAACTAGGATTTGAATTGGGTTTCTATTTATATTTAATATCTAGTCAAATTAGAATCTAATTGGTTAAAGAAAATCAAATAGATTCTTATCTTAAGAATTAATTAATTCTACTAGTTTTCTTAATCAGGATTACTTGATTAGATAACTTGATTTGGGTATATGGTGGGTGTTACATGATCAAAATATGTTTTTAAAATAAAATATTATTTTTAATAAGTTGTAAAATTTGAAAATATGACTTGAAAAAAAAGTGGCTGCTACATTTTATTTTTACAACAATTATTTTCTCGATTTAAAACATAATTATTAAGTACTTATCATTTTAAGTTTTCTCAAGTGCACTAGAAAATTATTTTGCTTTCTCTAATGAAATATGCATTTTAATGCAATAACAAATAAAGCATGATAGAGAAATTTGATAATTTTCTACCTATTATCTTTCTCAAATAGAAATACTAAATAGATACAAATGACTATTGTTTTGCTTTCTTATGTTATATTTTACTTGTATACAACAATTATTTTCTACTTCTAATAAAATCTCAAAAAGAGACATAAAATATAAATTTAAAGGTTACATGACATTTTTTTAAAATTTCATAAATTTGTTAATGGAAGTTTCTATTTGCAGTCCAGTTTTGCAGATATGAAATTTGCATAACATATATAATAATAATATAAAATTGTAGACATGATATAATAAGCAAAATATGGCCTAATTAAAGTATGTTATGACCATGCTTAGGGAAATGAAATTGTTATGACATATTAAAAGTAATGATAGGCTCATAAAAATAATTGCAATTTATAACATTGAACAAATAAAAGTATGCATACAGCTTGATCGCTATTCTATATGTAATCAATTGGAAATAAATAATTTGTTAATGGTATCTCTTAAAACAAAATTCAATTGAAATTTCTTTTGATTTTTGATGGTACGTGATGCACATGAAAATAAACTGTAGGAAATAAATAAAATTAAATTTGTAATACTTATTGTTAGGATTCTTGATCTCATATGTGTCAAATCGTGCCAAAACTTATTAAATCAAAATACTTAAGTATAACCAAACTCAAAGTTGATAAAAACCAATATGACTGGTTGGTGGATATGTTGATTTGAAAAACCTACAACATGAATCCTGAGAAGATGTAGCAACAATAGCTCTGAATGACTTTCGTAAAGACACCAAGATCAGCTAAATCAGAGTTTGGATGTGAAAGTTATGATCGCTCAAAATTAGAAATAAGCAATAGTATGAATTGATGAAGGCTGTGCAACAACAATAACTTCAAGCTAAATTTTGAAGGTAATACGAGCATAACTGGGAACTTTTGTGTTAAATGAAACTGTTGAACTTTGGGTCTTTTTCCTAACAGTAGTTGGATAAACTAAATCGGGCTTTAGGATATAAAGTTATAACTATTTTACTAAAGCACTGATAAAGTACTATTGAAGGTGCTACCAACAACATTAAGACTCAATAAAATAGGGTTGTTGAAGGGGCTTTGGACAGCAGAAAGCAACACACACGTCGAGAATGTGTTTTTGGATAATTTTCTTATGAAGTTTAAATTGGAATGTGATTTCTTTTGGATTTTTGGATTTAACTTCAATAAATATGATTAAAAGTGAGTTTGAAGATTTATTTGGAGGGTGTAAATCCTATTTAGATGTCATAATCTTTAACAAAGTAGGAGTAAAAAGGAGAAGAAAAGTGGTAAAAGAAAGTAAAAAAAAAAAAGGAAAGAAAAGAAGGGAAGAAAAGTAGAGGAAAGATAGCTTCACAAGAAAAACTAAAATAAGATTTTTGTTAGAAAGGAGTTTTAGTTCATGGTTTGTGGAGATCAATGTCTTTAACCAGCAGACAAGAACTTATGATTATGGTAATTTCTACTACTTTATAATACTTTTATAATTATATATTTGTAGATCTGCATTTTCTATTGTGATAATTAGGTTTAAGGTAGTTTGAGAGTAGAATTCTGTGGTTGTTTATTAGATGAGTTAGATAGTAAACTATTGGTGTAGCCAAATCGCTGTAATTGACTTAAGATCATAGTATAGCTCTATCATTGTTTTTTTTCCCATTTGGGTTTTTCACATTAAAAATCTCTAAAGTCTAATCTGTGTGATGATTTAAAATTTATTCTATGCTTTATTTGATTAATTGTTTCTAATAATTGGTACTTAAATTGATATTCATCGAATAATATACACTTCCATAGTAGTGTGAACTACTTTTTCAATTGATATCATAGCACATCAACTCTATTTTGGGTAAAATCTAATTATTTTTATAGAGATTCTAGAGAAGGACAATCTACTAATAGACTACCATTTTTGGAATGACATAATTATTCCTATGCAAAAGCTAAAATGAGAGCATTTATAGTGTCCTGTGTTTGAAGGCATGGTCAACTTTAAGTAACTTTAGGGAACCCCCACAAGGTGAAGATAAGAAATTAAACTGTAAAAGGGATCGGATGGCTACTGAACAAGAACTTACTCAGTGTAATCTCAAAGCCCTATCTGTGATTTTCAAAGGTACACACACACACACACACAGACATACTAAAATTGGATGAATTAGAAGGAAATCTACAAACTTACGAAGCAAACAACCACAAGAAAACGAACTCTAAGGGTTTTGCATAGAAAACCAAAACTAGAAGTATCTATGTAGATACTAAATCTAAAGTTGACTATAATGTAGATGCAAATTTTGTTAAACACTACAAGAAGCATTTCATATAGAAAGTTTTGGCTAATGATTCATCCACCTCTAACAAGGAAATGTCTATTGCCCAAAACAAAACTCAAGCTAAATAAATATGAATTAAAGGTGATGAAAAAAATCCAAAATGAGAGTCAACTGGATTTCAATATTATGAATATTCTGGTTATGGCCATTATGCTCATGAGTGTGCCAATCGAAAAAAGAAGAGTAAAATTATGCAAGTCTCATGGGATGATTCAGACAACTCTAATAATGAGGGTGTTGACAAAAAAATCATGCATGAACACCAATTAAAGTGAGAGTTACATCCCATTTTCATTAAATTAATAAGTGATTTAAATACTCATTCAATTGAGAATTAAAGTGGGGGATTGTACCCCACTTTCTCTAAATTAATAAGAGATTTGAATGCCCATTCAAATTGATAATTAAAATGAGAGCCGCATCCCCATTATCTCCAAATAAATGAGGGTTTAAATCCCCATTAAAAGGGAGATTTTAATATGGTCAATAAAATCAATATTAAATCCCTAAACTCCTATAAAAAGCCAAGAAGGCTAAAGGAGATGAGAACCTCTATAAGATGATCCACCTCTAGTGCAAGAAAAATAGAGTTTTTTCTATCTCTTAAAGAGTTTTATTCTTTCATATTTATCATCCAGAGATTCCCATATCTTAAAATTTTTTTAACTCTTTCTTAATTTAGAGATTTTTATCTCTTAAAGAGTTTTATTCTTTTATTCTTAGAGCCATGCAAGACTATTTCAGATCCAAGAGAAGATTTCAGCTCTAAAGTTCAGTGTTGAGATCATCAATGAGAAACATGATCATGTCCCACTGTTATATTGGAGAGCCGTACCTAAAATGGCTAATATGTAGATCATTAACTAAAGAGAGATCTTCATTTAAAGTCTAAAATGGCTAATAGATGGATCATTAATTAAAAAGAGATCCATATTTCAAGTAAAAAATGGCTAACACATAGATCATCAAAGAGATATGCGCATTTTCAAGCCTAAAATAGCTAACATATAGATCAACAACTAAAGAGCGATTCATATTTCAAGTCCAAAATGGCTAACACGCGGATCATCGATAAGAGAGAGATACGCATTTTGAGTTAAGAAAGGTTAAAATGCAACCCTCATAGGCTCGCATTTTGCTTTTATAATGTTAAGAGATGAAGGATCTCTCCAAAAAATAAGGAGACATGAGTCACTGAAGTCTTGAGAATGGTTAAGGAGCCAAAATATAGAACCTCATTTAGAGAAATCCGCGTTCTAAGCTAAGTGAAGTGAAGGCTGATAAAAACTCATATTTTGAGGTAAGTAAAAGATTAAATGCGAGCCTCTCTGGATTGCGTTTTGCTTTCAAAACCTTAGAAAGTTAAGGTTTTTCTTATTCATCTCTAACACGGGATCACATTTTCAATTTTAGTTACAAATCCTAAAGATTTAATACAAATCTAATGGATTAAAATAAGAAAATTAATCATCAATTAAGATGGTTATTAATTGGACAGCTACACCAATTCAAAAGTCTCCAAATTTCTATAAATAACCAAAAACTGTGCTAAGAAAGAGGTTGGATTATCTCCACTTTGAACTTGTGCTAGAGAACGAAAGTTCTTCTCATTCAAGAGCTTTGCAAAAACTACCAATTGAAGAGTTTCTGATTGGATCATTAACAGAGAACATGATAGTCCTCCAAAGCTACAACAGAACCCAACTTTAAATAAAAATGATTCACTTTCCTCATCTTTTGTAAATGAAAAACCATCCATACTGTAACTTTATTTTAAAGTTCAATTCCCATGGCAAATAGAAAATTGGCGACTCCATTGGGGAACCCGATCATCTCCAATGATACAGACGTAGTCCAATCCGACAAGGTCTCTACTGACACCATGGTCGAGTCACTCGTCATCGAGTTCGACCAAGAGAAATATGAAGAGTTTCTCTCTTCTGGCTCTACGAGCCTAAGATCCTTGCAAAAATGTTGCAAGGTCTTTTCATACTTAGCCTCTAACCAGGCTCTAAAAACTACAGTCCAAAGTGACCTGCTTGAAAACTCTCTAGATCTTCCTAGTCTCAAAGGAGAAGTTTTCTCTCCTAAAGCACAAGTCTCTGGGTCTGTTTCACCAAAAACCCACATTGATCTCAAGGAGATGGATTAGAATCCCAACAATAATAAAGGGAAACGACCATTCTCTAATCTGCAAGGGGATGATCTTGATACCTGCGCAAAGAATAGGAACCTTAGAAGAAGTAAGGCTCGAGCTTTCTACAGAGCCATCAAAGAAAAATTGTTGTTGAACAACCATGTAAAACTCCAATTCGCGTATGGCAATCGAAGAGTGAAGTTACAGTCCTCAACAAGAAGATGGACCAAGATGCAAGCGGATTCATCCGCATTTCTTATAAGAAACACCACTCACCAGTCAAGTACATCTTTGACTCCAAATGCGAAGTTTACATCCACATTTCAGAGGCCAAACGCAGACCTCAAGTTTGCATTTTTGAAACCAAATGCGGGTCCTAGACCTACATTTTTGAAACCAAATGTTGGCCCCAGACCCACATTTCAGAAGCCAAACGCTAGCCTTAGACCCGCTTTCTGGAAACCATAAGCGGGCCTCAAATCCGCATTTCTTATGAAAAACGTGGCCTTCGAGCCCGTATGTCTAAAGAATATTTAGCCTCAAAATCTCATGGACCTTCGGTCCTAGTCATTCTAGCTTCATCAGAAGCTCAGTCTCTAGCCGCAATGGCTAAGGTCAAGTTTGCTCGTGGGATTTTCAAAGGGATAGATTCTCCTATCCCGAAAATACTATTTGGAGGAGATGTTGCCTTTGTCAACAATCCCACAAGTTCCAATACAGGGGACTCAAGGAGATTTCTCAACCAAAAGAGAGAAAAATTTCAAGTGTCTCACTGTCATTGCGAATAGTTGATCAACGCGGTGCTTTCTCACTGCCGCTGCATTATAACTCCAGCAAAGCCATCGGTTTTCAATAGACTGACATCGTCTCTAGACCAACCTTTAAAGAGAAGACAACGCAACATCAAATAAGAATTTTCTGAAGCAGAGTACATGAAGTATTGTCCAACATGATAACTTTGGGGAAGAAGAAGAAAATGAAGAGAGTTCCCCGGTCAGATTTATCGGATTCTGAATACTCTTCTGACCTGAAGAGTGTATAATTCACGGTGTTTTTCGAAACACCCAATTTCAGAAGGGAGTGGCAGTACCATTTGATTACTGGAGGATGGCCGGAATATCCTCCGATGAAGAGGAAGGAATAAACTCTACCATCGCAGAATCTCAAACTTCTAACTCATTCCTATAAGATTATGCCCCTGCGTACATGGTGCAGGGATATCCTAAGGAGTTTATGAAGAGGATGGATGAGCATGAAAAGATTATCCATAAACAATAAGAATCCATACGCGAGATCAGGAAAATTCTCCAATTACTAATCCAAGAGAATGCAAAAAACAAAGGAGAATCTTCTTCCAGAAGTTCCTGCATTCTGAAGAAGAAGAAAGGGAAAAGAAAAGAGAATGAACCACGAACTCCTGCTGGGAGCATTGGCAGTGAGAAACATGAAGAAGAAGATAATCGTTCTGAACACTCGTGTCATCAATCCAAGAATTCAGAATACGAAGGCAATCCACATGCTATCCTAATGAAAGCTTCCAAAACCAGCTCAACACTCTAGTTCATAAAAGTGATTTGCAAGAGCTGGAGGTCGTGAGGCCATATCCGATGGAATGAAAATAACATACCATTCCTAAAAAATTACAAGCCTCGGAAGCTTAAATCTTTTGATGGTAAAGAATCACCGAACCAACACCTTTACTATTTCAAATAACAAACAGGGCATTTGCTTGGAAATGACCCTATTATCACAACGGTTTTTGTTTATACCCTCATGGGTCTAGCATTTGAATGGTTCCGAAGGTTGGAGCCGGAAACTGTTAACTCATGGAATGATAAGGAAACGACTTTCTTGACCAGATTCTATGAGGACGATATGGAGATCTCGATGTCAACACTCCATACTACAAAGCAAAAGAAAGGAGAGTCTACTCGAGACTTCATCAAAAGACTTTAGAATGATTCTTTGAGATGTCCATATGGGATGCCACAAAAGACCTTAGCGGAAACCTGCAGACATAATTTCTCCACTAAAGTTCTTGCCAGGGTGGGGGCAGTAAAGTCCACTACATAGAAAGAGCTATCAACATAAGCCAAAGAAGCTGAAGAAATTGCACAATAGTTTGAGGCTGAAGAAGGAGGAAGATCAAGAAGAAATAATTCTAGAATACCTTAGTTGTCTCGACCTAAAGGCATAGAGATGATGGAAATAGATACTCCAGGTCCAGCTAAATCTCCTCCTACGAGGACTCCTCTATCATAGGCTCCTAAAAAATAGTTTTCCTTCAAGGATGAGCATACTATCACTATTTTCAATTTACTCATGAAGAGGAATATGTTAAAATTGCCGGAGGCAAAGCGCGCTAGAGAAGAAGGAAAGATTGATGATTCTAATTACTATTTATACCACATGATCATTAAATATTCTTCCAAGAACTGTTACATTTTGACGAATGAAATACAAGCCCTGGTGGATGTCAACATCATCAAGCTGCAACCAGAGCAGAAGAAAGGGACAGCAAATATGGTTTTTATCAAATTTGAAAAAAAAACTTCAAGTTGGATAGAATCAACCATTCAAGATGAAGTGACGCCGATTCCCAAAAGTACTATGAGGATTGTAAATTATAATCCTTATCAACAGTAAAAGAAAGGATTATCCCCCTTCGAGACATCGAAAGGGGAGATAATATGGGTACATCCAGGCCTTCTCTAGGATGAACAATGGACCTCAAATTCATCCAAAAAGAGGTCTAAAGGAAAGACATGCACCTCAAACACTGTCACTGCAGTCCCTGATGATGATACGACAGTTCACCCTCTTACATATTTAGAAGAGGAACTCGAAGAATCAAAGGCAGTACAACAACTTTCTGAAACTCGTTCAGGAAGAAGCTACTAGAAAAATTATGATTAAGTAGCTGAACTTCAGCTTCTGGAGAAAAGCAAACAAAAAAAGCTTAAATCAAAAATAAAGAAAAGGAGGCAACGGAAAACTCCAAAAAGCTTTTCCAATTTGATATGTTGGTATAATTGGTCAACATCCCTGCAATAATCACTTTGTATGTGCTCCTAAGGCTGTCCAAGCAAATTAGAGAAGTCTTAAGGAAAGCTCTACAAGATTCGGAAGTGTTTCTGGCTCAGATCCCAGAAACAATAGAAGAAGCAGTTTATGTAGCATGTCATCAAATTTCTAAGAAGATACCTTGCATAACTTTTTAATCAGAGGATATGCAAGTGAAGAATAATAAGTATTACCAACCTTTATAATATAAAGGTTACATAGGGTCAACAGAGATTGACTGAATTCAAGTTGACTGTGCATCCGCTCTGAGCATAATGCCAAGGAGAGTACTATGGTATCTTGGGTTCCCCATAAATAGATTGGCATCAACGAATACAACCATTTTCGGATTCAATGCTAATGGTTGTAAACCCTTAGGCAAGGTAAATTTGAAAAGTCAGATCTGTGATCTGAAGATGGAAGTTATATGCTATGTAATAAATGCTGACATGTCTTATAACTTGCTGCTCGGAAGGCCATGGATTCACCTTAATCTCATTGTCCCTTCTACACTTCACTAGTGTATGAAATATGTGGACAAAAAAGGAAATATGAAAACTTTGATAGCAGAGAAGCAACCCTTCAAAAGGGTTGAAAATTATTTTACAGATGCGCTACTATATCAAGACACCTTTGAAGTAGCCGAGCAGCCTACCCCAGAAGAATCAGACAGTGGCAATGAAGCCGACAACGAATCAGGATCCGAAGATTCGAGATCCAAAGATAACAAAGGTTGGGATGTAGAACCAATTGTAATAAGCCTGGAAGGCCTCGATGTAAATGATACTGTCAATCTTGATGGCTAGTGGATAATTAATAAAAATATAGAGTTTGTTTATTTATTTGGTATTGATTGTAGTACTGATGTAGTTATTGATCAACTAGATAAAATATACTCTTTAGTATCATTCTAAGAACCCAGTCATTCATCCTTTAATAAACATAGTGAGATGTTGGAGATGCAAGATTTTTGAAGTTCCTCCCAAATACAAAGGTTAAAGACACATATTATTTGGAAAATCAAACAAAATAATAAAGAAAAATATTTAGACTTGTTGAAAAACAAGAAAATTCCAAGTTCTTCCATTATAGTAAAAAACCCAACAATGATGAAAAATATGAGATATAACCTGGCCGACGACAAGGGGTTAAACTTTGGAAAAGGAAAAAGAACTATACTTCAACCTTTTGTTCCAAAAGGAAAAATTTCATATTACTATGATAAAACTGGTAGGGAGTTGGGATATATTACCACTCATGAAATCCTTTCGGAAACAAATTTTGAAGAAATCCAATATAGTCATTCATTTGAATCATTATGCTGGCATTCAGATGTAAGTGTGGGAGCAATTTTTCAAGAAGACTCCTTCAACATGGTCTCTGCAGACCAAAACAAAGAAGATGAAGAATTGCCACCAATCAAGGATGATTCCTCAGCAAAATATCTGAACATAAAATGGAAAATTCAATTTGAACAACGTGAACCTCCAACATAAGATAAAATAATCCAAATAAATATGTGTGATGAAACTATTCCTAAACCCATATTTATAAGTAAAGATTTATTTTCTAAAGAAAATTAAGAGTTAATCACTCTTATGCAAGAAAGCATCGATATTTTTACTTGGAATTATGAAGACATGCCAGGATTAGATCCAAATGTAGCAATGCATAAGTTGAATATTAGATCAGACGTGAAACCTATTAAATAACAACAACGAAGGTTCCATCCTGAAATAATATAAGCCATTGAAGCTAAAATTAAAAAGTTAATTGAATCAGGTTTCATTCGCAAAGAGCAATATCTTGATTGATTGCAAATATAGTCCACGTGACTAAGAAGAATGGAAAAATCAGGATTTACATCAACTTTAGAGACTGAATTATATATGTCTGAAAGATGAATTTCCATTGCCTATCACAAATGTCATGATTGATAGTACTTGCAACTACGAAAGGATGTCATTCATAAATGGATTTTCAGGATACAATCAAATCAAAATATATCTTGATGAGGAGAAACATACGTTTTTTCGAATACCACTGGGGGTAAATGTTATATAGTAATGCCGTTCGGCTTAAAGAATGCTGGCACCACTTATTAACACGCCATGAACTCCATATTCCAAGAGCACTCCGGCAGACGGTGGAATGCTATGTGGATGATTTAGCTATCAAAAGCAAGAATAATGACAATCATCTTCATGATTTGAGAGTGGTTTCGATCTTATGCGAAAACATCAACTTAAGATGAATCCAATTAAGTCTTTTCAGGGGTTTCCAGCGGAAAATTTCTTAGATTTGTAGTTAATTCTAAGGGAATTCATCTTGATTCAGACAAGATTAGTGCAATTCAAAAAATACAACCACCTAGAATTTCAAAGAATTGAGAGGACTATAGGGAAGCTTGACATACATATGCAAATTTATATCAAACTTGTATGGGAGATATCAACTATTTATGTTATTAATGAAGAAAGGAGTATTATTTGTCTGGGATGATACTTGTCAACAGGCTTTTGAAGAGATCAAGGAATACCTAAAAAAACCACCAATCCTTGCAGCTTCCATTTCAGGAGTACTTTTCTTGTTATATGTGAGCAATGGACCATTTTTTGGGAGCCTTACTAACTCAAAAGAATGAGATGGGACATGAAGAAGTCATTTACTATTTGAGTAGAATGATGGTCAGAGCTGAACATTAATATAATCTAGTGGAAAAAAAAATACCTAGCGTTAGTGTTAGCTGTATAGAAAATGCGACACTACCTAGTAGGACAAACCATCCACTTTATATCGAGAGTTAATCTCTTAAGAATATTAATAACCAAATTAGGATCATTAAATTGAAGACTATCTAATTGGAATATCCTGCTATCGTAATACGATATGCACTTCATCACACAGAAGTCAATTAAGGATTAAGCTATACCTAGTTTCTTAGCTGAGCACTCAATTCCAGCATCTTGAAACTATGCAAAGATATCCCTAACGAAATAGCTAAAGGAAATGCATCTCCAAAAGATGGCACTCCAAAAGAGACTATTGAAGCAAATGCTATCACAGAAGAGGTTTGGCAACTTTTCTTTGATGGTGCCTCCAGAATGGGATCCAAAGGAAATACAGTAGTAAGAGTGGGGGTTGTCTTTGTCTCTCCCCGCAACCATAGCATCCCTCAGAATCATGCTCTAACAATGTCACCAAATACATATCCTTTATGATTGGCCTAAAGATAGCCAAACAGCTAGGGTAAAATATTTAGAGACATATGGAGATTCTCAGCTTATTATCAACCAAGTCAAGAAAGAATATAAAGTTAAAAATGAAGAACTCTTACCCTATTACCAAGCAGTCATGAAAATGACGACAGCTTTAGCGGCATCTACATTAGGCACGTGTCATGCCATAAGAACAGTTATGCAGACACATTAGCCTAAAAATTCTAGCAAACACATAATAGTAGGAAACAAAGAATTACTCTGTCTGAAAAATGAACTCAAAGTGGAGTTGAATTCAAGCAATAAACAAGAAGCATATGAAGTATACGCTGTGAAATCTGATCTCGAACTAAGAGATTGGCAATTTTTCGTATGTCGACTATGTTCTTTACAAAATATTACCAGAACATCCTAAAGAAGCAACAATGATTCGAAGAAAGGCTGTTCGATTCTATTATAAAGCTAAAATTCGAACATTATATAGAAAATATTATGATGGAATCCTGCTTTGCTACCTCTCTAAAAAAGAAGCTCAAGAAGTACTTGAAAAAACTCATAGTGGCATCTTCTAAGCACATCAATTAGGACCAAAATTCTGGGATAGTCTCCAAATAATGGGATATTATTGGCCAAAGATGATGATAGATGCAGTTACTTATCCCCGAAAATGCATAGTCTATCAAATACATGCCGACTTTATACATCAGCCACCGGAATATCTCCATCCAACAGCTACATTATGGCCCTTTGAAATGTGGGGAATGGACATTATTGGATTGATTTTGCCACTATCAATAAGGGTTCACAAGTTCATATTGGCCATAACAAATTCTTCTCAAAAAGGATTTAAGTTGTTCCCCTAACTGAAGTAAAGACATCAAATGTGATCAAATTTATTAAATATCATGTCATATACCGTTTCGGGGTACTTAGGAGAATTATTCATGACAATGAACCTCAATTTGTGAGTCAGTCATTATCCAGGTTTTACAAGAAATACCGGATCGAAAGTGTAGCTTCACCTCCATACTATCATGCAGTCAATAGTTTAGCAGAAGTCTACAACATGACTATTGTGAAGCTTCTTAAGAAATTCGTTTCATTCAACCAAGGTGATTGAGATGAAAAGATTGGAGATAGCTTCCGGGCGTATTGAACAACTCTCAGGACACCTACAAATGCTATACCTTTCACTTTGGTGTATAGATCCAAAGTAGTACTTCCTTTGAAGATCTAAATTTCATCATTATGAGTTGCCTTAGCAACTAAAATGATGCAGGAAGATAAACATTGATAAAAACTTCTAGAGTTGGAAGCTCTTAATGACAAGCGTCTTGAAGCACAACAAGGCATTGAACTTTATCAAGCTCGAATTTCCAAATCTTTTAATAAAAGAGTCAAGAGAGAACTTTCAAGATAGGTAATTTGGTCCTTTTAGTAAGAAAACCAATCATAACTAATCAAAAGTCTAAAGGAAAATTCCAGCCAAAATGGGAATGATCTTTTATCATTGACGTAGTTTATTCAAATGGTGCATATCGGTTGTCAAAATCAAATAGCAATAAGATTATGTTGCCGATCAATGAAGAATTTCTGAAGAAATATTACTCTTAATGTAATATTTAAGAAGTCCATCACAGAAGTACCCATCATCTTGCTCTTCTTATAGTTCGCCTTGAAGCATATTTGCTTGAATCCCTTGCCTTTCTCTCTCTACTGTCGCATATCTGAATTTTCTTTTTTGTATAGAATATATCAGCGGTAATACTGAAAAATCCAACTGCTAATCGCTCCAATGGAGAAATCCACTTAACTCAAAATGATCATGGCCAAGCCAGTTATTTGGTCTCCGATAACTATCAAAAGAGGCTTTGATGGGTATCCGAAGAATACCTAACTACTCAATGCAAATCGGATTATGTACAAACAAGTTATGTAATAATAAGAAACAATCAAGTTAAATATTGAGCAGTTTGAGATACAAATTCTCTTTAATAATCTTCAACTGAATTGGTGAATCCCTAACCGCTGTCCAAAAATGTGGTAATAAGAAGATTTTATAGAGAAACTTTTTGTAGTACTCTTTCCGAAAAATGTAGCAAAGAATGATGTGTTTACTCGGTGAATTCTTAACCGCTGTCCGAAAATATGGTAATAAGAAGATTTCATAGAGAAACTTCTTATAGTACTCTTTTCGAGGAATGCGACAAATAATAATGCATTTCTCTGAGTTATCTACAAGTCATTCGGTGTATCCCTAATCGGTATCTCGGAAAAGTGATAACAAGATTATCAAATTATTTGATATACATACTCGATTCTTCCCTCAACAAAAAAATTCAACACTATGCATTGATCATTAGTCTGCCTAGACACCGGAGCGTATAAAGACCTTGATACATATTTTGCAATATCAGCAAATATTCAACCAATTACGAGGAGGAAACATAAAGAAGAAATACAATAATTCTTATGTTACTCTTAATGTGATCAATGAATGTGTCAATTTATTGACATTATTATCTTCAAAACAAAACTAATTTATCCACCAATTAAATAGAGTTCATCTATAATAAAGAAGTTCGGCTCTACCGAAATCTTATTGACGTTTCATTCAACATAATGATTACCCGTTGTCTTATAAACATCAATTTCCTTAGCGAAGCAAAAAATTTTCACTCTCACAAAATCCAATCCTCCAAATTTGTCAAGTTAAAAATTACCTCTAAATTTGTCAAGTTAATGATTATCTCTGCCAAAACCAAAATCTATTTCTACCAAATTTATCAAGTTAATGATTATCTCTGACAAAGAAAAATTCAATATCTTCTAAAATTTGTCAAGTTAAAAATTACCTTTGGCAACTCTAAAACTATTATACTACAAGTCACTGAACAGCTAAAACTATAACTTGTTCTAGAAAGTTGATAATTGCTTCTATCCTGTACAATAGAATTATTAATTCGTTGCAAACATATTTGGACGTTTGAATACGAACTCTATATTGTCAAATTAATGACTACCTCTGAACAATATGCAGAAGTGTCAATGATTTATTAAGTTAATAGATAATTCTGATCATCAATATCAAGTACATTCATCAAGTTAACAGTTATCTCTGAATAAATGATAAGTTTTATCAAGCCACAAAGAAATCCAAAGTATTTCAAGATATCTACAAAAAGTCAAAGAAATTCTGGAAACTCTGAAAGAAGTTCTGTTTACAAAAAAAATCATGCATGAACACCAATTAAAATGAGAGTTACATCCCACTTTCATTTAATTAATGAGTGATTTAAATCCTCATTCAATTGAGAATTAAAATAGGGTGCTATACTTCACTTTCTCTAAATTAATAAGAGATTTGAATGCTCATTCAAATTGATAATTAAAATGGGAGTTACACCCCATTATATCCAAATAAATGAGGGTTTAAATTTCCATTAAAAGAGATATTTTAGTATGGTCAATTAAACCAATATTAAATCTCCGAACTCCTATAAAAAGTCAAGAAGGCTAAAGAAGAGGAGAACCTCTATGAGATGATCCATCTCTAGTGCAAGAAGAATAAAGATTCTTATCTCTTAAATAGTTTTACTCTTTCATACTTATCATCTAGCGATTCCTATCTCTTAAAGAGTTTCAACTCTTTCTTAATCTAAAGATTTTTATATCTTAAAGAGTTTCTCTTTTATTTCTAGAGCTATACAAAGCTACTTTAGATCCAAGAGAAAATATCAGCTCTAAACTTTGGTGTTAAGAACATCAATGGAAAATCTGATCATTTCCCACCACTATATTAGAAAATCTTAGCCTAAAATGATTAATATGTAGATCATCAATTAAAGAGAGATTCACATTTCAAGTCTAAAATGGCTAACACATGATCATTAACTAAAGAGAGTCCATATTTCAAGCTAAAAATGGCTAACGCATGGATCATCAAAGAGAGATCCGCATTTAAAGCCTAAAATGGCTAACATATTGATCAACAACTAAAATGAGATTCATAAATGGCTAACATGCAGATCATCGACCAGAGAGGTACGCATTTTGAGCTAAGAAAAGGTTAAAATGCGACCCTAGCATTTTGCTTCTACAATGTAAAGAGATGAAGGATCTCTCCAAATAAAGAAACACGAGTCACTAAACCTTGAAAATGGTTAAAGAGCCAAAACGCGGATCCTCATCCAGAGAGATTCACGTTCTAAGCTAAGTGAAGTGAAGACTGACGAAAACTCATATTTTGAGGTAAGTAAAAGATTAAACGCGAGCCCTTCTGGATCGCATTTTGTTTTTAACATCTTAGAAAGTTAAGATTATTTCTATTCATCTCCAAACACAGGTCTAAACAAGCAACATTAATTGTCAAGAGACAAAATGTGGATTCTCAGCCAGAGAGATCTGCATTTTACAAAATAATTAAAACACGAAACCCTTTAAGGTCACATTTTGACTTTACATAAAGGATGAAAACAATTCTTAATCAAATGCGGATCTAACCCTTGTTTCAAAAGTTTTAAATACAAGATCGCATTTTGATCCCAAAACCTTGTAAGATTAAAGTTAACCTCATTTAAATACAAATGCGGCTCTAATCAAGCAAAACATGCTACTCAGAGTTAAAATACGGATCATCAATTATAGAAAATTCATATTTTAAGTCCACATTTAGAGCTAAGTATAGCTAAAACATGAACCTTATTTGGTCACATTTTCATTCCAGAACTTTAAGAGATAAAAATTATATTTGTTTGAATCTAAATGTGAGTCTGAGCATGGCACATGAGCTGTAAAAAATTAAAATGCAGATATAAAGGCTGAGATTCACGTTTCAGTTACAAATCCTAAATATTTAATATAAATCCAATAGATTAAAAGCATGAAATTAATCCTCAATTAAGAAGGCTATTAATTGGACAGTTACACCAATTCAAAAGTCTCTAAACTAGTATAAATAACCAAAGGCTTGTCTAAGAAAGGGGCTAGATTATCTTCACTTTGAGCTTGTGCTAGAGAACCAGAGTTCTTCTCATTCAAGAGATTTGCAAAAGCTGCCAACTGAAGAGTTCGTGTTTAGATCGTCAACAGAAAACAGAATTGTCCTCCAAGGCTACATCAGAACCCTGTTTTAAAGAAAGAGGAATAACTTTCCTCATGTTCTGTAAATGGGAAACTGTTCATATTGTAACTTTATTTTAAAGTTCAATAAAAGTTCAATTTGCATGGCAAACAGAGGGATCTGATGATGATTCAAGTAATTTTATTGCTTTACTACTTCAATTAGTTATGCTAATTCCTTTTGTTAGTTTGTTTCATAAAACACAAATATTAATAATGAAAGTTACGAATGAAATAATAATAATAAAGATCTTAAGGAAGCATACAATAAACTTTTTGAAGTATCACTTACCTTAAAAATTAGAATGATAAGCTGATTAAAAAAAATAAAAAAATGATAGAGGACCAAGCAGAAGCATAATCAAAGTTGGTAGCTGAAAGTAAATGGATTGAAGAGTTTGAAGTATACAGATGAATTCCATGTCTATGATCACTTTTTTAAAGGAAGATAAAGAACAACTGATGGGCGAGGGAGATGCGGTCTTAAAGAGGAATGAGGAACTTCTTGATTCCCACACAAAGTTAGAAACAAGTATAAGTACTCTTAAATCTAATTTAGATAAAACTAATTGTTTCTCCAAAATATGATTATAAGAAAGTCTAAACTTGATGATATTATTGTAGGCCAAATTATGGGAAATAAATATCAAGATTTTGGATTTGCCAAAAATGTGCCAACATCAACGTCAACTCCAAAGAAGTCATTTCTAAATGCCGCTTATGGTAAAAAGGTAAAAGCTTCTCTAAGTAGTGTAGTTGCCATATGCAAGACAAATGTCTCATGAAAGAAGGTAATCGCACCGCAAAGGGTAAATTACCAAACACCAAAGCAAACTAAGTGCAGGTATGATTACTATCCTAAGTCTTATATACATAAATACATACATACATACATACATACATATATATATATATATATATATATATATATATATATATATATATATATATATATATATATTTGTGCTTACTTGTCACTATTGTGGAAGATTAGGAATATTAGACCTCATTATTATAATATGAAAAATATAAATGTGCCTGAATCTAGTCAATGGGGGAAAATGTTTAAAACTTGAATAAAAAAGGCAAAATTGCAACATCTATAAATTCAATGATCTACTTATTTTAGGAGTACTATCAGGATTTGTATAGTTGAGTAACTACATAGGAGTAGTAGCCTGGGACATCGATTTTTTGTGTATAGTTTCTTATTTATGGTTGTAAATATGACACTCTAAAATTTTATTGTCAATTTATATTGAGAGTGATTTATTATGTAATGGTCAATATTATTATTAGACTTATTCATATTCATATATAGACAACTTTCTTACTTGATACAAAGAGTAAAATAACTGAGTTTCTTATACATATTTAATTTCAAGTATAATCTTATTTATGCCTCCATGTGATGAAAAATTGATAAAAAAAATTTAAGAAAAATATTTGTTCCTAATGTTGGGAAAGGACTATCAATATTTCAAGTAATATACTCTATAATTCATAATTTTATAGGACTGCTACTAGGTCAGTTTTATATACCACAGAATGTTGGGATATAAAAAAAATTCATTTACAGAAAATAAGTGTAGTAGAGGTATGAATGCTTCATTTGATGTGTGGCAACTCTAAGAGAGAGAGAGAGTAAGAAATGAGGATATTCGTGTTAAGGCGTAGCCTCCATTGGAGAGAAGATGCGAGAAAATCACTTATGATGATTTAGTCATGCATGTGCAACTCAGACCTACAAATGCACCAGTTTAATGAGAGATGCTTACGAATATCGGACATCTTAAAAAAATCAAAGAGAAGATTGAAGAAAATATCAATGGAGTAATATGAAAATATATGAATCTGTTTAAATAAGGACATATTACATGGTGGGTGATGAGTGTCATATATTGCATATTTATAGCCTCTCTATTGTCTATTTTTGTATATAAATAATACTTCTCGAGTATTTTTAGTGTATTTTTCATGTTAGACCTATTCCTACAAGAAAATGCATAAGCTCATAAATGGATTAAGAAACCAAATCCAAAAAGAGCTAAAAGTGAATAAATGTACAAGATCATAAAACTGCAGAGAACTAAAATCAAATACAATCATGCAAATCAAAGGGAAAAGACTAGAGGCTCATCAGATGAAACCAGAAACCAAGTGTTCACTATTTTTCCACCAAATGGCGGCAAGGTAGGACCCCCTAATGCTGATATTTTTATAGAGTTTTCGATGTAATTTTGTAGATATTCAATTATACTCAGATTAGGATATGGTACTTTGAGACCTATATATTGGCCGTGTCCTTATAACCTAGGGTTTTTTTTTATGTAATTTTGTACTCTTGGTGATTAATAATGATGAAGGTTTTGCCGAAGGGGTGACGACTCCTATACCAAGCTCCAGAGATAACTCCATTGTGTTCAAGTGCTTTCTAGTGAGTAGAGATATTTTTCTTTACTTTTTAGATAGATTTAATCGCTTTCTAGTGTAGAGTTTTTAATTGATTTCTAGAAAAAATAGGATTTTTAGTAGCTTTTATGAATAAAAATAGGATCTTATTAATTAAGAGTATGAGTAACTAATCCATTTAGTTCTAAGATGTAGATGAAACTAGGGATCAATCTCATATTAATGTATTTGTATTCTTTCTAAAATAAAAAATAAAAAAGATAGGATTTTTCTATGAAACAATAAAAATACAAGAACTCTAGATTAAAACTTTGATATGTTATACTTAATATAAGTATTTTGATAGCCTATACTTAGTTAGGGTTTAGAGTTGTTAGTTTTTATTTGTCTTGTTGACTTAATCTAATGATTTGGTTTATTTCTATAAAAACTAATTTCTTTGATGGATTATACTTGCCCATAACTTGATAGTCCATATTTAGAATATTTTAAGTAGAGATTAAACTAAAAGATCAAATTTTTATGCAAGAAAAAGATGAAATAGATAATACTTGGTTGTGAATTGTTGGATTCTATTTTAGGCCAATTAGAATAACAAAATATCAACTTAGAACTCATAATTAGGTCGTTAGAATAATAGAATTAGCATAATAATAAAACACTCTAGATCTCTGTGGAAATAACTTGTTTGCGCTACAGCTGATGTTGTGCGCTTGCAGTAGATTTATCACATCAAGGTTTTGGTGCCCGTTGCTGGAGATTGATGGTATTTTCTTGCTTTTTCTTCAGTTTTACGAGCTAACAGTATGTGTTGAGTGTGTAGGAATCTGAAAATACAGATACGAGAAGCTGAAAGGGATCAGAGGAAAATCTTCAAATCACTAAAAAAACAGGGAGTCAAATT
This sequence comes from Dracaena cambodiana, assembly GCA_036321105.1. Lineage (NCBI taxonomy): Eukaryota > Viridiplantae > Streptophyta > Magnoliopsida > Asparagales > Asparagaceae > Dracaena > Dracaena cambodiana. The sequence goes on along the minus strand of JAYEPQ010000011.1, from coordinate 37,982,053 downwards.
ATTTGAATTTGCTGCTAAATATTCTTCGCACAAATCTTGCTTTCTTCCATTGATTACGATAATTACAATGATAGAGAAATAATAGAAAAATAAACGAGAGGATTTATATATTATCGCTCTCTTTTACAATAAAAGTGGGTTCTAATGTGGCATGAGATCTAAGTAGTAGAACCTGTTGACGATCTGACATGAAGATCTTCTACTCGATGAAGAAGATGATGGTCGGCCCTAGCTCTCTCTTTGCTGATCTCAATGAATTCAAGGCTCTCGCGCGTAACTTGAATTGTCAAAAGATCTCCAAGACTTCAAGACTCTCTCCCATAACTTGAATTGCCAAAAAACCCCTAAATTCTCCTCAAAGAGGCTATTTATAGACTTTAGTTATGAGAGTTTGCATAGAGATAGGAATAAAAAGTCTTTGTATTTATTAATGATTCTAATCAAATATTTGATTTTGATTTAAATCTCTTGAATTTAGATTCTGACTGGACTCAATTTGGGTATTATATAATCCTAAATCTTTATCACAATCAATTAAGGATTCTGAGATCTGCTCATGCAGAGTTGAAGGCTCTGGACGCGGAGCTAAGATTTTAGCTTCGCATTTTGCCTATTCACGCGAAGTTAAAGTTCTGCTGATGCGAAATTAATAGTTTTGCGTCCAACCGGTCGTAGAGCTATTTTTCTTATCTTTTGAAGTTTTATCCTCCAACAGGACCCTCTCCAAAGTTTTCAAAATTGCTATGATCGGCAAATTTTGAAATACTTTGAATCTTAAATTTGGTGATCAGGTTAAAATCAAGAAATTCAGCAGAGGTGCCTAATCGCACATGCCTGAAAATTTGGTGAAAGCAGTTCAAGGCTCTCACGCGTAATTTGAATTTGCATACGCCAAGATGGTCGGGTCAGGATCATCAAATTTCAGTAGAAGTGCCTAATTGCACATGCCTGGAATTTTAGTGGAGACGGTTCAAGGCTCTCACGCATAACTTGAACTGCACCCATTGAGAAGCTGTTTATTTCACTATGAACAATGGTTTGACTCTTACTGTCAGAAATAAGAGTTTAATATGATAGGTTCACGAGATTTTTAGCAAACCCTTACCTATTAACGGATTTGGGATGTCTTTATCAATCGCTGTTTGCGTGGGGCTAGTCATGTTATTCCCCTCAGCATGGTGAGTTATCGAGAATTTTTTAATCTCTTCTTCCCTTAGCTTTTTGGCTTCGGGTAATTTATCTCATACTTTTATCTCTAGTATAATAGGGTTGGCGAGAAACTTGATCTTTTCTTTCTGCCGCTTTGACAGTATTGCGTGGTTTATACTTTTTACCTCAACATGATAGGTTATCGAGAAACTTATTTTCTTCCCTTTGTTTTAACAGCATTGGGCAATTCATGCTTTATCTCCTAGCATGATAGGTTATGGAGAAACTTGTTCTCTGCCCTTTGTTTAACAACATTGGGTAGCAAAATTATATTTGTATGTATGTATGTGTGTTGTCGGCGAAAAATTTCGGAAAAGCCAAGCAGATCCACGAATTCAGAGACAGAAGCCCGCAACTCATCAGGTCCGCCAATCTAAGAAAATGAGGTCCACGATTCAGACGACAGAACAGGTTCGCGAATCTAAACATGAGATTCGCGACACTACCCATAGCTTTCGGGTGGGGGTTTAATACAAAGTCACCCGACCCGAACAGAAGAATTGCCACCTCGGATCGTGGAAATAACTGTCAAACGAATGCAGCGGCGTTACTTCGATCGTGGGAATAACTACCCAATGAATATGGCGGCACTTCTCGAGTAGTGGGAGCTAACGGTCGAGCAAATATGGCGGAACGTTACCCCAAGCCCCCTATAAAAGGCGGGGAGCGAAAGAGATACACACAGACAGAGACGGACGTTTTCTCCCAAAAGTTACCCCTTGTGATAAAGAGTAAAGAGCCCCTTTTTCTTTTCTTTTTAGCCAACTGAGAGATTGTACGGAGAGTCAACAGAGAGCGGGATCGTCCTCCATAGCTATCTAGAAATCCAGTCTTAAACAAAGAGGAAAAGCTATCTTCCTCATCTTCTGTAAACGGAAAACCGTCCGATTGTAACCCTTTTATTGAAAATACTTCGATATAAAGAGCGTGCAACTTTCATGGACAATAGAAGATTGGCGACTCTGCTGGGGACAACCATCACCTCCGGTGACTTGGTGGTGACTCAATCCAACAACATTCCAGTTGGTAGTATGGTCGACTCACTCACCTTTTCCGTCGACCAGGAAAGGTATGAAGAATTTCTTTTTTCAGGCTCCAAGAGCCCTACTTCCCTAAGGGGATACCATAAAATCTCTAAGGGGTCAATTCCCAAGGAGATGGCAATAGCCCAGTTGAGGGAATCAATGGACCAAGATAGTCCGAAATTTCCTTCCTTAACAACGGGCTCTCTGCCAGTTCCGATAAAGACTCTTGATCTCCCAAGCAAAGTGGACCAAGGTCCCCGCTTCAATAAGGGGAAGCGACCACCACCCGCTCTGGAAAGCTGTCATGTAGAGAAGGAGGTTCCTCCCACTCGTACAACGAAAAGAAACCTGAGGAGAAGCAAAGCTCGTGTCCTTCACAGGAACGCGCAACAAAAGGGAACCACCAACTCATCTCGGAAGAAACCTACCATTCAAATATGGAAGCCTAAGGGCGAGATTGGTCAAGATGCAGAAGGATTCATTCACGTTTCCTACAGGAAACGGAATGAACTCGTCAAAGCTGTCCATAATCAATGCGGAGCATACATTCGCGTCCCAAGGGAAAAATCTGAAGAAGCTCACGAACCTCAAATTCGTAGAAGGTGCATGCCTATCCGCGAGGCTGAAAGTCCACCATCCCTGAAGTTATCTCTCACAAATGAGCCCATCACAAAGGACTCCGGTGCAAGAGATCTTAGGGAACTTCTAAACAGAAGAAGAGAAGAATCTCATGTATCTCAATGCTACTGTGAACGACTGATCAATGCAGTACTGTCTCACTGTCATTGTTCAACTCATGCCCGATCCTCGGTGTTTTGTCGATTATTGTCTCCGTCAACATCGTCATCCCAACTGGCAAAAAGGAGACAACGCGGGCTCGAGTTTTTTGAGCCAGAATATCCCGCGATGACCTCCAACATGATAAGCGTTGGAGAAAAGAAGAAGAAAAAGAAGCCGAAGAAAATCTCCGAAGAAGAAGCTTCTGACCTAGAGCTCTCTTCGAGTTCGAAAGACCCATCCAACGAAGAGCGAGGAGTTTTTTGGCACACTCGACTCAAAAGTGGGGTGGCGATCCCTATGAATTATAGACAGATGGTGGGGATCTCATATGATGAAGGAGATATAGCCAAGTCTGTTATGGCTGAATCACAGACGTCTGATTCATTCTTAGAAGACTCCGCCTCTGCATATATGACGCAGAACAATATCCCAGAAGAGTTCATGCAGAGAATGGAGGAGCAAGATAGGCATATCCAGCAACATCAGAATGCCATCAGCGAGTTTAAATATATGCTACATGATAAGTATCATATATTGTATTTTTCCTCCCATACTTTATCTATTTTTGTATATAAATAATTGCTACTCGAGTATATTTAGTGTGTTTTTATAGGTAACAAAGGATTTGTATGGAAGAGAAGAAGATAAAGCGAATTTGTTAAGAATACGAGCAAAAAGTGTCAATCAAGGTGAAGACAGAAACTCAAGAGCAGCAGTAGCAGATGCAAGAGCATATTGGGCCAAGATAAAGTTTAAACTGGAAAATTTAATATAGGGAACATTTGTAGATCTCGGAATTATCTTCGAAACGAGTTTAAGACCAGATCAATCCGAGTTTGGATACAAAAGTTATGGCCATTTTATTGAAGCACTGCAGAGTGGAAAATCCAATCTAGCGGGTTACGGGTGTGCTGAACTTAATTTCGGGGTTTGGACCCGAAAAGTAGTATTTTATGCCATCTAATCTCAACCATTGGTTTCTAATACCTATGGATTTGATTAAAATTATATATTTTGAGATTAGTTTGTGTTGGATTAGGATCATATCTTTTGTATTGAGTTTGAGTATGAGTAGGATTGTATTTGGGTTATAAATACCCCATGAATCCTTGTAAATTAGGGGAGAGCTTTTTAGGTGTAATTGTAGATTAATTTTTATTAATAAAATTAGGGTTTCGCTGAAGGGGTGGCGGCCACAATACCGTGCTCCAGAGGTAAGCCATTGCTTTTAATTCTTTATTCGCTTTCTAGTATAGATTTATTTGCTTTCTAGTATAGATTTATTTGCTTTCTAGATTAGATTTAATTACTTTCTAGAATCATGAGTAGCTAATTAGTTTAGCTCTAGGATGTAGATGAAACTAGAATCCACCATGTAATTGCTTTCTAATATTTTTCTTCTTAAATAAAATAATTAAAGACATGATTTTTCTATAAAAAGATTAAAATACAAGAACTCAAAGATTAAAACTTTGATAGGTTATACTTGAATTAGGTTTCTTGATAGCCTATTGATGAGAATCATATATTGTATTTTTCCTCCCATATTTTATCTATTTTTGTGTATAAATAATTGCTACTCGGGTATATTTAATGTGTTTTTATAGGTAACAAAGGATTTGTATGGAAGAGAAGAAGATAAAGTAAATTTATTAAGAATACGAGCAAAAAGAGTCAATCATGGTGAAGACAGAAACTTAAGTGCAGCAGCAGCCGATTCAAGAGCATATTCGGCCAAGATAAAGTTTAAACAGGAACATTCCATGTAGGAAACATTTGTAGAGACAGAAATTATCTTCGAAACGAGTCCAAGATCAGATCAATCCGAGTTCGGATACAAAAGTTATGGCCATTTTACCGAAGTACTGCAGAGCGGAAAATCCAATCCAGCGGGTTACGGGTGCACTGAACTTAATTTCAGATTTTGGACCCGAAAATTAGTATTTTATGCCATCTAATCTCAACCATTGGTTTCTAATACCTATGGATTGGATTAAGATTATATATTTTGAGATTAGTTTGTATTGGATTATGATCATATCTTTTGTATTGAGTTTGAGTATGAGTATGATTGTATTTGGGTTATAAATACCCATGAATCCTTGTAAATTAGAAGAGAGCTTTTTAGGTGTAATTGTAGATTAATTTTTATTAATAAAATTAGGGTTTTGCTGAAGGGGTGGTGGCCACAATACCGTGCTCCAGAGGTAAGCCATTGCTTTTAATTCTTTATTCGCTTTCTAGTATAGATTTATTTGCTTTCTAGTATAGATTTATTTGCTTTCTAGATTAGATTTAATTGCTTTCTAGAATCATGAGTAGCTAATTAGTTTAGCTCTAGGATGTAGATGAAACTAGAAAACACTATGTAATTGCTTTCTAATATTTTTCTTCTTAAATAAAATAAATAAAGGCATGATTTTTCTATAAAAAGATTAAAATACAAGGACTCGAAGATTAAAACTTTGATAGGTTATACTTGAATTGGGTTTCTTGATAGCCTATACTTAGTTAGGGTTTGGGATTGTTGATTTTATCTTTTTTATCAAACTATCTAAAGACTTAGTTTGTTTTTATGAAAAGTAGTATTTTTGATGAGTTATACTTGCACACCACTTGATAGCTCTTTCTTAGGGCACTTTAAATAAAGATTAAACTAAAAAATTACTTTTTTATGAAAGAAAAAGATAATAGAGTAAGAGCATGGTTGGAAACTAGTAGATTCTAGATCCTAGACTAATTAGAACAACCAAACTTCAACCTAAAAGCTCTTAGTTAATCCCCTAGAACTGAAGAAATAGTGAGAAAACGCAAAACACCTTAGATCCCTGTGGGACGACCTGTACAGCGCTACACCGACACTGTGCGCTTGCAGTAAATATATCACATCAAGTTTTTGGCGCCGTTGCCGAGGATTGACGGTGTTTTCTTGCTTTTTCTGACATTTTACGGGTTAACAGTGTGTGTTGAGTGTGTAGGGACTATAAAGTACAGATACAGGAAAATAAACAGGACAAGCTAAGTGTTTTAAGTTCACGACGAAAAGTAGAGAACCAAAATCTCTCTTTTCACCGCTAATTAGCGTTTTATACCGCTATTTAGCGGTAAAAAAGATACGAAACGCCACAAAATTTTCCTGATATCTGTATTTCATGTCTCTGGTTCAGTAAAAAATACAAAAAAAAAAAATTTATCTTTATTTTTATTTCTTTTCCATCTCTCTCCCTCTCCACCTTTTTCAAAAAAAAATTTAAAAAAATAATGTTTCAAAATTAAACTGGTTGCAATCATTGTCGTGATCCATACCATAATTATTATCAGTGTCCATGGATAGGAAGTTTGCTAGGACTAGGTCATAATCAAATTCACAATACATATAATGAACCACGAGCGCTTCTTATACACAAAATTACAATTATGAACGGATGAATAATTCTAATTTTGCATATAATCAAGAGCCATATCAAGAGAATCCTCCATCTGATCCTTTCTTTATGGGCTATTCATCTTCATGTTCTACATTCAATCATGAACAAGATATTCAATTGAACATGTTAGATGAAAGATTAAAAAGATTAGAAGCGAGATATGTATGTCATGAGAATCTACCTCCAACCACTTCATATCTGTCATCAAATATGTATATGGATCCATCATATCATTCTTCAAATTTCACTCATGATCTCGAGATGCAATCATTTGAGAAAAATAAGAAAAATTACGATCATGAGTCTGAGGAACGAAAACGTAGAATAGAGGAAGATATGGAAGTTTTGCTAAAATCAACATCTCAAAAATCATCCTCTAAAATTGAATCTTGTATGGAAGATCTTCTCAAAGCGATTTCTCAAGCTAAACTTTTTGTACATCAACCATCTAATAGTTTGAACATATATGACTTCAACGAGCAATCACTCAAGTCATCTTCTGAAGTAGATATGATTCGAAATGAATTAAATAGTTTTGTGCATGATGAGTCTATAATTTAACATTGTGATCAACCTATTTTAGACCATTGTGGCAATAATTATGAAGAAATCAGTGATAAAGAAAATATTTTGCTTGACGGTGAGCTTGCTAGTGACACATTATCATTTGATTCTTTTGATGGAAATTGTGAAAAAATTTGTGAAGAAAATTTTTTATCCATTCATAATAACTTGACTAATGATAAGTCTACTAGTATGGCATTTTCTTTTGAGAATTTTGATGACAGGTTTGAAGAAAATTTGCATGACAAGTCCCTAATAATTGAGGAAAGGAAGGAACATAAAAAAGAAGAGGTTATGGTACCTGATGAGTTAAAAGAGCCCTCCAAAATTGAGCTAATGATTCCACAATACCAAAGTGAGTATGTTATTTCACACGTTGATAAAACCAAAATACTTAGAAATATGAAAGATGCTCGTGGATGGAATACGAATGATGGTAAAGGTACGCTTTCCAACCTCAAAATTTTATTATTGAATAAAAAAAAGAAAAGTAGAAAAAAATTGAGAAAAATCAAAAATAAGATGGAGAGATTAAATGCAAAACTGACAAAAAGGCTAAGTTCATCCATATTAAAACATAAAAGGACACATTATGAGAGTGGAAAGCGATCAAGAGGTCGTAACCGTTTGAATTTTCTAATGAGTGTATAATATTTGTATAATAATTTTCTTTTTTTTTTTTTTTTTACCACCCTTGGTTTGTGTATGAGGGCATACACAAGTTTAGGTGTGAGGGAGTGAATTAGGAGATTTTTATTTTTATTTTTTTAGGATTTTTTTTAGATTTTTGGGTGTTTTTATTTTACACTTTGGGTAGTTTTTAGGGTAACTAATTTTTTTTTGAAAAAAAAACTGAATAAAAACTAAAAAAAAATTTAAAAAAAGAAGGAAAAAAACTGAAAAATAATAAAAAAACTGAAAATAAAATTTAAAAAAAAAATTAACAACAAATTTATGTATTTTTATCAGTAAATCAATCTAATTACAAATAAAGGAACAAATTTAGATTTGAAATTGGATAGAAGAGTAGATTGGATGATACACTTTGAATGTTATGAAAAAGATTAAAATCTGAAAATTAAATACGTCTAACAGTAGTTTTTAGGCAAGTATATATCTATTTTTCACTTCACAATAGTTTATCAGATTAAGAATAAAGACGATAACGATTGAGTAAGTCTTCCCTCTCTAGAAAAAAAAAAAGTGAGAATAAAATAATGGGGTGAGCCTAAGGCAATAGGCTCGAGAGTGATAAAATAATGGGGTGCGCCTGGTATTAAGGCAATAGCCTCAAGAGTGAAAAAAAAAGAGTATGATCTGAGTAATCGGGTATTTTGCGCCTAAGTAAGCGTAACTATTCACATGAAAGGTGAAATATTCTAAAAAAAAGAAAAGCGTATGAACCGAGTAATCGGGTATGTTGCGCCTAAGCAAGCGTGAATATTCGCATGAAAGGTGAAATATTCTTAAAAGAAAGGAAAAAAAAGAAAAAAAAAAAGAAAAAAAATTGTTATAAGAAAGGAGATGAATCATGAGTTAGAGTTGGAGTCGAAAACCAAAGTAGACTATCACACGCGCACGTAGATGTATAGGAGCCAATAGATTTTCTGTTAGTGGGTATTGAAAGATAGGATTTAAATTTTTGATTAAAATGATAACTGTATCTGATATGATACTCGATTTGAAAATTGATAATCTAAATGCGTTCTTGAGTTTATTTATTAGTGAGATTAATTGATGAAAATATCATGAAAAAAGATTTTTTTTCTTTCCTTTGTATAAAATTTCTATTTTTCTTGATTTTCGGTAATCCTTATTTTTATTTTCTTTATTCCTTAATCTATTTTCTTCTTGAATTTTGTGGGTATATTCACTGCAAACCCTCACGAGACACAACTCGTCCACTAGGGTAACCTAGGGGTTTAAAGGCTTGTTGCACATGCTAAGTGCAATCGTGATTCCTGCAAAAGTGAGTTAGGATTTTTATTTTTCTTTTTAGGGTTAAGTTTTGCTCGAGGACTAGCAAAAAATAGGTGTGGGGGTGTGATGAGAATCATATATTGTATTTTTCCTCCCATATTTTATCTATTTTTGTGTATAAATAATTGCTACTCAGGTATATTTAATGTGTTTTTATAGGTAACAAAGGATTTGTATGGAAGAGAAGAAGATAAAGTAAATTTATTAAGAATACGAGCAAAAAGAGTCAATTATGGTGAAGACAGAAACTCAAGTGCAGCAGCAGCCGATTCGAAAGCATATTCGGCCAAGATAAAGTTTAAACAGGAACATTCCATGTAGGAAACATTTGTAGAGCTCGAAATTATCTTCGAAACGAGTCCAAGATCAGATCAATCCGAGTTCGGATGCAAAAGTTATGGCCATTTTACCGAAATACTGCAGAGCGGAAAATCCAATCCAGCGGGTTACGGGTGCACTGAACTTAATTTCAGATTTTGGACCCCAAAATTAGTATTTTATGCCATCTAATCTCAACCATTGGTTTCTAATACCTATGGATTGGATTAAGATTATATATTTTGAGATTAGTTTGTATTGGATTATGATCATATCTTTTGTATTGAGTTTGAGTATGAGTATGATTGTATTTGGGTTATAAATACCCATGAATCCTTGTAAATTAGAAGAGAGCTTCTTAGGTGTAATTGTAGATTAATTTTTATTAATAAAATTAGGGTTTTGCTGAAGGTGTGGTGGCCACAATACCGTGCTCCAGAGATAAGCCATTGCTTTTAATTCTTTATTCGCTTTCTAGTATAGATTTATTTGTTTTCTAGTATAGATTTATTTGCTTTCTAGTATAGATTTATTTGCTTTCTAGATTAGATTTAATTGCTTTCTAGAATCATGAGTAGCTAATTAGTTTAGCTCTAGGATGTAGATGAAACTAGAAAACACCATGTAATTACTTTCTAATATTTTTCTTCTTAAATAAAATAAATAAAGACATGATTTTTCTATAAAAAAATTAAAATACAAGGACTCGAAGATTAAAACTTTGATAGGTTATACTTGAATTAGATTTCTTGATAGCCTATACTTAGTTAGGATTTGGGGTTGTTGATTTTATCTTTTTTATCGAACTATCTAAAGATTTAGTTTGTTTTTATGAAAAGTAGTATCTTTGATGAGTTCTACTTGCACACCACTTGATAGCTCATGCTTAGGGCACTTTAAATAAAGATTAAACTAAAAAATCACTTTTTTATGAAAGAAGAAGATAATAGAAGTAAGAGCATAGTTGGAAACTAGTGGATTCTAGATCCTAGACTAATTAGAACAACCAAACTTCAACCTAAAAGCTCTTAGTTAATCCCCTAGAACTGAAGAAATAGTGAGAAAATGCAAAACACCTTAGATCCCTATGGGACGACCTGTACAGCGCTACACCGATACTGTGCGCTTGCAGTAAATATATCACATCACCTATACTTAGTTAGGGTTTGAGGTTGTTGATTTTATCTTTTTCATTGAACTATCTAAAGATTTAGTTTGTTTTTATGAAAAGTAGTATCTTTGATGAGTTATACTTGCACACCACTTGATAGCTCATGCTTAGGGCACTTTAAATAATGATTAAACTAAAAAATTCACCTTTATATGAAAGAATAAGATAATAAAATTAAGAACATGGTTGGAAACTAGTGGATTCTAGATTCTAGACTAATTAGGATAACTCTCATCTTCAACTTAGAATCTTTGTTAATCCGATAGAATATAGAATTAGTAAGAATCACAAAACACCTTAGATCCCTGTGGGACGACCTGTACAATGCTACACCGATACTGTACGCTTGCAGTAATTTATCACATCAAGTTTTTGGCGCCGTTGCCGGTAATCGACGGTGTTTTTCTTGCTTTTTCTAACGTTTTACGGCTTAACAGTGTGTGTTGAGTGTGTATAGATCTGGAACTTTAGATACAGGAAGTAAAAATTGAAGGAAAGCGTTGTGGAAGTGCATTGCAATAATCCAAGAGGTAACCTCTCAGATTTGGCTGCTAAATAGCGGTAATTACCGCTATTTAGCGGCAATATCTTTCCATTTCTCCCTCAAAGTTGTGTATTTCTGTATTTATCGTTCTTGATTCTATAAAAAAATATTAAAAAATTATAAAAATCATATTTCAATTGTTTTTATTTTTTCTTTTCCCTCTCCGCCTTCTTCAAAACAAACAAAAAAATATTAAAAAAAAATGTTTCAAAATCAAACTGGTTGCAATCATTGTCGTGATCTATACCATAATTATTATCAGTGTCCATGGATAGGAAGTTCGCTAGGACTAGGTCATAATCAAATTCACAATACATATAATGATTCTACGAGCGCTTCTTATACACAAAATTACAATTATGAATGGATGAATAATTCTAATTTTGCATATAATCAAGAGCCATATCAAGAGAATCCTCCATCTGATCATTTCTTTATGGGCTATTTATCTTCATGTTCTACAGTCAATCATGAACAAGATATTCAATTGAACATGTTAGATGAAAAATTAAAAAGATTAGAAGCGAGATATGTATATCATGAGAATCTACCTCCAACCACTTCATATCTATTATCAAATATTTACATGGATCCATCATATCATTCTTCAAATTTCACTCATGATCTTGAGATGCAATCATTTGAGAAAAATAAGGAAAATTACGATCATGAGTCTGAGGAACGAAAACGTAGAATAGAGGAAGATATGGAAGTTTTGCTAAAATCATCATCTCAAAAATCATCCTCTAAAATTGAATTCTGTATGGAATATCTTCTCAAAGCGATTTCTCAAGCTAAACTTTTTATAGATCAACAATCTAATAGTTTGAACATATCTGACTCCAACGAGCAATCACTCCAGTCATCTTCTAAAGTAGATATGATTCAAAATGAATTAAAAAATTTTTGTGCATGATGAGTCTATAATTCAACATTGTGATCAAGCTATTTTAGAACATTGTGGCAATAATTATGAAGAAACCAGTGATAAAGAAAATATTTTGCTTAACGGTGAGCTTGCTAGTGACACATTATCATTTGATTCTTTTGATGGAAATTGTGAAGAAATTTGAGAAGAAGAATTTTTATCCATTCATAATAACTTGAGTAATGATAAGTCTACTAGTATGGTATTTTCTTTTGAGAATTTTGATGACAGGTTTGAAGAAAATTTGCATGACAAGCCCCTATTAATTGAGGAAAGGAAGGAATATCAAAAAGAAGAGGTCATGGCACCTGATGACTTAAAAGAGCCCTCCAAAATTGAGCTAATGATTCCACAATACCAAAGTGAGTATGTTATTTCACACGTTGATAAAACCAAAATACTTACAAATATGAAAGATGCTCGTGGATGGAATACGAACGATGGTAAAGGTACGCTTTCCAACCTCAAAATTTTATTATTGAATAAAAAAAAGAAAAGTAGAAAAAAATTGAGAAAAATCAAAAATAAGATGGAGAGATTAAATGCAAAACTGACAAAAAGGCTAAGTTCATCCATATCAAAACATAAAAGGACACATTATGAGAGTGGAAAGCGATCAAGAGGTCGTAACCATTTGAATTTTCTAATAAGTGTATAATATTTGTATAATAGTTTTCTTTTATTTATTTTACCACCCTTGGTTTGTGTATGAGGGCATACACAAGTTTAGGTGTGGGGGAGTAGATTAGGAGATTTTTATTTTTTAGGATTTTTAGGATTTTATTCTTGTTTTTAGGATTTTTTTTTTTAGATTTTTGGGTTTCTTTATTTTACACTTTGGGTAGTTTTTAGGGTAACTAACTGAAAAAAATAAAAAAAAACTAAAAAGAAAAATAAATTAAAAAAAACTTATGTATTTTTATCAATAGATCAAACTATTTATAGATAAAGGAACAAATTTAGATTTGAAATTGGATAGGAGAGTAGATTGGATGATACACTTTGAATTTTATGAAAAAGATCAAAATCCAAAAAATAAATATTGCTAACAGTAGTTTTGAGGCAAGTATACATTTATTTTTCACTTCACAATAGTTTATTAGATTAAGGACAAAAATGATAACGATTGAGTAAGTTTTTTCTCTCTAAACAAAAAAAAAGAGAAAAAAATAAAAAAAAGAAAAAAAAGTGAGAATAAAATAATGGGGTGAGCCTAAGGCAATAGCCTCGAGAGTGATAAAATAATGGGGTGCACATGGTATTAAGGCAATAGCCTTACGAGTGAAAAAAAAGAGTATGATCTGAGTAATCGGGCACTTTGCGCTTAAGTAAGCGTAAATATTCGCATGAAAGTTGAAATATTCTAAAAAAAAAGAAAAAAAAAAAGAAAAGAGTATGAACCAAGTAATCGGGTATGTTGCGCCTAAGCAAGCGTGAATATTCGCATGAAAAGTGAAATATTCTTAAAAAAATAAAAAAAAAAGAAAAAAAAAGAAAAAAAATTGTTATGAGAGAGGAGATGAATCATGAGTTAGAGTTTGAGTCTAAGGCCGAAATAAACTATCACACGTGCACGTAGTTGTATAGGAGCCAATGAATTATCTGTTAGTAGGTATTGAAAGATAGGATTTAAATTTTTGATTAAAATGATAAGTGTATCTGATATGACGCTCGATTTGAAAATTGATAATCTAAATGCGTTCTTAAGTTTGTATATTAGTGAGATTAATTGATGAAAATATCATAAAAAAAAAGAGATTTTTCTTTCTTTTGTATAAAATTTCTATTTTTCTTGATTTTTGGTTATCCTTATTTTTTTTTCTTTATTCCTTAATCTATTTTCTTCATGAATTTTGTGGGTATATTCACTGCAAACTCTCACGAGACAACACCCGTCCACTAGGGTAACCTAGGGATTTAAAGGCTTATTGCACGTGCTAAGTGCAATCGTGATTCCTGCGAAAGTGAGTTAGGATTTTTCTTTTCCTTTTTAGGTTTAGGTTTTGCTTAAGGACTAGCAAAAGATAGGTGTGGAGGTGTGATAAGTATCATATATTGTATTTTTCCTCCCATATTTTATCTATTTTTGTATATAAATAATTGTTACTCGAGTATATTTAGTGTGTTTTCATAGGTAACAAAGGATTTGTATGGAAGAGAATAAGATAAAGCGAATTTGTTAAGAATACGAGCAAAAAGAGTCAATCAAGGTGAAGACAGAAACTCAAGAGCAGCAGTAGTAGATTCAAGAGCATATTCGGCCAAGATAAAGTTTAAACTGGAAAATTTCATATAGGGAACATTTGTATATCTCGGAATTATCTTCGAAACGTGTTTAAGAACAGATCAATCTGAGTTTGGATGCAAAAGTTATGGCCATTTTATTAAAGCACTGCAGAGTGAAAAACCCAATCCAGCGGGTTACGGGTGTGCTGAAATTAATTTCGGGGTTTGGACCCGAAATCTAGTATTTTATGCCATCTAATATCAACCATTGGTTTCTAATACCTATGGATTGGATTAAAATTATATATTTTGAGATTAGTTTGTGTTGGATTAGGATCATATCTTTTGTATTGAGTTTGAGAATGAGTAGGATTGTATTTGGGTTATAAATACCTCATGAATCCTTGTAAATTAGGGGAGAGCTTTTTAGGTGTAATTGTAGATTAATTTTTATTAATAAAATTAGGGTTTTGCTGAAGGGGTAGTGGCCACAATACCGTGCTCCAGAGGTAAGCCATTGCTTTTAATTCTTTATTCGCTTTCTAGTATAGATTTATTTGCTTTCGAGTATAGATTTATTTGCTTTCTAGATTAGATTTAATTGCTTTCTAGAATCATGAGTAGCTAATTAGTTTAGCTTTAGGATGTAGATGAAACTAGAATCCACCATGTAATTGTATTCTAATATTTTTCTTCTGAAATAAAATAAATAAAGACATGATTTTATAAAAAGATTAAAATACAAGGACTCGAAGATTAAAATTTTGATAGGTTATACTTGAATTAGGTTTCTTGATAGCCTATGCTTAGTTAGGGTTTGAGCTTGTTGATTTTATCTTTTTCATCGTACTATCTAAAGATTTAGTTTGTTTTTATGAAAAGTAGTATCTTTGATGAGTTATACTTGCACACCACTTGATAGCTCATACTTAGGGCACTTTAAATAAAGATTAAACTAAAAAAATCACCTTTTTATGAAAGAATAAGATAATAAAAGTAAGAATATAGTTGGAAACTAGTGGATTCTAAATCCTAGACTAATTAGGATAACTGTCATCTTCAACCTAGAATCTTTGTTAATCCGATAGACTATAGAATTAGTAAGAATCACAAAACACCTTAGATCCCTGTGGGATGACCTGTACAGCGCTACACCGATACTGTACGCTTGCAGTATTTTATCACATCACTACACATTCTGATAGAGTTAGAAAAAGCTAAACTGAAGAATGCGGGAAAGAAGACCGAAGAAGAAGGTCATGGTCCTCATAATAATCTAGAAGAAGAAGAGCATCATAAAGATGATGACAACCGCTCCGTGCACCAGGAGGGAAACGCAAATGCTGTCTGGATGGAGAGCTTCCAGAACCAATTGAACGCCCTCATGCATAAGGGCGACCTACAAGAACTGGGTGTAGTAAGGCCATATCTCATGGAGTGGGAAACGGTGCCGTTCCCAGAAAGCTACAAACCGTTGAAGCTCAAATATTTTGATGGTAGAGGATCGCTAAACCAACACCTCTACTATTTTAAGTCGCAGATAGGGCATTTATCCGGAAATGACCATATTATTACAAGAATATTTGTTAGTACCTTAACCGGGCTAGCTTTTGAATGGTTCCGGAGATTAGAACCAAGAATCATCAATTCCTGGAGCGACATGGAGAAAGACTTTCTCACTAGATTCTATGAAGATGATATGGAGGTATCAATGCCGGCGCTTCTAGCCGCTAAACAAAAGAAAGGAGAGTCAGCCCGGGACTTCATCAAAAGGTTCCGGAACGATTCTCGCAGATGTCCACATGGGATGCCAGAAAAGATCCTGGTAGAAACCTGTCGATATAATTTATCGACCAAGGTTCTAGCCAGGATGGGGACGGTGAAGTCCTCAACTTGGAAGGATCTCGCCGTACAAGCTGAAGAAATTGCGCAAAGGCTTGAAGAAGAAGGAGGCGAGGAGAAACCAAAGCGAAGTGGTTATAATGGCTATAAGTCCCGACCCCGAGGGTATAAGGGGAAGGAAACAATGGTCACTGATGCGCCACTACCCACGAAGACTCCCCCGAAACTTCATCCTCAGGCGCGAGTGCTACAAAGCAATACTCTTTTAGGGATGAGCACACGAAGACTATCTTCAACCTCCTCATGATTAAGAAGATGCTGAAATTGCCAAAGTCTAAACGTCCAGAGGAAGCTGGAAAAGTTAATGATTCTAACTACTGTGTCTACCATAGGATCATTAACCACCCCACCCAAAACTGCTACATCCTTAAAGACAAAATTCAAGCCTTAGTGGACGCTAATGTCATCAAGCTTCAAGAGCACCAGAAGAAGGTGACTGCGAACATGGTGACCATCAAGTTCGGTAAAGCGCCCCACTGGATAGAGTTAACAGTTCAAGATGGAGTGCAACCCATCCATAAAGGCACGATGCAAGTCGTAATTTTTGATCCACACCAACAACAAAAGAAAGGACTATTCCCCTTTGAAACTGATAGGGGGGAGATACTATGGGTACATTCTGATCTCCTAAATGATGAACAATGGAGTTCCAGTTCATCTGGGAAGAAGAGAAAAGAGAGGGTCTTCACCTCTAATGTCATTTCCGTAAATCCTGAAGGCGATGAGATCATTCCTACTCTGACTGATTCGGAAAAAGAAATTGGAAATTCCTTGGTCGCCGATGCAGACCCTCCCTCCGCGGGGACCCGTTCGGGAAAAGATTACTTAAAGAATTACGGCCAAACAACGAGTTCTCAACCATCTCCAGAGAAAGTCAAGCAAAAAGAGCTGAAGTTTGACAAAGCTCTAAGGAAAAAGGGAAAAGAACTTGCGGAAGACTCGCGAAAGTCATTCCAGTTCGACATCTTAACATAGTTGGCCAATATCCCAGCAAGGATAACCTTGTACGAGCTCCTGAAACTCTCCAAATCTACTAGGGAAGCTTTAAGAGAGGCTCTACAAGATTCGGAACGTAAATACCAGAGATGATCGAAGAAGGAGAGTCTCTTTGCGTGACATGTCACCAGATCTCTGGTAAAAACATCCCTTGCGTCACCTTCTCTCTGGAAGATTTGCAAGTCAGGAGCAATAAGCATCATCGCCCTTTGTATTACAAGGGATACATAGGATCTACGGAGATTGATCGTATTCAAGTTGATCCAGGCTCAGCCTTGAGCATCATGCCGCGAAGGATGCTACGATATCTTGGAGTGCCGATGAACAGATTGGCCGCAACCAACACTACTATCTTCGGGTTCAATGCTAACGGTAATAGACCCCTGGGTAAAATAAAGTTTAAGTGTCAAATCGGCGACTTGAAAACGGAAGTCATGTGTTATGGGATAGATGCGGACACATCATACAATCTGCTATTGGGGAGACCCTGGATCCATAGCAATCTAATCGTGCCCTCCATGTTACACCAATGCATGAAGTACGTCGACGAAGACGCGAACGTGAAGACACTCATTGTGGAAAAACAAAACTTCAAAGGAGTTGAAAACTACTTTACTGACGTTTTGGTGTATCAAGATGCGTTTGGCATCGCAGATCGGCCCGTTCAAGATGACTCTGATAGTGGCGAAGAGCTGATACAGAATCAGAATCCAAAGATTCGGAATCCGAGGATGTGATTTGGGATGGTGAGCCCATTGTGATAAGCCTCGAAGGCCTTGATGTAAATAACGCCGTTCACTCTGATGGTGAATGGGTGATAAATGAAAATCTGGAATTTGCTTATTCTTCTGGTGTTGATTCTGAGCCCTCAAGCACTAGCACAGATGCATTTAGCGACTGTGTAAATGAGATATATTCTCTGACTTCCTTCCAAGCATTTATCCGATCATCCTTATATGAACTAAGTGATGACATTGAAAGTGCTGACCAAGTTAATTTTGAGGTCCCTCCAAAAAATGAAACCCAAAAGGCCATAATATTTGGAAGAGCAAGTCACAGGAGCAAAGAGAAATGTTCAGATTCTGAGGAAGAACAGGGAAAACCCGAGTTCTTCCATTACGATGAAAATTTCCGTGGAATAATAAAGAAAATGGGATACAATCTGGCCGAAGGCAGGGGATTGAATTTCGAAAAAGGATGGAAGACAATACTTCAACCTTTTGTCCCCGAAGGGAAGGCGCCAGACTATTACTAGAAAACCGGCAGGGGGTTGGGTTGCGTCACCACTTCCGAAGCCTCCTCAAGCGACAAGGCTGAGAAAAAACAGTACGATCATTCATCAGAATTATCATGCTGGGATTAAGATGTCAGCACAGGTGTGATTTTCCACGAGGTATCCGTGAACATAGCTTCCGCGATCCAAGAAGATGAAGATTTGAAGGAAACCTCACCAGTAAGAAACGACCCTTGGGACAAACATCTTAATATGGCATGGGAGATTCAGTTTGAACAGCGGGAGCCCCTAACTGAAGATAAAGTGATCCAAATCAATATGGGAGATGAAAAGAATCCTAAACCATATTTATAAGTGAGAACCTATCCTCGGAAGAAAGGAAAGAATTGATATCCCTCATCTGCAAATACATTGATATTTTTGCTTGGAGTTATGAGGAGATGCCAGGGTTGGATCCAAGCGTGGCGGTTCACAAATTGAAGATCCGAGCAGAAGCTAAGCTAGTAAAGCAGCAACAACGAAAATTCCGCCCAGAGATCATGGAAGCTATAGAAGCTGAAATCAAAAAGTTGATCGCGTCAGGCTTTATTCGCGAGGAACAGCACCCTGATTGGGTCGCAAATATAGTTCCTGTGACCAAGAAAAATGGAAAAATTCGAGTCTGTATAGACTTTAGGGATTTGAATGAGGCTTGTCCCAAAGACGAATTCCCATCACTGATATCATGATAGATAATACTTGAGGGTATGAGCGCATGACGTTCATGGATGGATTCTCGGGATATAATCAAATAAAGATGTATCCCGATGATGAGAAGCATACGTCCTTCAGGACACCACTCGGAGTATACTGTTATACAGTCATGCCCTTTGGCCTAAAGAACGCAGGTGCTACGTATCAACGCGCCATGAATGCAATTTTCCAAGAGCATCTCCGTAAAATAGTGGAATGCTATGTAGATGACCTAGCAATTAAGAGCAGAAACAAAGAAGATCACTTGAAAGATTTGAAGACAGTGTTTGACCTCATGAGGAAGCACCAGCTCAAGATGAATCCAGCTAAGTCTTTCCTGGGGGTCTCTGGTGGGAAGTTCCTCGGCTTTGTCGTAACTTCGAAAGGAATACATCTTGATCCAGATAAAGTCAAAGCTATCCAAGACATGCCACATCCCCATAACCTCAAAGAGTTAAGAGGATTACAAGGCAGGCTGGCGTACATTCGCAGATTTATATCAAATTTATCTGGTAAATGTCAACCTTTCACCAGATTGATGAGGAAAGGAGTGTCGTTCATCTGGGATGATGCATGCCAAAAGGCTTTTGAAGTGATCAAACAATATCTCACGAAGCCAGTGCTCGTGTCCCAGTTTCGGGAAAGCCCTTCCAGTTATATGTAAGGGCTATGGACCATTCATTGGGCGCTTTGCTAGCACAGAAGAATGAGTCAGGCCACGAGCAAGCCATTTACTACCTCAGCAGAATGATGATCGGGGCAGAACACTGGTATAATCCTGTGGAAAAAGAATGTCTAGCATTGGTGTTCGCAATACAAAAAATGTGACACTACTTAGTTGGACAAACTATCCACGTTGTATCGAGAGTTAACCCTCTGAGAATATTAATGACTAAACCTGGGTTATTAAATTCAAGACTATCCAATTGGGCTATTTTGCTATCACAATATGATATGCACTTTGTCCCACAGAAGTCTATCAAAGGACAGGCCGTGGCCGACTTCTTGGCCGAACATCCAGTCCCAGCATCCTCGAGGTTATATGAACAAATTCTAGGAGAGTTGGAGGAACGGGATTTAATTCCAGAAAAGGATGGTTCGAGAAGGCCTTCCGGATCAAATACGGTTTCGAAATGTGTATGGCAATTTTTTTTTTATGGTGCCTCCCGAATGGGATCCAAAGGAAAGACGACAGCAGGGGTGGGAGTTGTTCTCGTCTCTCCTCGCAACCACATCATTCCTCAAGCTTACTCATTGACAAGCTGGTGCTCCAACAACGTCGCGGAATACAACGCCCTCCTAATAGGCTTAAGAATAGCCAAACAACTGGGGGTCAAATATTTGGAGGCGTATGGGGACTCTCAACTCATTGTAAACCAAATAAAAGGGGAGTACGAAGTCAAACATGAAGACCTCCTGCCGTATTATCATGCGGTGATCAAGGTCGCTAACGGTTTCACTGGTTTCTATATCAGCCACATAAAGCGCCACCTCAATAGTTATGCGGATTCGCTAGCTTCCTTGGTTGCTACATTAGCCTTACCCAAGCATGCTAAAAGGCAAATTATGGTAAGCAGCAAGGAATTGTTCTGTTCAAAGGATGAGCTCAAAGAAGAAGCGACAAAGCCACAAGAAAACGAAGCTGACGCCTGCGCGTCTAGCCTAGAGCCAAGGAATTGGCGTTTTCCTTATATAGACTATGTCCTTTACGGGATATTACCTGAAAGTTCAAAAGAAGCCAAAGCCATTCAGAGAAGGGCCATCCGGTTTTACTACAATGCGGAACTCCAGACGTTGTACAGAAAATCCTACGACGGAGTTTTACTTCGTTGTCTTTCCAACCGCGAAGCTCAAAAAGTACTCGAAGAAGTTTACGCTGGCATCTGCGAAGCACATCAGCCAGGACCGAAACTCTGGAATAGAATCCGAAGGATGGGTTATTATTGGCCTAAGATGATGATAGAAGCAGTCAACTACGCCAAGAAGTGTAGGGCTTGCCAAATACATGCAGACTTTATACATCAAGCTCCAGAATATCTCCACCCGATAGCACATCATGGCCGTTTAAGCAATGGGGTATGGATATCATAGGGCCAATTTCTCCGCCATCAACGAGAGGACACCGGTTCATTTTGGCCATAACTGATTACTTTTCAAAGTGGACTGAGGCCATCTCCCTGACCGAAGTAAAATCGTCAGATGTTATCAAGTTCATCAAGCACCATGTGCTTTATCACTTCGGGGTGCCTAGAAGAATAATTCACGACAACGGACCTCAGTTCGTAAGCCAAGTGTATTCTAGATTCTGCAACAAATACAGGATCGAAGATGTGGCTTCATCGCCATACTACTCTGCAGCCAATGGTCTAGCAGAAGCCTTTAATAAGACCATTACAAAACTTCTTAAGAAGTTTGTGTCATCCAATCAACGGAATTGGGACGAAAAGCTCGGAGAGTGTCTGTGGGCATACTGAACCACAGTCTGAACTCCCACCAATGCCACTTTGTTCTCCTTGGTATATGGATCAGAAGCGGTCTTGCCTTTAGAGATCCAAATCCCTTCATTACGAGTCGCGTTGACAACAAGGATGACAGAAGAAGAAAAGTATCAGCAAAGGCTCCAAGAGTTAGAAGTCTTGGATGACAAACGTTTAGAAGCTCAATAGAGTATCGAGCTATACCAGGCGCGGATCTCCAGAACCTTTAACAAAAAGGCTAAACGAAGGACTTTTAAAAAAGGTGAACTGGTCCTTTCAGTTAAAAGACCAATCATAACAAGCCAGAAACTTAGGGGAAAGTTCCAACCAAAGTGGGAGGGACCCTTCGTCATTGATACTGTTTACTCCAACGTGGCGTATCGGTTGACAAAACCTAATGGTGACAAAGTCCTAATGCCAATCAACGGCAAGCTTTTGAAGAAGTATTATCCTTAGCAAAATTGCAGAACACCAGTTATAATACGGACTGGGCAGTTCTAGGCTAGTAATGAGCAAATGGTTTCTCTGTAATCATAACTTCGTCAATGAAAGTTCTTGGTTCCGGACTAAAAAGCCTTTAGTTCGCGAATCAGATTTCCTTTTTCCAAAATTTGCCAAGTTAAAAATTACCTCTGGCGAACCAGATTTTCCTTCATATCAAAATTGCCAAGTTAAAAATTATCTCTGGCAAACCAGATTTCTTTTTTCCAAAAATTGCCAAGTTAAAGATTACTTCTGGCAAACCAGATCTCCTTTTTTCAAAATTTGCCAAGTTAAAAATTACCTCTGGCGAATCAGATTTTTCTTCATATCAAATTTGCCAAGTTAAAAATTACCTCTGACGAATTGGATTTTCCTTCTATCAAAATTTGCCAAGTTAAAAATTACCTCTGGCGAATCGGATTTCCTTGCCCATCAAATTTGCCAGGTCAATAACACATTTTGCGAATCAAGTTTATCAATAAGAAAGTTCTTTCATTCATAGTAGCTTTGGGTACTTAAAAATTGTGATTCATTTCGAAATTATCAAGTTAACAATTACCTCTGATAATCAACATCAGAATTAACTTTCAGATACTATCAGTTACGTAGAAAGAAAAGAACTTCTTTATTTATCATCAGAACAAAATTACAGAGAATTCTCTAAGTGCTATACAGCCAGTAAGAGTAAATACAAATTAAAAAAAAGGAAACTTGCTTCTGTAACCGTCTCTTTCGGCATGGTTCAGATCAAAAAGTTTGCTTCTGCAGGCTCTTCTTCTGGAATGACAGACTTGCTTCTATAATCGCCTCTTTCGATATGGTTAAGATCAAAAAGTTTGCTCCCTGGCCTCCACTTCCAATTTGCTCATGTAGCCTCCTTTTTTTTTTTTTTAGGATGGCTTAAAAAGCATAATCTTGTTTCTTCTTTCCGACCACAATCAGGGACCTCCTGGTTGGTTCTCCCAGGGATGATACCAGTGAATTGATTAGTTCAAAACTGGGCATACCGAATGCAAACCCCAGCTATATAGCTGACGGGTTGCGCAAATTCAAGGTCCTGGTCATTAGTACCCCAACCTTGTGGGATACTAGGAAAGAAGAAAAAATAATGCCCCAGACCCGAAATCTTTTCTCTCATGAAAGATCATGAGACCTTCCAAGCCCCTTGAGGCATGGAAGCAATTACGAGCTCATTGGGTCTGGGCCATTGTTAAGGAGAATGACTACGGTTATCTCCTGCAGCCGAAACAAATCCTCGTTAAAAAGAAAGAAAAAGAAAGAGGAGGAGGGTATGAATCAGAAGAAGAGGTATACCTTAATTAAGGAAAATGACTACGGTCAGAAGGATCTTGTCGGTGAGACACCCCGCTGGATTGATGCAGTCTGGAGGTCTTGTGACATGCCAACTCTTATCCATCACTTCGGTTGAAGAAGAAGAAAACATAGCTGCGCTGGTGGATCGACTACAAAAGAGAGAAAGAAAAGAGAGTCAAGAAGAAATTTTCTCACAGCTGAATGATCCTTCATTGAAGAGGGCATGTGCCTTATATAGGCAAGCTGCTAACTGTGACCTCCAGTTTAGAAGAGATAAGACCGAGATCTTCGGTCAAGATTTTCAGTTTAGATCTCAACATAATTTATTACTGTTGCATGGGACGCTTGGATATCGCAACCCGAAGATCTCGTCATTAATAGAGGCATGGAACGCTTGGAATTCTACACCCAAACGGCTGCATCCCATGGCTCGTAGAAGTCTCTACAAATTCTGAAAAATCCACGGTCTATTCTGCGAACTTCCAGACGAAGCATCGCGGATCAGAATTCCAGAACCCGGGTCGCGGGTTAGATATGGATTGTGAAAATCTGCAAACCCCTAAAATTCACGTGACTTAAGAAAGTCGCGTAACAGATATACAGATACCAAAGTTTTACGATGGTTCTCAAACTTCAGACAAAAGATGGCAAGTTCGTTACAAACCTCTGAAGAATAACTGCAGAATCATACCTCGGAAGGCCAAAATGAGGTTCTCCATAAACGACAAGAGAGCTATTACAAAAAGAAAAAAAAGGGGAACCTAAAACAGTGTACACAATAGCTTTACAATTCAATGGTTCAAAAGGGTCTTTATTTTCTCCTTCGCATCGTCAATATCTTGTTGAAGGGTTTCATAAGCTTAAACAGCGGCCTGACGACGTAATTCCTCATCACTGGCGATAACATTCTGTGCTACAGTAGCCTCCAGTATAGCCAATTCAGCCTGTACCGCCTGGAGATCTCTGGTTGTATTGTCCTACTGGCGCGATAAGTTGACGAGGTTTCAGATTGATTATTCGCGCTCCTTGGTTATTTTGGCCAAGAAAGCTTGAGCCTTAGCGATGGTCTCTTGAGCCTTAGTAATAGCTTGGTCATGGCTCTTGACAATCGAAGTAGCGGCCTCCACTTGAAGAACCAGAGATTCGCGATTTGATTGACATTGCTCTAAAGAGGCCTTGCAAATAGTTGCCTTCTCTTGAATCTCCTTCTGAGACTTAAGTTGTTCCTCTTTCAGCTTTTGGAAAATGATTTCCACTGTCTCAGATTTATCAGCACTTCTGACTTTCGACAGAGATTCAGCATGCCTTTGAAGCTGAGCTATCATAAGCCTAAAAGGAGCAGCTCTATTCTCCCCACCAATGCTAACGATACTAGTTAGGTAAATGTTGAGAACATTGGCGATTGAAGCAAAAGGAACCCCTCTTTAGTATTTTATCGATACAGCGGTCCAGAAAGTGAAGGAAAGTCTCCACTGTGTCCTTCAGCAAATCACTCTCAAGCATGTCAATCTCTGTATGAGAAGGAGTAATGCTGGATGAGGCAGAAGCGGGTTGATCCGCAACAGGAGGAATGGCACCTTTGGAGATCTCCGTGGAGCTACTAATCATAGCCTCCTGAACTATAACATCAGTTGGAGCGGTCGTGACCAAGGTTGTAGGCATAGCAGCCTCGGAAATCACTACTTCTGAAGTATCAACCGCGGCAGTAGTAACTTCGGTCGCTCCACCAGTGTCAGCTCCCGCGATGGTATTGTCTGGTGAAGTCACCTTCGCACCCATGCACTCTAAGTCCGGAGTCAAAACTGGAGCTAGCAAAAAGAAAAGAAGAAAATTAACAGTTAAGTATTACAATATCGTTTGATAAAATAGCATAATTGCAGAAAGAAAGAAGATGAAGACCTGAAGGTTGGACGCTGAATTCTCCAAGTCCGTACACTTCAGGACCAAACACTTCAGGCCCGTATACTTCGGTTCGAACCTCCTCGCTCAAAAAGACATATTTTCCATGATCTGAAGGAGGAGTAGAAGAGCGAAAACTGTCACTACTGGCGTTATCATCATCGCCCCATTCATCTTGGTCTTCAGAAGGAGGTGCTGCTTTTGGGGGATCTGATGCGCGAGTCTCCCCAATGATTTGCACTTCATCATCGGCAGTGTCTTGAGTAACAAGAGCTACAGAATCCTCTCGTAAGGCCGAAGAAACATTGACTTCAACATTGGCCTGGCCAATAGGAGAGGTAGAATCCTTTTGAATAATGGGAACATGGTCATTGTAAAGAAAAGGTCCTTGACTCCGATGCCTCTTAAAGGAACGGAGGGTTAAAGATGAGTCATCTTCATCCTCCTCAGGTTCCTCAACGAGGGACTCAGAAACGAGAAGGGACGCTGCAGTGCCAGTCGCAGATGGGGTGCTCTGCGAATCAGTTCCCTGCGGAATGGCAGGCAAGTCGCTAAGATGCTTTAGCCTCTTTCGCTTATGTAAAGACTTCTTAGGAGAAGACTGCGGTGGAGGAGAAGTCTTCCTCGACGTCGGATCAGGAGAAATATCAAGGGAGGCAGCCTGAACCGGTGCACCAGTGTCCTCTTCCCTTTGTTCCGATT
Source organism: Dracaena cambodiana (assembly GCA_036321105.1). Lineage (NCBI taxonomy): Eukaryota > Viridiplantae > Streptophyta > Magnoliopsida > Asparagales > Asparagaceae > Dracaena > Dracaena cambodiana. The sequence continues at coordinate 37,956,141 of JAYEPQ010000011.1, read as the reverse complement.
CGTTGGATGTGTTATCCCCCTGAAGTCCTCCATCCCTGCCACCTTTGTGCTGCCGGCCCTCTTTTTCTAGGCATACCAGGATCTGATCTCCCGCAAACTGGTATGATGTATGTTGAAATTATGAGGAGCAGAGTTAGCATCCGCAAACCATTTACAGAAGCAGAAGCTCATACTTGAGTTCGGGATCTTGAGCGGAAGATCAAATTTGGCTTGAGTTCCACCTGCGACGAAGTGAAACCAAGCTCGAGCTCCCTCAAGAACATTCCCAACAAAGCTTAATTCTCTGTTGGGATTACCAATGTAAAGCTGATCATATCCAAACTGTCGGGCAAAACAACTTGGGTAGTAAGGTTTTATATAGCAGAGGTTTCCCAAACGGAGGACCAAATATCCTGGGCGGATGTTTCTCAACCACTAGAAACATCCCGAGGATAGCGTGGTAAATTTATCAGCGCCAGCAGTGTCCGTGAATTTTTCCCGTATCCAGCATTCGGGAAGTATGGGAAACATCTAAGTAACTCAAAAGTTGAGAAATGACGAAGAGTTTTGCGGATCGCGGCCATATAGCCTCCTTTCCACTGCGACCTCTCGTAGTGCTGCACTTTGGGAGCACTTAAGTCAATCTTCGAGTCTGCAGGACTCATCAAAGTAGGGCAATGTAGAACCAACCAAGCCATCAAATAAGTATAAGGGAGTTCTACATGCGGATTAGGAGTTTTGATGATAGGGTCTCCTTTCTTCCTCGGCTCCTTCTTTACATTGCAGAATTTATCAGATATTCTTCTCAATCCGCTTTGGATACTGCATACCATAGCGGGCAACAAACTGAGTCGCCTACCCAATGCCAGTAGAATAGCTGGGTATACGGCCCCAAGGGGTATGTTTTCCTGCGAAGGAATAACACACTTTTTCAGCCAAACCAGCAAATAACCCACCAAGAAGGCAGGGTCAGATAAGGGTTGAAGGGCCTGATAATGAAAACTCTCGAAGGACGTCCCAGCTTTGAAAATGTCCTCGTCAGCTTCGGCAACATAAGCATCTATCCCAAAACTTGTAATTCTTCTCTCAACCTCCTTTTCAGAAACTGGAGGAAGGCGAATGAAGTTCGGATTACTCCTAGAAAAATTAGGCAGGAGATATTGCAGCCACTTCTTTGGCTTCAAACTATGGGTGTCGGATGTGTGGGTGCATATATAATAATGGCAGAGCAATTCCCAGTAAGTATCATAAGCCAAAGGATCCTGAGTCGTCAGCAGATGGAGTTCTTCTCCAGTAGGGACGTACTCTTCATACGGGACGTCTCCCATAGGCAAGCCCGAGACCTCATGCATCTCGTGGAGGGCGAAACCCAACTTGCGTCGAGGGCAAAAAATTGTACAAGTATCAGGATTATACAATTTCAATAAAGCAAAGAAATGGAATCTGCTGGCGGGAATGCCATGCTGAACAGCCCTGATGGCTCGATATAGCCCCGCATGATGAAGGTGATCTCGAAATGATCGCAGAAAGAAATCAGTCAAGACCGCCCACTCTCCTTTTGAAGAACAGTGAACCCATCCAGGGGGACGAAAATCCTGAACAGGAAACTCTCCTTGTGCATTGGTAAAACGGTGAAGGAAAGTCTGCGAAATTATAGGAATCTCGCCTCTGGGGAGATCGTGTTTAAGCACTCTTGGTAGCAATCTGTGAAAGCTCTTCCCAATACCATGAGGAAAAGCACCTTGAGCATTGAAGTCCTCCCAACAAGATACCGTCTTGTGGCCTGTTTATGTGCCAGTCCATTCGCCTGGGCATAGAAAGGGACTGAAAGAATAAGAATGGATAGGATCTCTCCATATTGGGGAGAAATATGTGGCGACCTTCAACTTGGCGAAGCCACTTGTAATCGCCATCTTCCAAACCACTATCGGGCATTGAAATATGGTCCCTAAACAAAAAGACATGTTTGAGCAACGGAGACCGATTATCTCCTTCGAAAGATACCTTGGTCATCAACTCTCGCAATGTTGAGCGAGAAGGGTGGAGAATCTTGTCTTCTCTCTCTTGGTTATCTAAGGTTGTACAATGGGGAAAGACATGACCAAATCTGAACTCTTTCTTTCCATCATAGCTGTCAGAATATCCGAAATAATGATCCTTTAGCCAAGGATTCAAGGCGTAATCAACTGCAAAAGACATTCAGATTTAGAGATAAGAAGAAAAAAATAAGAAAAGGGACTGCCTTTCGAATTTTTTTTTTTTTTAACTTACCTCCGATCAAGGGTTCCTGCCGAACCACTATCGAACTAGAAGTTGCCCGAGAATCTTGACGACCACTGGCAGTAGTATCAGAGGAAGAAGCTTTTTTCGGCATCTTTTACAGAGGGAGGAAATCCTTCGCACAGAGAATCAGAAGCTATTGGAGCTTGTAGACGAGAAGTTTGAGGAGTCCAAACGAAGAACTCAGATTTCAAATTTCTTGAGATAAGGGCAACTTCTGTCGTAAAGTGGAGGTTATATAGCCGATGATTTGACGGCCGAGATCTCTGGACAGACGTGATATCTGGCTCGAATCTCGTGAATACCTTTTCATTTAATGCAGCTCAGAGAAACGTCTCAATTCTGACGCCGCAGAAAAACAACCGCCTGCCAGCCTTCCCGTAAAAGTTCGCGATACTAATACAGAGTCGATTTCTCCTCAAAAAGCGAAGTTCGCGACCCTAATACAGAGCCGCTTTCTTCTCAAAAAGCGAAGGATCGCGACCTTAATGTAGAGTTGCGCCCCTTCCAAAGACAGTTTGCGACCCTAATACAGAGTGGTTTGCCACTGTCAAGATGAAAAGCGCACCCCTAATACAGAGACGTGTTCCTTCCGAAGCGAGAATCTGCGACCCTAATACAGAATCATCTTCTACTCCAAAAAAAATGAAGGCTCGCGCCCCTAATACAGAGGCGTGTTCCTTCCGAAGACAGTTTGCGACCCTAATACAGAGTCGTCTTCTATTCAAAGATGAAAAGCTCGCGCTCCTAATACAGAGACGTGTTCCTTCCAAAACAAGAGTTTGCGACCCTAATACAGAGTCGTCTTCTACTCAAAGATGAAGAAGTCGCGCCCCTAATACAGAGACGTGTCCCTTCAAGAGCAAGAAGCAGTAGTGGCGCTAATACAGAGTCACAGAGTTCAAACAAACGCAACGGAAGTTCTAATACAGAAGGTTATATCCAAAGTATTCCGAAACTCCTAAAAAGAATCATGAGAGTTTTGAAAACTTTGGAGGGGGTTTTGTCGGCGAAAACTTCTGGAAAAGCAAAGCAGATCCATGAATTCAGAGACAGAAGCCCGCAACTCATCAAGTCAGCGAATCTAAAAAACTGAAGTCCGCGAATCTAAGAAACTGAAGTCCGCGAATCTAAGAAAATGAGGTCCGCGATTCAGACGACGGAACAGGTTCGCGAATCTAAAACTGAGATTCGCGACACTACCCATAGTTTTCGGGTGGGGGTTTAATACAAAGTCACCCGAACCGAACAGAAGAATTGCCACCTCGGATCGTGGAATTAACTGCCAAACGAATGCAACGGCGTTACTTCGATCGTGGGAATAACTACCCAATGAATATGGCGGCACTTCTCGAGTAGTGAGAGCTAACGGTTGAGCAAATATGGTAGGACGTTACCCCAAGTCCCCTATAAAAGGCGGGGAGTGAAAGAGATATACACAGACAGAGATGGACGTCTTCTCCCAAAATTTACCCCTTAGATCAAGAGTAAAGAGCCCCTTTTTCTTTTCCTTTTAGCCAACTGAGAGATTGTACGGAGTGTCAACGGAGAGCAGGATCGTCCTCCATAGCTACCTAGAAACCCAGCCTTAAACAAAGAGGAAAACCTATCTTCCTCGTTTTCTGTAAACGGAAAACCGTCCGATTGTAACCCTTTTATTGAAAATACTTCGATATAAAGAGCGTGCAACTTTCATGGACAACATGTGTGTGTGTGTGTATACATACATATTTTTTTTCTTTTTTTCTCTTTTTTTGTTTTTTTGTTTTTTTCTTTCTTCTTTTTTTGATTTTTTTAAAATTTATGATAATCATTTTACTATTAAATTCCCAGTCATCACACAAAATTTTTCAATGGCTAACAAGAGCATCAGAAACAACATAATGCTTATTATCGTTAATATCTTCGGTGCCCCCGACCCAATCCGGCTACTAGCTAATGAAGACGACTCGGTTGCAGCTATGGTTCAGAGTGTACCCAAGGGGCAAGCTTGCAAGTGCGGGCTGCTAGTGCTTGGTGTCGATCGAGTATTTTCCTTGGTTTTTGTGGATTTAGCTGAGCAAGTCGATTGTTCATTAGTCAGCAAGTCTAAATGTACTCCCATGGTTTCTCTTTTTTTGTAGAAATCGAGAAGAGTCCCTTCTGCTTCATTTTATGGGGATCATGGTTGATTAATATCGGCTTCTCTGTTGGTACAAGGGTCGCTCCGGCAAGAAACTCATTGGTTCATATGACCAGAGTTGCCATATTCACGGAAACCTTATTTTGTCCTTCTTTAAGCTAGAGGACAACGACTTCTATCAATGCTTAGATTTGATTCTTGAGATGATAGCAATTCTTGGTTGGATGCCCAACTTTAATAAAACAGAGTGCGTCAGCGTTAGGTAAATAGGATCTGGCTCTACTTATCTACCTTCTACCGCAAGCACGTCGACGGGCCGTCCAATCGCCGAGTTGACGTGTCCTCCTTTCCATCTCCGTCGTCAGTGGAGCTTCCACCTCCTTTCAGTTGAAAAGCGAGTACTTCCGAAGTGAGCCGCGGAGCCGAGTGACATGCCAGCTCCCCTACATCGACGTCGAGTGCCAGCATGTAGCCGTGCTTTCAGCGACGAATTTCACCTGCCTATCTGCTCTGTCTTGAATAAATAAGTCCTAGCAGGTCTTGCGCCTCTTGGCTTTTGGAGTCTTGCATTCGGATTTGCAACTGACGTCATCACAACTTTCCCTTTAATTTTAGGATTCTGTTGATATGACATGTTATTTGTAGAGTTTCTCGTACCACAAGATTTCTCAATCCAGCGGATTATATCTTCAGCTTACTCTCCTTACTTCAACAGATCTTTACAGATTTTAGACTTTACAGCTCCCATTCTTATCAGCACACCGGTCTTGAAATCATATTTATAAGTTTTCACCGGTGTTTCCTGGGTCATACCGTGTCGGCATTGCAAGGATTTTTCTCGGAAGCGTTCTATGAAGTTTTTGACCTTTTCTTCTTCCCCTTGTTACGTTGCAAGGAGGGAATGAACCGATATATCGGTATCATTCTCAAAGAAACGTACTAAGAACTATTTCTCCACATCATACCAAGTATTAATGGTTCTCAGGGGCAACTGTATGAACCATATGAAAGCAGGTTCTCGCAGAGTACTCAAGAATACTTTGGTCATTATGGGATCATTTCCCATTAGATGACCCGCCTGTGACAAGAAATAATATATGTGCTGGTTCGGGGACCCCTTCCCATCATATTCCAATTTGAGGGTTTTATATTTTTCGGGAAAAGGGGCGAGTTCCACTCCAACGGGCATGGCCTAGAAACCCCCGATTCTTTAAGCTCCTTTTTTGTATCAATGCATCAAGTTGGCTCTGTAGCTTCTTCATCTTCTCTTCATAAGGATCATGGAAGGAAAACTTATCGTCTTCTTTATACATGAGTAAGTTTTTTTTCTTTATATTCTTTTCTTCATTTATCTTGAGTGGTGATTCCTTATTTATTTTGGGTGGTGGTCCCAATGAGGAGGTGTTAGGCTTATCTTCGACTGTCTTCTGAGTATTCTCGACCACTTTCAAAAGTATTGCCTTGAGGTCATCAATAGTCTTTTGTTGGTTTCAAATCATTTACTCTTGGGCTTCAAACCTCCGATCGACGTCATCGGACCTGTCCACTACATGCGATGCCCATTTTCTTGTTCGGGAAGAAGTATATGACTGCAAAGAAGCCATTGTTGAATTATGGTAGTCATAGTCATATTAGCCCGCTACAAGTTTCTTATAATTTTAAGGAGCGACAACAACTGACTTGAGCCGGGTGAAATGGTGAGGTTACTCGTCATCTGCATCAACTTATTTTTATTTTCTACGACCTTTTTACCTTTACTGACCATATTTGAGGTCAGCGACCTCAATTCTTTAATCTATATTTGAGATTACTCCTCCTTTTTGGAGTATTTTGACGAGACTCAGTTATTCTGTCAAATACAGACACTCTTTTTGTGTGACAACAACAATTATTTAATATAGCTGATATTAATTACTCACAATGGCATGTTGAGTGTGATTGAGTTTGAGTCACTTTCCTTTTACTTATCTAGTATTCTCTAAGATCGAGAACTTTATAAGGTGAAGAATCTTTAGTTATGTTTTGGGCATGGGGCCCACTTGGCTGTTGGAGATGTCCATGTGCCTGTTGAAACATTTCAGTATTGATGGTATTGAACTACTGACTGTCAGGTGTTCAACGTTTTGTTTATCAGTCTTGATTTTGTATAATGGCTGTTTTACGCAGAGCTGAGGAGTAGCTTCGTGTTTCAAAGCCCTTACGCGATGTTGGGTTGTAGCTTCGCGTTTTACGCTAGCCCCGCATTTTACGCTGGCTTTGCGTTTCTGAAGAAGTGTAACTTCAGCTGGTTGTTTAGCCTTGCGTGTGGGAATATCCTCGCATGCTGGCACAACCTCACGATTTACGCAAGAATTCTTAGTTTCGCATTTAACGCTAAGCTCAAGTTTTTTGACAGCCTCGCGTGGAGAATTTTCATCACATGCTGGCATACTTTTAATTACATCGCGAGTTACGTGAACTTTGGCACTCTTGCCATTTTCATACTCAAGTTTAGTAGCCTCGCGTGGAGAGACTTCTTCACACGCTGGCTTATCTTTAAAATTAACTTCGCGTTTTATACGAATTTTGGCACTTTTGCCAGTTTCATAGCCAAGTTCAGTAATCTCGCATGGAGAAATTTCATTACATGCTGGCTTGTATATGAATTTAGCCTCACATTTTATGTGAACATTGTCAATTTTTCAGGTTGCATGTTCAAGATCTATAGCCTCGCATGGAGAGATTTCTTTACACGCTGGCTTAAAATCAGCTTCACATTTTACGCGATTTTCACTGATCTTACGATTAACGCAAGTCAGTTCACGAGGTAAAGTCATAACCTTGCATTCTGCCTCTGCTTCAGTCTCACGTTTTACCCGGGCTTTGAGGTCTCTTCATCTTTCTCGATGATTCCGATTACGAAGTTGTGTTCTGGTGAGGCCAATCTCTTGGCCCTCTCCAGCAGTAGGAACGACATCCTCTTTTAGAGTTTTCTGCTCAAACGACGGCTCTATAACCGCAGACTCGAAGGATCCCCGATTAACGGAGAATTCCTTATTATCCGATTTACGGATTTTAGAGATCACGCGATGATAGCGCCGTATTTTAGTCAGATCAACCGATCTAGAAGAGAGATAGAGATATTCTTTATGCTTTTGCTGGTCGATCTCAACGACGAGCACGTCCATGACCGATCCAATTTTCTTTACGTCGGATTGCGTCATGATCTCTTATTCAGATAAAGGCTCTAGACGCAGAGCTAAGGTTTTAGCTTCGCATTTTGCCTATTCACGTGAAGTTAAACTTCTGCTAACGCGAAGTTAATAGCTTTGCATCCAACCAACCGCAGAGCTATTTTTCTTATCTTTTGAAGTTTTATCCTCCAACACTAAACAGTGGTAAAAACAGCTAATTAGCGTTAAAAGTTTCGAAAATCTGCCGCAATGTTTTTATTGTTTTATTTTTTTGGTGTCTTGTTCTATAAAAAATATAAAAAAATAAAAAACTTTTCAATTTTTTATTTTTCATTTCCATCTCTTTCTCTCTCCACCTTTTCAAAAAAATCTTTAAAAAAATATTTCAAAATCAATTTTTGTATCAGAATACCATCATTGTCGTGATCCATATCATAATTATTATCAGTGTTCATGGATAGGAAGTTCTTTATGACAAAGTCATGATCAAATTCTCACCACATATCATGAATCTACAAGCTTCCTATACACAAAATTATAATTATGAATGGATGAATCATTCTAATTTTACATATAATCAAGAGTCGTATCAAGAGAGTTCTCTATCTGATCCTTTCTTCATAGACTATTTATCTCCATATTCTAAATTCAATCATGAACAAGATATTCAATTGAACATATTATATGAAAGATTAAAAAGATTAGAAGGAGGTATGCATGTCATAAGAATTTACCTAAAACCACTTCACAAATATTATCAAATATGTACGCAGATCAATCATATCCACCTTCAAATTTTACTCATGATCTCGAAATGCAATCATTCAAAGAAAACATGAAACGTACAATAATGAGACTGAGGAGCGAGTACGTAGAATAGAGAAAGGTATGGAAATTTTGCTAAAATCATCCTCTCAAATTGCATCTTACATGAAAAATTTCTTCAAAATGATTTCTCATACTAAACTTTTTGAAAATCAACCATCTAATTGTTTGAACATATCTAATTCCGAGAAATAACCGCTTCAGTCATCTATTAAATTTTATATGATTCAAAATGAGTTTAATAATTTTGTTTATGATGAGTCTATACTTCAACATTATGATAAACCAATTTTAGACTATTGTGAAAATAATTATGAAGAAACTATTCAAAAAGAGAAAGTTTTGCTTGATGATTTGTTTCATGATGAGCTTGCTAGTAACATATTATTTTTTGATTCTTTTTATGAAAGTTGTGAAGAAATTTGTCAAGAAAAATTTTTATTTTTTCATAATGACTTGACTAATGATAAGTCAACTAGTATGGCATTTTCTTTTGCAAATTTTGATGATAGGTTTGAAGAAAATTTATATGATAAACTCAAAACACTAGAAGTTTGAAAAGAATCTCAGAAGAAAGAGCTCATTGTATTTGATGATTTGAAAGAGCCATCTAAAATCGAGTTCATGATTACACCACACCAAAGTGAGTATGTTATTTCACATGTTGATAAGACCAAAATACTTATTGACATGAAAAATGTTCGTGGGTGGAATATAGACGATGATAAAGATAGGTTTCCAACTTAAAAATTTTACTATTAAATAAAAGAAAGAATGGCAGGTATAGATAAACTAAAAATAAGGTAGAGAGATTAAATGCAAAATTCACAAAAAGGCTAAATTCATTCATATATCAAAATATAAAAAGACACACTATTAAAGTTAGAAGCAATCAAGATGTTGTAACTGCTCTAAATTTCTAATACGTATATAATATTTATATGTATGAGGGCATACACGAGTTTAGGTGTGGGAGAGTAGGTTAGGAGATTTTTGTGTTCTTCTAGGATTTTTAGTTTTTTTCTAGAAATTTTAATTTTTTTTGAGTTTATTTATTTTACACTTTGGGTAGTTTTTAGGATATAAGTTTTTTTTTGAAAAAATAAAAAAAATCTGAAATTAAAAAATTATTTTATGCAATAAATCAACTTAATAACAAATAAAACAATAAATTTAGATTTAAAATTTGATGGGAGAGTAGAATGGATAATACAATTAGAATTTTATGAAAAAAATAAAAATTCAAAAAATAAATACCTCTAATAGTAATTTTGAGGTAAATATACATCCATTTTTACTTCACAATAGTGCATTAGGTTAATAATAAAAATGATAACAATTGAGTAGTTTTTCTTTCTAAATAAGAAAAAAGAATAAAAAAAGAATAAAGAGGTGAGCCTAATACTTTAGATAATGATCCTTTAGAAATGAAAAAAAAATTCTTAAGAATTGCTAAGTAGTTGGGTATTTGCGCCTAAATAAGCAAGAATATTCACACAAACGGTATTTTTGAGAGATAGAGTATGATCCAAGAAATCGGGCATTTGCGCCTAAATAAGCATGAATATTCGCATGAAAAATAAAATATTCAGAGTATGATTCGATTAATCGGCTTTTTGAGCTTAAGTAAGGATGAATATTCACATGAAAGGTAAAATATTCACAAATAAAAAAAAGAAAAAAGAATAAACTTATTTAGAGAGAAAAGATGAATCATGAATTAGAGTTTGAGTCCAAAACCGAAGTAGACTATCATGCATGCACGTACATGTATATGAGCCAATAAATTACTTATTAGTGGGTATTAAAAGATAGGATTTGACCTTTTGATTAAAATGATAAGTGTATTTAATATGATACTTGACTTGAAAACTGATAATCTAAATGCATTCTTGAGTTTATATATTAGTGAGATTAATTATAGAAAATACCAAAAAGATTTTTCTTTTTTATAAATTTTTATTTTTTATTTTTTTATTATCCTTATTTTTCGTTTCTTTATTCCTTAATCTATCATCTTTATGATGTTTGTGAGTAACATCGCTGGAAATCCTCACGAGACACAACTCGTCAACTAAAGTAACCTAGGGGTTTAACGGTTTATTGCACATGCTAAGTACAACCGCGATTCCTACGAAAGTGAGTTAGGAATTTTCTTTTCCTTTTTAGCTTTAGGTTTTGCTCGAGAACTAGCAAAAGATATGTGTGGGTGTGATCAGTATCATATATTGCATATTTATAGCCTCCATATTGTCTATTTTTGTATATAAATAATGTTACTTGGGATTTTTAGTGTGTTTTTCAGGAAGAGTTAAGAGTGAATAAGGTTACAAGATTATGAAGTTGTGGAGAACTAAAGTCAAATGCAATCATACAAATCAAAGGGAAAAGACCAGAGGCTCATGCAGAAGAAATCAGAAATCAAATGTTCACTGTTTTGCTACCAAACGGCGGTAAGGTGGGACCCCCTAATGCTGATATTTTTATAGGATCTTTGATGTAATTTTGTAGATATTCAGTTGTACTTAGATTAGGATTTGGTACTCCGAGGCCTATATATTGGCCGTGTCCTTATAATCTAGAGTTTTTAATGTAATTTTGTAGTCTTGGTGATTAATAAAGATTAGGGTTTTGCCGAAAGGGTGACGGCTGCCATACCGAGCTTCAAAGGTAACTCCATTGTGTTCAAGTACTTTCTAGTGAGTAGAGATATTTTTCTTTTCTTTTTAGATAGATTTAATCATTTTCTAGTGTAGAATCTTTAATTGCTTTTTAGGAAAAATAGAATTTTTAATTACTTTCATGAATAAAAATAGGATCTTGTTAATTAAGAGTATGAGTAACTAATTCACTTAGTATTAGGATATAGATAAAATTAGGGATTAGGCTCATATTAATCTATTTGTATTCTTTCTAAAATAAAAAATAAAAAAATAGAATTTTCTATAAAACAATAAAAATACAAGAACTCGTAGATTAAAATTTTGATAGGTTATACTTAATTTAAGTTTTTTGATAACCTATACTTAGTTAGGGTTTGGAGTTATTAGTTTTTATTTATTTTGTTTATTTAATCTAATGATTTGGTTTGTTTCTATAAAAAGTAATTTCTTTGATGGATTATTCTTACCCATAACTTGATAGTTCATACTTAGAATGCTTAAAGTAGAAATTAAACTAAAATATCAAATTTTTATGAAAAAAAAAGATGAAAAGATAATAATATTTGGTTATAAACTAGTGGATTCCATATTCTTGGCTAATTAGAATAACAAAATATCAACTTAGAACTCATAATTAGCTCGTTAGAATAATAGGATTCGTAAGATAGTAAAATACTCTAGATCCCCGTAAGAATGACCTATTTGTGCTACAACTTACGTTGTGCACTTGCAGTAAATTTATCACATTAGTGGGAATGACTAGAGAAGGACTATCAATATGGCCGATCCGTCGTTATTCTCTTTTGATCATGTACCCTATCCCAAGTACTTAGGACAAAAAGAATAGTTGTCATTACTGTTGTGTTCTAAAATTTTATAACTGTAATTACTTTTTATGAGGTGAAAGTCACCAGCACAAAAATAGGGGGTAGAAGCGTATAAAAAATGAGGTGAGGAAATCAAAATAAAAAATATATGAAAGTATAAGTTTATCGAAGATGAGAAGTGTTGAAAAAGATTAAAAAAAAATCTTGAATATCACATTGAGGTGAAAAATTATTTAAAAGTCATGATCATATTATGAAATTTGATATATGTTGCTAATAGCTTGGTAAAATATGACATATGTCTCTATAATTGTTTGTCTCACTTTATTTTAAAAACTTTTAACACATGAGACTTCAGCATAATTTAGAGATTCTTCATATTAATGTGTCAATGTATACATCTAATGGTGATTACTTAAGCTTTGATTAGTATATATAAATTGTATGTGTGAATCCTTTGTATATTCTAACATAGATATCTAAATCTTTATGTATTTATCAATTTCTGACAAAAGAGGGAGAAGTATATATTGAGATATATTGAGTTTCAAGGGGGTTGATTTCATGATGCTTTTGTACTGCATGTGTGTGTATGTGTGCATATTCATTCTATTTTTGATACATTTCAAGGATATATGCACTTGATTTTGTTTTATTATTTTGTAAAATATCTACGGTCATACATTGAATAAGAAGTTCTGTCAAGAAATTGTCAAGGAAAAAATAATTTGGATTTTTTGTCCTACATATTTGTCAAATCGTACTAATGTTTATGAAGATCGAGTCTAAGTATTTAAGCATAAACTAAACTCAAGATTGATAAAAATCAATATAGCAGATATAATAGATATACTGATTTGACAAAACTACAATGAGAATCTTAGGAAGGTTTCATAACAGAACTGTCGATATCTAAACGACTTTCGTAAAGACACCAAGATCAGTAAAAAAGGAGTTTGGAAGTAGAAGTTATGATAATTCAAAGTTGGAAAGGGCCAGTAATAAGAATTGATGAAGACTATATAGCAACATCAATTTCAAACAAAGTTTTGAGGTGATGCAGCCCTAACTGGAAATATTTTTTTGGAAAGAAATTGTGGAGTTTTGAGTTTTCTTTTTGACAACACCTGGATCCCCCAAATCAGACTTTGGGATCAAAAGTAACAGTTATTTTACTGAAGCATTGCTGCAAGGACTGTTGAAAGGGCTGTCAACAACCTACATTGAGACCCATGAGAATAGGGTTGTTGAATGGGTTTGGACAACAGAATGCATAACACTAATGGGAAAGATGTTTTTGGATGACTTTCCTTTAGGATTTAAATTGGAATGTGATTTCTTTTGGATCTTTAGATTTAATTTCGACGAATATGATTAAAAAAGAGTTTGAAAGTCTATATGGAGGGTATAAATCCTTTTTAGATGTCATCATCTTCAACTAAATATAAGTGGAAAAGAAGAAGAAAAGTGGAGAAAAGAGAAGAAGGGGAAGAAAAATAAAGAAAAGAAAGTTTCTCAAGAAAAAGAAAAGATTTTTATTGAGGAAGAAGGAGTTTTGATTCGTAGTTTGTGGAGATCAATGTTCATCAATATCTCCGACTAGTAGACGAGTACTTAATCTATAATTATGATAATTTCTACTCATTTGTAATTCTTTTACAATTTAATATTTGTACATCTGCATCTTGTGTGGTGAGTCTGGGCTTGAAATAATTTAGATGTAGAACTATGTGGTTGTCTAACAAACAAGTTAGATATTAAACTATTGATCAGTTGTGGCTATCTACCAATTGTAGATGAGTCACTATATTTGACTTGAGATCATAATGCAGTTTTTCCGTAGTTTGTTTCCATTTTGTTTTTTCCACTTTAAAAATCTTTGAGTCTATTTTGTATGATCATTTGAGATTTATTCTGTATTTTGTTTAATTAATTGCTCTTAATAATTTATGCTTAAATTAATATCCATAGAATAATATACACTTCTGCATTAGCTTGAGCATGCTTTTTAACTTATCCTTCACATTTTAAGGACTTTATTATTCCAAGTATTTTTATGGTAATACTTATATGAGATTCCCCAACTACGATATTGTATATTTTTTTAAAATGCCAACACTTATAACATCAGGTAAAATAAAAACATTCTTTCCCAAAGGTTATTTTCTTGTCATTCAACCATTTTTTTAAACCAAATTATCTAAACAATATTTCAAGTTATATTTAAAAGCACTAATGAGCAAAACACTAGGGTTCATGTTGAGAGATAAGAAATTTCTAAAAATAAAAAAGTGTTTCATATTCCAATTTATTTGTATTTAAGAAAACATATAAATATTCAAACACAAACTTTGAATGTGATAATAATATCTAAAAAATAAAACAATGTTTTTAATAAATGAAATTTGTTGTAATTAGTAACACCATTAATCTTAACTTTCTCAGACATATTTACAATTACAATTCTAGCATAATTAATGATAAAAAGAAACACTACAAAGAAAAAAGGTAAAAAGGATTATAATAATATTAATGACTATAGAGGAAAATTTTGATGATAAAGATAGTATGAATAACGTCAACTATGTTAGCATTTCGGTTTCATATTTCCTTTAGAATGAACTGGTTTAAATAGGATCATATCATAATCAATAAAGTCAAAATTCAAAAATAAATAATAAATCCATAACACAATTGATGGTGCATATTTTTAGATATATGACATCAAAGCTTCCATAATAAATTGAGGAATAAAACAAAGATAAATGACAATGTTCGCTATCAAAAATAAATTTTAAATATCTGATCTTAATATTAGACCATAAAGTAAATTTAGTTAGAAGTATCGGAACTTATTTATTTAAGATTCTACGAGTCATATGCTTTTCGCTATATTCGAGATAAAATATCAACAATGGTTGGAGAGATAACAGTTCAACAACTTTAGCTTCGACTGGTCCTACATAATAATGATAATAAAGAAAAAGTTTTCTAAAATAAAATTAGACAATAATACTTGCTTCTACAACATAACATAATGTAAAATTATTAAATATGTCCTTTAGTTAGTTGGAATTTTTCCGATATAATTTTAGAAATAATGATAATATAAATTATAAGCAAAAACATAAAATAAGAAAGATTTTACCGGTCTCAGGAAAGGTGTATAATCACTTTCCTAAAAGACATAGACAATCTCAGTCAACCAAAATAAGTATGTTCAATAATGACATAATTTTTCTATTAGTGTCCTCTCATTATAAGTTTTGAGATAGTTGATGTCATTGAGATAATAGAAGATGAAGGATGGAAGGTTTTATCTATCACCTTTTCTAAATGTTGATGTTGAGTAAACTTATATATTATAATTTTAATAAATCCAAAAATAATATGATGAAAACTCTAATATCAATTGATAGTTATAGAGAAATTTGACGAAGCCTTATAAATATAAAATGATTTGATTAGATAAAAGGAAAATAATAAAATAAATAAATAAATATATAAAATAATTTGATTAGATCAAAAGAAAAATAATAAAATAAATAAATAAATAACGAACCGTGAAATTATAATTTTTATCTTAAAATATCTAACACTTCACGCGACCTCACATTAGAAGCATCCAGTTGCAATGTTGAATAGTCAGGTAATGATTAATACAGTTATTTGTACTTATTATTTGCAAAAAGAATAAATGCGTCCATCGATTTCAATCATTCCTCACCATTGTAATCCGAGTCCCATTCTCTCCTCTCCTCAAAAGAGTAATTTTGATTTCTACATTTGTGTTTTTTCTTAGTAGTTACTGTAGTTGAAGTGTTATCTTGTGAGCTGATGATACTTTCCACTTAAACAAAGCTGTCTACTTTGGGTTTGCTTTCTTAATGTGAAGCTAAATGTCGGAATAAACTGTGTCCTGTTCTGTTGTATTAATTTACAAACTGTTTCCAGGTGTCTGTTAATGGTCTCTCTGCTTTTCTGCAGGAAGTTTGTTCGGCATTTCTTATGTTGTCTTCTTCCTAAATTTGCTTGCTTATCCATGTATCTGGAAATATTTTGGGGGCCATAAGAAGCAATTTTGTTTTTGTTATGTTGTTTGCTTGCCTTGATGCATACTAACTATAAAAGTCTCTCCTCCAATTCAACTTTGAGTTTTGAACTCCATTTGATTTTTTTTTTTTTTTTTTTTTTTTTGTACATGTTTTTCTTTAACTGTTTCGGTGTGTGCAGCTGTGCTTCAAGTTTATAGTAGTTTCACACACAAAAGCGGAAAGAGAAGACATGATTACAAATAGTTTCATTGTTATTATGGTATACAATTGTAGTTTCGCACATATAAACAGAAAGAGAAGATATGATTATCTAAATAATTTCGTTGGTATTATGATATACACTTGTAGTTACACACACAAAAGTAGGAAGAGAAGATATGATCATCAAAATAGTTTATTGGTATTTTTTTTTTTTGGGATAAAGACACCACATATATATATATATATATATATATATATATACACCACATATATATATATATATATATATATATATATATATATATATATATATATATATATATATATATATATATATATATATATATATATATATATATATATATATATATATATATATAGAGATATGGAAATGAGCTAACAGCTCATGCAATTTACATGAGCTGCAGTTTATTTTTACTATCTCCAATAATTTTTTTAAAAAACTTTCTTTCGGATTATGATCTCGACCCCATAGGATTTATTGATACCCAATTTCTTGGATTTTAGTTTTGATTTGGTCCTCCATCAAATTAATACAAAATTAATTATTTTAAATGAATAAAATATTTTGTATGCACTTGATGAAAAGGTAAATGAACTCTAAAATTTATGAAATTTAAAACCAAAAAGTTAAGGAGGCAGAAATAATAATTATTTAAAAAAATTAAAGAAAAATCATTTGATTATTATAGTTTTGCCGCTAGTTCACGTAACTTTTCTTGAGTTGGCAGCTCATCCATAATAATCTCATATATATATATATATATATATATATATATATATATATATATATATATGAGAAAATCGGAAATTAACTGGGTAGCAAAGAGGACTCCTTTACTAGCGCTTAGGTGACTCAATAAAATAATTACACGTGGCGTCACACAACATAACAAACAAAAGAAGGATTTTTACAAAAAAAACTCTAGATGTGGGAAAGACAAATCTTTTCTCTCCCCTTATAACTACTTTCTCTCTCTTTGATTTAGATTTGATCTACTTCTTTTCCACATCTAGGTTTTTTTTTTTGTAAAAATCATTTTTTATTTGTTATATTGAGTAGCGTCACGTGTAATTATTTTATTAGGCCACTTAAGCGCTAGCGAATAAATCCTTTTGATCGCTCCCATTGACTCATATACATGCACACACATTTTTATCAATATAAATATGCATCAAATAACAAAAAAAAATCTGTTGTAATGGCAGCTATTGTTGAAGCCAAGCCCCAATGTAATATTTAATATAGTGAATGAGAGGACGGATGTCTTGGTAGTTGCATTGGAACATCCAATTGTTGCATGCGCTGATTTCATGTGCACCAAAACATTGCTAAAGTGGTAGCATTCCATGCCGTAGAAATATTTAATTTGTAGTTTCACATACATAAGTGAAAAGAGAAGACATAATTATCAAAATAGTTTCTTTGGTATTATGATATACAACCAACATTTTGCAACTTAAGCCAATTTATAATGATATAAATTCTCAACTTAAGCCCATTTATAATGATATAAATTGGGGGGGGGCCGTGGGGGCGTGGAGGAATTTCTACATTATCATAAGAGGAGGAAAACTTAGGGGGAAAAAAATCAAAATAAAAAATTCCCTCAAAAATTGGATTCAAAAGCTAGTCCTGAGGTTGAGCCTCCTCAGCCAAATCGAGTGCAGGATCATATGAAATACATCATATCTCTTAGCGGGCCTGTTCACCAAGAAATGCTTGCGAACTCCCCTCAGCCCCTCCCTAAGCCTCTCAAGCTCCTCCTCCCCAATCCCCATCAATATCTCCTTCAGCCTCGGTATCTCCTCCACCTCGATCCTCAACGAGAACTCCTCCCATCGCAGCACATCACTGAACGGCGGGTGGTACCCCGGCGATATCAGCACGGGCACGCACTCCGAGTAGATGGCCTCCGGAATGCGCGGGCTGGCCACCTCATACCCACTGGGACACAGGCAGAATTTGGACTTGAGCATGTAGGAGCTGAAGTAGTCCTTGCCGGAGGGGAGGTAGCTGTGGACCTGGATGTCAGGGTCGCGGCCGCCCTCCCAGTGCTGGAAGAGGATGCGGCGGACCTGGCCGTGGAGGCCGCCAGCGAAGAATGCAAGGAATGGGCGGGGGGTGGAGGCCGAGGGTGGCGTTTGGACCTGCGTCGGGATGTCTCCGGTGAGGAGGTTGATTTCCGGGATGCTGACGTCTTTCTCGGGCTGGAATCCCTCGGAGATGTTGGCGTTGCAGAGGGCCCGGATGGACCGGTTGTGGAGGTCTGGGTTGGCTGAGCTTGCATCTGGCCCCTGTTCAACAAGGAATTAACTTAGCAATAATTTTATCCAAGTCTAATTCCCAAAATTAACAATTATTGATATTTTCGTTGTTAGGATTTAGGAATGTGCATGCAAAAAATCAATCTTAGCTGGTGAGGTGGATGTTAGAGGCAAGTTTGTTAGTAGTAACATGTAGCGTGAAAAATTAAATCTCATTGCTTCTATGAATAATCCATATTTCTATTTCTCAATTGTATTTACCTTGATTATCACGGTTAATGCTAATTGCCAAAACTAATTAATCAACAGAAACATAGACACTTAAACAAATTTCAGATTTCTTTAGTGATATAGTACTGACCCAGTCATGGCAAGATAGCATGAAGTGATCCGCGCCGGACGTCCGGTTCCAGTACGGATGTTTCGTAGCCACCACATCGACGTAATCTGCCACGAACTGTCCGATGTTCCCGTGGCCGGGCGTTCCAGACAGGTACAAGTACTTGACCATCCATGCCACGCTGAATGGGAGGAAGAACACGTGCGCTCTGCCTGGGTCCGATGTCCGAAGCCCGCCCCTCATCATCTCCAGTTCCTCAATGAATCGCCCCTCGATCGAGTATATGTTCTTGCATGGCCCACTGTGGACTAGAGGGATCTCCCCTTCTTCGTACACGTACACCTTCAGTCGCTTCTCCATCTCGCTGTAGCTCCTGTAATATGGAAAATTAACAAAATTATGCAAGAAATAATAAATTTAATAAGCACTGATATGTAGAGAAAAGATTTAAATAATTGGAAACAAAATGATACAGCACACCTAGCTAGCTAGCTAGCAGCTAGCTAGACGTATGCCCATTCATTCATACCTTAATCCAAAGAGGGCCAGCATTAATGAAATGATTTTTAATGAACCTTTAGGAAAATGTTTAATTTAGCCACGCAAAATGAAACAAAAGTTTTCAAGAAGAATTTAGTGGGAAATAAAATATTTACCCAGTTAATAAAAACTATTTCAAAATCCCAAGAAGAATTTGGAACGTTCCAAGATTTTCGATATTGGATTAAATCCCAAGAAACCTCAAAAATTTGAAATGATAGTAAGAGGGGCCACTCTCTCTCTCTCTCTCTCTCTCTTTCTCTAGACGTGAATACAAAGGGTCCTCAACCTCAAGCATGCGAGATGCAATCAATTCCACAAATCTTTTTGCATTATCACTTTATCCCTCCCTTTTATCATTCCTGCTTTATTATAAAGGGAGAGAAAAAAAAATAAAAGGAAAAAATCAATCAAGAAGCTCACACGTGTGAAATTGAAGCAATTTCTTTGTTGTCACCTATAGAACGCAGTAGCATTTCGGTAGATTCTTGGTAGGAGGCCATCCAAAGAGGAAGAAAGAGAAGATTCATTTCTCGACAATCTTCGTATCGCCGTCCTCGCCCTCGACAGCTCCGCCTCCACCGGCCCTGCCATCCGCCTCACCGCCTTCTTCTCCCTCTACACAAATTAACCAATAACAATAAACAAAATCACCACATGATATATATATGCATCAACACTACTAAACAGCAACAACTTTCTTGATCATATTTGGATGAGCTTACCTCGGACGAAGAAGAACGATTGGTTTCGGGCAGATGAAGAGCTCGAGAGGAATCATCCTGGTCGTGCCACGGCTTCATGATGGCCGAACTGTTTTTTGCGAGAGAATTAGTCATCGAAGGAGTGGGAGGTTTTGTCGTCATGGTTAGGAGCTTTAGAGCTGTTGGCAAGAGCAAAAAGAGGATGGGCAAGATGATCTTGAGGCAACAGGGAGAATCAAACCAAGCCATGGCTCGCTCTCGCTCTCTCTGTCTTTCTCTTAAGAAATCAGATAAGGGAAGCAAGGAATGACGTCCTTAGAGAGAGAGAGAGAGAGATTGCATGTGGAGAATAAGAATTTGATTGTGTTAATGTTTTGTATTCCTTTCTTGGAAACAACGAAGGTTGGAAGAATATGCAATGTAATTGGAATTATACATTTATAATGAATTTATATATTTTTTTTTCATTTTTGGATAGAGAGAGAGAGAGAGAGAGAGAGAGAGGTGGGAGAGGAATGATGGACCTAGGAGAAGTATATATGCTTCCTTCGCTTGGAGATTAGAAAGTGAGAGAGAGAGACAGAGAGAGGAGGGAAAGGTATTAAAGTTTTTCATCAGAGATGGAGTTTCTAACGGGGCACAGCATTTTACCTAGCGAGCCCACCTAATTACCGTCCAGCAAATAAAAGTACCCAACAAAGTGAGCTCACTATGAAAAATGGTGTGCCCCTTTAGAAACTCCCGTCAGAGACATGCACATGACGTTGGGATGTGGGTGTGAATAAATGATACTCGGAACCCGGTACCCGTTACTCAGTTATACTGTTTTAACGTCTACGGGAATGGATATTTAAATTGAACCCAAAAAATCTAAATATATAGCCCGGCATTGTACCTGAGAATAGTTTATCTGATGTTTATACCTTTTTACTTATATCTTGATTACAATAATAAGAATTAAGGAATGCTGATATAAACTAATGTCTACAGACTAAACCATTTTTACGTAATAAATTTGTACATAAATGAAATTAATTTCAATTGGTAGAATTTGACAGGAAAAAGTAAGTACGTCGTAATGCCTCGTTATTAGGAATGTGGATAGTCGAATCACTCAGCAATGTGTGATAATACAATCAATCTTAAATTAAACATTGCAATTATACCAAATGGAATATGGACAATAATAGTTAACAAATAAATAAATATCTCAGTTCGGATACGATAGTTTACATTAAATAAATTCAAAGAATCTAACTACTTAATATATTCCTAAAACAATTGAAAAAACTGTCTCAAGTCAATAAACATGCTATAAACACTTATTACATTTCTAATAAAACTTTAAAATTTAGTGTATCAAATAAAACCACTCAAAAATCACTTTTTGCCTGCACCTTGAAATAAGCTAAGTCCTGAACCATCTCAGGCGGGTCTACCTCTAAATCTGCATCTTTGTCTTGCAATGCAAAACTTAGAATTGTCAGTAAAACGATCAATAAGATCTAGAGAAATAATAATATGAAATTCTAGTATACAAGTGTTATATAAATTAATAAATAAATCGATAAGGATTTCATTCTTTTTATCCACATTCCATTCAGTTTTTATGAGTTCGTAGCAAGATTGTAGCTTTCTTCCATCGAATACAACTTAGATTACAACGAAAATGAACAAGAAAACAACAAACGAGAGGATTTATAATTATCACTCTCTTTTACAATTTATGAAGTGGGTTCTCGTAGCGATGTGATCTATCTAGTAGCTTCTTTGGACGATCTGAAGTCGATGATCTTCTTGCTCAATGAAGATGACGGCCGACTTGGATCTTCTCTGCTGATCTTAATTCGTACAAGCCTCTCACGCGTAACTTGAACTCTCTTAATGCTTGAAAAATGATCCCTAAGGCTTTCTCAAGAGGGTATTTATAGTCTTGGGCCAATATGAGAGTTTCTATTTAAATAGAATTTGTATTCATCAAGGATTCCAATCAAATATCTTAGTTTTGATTTAAATCTCTTGATTTGGAATCCTGATTAGACTCAATTTGGGTATTGGATAAGCCCAAAATCTCAATCATAATTAATTCAGGAATTCTGATTAAATATGCTCACACGAAACTTAATTGCGTCAGAACGCGGAGCTATCGATTAACTCCGCGTTTTGTTCAACGTGGGGCTAAAAATAGCCAAACGCGGAGTTAGCTCCGCATTTAGTTGTGGAAAACCCTTTTATCTTAGAAATTTTCACTTCCAACAGAAACCCCTCCAAAATTTTCAAAATGATTTAGAATTTAGCAAATTTTGAAATAGTTTGGATCATCAAATTTGAACTCGGAGTTAATAAACACCAAATTATCTTCGCATTTTGATCTTTTGCGCGAAGCTAATAGCTTCGCGTTTTGCTCAGTAACTGCTCCGATTCTCGCACCGAATACCAAGGGGCAGATTTTTTTTATTTAAATAGAGTTCTAACTCTTCTTCTTTCTCACTTCATTCGAAGAGATTTCAAGAATTCCAGAGCTCAGGCGATCAGGCGACTCAGGCGACCCAAGCTATTTCGATCGGATTTTCGTCGATTTTTCACGTTTTTCTCCAAGATTTCGAACCCAATGGCACCCAAGAGGAGCTCTTCTTCCCGTGCTTCTTCCCCGCCGGCGGCCAAAGCAAGCAGCGGCGGCAGTGGCTGCGGCAGCGGCCACAACGGTGATCCAGTCCATGCCGCACCTATTAGGGGTAAACATCTCAATTTTTGGACTCTTTAGATCGATTTTGGAGTGATTTGGCTCGGTTTTAACCGACCAATCACTTCTTTACCGGCGAGATCGCCGTTTTCCGACCGTACGGCTTGGTGAAGAAGAAAGGCCTTTGGTCTTTTCTATGCGAAGCTATCGCGTTATCTTCGCATTTGTCAATGCGGAGCTATTTTTGTCAATCGTCGCGTTGCAACGCGACGTTACAGATTTAACCTCGCGTTTAGAAACGTGGAGTTATCCTAATTTAGCTTCGCGTTTTTTGTACAAACGCGAAACTACCACTTTATCTTCACATTTTTAAAACACGAGGCTATTTTCTGAGCTTCGAGCGGAGTTATTTTTTAGCTCTGCATTCCTATACTTACAAGATTTTTTTTTCTGGTTTCTCAAAACTTTTCTAACTCTTGATTCTTATTTTATAGTGGGTTATTCGGTGGACACTCTCCCTTATAGGAATTACTTTGGGTTTGTTGGGGGTGCAGACCTAGTAGCCCAGTTCCGCTTCACGACAGATCTCCCTGCCTACAAACCAAGTCTAAGGGAATGCAGAAAAAAATTAATTAGGTACCATCCTGTTACTACAAGGGAGATTATTACTGATGCTTCCTTTGAGGCAACTAACAGAGAAGTGTTGGAGAAGCCTGCCTTTCTATTTGGAGACGCAATGGGACACTCGGACAAGATCCTCTTTGAAGAAGAGAGCAAATGGCTCTATCAATCTAGTGACTTGCTGATGTTTCTTCCCAGTGTGGAGCGCAGTTACCCTTTGGTCTATCTTCAAAGGCTAGCAATGCATCGTGAGTTGGAGTGGGGGCTAACTCAAGAATACGACTGCGTTTCTATAGGCAACTTGGGCGCACATGGGGCTTATCAAGATGGTCCAACAAGATGTATTACCGGATTGCTTCCAGGTAGAATCACCAAGGAGCACCCAGTGGGGGAGGTCCCAACTCGCGCACGAACCTTCTTAAGCGAGTTCATGGCAAAAGGAGGCCAATACCCAGCTAATGACTTCAGGATGTCTAGCTGGATTTACTCTTCAAGCAATATGTGTAGATACTAAAAAAATACTAAAGATATAATAATAATAATAATAATAATAATAATAATAATAAAAATAAATATTAATTTAAATTAAAAAAATGGGGGGATTCCCCCTGCGGGAGGAATCCCGCGGGTCACCCGCGGGATTTCTCCCGCGGGAGAAATCTCGCGGGTGGACACTCACGGGAGTTTCTCCCGCGGGTGCACACCCGCGGGAGGCCTCCCGCGGGTGGTCACCCGTGGGAGTTTCTCCCGCGGGTTGCCACCCGCGGGAGCGCTCCCGCAGGTGCCAACTCGCGGGTTGTTTTCCGCCTGTTTTCGTTGTTTATTTGCCTGATATTTCGTGATCCGATTTTTCAGGGAGGAATCAAGGCGGATTTCGAGCGGATTCGGTCTATAAAAGAAAAGAATTTGAGCCGGATTAGAGGCGCTCCTCAAGATATAAAATTGGAAACGGAGTTCAGAACAGGGAAGAAAAAAGAGGTGATTCTTTTGGAGAGGGAATTTGTGACGAGACAATTTTCCAGAGGTCGGAGTCCAAAAATCCAGAGAGGAGTTCCTCAATTCAGAGAGATTGGATCGTTAACGGAGTGCAGAATCAAGACTCCACCGCTGCCAGAACCCATAAAAATAAAGGAGAATCGAAATCAATTGATCCCCATTCTTGTAATCTCGATTTTCTATTTTGTAATTTTTCTTATATTGCTGTAATTCAAAATCAAATTGGCAATATAAAGGAAGATTCAATTTTTCGGGTATACAAGAATTGGCGACCACAGTGGGAGTTTGGGCGGCGCAATCTGATCACTAAATTTTTTTTTTCGGAGCCTAGGCGTCATCGCCGGGTTATGATAAAAAACTTATGAGGCATCATCGCCCATAAAATAATGACAAGACGTCATCGTCTGTCAAAAAAAAAAATTTATGAGGCGTCATCGCCCATAAAAAAAATGATAAGACGTCATCGTCTGTCAAAAAAAAAATTATGAGGCGCCATCACCCATAAAATAAAGACAAGACGTCATCGTCTGTCAAAAAAAATTTTGTCAAAAAAAATTATGAGGCGTCATCGCCCAAAAAAAATTGACAAGACGTCATCGTCTTTCAAAAAAACATTATGAGGCGTCATCGCCCCTAAAAAAAAAATGACAAGACGTCATCGTCTGTCAAAAAAAATTATGAGGCGTCATCGCCCATAAAAAAAATGATGACAAGACGTCATCGTCTGTCAAAAAAAATTGAGGCATTATCGCCCACAAAAAAAAATGATAAAACTGGATACAACCCACGGGATGCAACCCGCAGATGGAATCGTGGGACGCAACCCGCAGATGGAATAGCAGAACGCAACCCACAGATGGAATAGCGGGATGCAACCCGCAGATGGAATCGAGGGACGCAACCAGCGGTACCCGCAGGGACGCAACCCGCAGATGCAATCGCGGGATGCAACCCGCGGGATACAGAATCCATAAGACAATAATAATAATAATAAATAAGTAATAATAATAATAATAAGATAGCAATAAATAAAAATAAATAAAATAATAAATTGAAATTGCCTCAATTACAATAAAAAAGTTAATAAATAAAGAAAAACGTGTGGCGAGATTAAAAAAAAGTACTATGCTCGGGTGGGGCCCACCTGGGCCACCCGCTTTTTTCTCCCTCTCCCCCGCACGAAAAATAAAAAATAAAAAATAAAAATAAAAAATAAAAAAATAAATAATAAATAATAATAATAATAATAAAAAGGCAAAAAAATAAAAAAAAAGAAAAGAAAAAAGAAAGAAACAGAGAAAGGGCGTTATAAAATTGACAAAGATATGAAAAAATAAATAATTAAAGAAAACATGCGGTATGAGTGTTCTACCCACGGGTTGTATCCTGCGGATGCACCTACGGATGCCAAAAAAAAAATAAACAAAAAAATAATAATATAAAAATAAATAAAAAACAAAAAATATAAAAGTAAATAAAAAAAATTTGCAAGACCTCATCGCTTACCAAAATAAATAAATAAATAAATAATATAAAAGCTTGGTGTCATCACCTAAAAAAAAAAAATTCAAAAGGCTTCATCGTTTATAAAAAAAAAGGGACATCATCGCAAACAAAAAAAAAAGAGAGAGATAAAGAAATAAAAAAATATATATATAATAAAATAAAATTAAAAAATGGTGAACTACCCAACGCCGACAAGGCTACGGGGAGAGAATAAATTTCTCGCCAACCCCACCATGCTGGGGGTAAAAAACATGAATTACCCAATGCCGATAAGGCTACGGGAAGAGAATAAATTTCTCACCAACCCCATCATGCTGGGGGTAAAAAGTATGAATTACCCAACTCCGACAAGGTTACGGGAAGAGAATAAATTTCTCGCCAACCCCATCATGCTGGGGGTAAAAAGTATGAATTACCAAATATCAACAAGGCTAGGGGGAGAGAATAAATTTCTCGCCAACTCCATCATACTGGGGGTAAAAAGTACGAATTACCCAACGCCGACAAGGCTACGGGAAGAGAATAAATTTCTCGCCAACCCCATCATACTGGGGGTAAAAGTATGAATTGCCCAACGCTGCTAAGGCAAAGGGAAGAGGAAAAGTTTGGCATTTAAGCCCAAACGAAATCCTCGACAACTCACCATGCTGAGAGAAATAACATGGCTAGCCCAACTCAAACGGTAGTTGGTAAAGGCCAATCAAATCCGTTAATAGCTGGGGGTTTGCTAAAAATCCCATGACAAACATGTCACAACAGTATCCTTATTCGAATATAAGGATATATCGCTGCCCTACGCTGCTAAGGCAAAGTGAAAAGGAAAAGTTTGGCATTTAAGCCCAAACGAAATTCTCGACAAGTCACCATACTGAGGGAAATAATATGGCTAGCCCAACTCAAACGGTAGTTGGTAAAGGCCAATCAAATCTGTTAATAGCTGGGGGTTTGCTAAAAATCCCATGACGAACATGTCACAACAGTATCTTATTCGAATATAAGGATACATCGCTACCCTACGCTGCTAAGGCAAAAGGAAGAGGAAAAGTTTGGCATTTAAGCCCAAACGAAATTCTCGACAACTCGCCATGCTGAGGGGAATCGCATGACTAGCCCAACTCAAATGGTAGTTGGTAAAGGCAAATCAAATCCGTTAATAGTAGGGGGTTTGCTAAAAATCCTAATCAAATAAATCTTTTGTCACGTTAAGATTTCACCTCTCACAACGAAACTTTTCTTGTTATTTTTCTCCAACAGAGCAAGTGACGCTCCAAAATATTTGTCAAGTTAAAATCATACCTCTGACATTAAAATTCAAAATCAAATGAGATAAAATCCGATTAAATCTCCTGTCATGTTAAGCTTTCACCTCTGACAGAAAAGGAAACTCACACTTTATCAAGTCCAATATTGCAACCTCTGATGAACTTGTTTTTTGATATCGTTAAGTTAAAAAGTACCTCTGATAAAAATCATCCCCCTATCAAGTTAACAGTTACCTCTGATAGTCCGATTCCAAGGCTAAACATGTTAACTGTCACCTCTGTTTAATCAGCTTATTCCTATCACGACCAGACCCTCTGAATAGGTTGAGCTCCAAGACACGTTTAATATTACCTCTGTCTTTTTCCTGATCCGTCATACTAGATGTCACTAAACGGTTGGGATTTTAATGAGCACGTTAACATGATACCTCTGCTTGACCTCAAATAAGTACGTTAATATCATAACTCTACTTATCATCTAACAAGTATGTTAACATCACACCTCTGCTTGTTACCCAACGAGTACATTAACATCATACTTCTACTTGTTTTCCAATGAGTACAGTAAAATCATACCCCGCTCATATTTTATGAGATGTGTTAACAATTATCTCTATCTACCGAATTCTTGACATGCCTCATAGCCAAAAAAAAAAAATAATAATAATAAAAAAAATCCAAAGTGTTTCGAAACTCTGTACGGCTCAATACAGAAATTCGAATACTTTGGAGGGGGTTATGTAGATACTAAAAAAATACTAAAGATAATCTAATAATAATAATAAATAATATTAATTTAAATTAAAAAATGGGGGGATTCCCCCTGCGGGTGGGCCCCACGGGAATTCCTCCCGCGGGTGCCCACCCGCGGGAAGAATCCCGCGGGAGGAATCCCGCGGGACACCCGCGGGATTTCATCCGCGGGTGTGCACTCGCGGGAGGAGTCCCGCGGGTTGCCACCCGCGGGAGCGCTCCCGCAGGTGCCAACCCGCGGGTTGTTTTCTGTCTATTTTCGTTGTTTATTTGCCTGATATTTCGTGATCCGATTTTTCAGGGAGGAATTAAGACATATTTCGAGCGGATTCGGTCTATAAAAGAAAAGAATTTGAGCCGGATTAGAGGCGCTCCTCAAGATATAAAATTGGAAACGGAGTTCAGAACAGGGGAGGAAAAAGAGGAGATTCTTTTGGAGAGGGAATTTGTGACGAGAAAATTTTTCAGAGGTCGGAGTTCAAAAATCCAGAGAGAAGTTCCTCAATCCAAAGAGATCGGATCGTCAACAGAGTGCAGAATCAAGACTCTACTGTTGCCAGAACCCATAAAAATAAAGGGGAATCGAAATCAATCGATCCCCATTCTTATAATCTCGATTTTCTATTTTGTAATTTTTCTTTTATTGCTGTAATTCAAAATCAAATTGGCAATATAAAGGAAGATTCAATTTTTTGGGTATACAATATGTGGTGGGCTCGCCTTGTCAAATATATGGAGACTCCCATGAACCAATTCTGAAAGAAATTGGCTTGTACAAAGTCATCATAAACGTTCAATTTGGGCTACCTCGGAGCTCCTATCATTTCTTCTACCTCCTAGAGATGTACAACCTTGAGACCGGCACCTTTTTCACACCAGTAGGTGAATTAGGTCTCGCATATCATGAGATGTATGAGGTCTGGGGTTTATCAATGGTCGAAGTCCCTTACGAAGAATACATTCCTACTACCGAGGAGCTGAATTTGCTGAAGGCAAAGGATGAGCACATCTATGCCACTTATTGGGAGATGATGTGCCACTACCGCATCTGCGCCGACATGGCAGGTGTGCGTAACCAAGGAATCGGTCACAAGAAATGGGCCGATTACCTTTTTTCAAACTTGAACTCAAAAGAAGGTTCATCAAGTGTCCACGGTCACAATCCTATCGATGTTAAGGAGATTGATCGCTGCATAGCCATGACACATGCTATATTTTATACCACTGAATCAAACGAAGGTGGATTCAGCCCCAGCACTGTGTTCAAGAGCTTCCATTAGCAGGCCCAGTTCCTAGTGTCTAACAGAGGCTTAATTGTTGGGTTTCTGATGCTATAGTTAAAAAGATGTGTCGTGCCGTCACTGCCAAAAGATGCCATCACAATGAACGTGATTTGTCCAGCAGCTTTACTCGCATTCGGCCGACCATTCGGTCTTCTTCTCACCATGGTTAGCAACCTTCAGAGTGGGTTATAAGCACTCTGTAATGGCTTTGTCCCTGCTAACAAGGGTAAAGAGAAGACTAAAGGCAAGGAAGTTGCCAAGGCGAAGAACCCGAGCCCTAAGGTAGAAATGCCTTATACATATCAGATGGCGTGGCTTATTATGCACTGCCCCTCTCTAATGAGTACAGCAAAACATTCTCTTGCTGACAAGCCATTCCTCGTGGAGCTGTACGAACGCTCTTCTTGGAAAAGCCACTATATGTCAATAATCCGGATGACGCTCTGTCATCACCAAAATTACGAGATCTTTCGGTGTTTCCCAAATTTCCCTAGTGGAGAATACGGGTCAAAATTCAAGGAAATTTTGGGAGCAGACAATTTTACAATCTTATTCTCAGGAGCGTTCTGATGGCTCCTTAATATTCGCCCTAGGCACTTGGTGTATCGGCAAGACACCATGTGCTATATCGAACCTTACACCCCGAGCCGCTTTGCTCGCCAGTTTGGATACACACAACTCTATGTGGGTAATCCGAACAAGAAGCTGGCCTATGAGAGAAATTCGTATAAGGGTGCCCATGACTGGTTCCACTTTGTGGCCGGTGGAACCAGGACTGAATTCATGTTGCCTTAAAAATCACCAGAACTGAGCATGACACTAAGCTTCTGCACATGGTACAGTGTCGCCAACGCTGACGTGCCCAGTTTCTCCATCAACCATAATTGTTGTAAGGAGATAGAAGTTTTTTACTCTTGCCGCAATGGGGCCAAGAGAGTAAGGGTGAAAGGAATTGATGAATTCCTTAGCACGACGACCGATTCATCAGATGCTGGCGACTTTGATGGTGGTGATGATGATGGTAACGATGATAATGATGCTGATGTTGGAGGTGCTCCCCAACCTATCATTACTCGTTTCCAAAGTCCGACCATTAAATGCCATGGACCCGCCAGAGATAGGCCAGCCAAGAAGAAGAAGAAGCTAGCCAGGGAGACCCTAGTAGTCCCCCACGAGGCAGCAGTCCAGTTTGCCATGGATCTGCTTGCCTCAACTCTGCCATCAGTTTCGGCAGAGGAGAGTAGGCATGTTGAAGCTCCCAGTGCCCCTGATGCTCCGGTTCGCCTGCCAACTCAAGAATCTGCTGAGCACATTACGACGCAACCTTTAGGTAGCGAGACGGGTGTGCTCTTAGAGACGATGACGACTCCTCTTTCAAGTTCAACCACAGGACTTGTATCCCGTGGTATTGTTCTTTATATTTTTATATTTATATTCTAACTTCCTTTTTCTTCATATATGTGACACTCACTGTTTGCTTTCTGAGATGCAGGTGCTCTCCATAAAAATTGCAACACTCTTTATATCGAAGTCTTTTCAACAAAAAGATTACAATCTAACGGTTTTCCATTTACAGAAGATGAGTAAGATTGCTTTTCCTCTTTGTTTAAGGCTGAGGATGATCTTGCTCTCCGTTGACATTCCGTACAATCTTTCTCTCAGTTGGCTAAAGGAAAAAGAAAGGCTCTCGACTCTTGATCACAAGGGGTCACTTTTAGGAGAAGATATCAGCCTGTCCTCTGTCTCTATCCCTCTTTTCTTTCTCTTTCGCTCCCTCACCTTTTATAGGGGTTTTAGAGTAATGTCCCACCATATTTGCTCGACCGTTAGCTCCCACTACTCGAGAAGTGCCGTTATATTTGTTAGGTAGTTGCTCCCATGATCGAAGTAACGCTGCTACATTCGTTTGGCAGTTAGCCCCATGATCGGATGTGGCAATTCTTCTATTCGGGTCGGGTGACTTTTGTATTAAAATCCCAACCGCGAATCTCAATTTTAAATTCGCGAACCTGTTCTGTCGCTCCTGGGTCGCGAATCACAACCTTTAGGTTCGCAGATCTGCTGAGTTGCGGACTTCTAAGTTTGAATCCGTGGATCTACTTTTCTTTTCAGTATTTTTCGCCAACAAAACCCCCTCCAAAGTTTCCAAAACTCTCATGATTCCTTGAGGAGTTTTGGAATACTTTGGATATAATATTCTGTATTAGAATCTCCATTGCATTTGCAGAAATCTGTGACTCTGTATTAGCTCCACTGCTACTTCTGAAGGAAAATGTGACTCTGTGTTAGTGCCTCATTTTGCAATTCTTGGAACATACGACTCTGTATTAGGGTCGCAGATTCGTATTGCGAAGAAGAAGACGACTCTGTGTTAGGGTCGCAAACTTTTGCTTCGGAAGGGACGCGTCTCTGTGTTAGGGGCGCAAGCCTTCATCTTGGAGTAGAAAACGACTCTGTATTAGGGTTGCAAACTTTCACTTCGGAAGAGACACGTCTTTGTATTAGGGGTGTGAGCCTTCATTTTGGAGTGGAAAACGACTATGTGTTAGGGTCGCAAACTTTCACTTCGGAAGGGACACGTTTTTGTATTAGGGGCGTGAGCCTTCATTTTGGAGTGGAAAACGACTCTGTGTTAGGGTCGCCATCTTTAAGTTTTGGAGGATCGCGACTCTGTGTTAGGGACGCTAGCTTTCATTTTTGGTGAAGAAAGCGACTCTGTGTTAGGATCGCAAACTGAAATTTCTGTAGGATCGCGACTCTGTATTAGGGATGCGAGTTTTTACTTCGGATAAGAAAGCGACTCTGTATTAGGATCGCAAATTGGAATTTCCAAAAGATCGCAACTCTGTATTAGGGACGCGAGCTTTCACTTTTTGGTTGCGAAAAGGCCGGAAGGTGGTTGCCTTTTACGGCGTAAGAATTGAGACGTTCTCTGAGCCGTATTAAATGAAAAGATACCCACGAGATTCGGGCCAGATGTCACGTCTGTTCAGAGATCTCGGCCGTCAAATCATCTGTTATATAACCTCTATTTTATGAGAGAGGCTACTCTTGTCTCAAGAAATTTGAAATCTGAGTTCTTCGTTAGAGCTCCTTAGACTTCTCGTCTTCAATCTCTTGTAGCTTTTGATTCTCTGTGCGAAGGATTTTCTCAATCTGCAAAAGATGCCGAAGAAAGCTTCTTCCTCCAATGCTGCCGCTAGTGGTCGTCAAGATCCTCAAGCAAGCTCTAGTCAATAGTGGTTCCGTAGGAACCCTTTATTGGAGGTAATAATAAAAACTTTCAAAAGACAGTCCCTTCCTCATCGTTTTTTCCTTATTTTGAATCTGAACGTCTTTTGCAGTCGATTATGCCCTGAATCCTTGGCCTAAGGATCATTATTTCGGATACTCGGATGGTTATGATGGGAAGAAAGAGTTCAGATTTGGTCATGTCTTTCCACATTGCACTGCACCAGATAGCCAAGAGAGAGAAGGCAAAATCCTCCATCCTTCTCGCTCAACGTTACGAGAACTAATCACTAATGCACCTTTTGAAGGAGATGATCGGTTTTCGCTGCGCAAACCCGCCTTTCTGTTTGGGGACTATGTTTCGGTACCTGATAGCAGCTTGGAAGATGGAGATTACAAGTGGCTTCGTCAAGTTGAAGGTCGCTACTTGTTTCTCCCCAATATGGAGAGGTCTTATCTGTTTTTATTCTTTCAATCCCTCTCTATGCCCAGACGAATAGACTGGCACATAAACAGGCTGCAAGACGGCATCTTATTTGGGGTTTTCAATGCTCAAGGTGTTTTTTCTCGTAGTATTGGAAAACACTTTTATGGATTGCTTCCAGGACTGCTTAAACATGACCTCCCCAGAGGCGAAGTGCCCATAATTCCACAGACTTTCCTGTACCGATTCACTAACGCACAAGAAGAGTTTCCTATTCAGGATTTTCGTTCCTGTGGTTGGGTTCACTGCTCCTCAAAAGGAGAGTGGGCAGTCTTGACTGATTTTTTTCTTGAAAACCTTCGGGGATCAGCTTCATTATGGGGGGCTACACCGTGCTATCAGAGCTATTCAACATGGTATTCCTGCTAGTAGATTTCATTTTTTTGCTTTACTGGAATTGTACAATCCTGATACTTGTACAATCTTTAGCCCTCGTGGCGAGTTGGGTTTTGCCTTCCATGAAATGTATAAATTTCGGGCTTATCCATAGGAGACATCCCGTATGAAGAGTATGTCTCTACTGGGGAAGAACTCCATCTGCTGAAAATCTGGGACCCTTTGATTTATAATACTTATTGGGAGTTGCTCTGCCATTATCATATTTGCACCCATACATCTAGCACCCACAGTTTGAAGCTACAGAACTGGCTGCAGTATCTTTTGTCCAATTTTTCTAGGATTAATCCGAATTTTACTCATCTTGCTTCGGTTTCTGAAAAGGAAGTTGAGAAAAGAATTGCCAGTTTTGGAACAGTTGCTTATATTGCTGAATCTGACGAGAATGTCTTCAAGGCTGGCACGTCCTTCGAAAGTTTTCACTATCAGGCCCTACAGTCTTTGTCTGATCCTGCCTTCTTGGCGGGCTATTTGATGGTGTGGCTGAAGAAGTGTGTTATTCCTTTGCAAGAAAACATACTTATTATGGCTGTATACCCAGCCGTCCTACTAGCATTTGGTAGGCAGCTCAGCTTGTTGCCCGCAATGCTCTGCAACATCTAAAGCAGACTGAGGAGATTATCTGACAAATTTTGCAATGTGAAGAAGGAGCAAAGGAAGAAGGGAGATCTGGTCATTAAGACTCCTAATCCGCATGTAGAACTCCCTTACACTTATTTGATGGCTTGGCTGGTTCTTTATTGCCCCACTTTGATGAGTCCTGCAGACTTGCAGATTGACTTAAGTGGTCACAAAGTGCAACACTATGAGAGGTCACAATGGAAAGGGGGCTACATGGCCATGATCCGCAAGACCCTTTGTCATTTCTAGACTTTTGAATTGTTCAGATGTTTTTCGTACTTTCCAAATGCCAGGTATGGGGAGGAATTCGCGGATACTACCGGTGCCAATAAATTTACTGTTCTATCCTCGGGGTGCTTTTGGTGGTTGATAAACATCCGCCCAGGACATCTGGTTCTTCGTTTGGGGAACCATTGCTACATAAAGCCTTACTACCTGAGTCGTTTCGCTCGACAGTTCGGGTATGATCAGCTTTATGTTGGTAATTACAACAGAAAGATAAGTTTTGTTGGAAATGCTCTTGAGGGAGCTCGAGCTTGGTTTCACTTTGTCGCAGGTGGGACTCAAGCCAGATTTGATCTTCCGCTCAAGACTCCAAATTCGAGTATGAGCTTCTATTTCTGTAAGTAGTTCGCGGATGCTAATTCCGCTCCCCAGAATTTCAACATAAATCATACTAGTTTGCGGGAGATCAGAGCTTGATATGGTCAGAAAAAAAAGGCTGGCAGCACCAAAAATAGCAGGGATGGAAGATTTTGGGGGAGACAGTGCATCAAACGAATCAGACAAAGAGAAGAGGGAAATGATACACCAGTCCAAGCTGCCTCTCTTGATGCTTCTCCCGATCCGACATCGGAGAAAACTTCTCCTCAATCACAGTCTCCTTCCAAGAAAGCTTCTCATAAGCGGAAGAGACTAAGGCGCCTCAGTGACTTCCCTACCATTCCACAGGGGATTAATTCGCAGAGCAACCCATCTGGGACTGGCACTGTAACATCCCTTCTGGTGTCTGAGTCTCTCGTTGAGGAATCCGAGGAGAATAAAGATGATTCATCTTTTTCCCTCCGTTCCCTTAAGAGACGTTGGAGTCAAGGACCTGTCATCTGCAGTGATCCTGCTCCCGTTACTCAAGAGGGTTCGACCCTCGTATTTGTCAGGCCACTGTTGAAGTCGATATTTCTTTGGCCAAACAAGAGGGCCCTTCAGCTTCTGTCGTTACAGACGACGAAGTACAAATCATTGGGGAGACTCGTGTATCAGATTCCCCAAAAACAGCACCTCCTTCAGGAAGTCAAAATGACTATAATGTTGACAGTGATGATTTTCGATCCTCAACCCCTCCATCAGACCATGGTAAGTATGTCTATTTGAGAGAGGACATTCGGACCGAAGTGTACGGGCCTGAAGTGTTTGGTCCTGAAGTGCACAGACTTGGGGAATCTAGTGTCCAATCTTTAGGTCTGCATCTTCTTCCTTTAGCAATTATGTTATTATCAAATGATATTGTATCATTTAACTATTAACTTTCTCCTTTTGATAGCTCCAGTGTTGACTCATGATTTGGAATGCATGGGCGCAAAGGCAATTTTGTCAGATGACACCATCATGAGAGCTGATACTGATGAGGCGACCAAAGTTGCTACTTCCATCGTTAATACTATGGAAACAGTGATCCCCGAAACTACTGTGTCCATGGTTTTGGCTACAGCTGTTCCGACTGATGTTATGGTTCAGGAGGCTCTAATTGATAGCTCTGCTGAAGTCTCCAGAAGTTCCATTCTTCCTGGTACTAGTTTGGTTGCCCCTATACAACAGGGCGCGGATCAAACCACCTCTGTCTCAGTCATGTTCGCAGCAGAATTTCTTTGCTTTCCTTCGATTAAATTAACTTAATTATAATGAAAGTGAACAAGAAAAAGAAAGAACAAACGAGAGGATTTTATATCTCAATCGCTCTCTTTTACAATGAATTGTGGGATCTGTGTGGCGATGGGATCTAACTATGTAGTTCCTTTGGACGATCTGACGTCGATCTTCTCTTGAAGATGGCGGCCGACTATAGTTGATCTTCTCTGGTCTTGATTCGTTCAAGGCTCTGTGCATAACTCGAACTGCTCAAAAACTCCAGAAAAAGATGATCCAAAAAAAGATCCCTAGGGCTTCCTCAAAGGAGTATTTATAGCCTTAGGATGATATGAGAATTTCCATCTAAATAGAATTTATACTCATCAAGGATTCTAATCAAATATTTTAATTTTGATTTAAATCTTCTTGATTTAGAATTTTGAATGGACTTAATTTGGATTTTTAGACAAGCCCAAATCTTAATTTCAATCAATTTGAGATTCTGGTTATATGCTCATGCGGAGTTAAACTCATCAAAACACGGAGCTAAAGGACCAGAACGCGAAGTTATTGAATAGCTCCGCGTTTTACTCAAACGCAGGACTAAAGTAGCCAAACGTGGGACTGCGGAGTTAGCTCCGCATTCTGTATGGAAAATTCCTTTTTTTCTTAGAAATTTTCACTGCCAACAGAACTCCCTCTAATATTTTCAAAATGGCTTAGTGCTTAGCAAATTTTGAAATATTTTTGATTTTCAAATTGAAAATACAGAGTTAAAATACCAAGTTTATCTCGCGCTTTGTTCACTTGCACGGAGCTAAATAGCTTCGCATTTTAGTGAGTAACTGCTCATTAATTGCTCAGTAATTACTTAGTAATGCTCAGTAATTACTCCGAACCTTGCGCCGAATACCAAGAGGCGGGTTCTCTCTTTTTAAATAGAGTCTTTAACTCTTTTTCCTTTCTTCATTAGAAGAATCCAGGAATCTAGAGTTCAGGCGCCGAGCGACTCATGTGAACGAGCGGTTTTTGATCGGACTTGTTCGGTTTTCCATAGATTTTCATCATTAGGATGTCATCTAAGAAGACTACGGCATTGCGCGCCTCCTTACGATCGGCAGCTGGCACTAGCAGCAGCCGAGGGAGCGGACACAACGGCGAACCAGTTCATGCCGCGCCCTTTGGAGGTAAAAATCTTAACTTTTAGACTCCTTAGAACAATTTTGGAGTGTTTCAGCTCGGTTTTGACCGACCAACCATTTTTGAACCGATGAGATCGCCGTTCTCCGGCCGTAAGGTTTGGGAAGAAGGGAGAAGACGGAGAAGAACTCTGGTCTTCTTCTTCCGCGAAACTATCGCGTCATCCTCGCGTTTGAAACACGGGATTATTTTGATTAGCAGTCGCGTTTTAACGCGAAACTATTTTGACTAGCAAACGCGTTTTCAATGCGAGACTATTTTAACTAGTAGTCATGTTTTCAACTCGAGCTATTTTGACTAGCAGTTGCATTTTCAAAGCGAGGCTATTTTGACTAGCAGTCGCATTTTCAACGCGAGGCTATCTCCTCAATTGCGTGCGGAGTTAGTTTTAGCTCCGCATTTTTATACTTTAGAAGATTTTTTGAGTTTTGTTAAAGTTTTTCTAACTTTTGATTCTTCTTTTGCAGTGGAGTATTTGGACCAGATCTTTTTTGAAGAGGAGTGCATATGACTCTACCAATCTGGTGACTTGCTGATGTTTCTACCCAGTATGGAGCATAGTTATCCCCTGATATATCTTCAAAGGCTAGCCATGCATCGATCTTCATCAGCAAAAGTAACTCTAAGGAAGCCAGAAGCATATGCTTTATAACATAGTTGCAGGTTTCAAACTCTGGCTTTAAAAGGTAAACTTTTGAAGGAGTTATAAGAATTCTGCAGCAGCTCTTTAAGTTTTCTTGAGAACCATTTCTGTTAGATGACAATCTCTGTCGCTTTCCAAAGCGATAGAGATGATCATCTAAGGGCTTGTTGCATGTCGAATTCAACTTGTGCATCTTCATTAGGATTCTTGTAGCAGTATCTTCAGATAATCCACTAAGAATTTTAAACAGATCATAATTGACATTTGCAGAGGAGATCTTTTGCATATGAACCAGGGAATTGAATTGGAAAAGCACTTTGTCAGCAGTTAAACCAATCACATTAAATGACGATGACTTGTGCCGACAAGTTTAACACTCCGTGGAGGAGACTCGTTGTCTGGTTATAGGTGAATCAATAAATATGTTGAAGCTTTTGGGAGAGCTATAACTCCCTCTACTTTTGTAACCTTTTGTTTTATGAATAAAAATAATTCTTTTTCTCTTTATCTGTTGGCTTCAAGAATTTTTCTTGCTCAACAAATAGATGATTCATAGTTTTGGTAAGACAATCCAAGGCTCATTTGCGTAACTTAGACCATTATTACCTGAAATGATCGGATAAGAATCATTTAACTTAGACAGAGGCTCCTAATTGCACATGCCTTAGTTTGATGAAAGCAGTTTAAGGCTCTCATGCGTAACTTGAACTGCACATACTAAGATGATCGGGTAAGGATCATCAGATTTCGGCAGAGGCGTCTGATTACGCATGCCAAATCCAAGCTTCTCATAGAAACGCGTGGCTAAACTACCGAGTTACCTTCGCGTTTTGCATAGTTGCGCGGAGCTAATAGCTCCGTATTTCAGATGACCACGCGAAGCTAATAGCTTCGCATTTTAGAGAGTAACTGATCAGTTAGTCGCTCCGATTCTTGCGCTGAATACCAAGAGGCAGTTTTTTTCATTTAAATGGAGTCTCTTCTTTTTCTTCCTCACTTCATTCAGAAGATTTTTCAAGAGATTAGAGCTCCAGAACTTTCAAAATCTCGCAAGCAATGGCACCCAAGACCCGTGCTTCTTCACACGCAGCGTCGCCATCGGCGACTGGCGCAAGCAGTGGCGGCAGTGGCCGTGGAAGTGGCCGCAGCGGCGAGCCAGTCCACGCCTCGCCTATCGGCTGTAGGGTTCTTCACTTCTTAAACTTTTAGAACTCTTTTAGGAGTGATTTGGCTCGGTTCCAACTGGCCAAACATCTCTTTTACCGGCGAGATCGCCGTACTCCGGCCAAATGGCTTGGCAAAGAAGGAAAAGATCTTTGATCTTCCTCCACGCGAAGCTATCGCGTTATCTCTGCGTTTTTAAATGCGAAGTTATTTTTGCTAATTATCGCGTTCTGACGCGAGGTTATAATTGTAGCTTCGCATTTGTTCCCGCGGAGTTATCAACTTAGCTTCGCGTGGAGTTTCTTTAGCTTCGCGTTTTTACAAAAAACGCGAGGTTACCTCCTTATCTTCGCGCAGAGTTATTTTCAGCTCTGCGTTTCTATACTTAGGAATTTTTCCGTAAAGCTTTTCTGATTCCTAATTCTTTTCTTACAGTTGGCTACTCAGTGGACGCACTCTCTCAAGGACATCACTACGGCCATGGCGGGGGTGCAGACTCAGTTACCCAATTTAGCTTCACCACTGTTCTTGCCGCATACAAGTCAGGTTTAAGAGAGTGTCGAGAGAAGCTAATTAGATACAGCCTTGCTACTGCACGGGAAATCATAACGGATGCTCCCTTTGAAGCGACGAACAAGGAAGCTTTAGAAAAACCGACATTCCTTTTTGGAGACACTATAGCACACTCGGATGCAATCCTCTTTGAAGAAGAGAGTAAGTGGCTATATCAAGCCGGGGATCTGCTCATGTTTCTGCCTGACATGGAGCATGGCTACCCCTTGGCGTACTTCCAGAGGCTTTCTTCCCACCGCGAGTTAGAATTTGAGCTAACTCGTGAGTATGATGGTGTTGCGACCGGCAAGTTTGGCACAAATGGGGCTTTTCAGGATGGTCCCCCTAGATATATTACGGGGCTCCTCCCAAGCAGAGTCACCAAAGAGTACCCTGTTGGTGAAGTCCCGATTCGTGCTAAGACTTTCCTTGGCGAATTCTTGGCCAAGGGTGGATAGTACCACACCAAAGACTTGAGAATGCCTAGATGGGTCCACTCCTCGGGCAACATGCGGCGGTTCAGACTTGTCAAACACATACTGGACACCCATGAGCAGATCCTAAAGGAAATTGGTTTGTACAAAGCCATTAGAAACATCTAGTTTGGCTTGCCTCAAACTTCATACCACTTGTTCATCCTGCTGGAGATGTATAACCCCGAAACCGGCACTTTCTTTACACCAGTGGGTGAACTGGGATTTGCTCTCCACAAAATGTTTGAAGTGACGTGGTTATCAATGGGCGAAGTCCCTTATGAGGAATATATCCCCACTGCTGAAGAATTAAAGATGCTAAAAGCATGGGATGAGCACATCTATCAGACCTACTGGAAAATGATGTGCCACTATCATATTTGCGCCGACCTGGCCGGAGTAAGGAACCAGGGGATTGGCCATAAGAAGTGGGTAGACTATCTCTTCATCAATCTGAAAGAGAGTCTCCCTCTGATTCGGGGATGCCCACTCGTAAGTGTTGAAGAGATAAGGGAGCGTATCTCTAAGCTGGAAGCTACAACTTCAGTCCTGATACTATTTTCCAAAACTTCCACTACCAAGCACAATTCTCAATTTTAGATAGAGGTCTGCTTGCGGGGTTCCTGATGCTTTGGTTAAAGAGATACGTTGTTCCTTCACTGCTCAAGGAGGCCATCGCAAAGAACGTCGTCTATCCTGACGTTTTATTGGCTTACGGACATCCGTTCGGGTTATTACCAGCAATGGTTGCCAACCTTCAAAGCAGGCTCCGGGCCCTATGCAATAGCCTTATGCCAGTAGAGAAGAACAAAGGCAAGGCTGGAAAGGGTAAAGCGACCAAAGAAGCTGCTGCGGTGAAGCCACCGAACCCTAGGGTAGAGATGCTCTATACATACTTAATGGCGTGGTTGGTCATGCACTGCCCGTCGCTGATGAGTGTTGCGGATTATTGCCCGACTGACAAGCCATTCTTCGTAGAGAAGTACGAGTGCTCTGTCTGGAAGAGTACATGTCTCAAATTCGCAGGACACTCCGTCATCATCAAAACTACGAGATCTTTCGCTGCTTCCCAGACTTCCCTGGGGGAGAGTATGGATCTAAGTTCAAAGATATTTTGAGAGCGGACAAGTTCGCCAACTTATCTTCAGGGGCCTTTTGGTGGTTGCTGAATATTTGCCCTGGACACTTGGTGTACATGCAAGACACCATGTGCTACATAGAGCTATATATCCTGAGCAGATTCGCTCGTCAATTTGGATATACGCAGCTTTATGTAAGAAATCCAAACAAAGAGTTGGCATACGAAGGAAACCTGTACGCAGGGGCAGGGGGCTGGTTTCATTTTATTGCTGGAGGAACAGGAGCAGAATTTATGCTACCCCTGAAATCGCCAGAGCTAAGTATGGTGTTAAGTTTCTGCACCTGGTACAGCATTGCCAATGCCAATATACCCAACTTCTCTATCAACTGCAGCTGCTGCAAAGAGATATAGGCCTTCTACTCTAGCCGCAAAGGGGCCAAAATAGTGAGGGCAAAAGGAATGGACGAATTGCTTGGTACAGCGGCCGATCCATCAGACTTGGGCAACTCTGATGGGGATGACGATAATGGTAATAGTGATGACGGCGATGATGGTGGTGCCCCTCAAGACTTGGTTCCTCGCCCCCGGAGTCCAACCATTAAATGCCGCGGATTTGTAAGAGATGCACCGGCTAAGAAAAAGTAGAAATTAGCCCCAGGGACCCTCTTAGCTCTCAAGAGGCGGTGGTCAAGTTTGCTTCAGACTTGTTGGCCTCATCTCTGTCTCCGGCGCTGGCAGAGGAGAGTGGGCCTATTGAAGCCGCAAGTGCTACTGAGGTCCTGGCTCCCACAACCACAGAATCTGTCGAACACATCGCGACGCAACCTCTGGGTAGCGAAACGGGTGTACTTATGGAAACAGTGACAGCTCCTCCGTCAAGTCCGACCACTGGGCTTGTGTCTCCTGGTAATCTTCTCTCTGATTTTATACTTTTATCTTCTGCTTCTATATCTCATGCAACACTTTTTGCTTGCTTTTCATTTTTTTTTTTTTTTTTGAGATGTAGGTAGTCAACCTCATTCGCCGATGCATTCAACTACCAGGGGGAGTTCAGGAAAAGGTGGATTACTCTAGCACAACTGGCTCGGCGGGTGGTTTGGGTAGTTCTACAAATGAGTTTGATGCAGACTACTTCATGCCGGCCCCATACTCAGTTCCTTCTTCAGTTCCCCCAATTGATGAACTTGGGAGTGACGACAGGACAGAGGTCATTGTCGTGGCTGCAACAAGAGAAGCTACTCCATCCCCAAGTTTGCCATCTCCAACACCTACGGTCTGCTTCGAAGAGACCCCTTCAGTAGTTGTTGGTGTGCCTTCTGCTCCTCAGCCAGCAATATTAACGCCTTCTACCATTATGGCTGTCGAGACACCTGCGACTCCTCCAACTTCAAGTTTCTGCCAACGGGAGACGAAAAAAATCTGAAGTTCTCATTTGAAGCCACTTCTGCCACAGGAGGAGTTTCGGGTGAAAACACTCTATCGTCTACTCCTGCTGATGGTGCTACTCGAATGATCTGTACCAGTGATACTTCTCCTCGGGTTTCTAGTTCTGCCAAGTCCATATTGGCTTTACTGGCCCCGCATGTCATGAATCTGGTATAGGGACGGGGTTCTTCTTGCTCGACTCCAACGGACG
Organism: Dracaena cambodiana; assembly: GCA_036321105.1. Classification (NCBI taxonomy): domain Eukaryota; kingdom Viridiplantae; phylum Streptophyta; class Magnoliopsida; order Asparagales; family Asparagaceae; genus Dracaena; species Dracaena cambodiana. The sequence continues at coordinate 37,913,713 of JAYEPQ010000011.1, read as the reverse complement.
CCACTCCTCCCCTAGCGACATCTTCCTTAGCGCTGTCTGCTTTAAACACAGACACTGTGGACCCTCTCGAAGAATTCTTCAACCACAGTGTAAATGACTTTTTGCGGCTACTAAGGAGGTGTATCGGAATGATCCTGAATGGAAGAGATTTCTTTAATCTTGGACGTCCAATGTTGTCCAGCTATTTGGATAATATTGAAAGGAATGGGAGACATGACCGAGCAGCTCCCTACCGGGCCCGCCTTGAAGCTTTGGAAGATCAGGTGAACACGCTAAACACGGTTCTCCAAGCGGATGTGGAAGCGATCACTGAGATCGAGTCGGTGTATCTTCGGGCAGAGTTGGTGGCTCGTCAAGAGGAATTGAGGTGCCAAGAGGAAGTCTGGTCTCGGGAGTTGGCAGAACTACGAGCTAGCCAGGAATCGATCCAGAGATAGTGGACTTTGAGATTGAGTGGAGTCAGGCCGCCATCCTTAGCGCCAGAGAGACTATTGCTAAGGCTCGAGCTATTCTGGAAGCCAGTGAGTCTCAGTTAGGAAAATCCGTTAAGAAACGGAAAGAGCGGATTCTTCAACAGGGACAGCTCGAACAAGAAGGCATAATGAGGAGCCATGCTATTGAAGAATCTCGTCAGCAGTTGGCCCAGCAACTGGCAATAAACGACGATGATTTACGCCGGCAGGCCCAACACTCCATAGAGAGAACTCGTCGTCGAGTGATTGACGAGACGACGAATAAATTGAGGCTTCTAGGAGATCCATAACTTTCTGTCTTTCTATTCCTTTATTCTTTTTATAATAAGAACTTGTAATAGAAGAGAGAACTTTACTGATTCTTTGAATTCTTTTTGTAACTTTATTCTTTTTGATTGATGAATAAAGGAAATTTTTTGATTCTTTTCCCTGTTGGCTACAAAATTTGTTTGCACAACAGATAAATTGTCATCAAAATAGTTCATTTGTTTAGGTAAAACAGTCCAAGGCCCATCTGCATAACTTAGACTGCTAATACCAAGATGATCGGGTAAGGATCATCAGATTTTAGCAGAAGTGCCTAATTGCACATGCTTGAAGTTTGATTGGAGGCAGTTCAAGGCTCTCATGTGTAACTTGAACTGCACATACCAAGATGATCCGGTCAGGATCATCAGATTTCGGCAAGGGTGCCTAACTGCACATGCCTTAGTTTTAAGCCAGAAGTTCAAGTGCTCATATGCATAACTTGAACAAGTGGAGGTAGTTCAAGGCTCTCATGCTTAACTTGAACTGCACATACCAAGATGATCGAGTCAGAATCATCAGATTTCGGCAGGGGTGCCTAACTGCACATGCCTTAGTTTTAAGTCAGAAGTTCAAGTGCTCATATGCGTACTCATATGCGTAACTTGAACAAGTGAGGCAGTTCAAGACTCTCGTGCGTAACTTGAACTGCACATACCAAGATGATCGGGTCAGGATCATCAGATTTCTACAGGAGTGCCTAACTGCACATGCCTTGTTTTTAAGCAAGAAGTTCAAGTGCTCATATGCGTAACTTGAACAAGTGGAGGCAATTCAAGACTCTCATGCGTAATTTGAACTGGCGGATGGTTATACTCCTAGGGATCTGAACCAGATGTGACAGTCACTCTGTCACCTTTTTTTTGTAGGCGTAGTATTTCTTCAAAAATTTGCTGTTGATCGGTATCATCATCCTATCACCATTCTGTTTCATTAGGCGATAAGCTCCACTAGAGTATACCGTTTCCACAATAAACGGTCTTTCACACTTGGGTTCAAATTTACCCTTAGTCTTGTGGGTTAGAATCATTGGTCTTTTAATAGCCAGGACCAAGTCTCCTTATTTAAAGGTCCTTGGTTTAACGTTCTTATTGAACGTTCGCAAGACTCGGGCTTGATACATGATGTGATAAATTACTGCAAGCGCACAGTGTCGGTGTAGCGCTGTACAGGTCGTCCCACAGGGATCTAGGGTGTTTTTGCGATTTTTACTCTTTCCTTAGTCTAGTGGATTAACAAAGGATTCTAGGTTGAAGTTGGATTAATCTAAATCGCCTAGGATCTAGAATCCACTAGTTTCCAACCATGTATTTACTTCTACTATCTTCTTCTTTCATAAAAATTTGATCTTTTTAGTTTAATCTTTATTTAAAGTGCCCTAAGTATGAGCTATCAAGTGGTGTGCAAGCATAACTCATCAAAAATACTACTTCTCATAAAAACAAACTAAATCTTTAGATAATTCAATGAAAAAGATAAAATCAACAACCCCAAACCCTAACTAAGCATAGGCTATCAAGAAACCTAATTCAAGTATAACCTATCAAAGTCTTAATCTTCGAGTTCTTGTATTTTAATCCTTTTAGAGAAAAATCATGTCTTTATTTATTTTTATTCAAGAAGAAAATACTAGAGAGCAATTACATGATGGATCCTAACTTCATCTACATCCTAGAGCTAAACTAATTAGCTACTCATGATTCTAGAAAGCAATTAAATCTAATCTAGAAAGCAAATAAATCTATACTAGAAAGCAGTTAAATCTATCTAAAAAGCAAATAAAGATTAGAAAACAATGGCTTACCTCTTGAGCACGGTATTGTGGCCGCCACCCCTTCAGCAAAACCCTAATTTTATTAATGGAAGACGAGTACAAACTAAATCCTAATCTACATTAACTACTGCATAAAACCTAGAATACAAGGATACGGCCAATAAATAGGCTTCGGAAATCAAACCCTAATTCTAGAAGAACTCTAAAGTCACAAAATTACATCGAAGCCAGGGAAGAAAATTCAGCATGTGGGGCCCACAGTTGGCCGCTAAATGGCGGCTAAAACCGATAAATAGCGGTTTTATTTCGAGTAACTCAATTGAAATTTCTTTGACTGTATTTGACTGTATTTGAAACCGCTAAAACCGTTTCGTGTCTTGATCATTATATTTCCTTGACTGTATTTGACTTTGCATCTCTGTAACATCGTAATCTCGTAGTTTTTCTCACTTTAGAAACTTTTCGGACTCTGATTTCCTACTCCAACATTGATTTCTTGCCATCTCCTTGTATGAATCGAATTACCTGAAAAAGGCACTAAAAATACCCGAGTAGCATTTATTTATATACAAAAATAGATAAAGTATGAGAGGAAAAATACAATATATGATATTCATCACACCCCCACACCTATCTTTTGCTAGTCCTCGAGCAAAACCTAAATCTAAAAAGAAAAATAAAAATCCTAACTCACTTTCGCAGGAATCGCGATTGCACTTAGCACGTGCAATAAGCCTTTAAACCCCTAGGTTACCCTAGTGGACGAGTGTTGTCTCGTGAGGGTTTGCAGTGAATATACCCACAAAATTCAAGAAGAAAATAGATTAAGGAATAAAGAAAAGGAAAATAAGGATAACCGAAAATCAAGAAAAATAGAAATTTTATACAAAGGAAAGAAAAATCTTTTTTTTTATGATATTTTCATCAATTAATCTCACTAATATACAAACTCAAGAACGCATTTAGATTATCAATTTTCAAATCGAGCGTCATATCAGATACACTTATCATTTTAATCAAAAATTTAAATCCTATCTTTCAATACCTACTAACAGATAATTCATTGGCTCCTATACAACTACATGCACGTGTGATAGTTTATTTCGGTCTTAGACTCAAACTCTAACCATGATTCATCTCCTCTCTCATAACAAATTTTTTCCTTTTTTTTTTCTTTTTTTTTTTAAGAATATTTCACCTTTCATGCGAATATTCACGCTTGCTTAGGCGCAACATACCCGATTACTTGGTTCATACTCTTTTCGTTTTTCTTTTTCTTTTTTTTTTAGAATATTTCACCTTTCATGCGAATATTTACACTTACTTAGGCGCAAAGTACCCGATTACTCAGATCATACTCTTTTTTTCACTCTTGAGGCTATTGCCTTAATACCAGGCGCACCCCATTATTTTATCACTCTCTTTTTTTTTTTTTTTTTTTTTTTTTCTCTTTTTTTTTGTTTAGAGAGAGAAAACTTACTCAATTGTTATCATCTTTGTCCTTAATCTAATAAACTATTGTGAAGTGGAAAATAAATGTATATTTGCCTCAAAACTACTGTTAGCAATATTTATTTTTTAGATTTTGATCTTTTTCATAAAATTCAAAGTGTATCATCCAATCTACTCTCCTATCCAATTTCAAATCTAAATTTGTTCCTTTATCTGTAAGTAGTTTGATCTATTGATAAAAATACATAAGTTTTTTTTAATTTATTTTTCTTTTCAGTTTTTTTTTAATTTTTTTCAGTTAGTTACCCTAAAAACTAACCAAAGTGTAAAATAAAGAAACCCAAAAATCTAAAAAAAAAAAAATCATAAAAACAAAAATAAAATCCTAAAAATCCTAACAAATAAAAATCTCCTAATCTACTCCCCCACACCTAAACTTGTGTATGCCCTCATACACAAACCAAGGGTGGTAAAATAAAAAAAGAAAACTATTATACAAATATTATACACTTATTAGAAAATTCAAACGGTTACGACCTCTTGATCGCTTTCCACTCTCATAATGTGTCCTTTTATGTTTTGATATGGATGAACTTAACCTTTTTGTCAGTTTTGCATTTAATCTCTCCATCTTATTTTTGATTTTTCTCAATTTTTTTCTACTTTTCTTTTTTTTATTCAATAATAAAATTTTGAGGTTGGAAAGCGTACCTTTACCATCGTTCGTATTCCATCCACGAGCATCTTTCATATTTGTAAGTATTTTGGTTTTATCAACGTGTGAAATAACATACTCACTTTGGTATTGTGGAATCATTAGCTCAATTTTGGAGGGCTCTTTTAAGTCATCAGGTACCATGATCTCTTCTTTTTGATGTTCACTCCTTTCCTCAATTGTTAGGGGCTTGTCATGCAAATTTTCTTCAAACCTGTCATCAAAGTTCTCAAAAGAAAATGCCATACTAGTAGACTTATCATTAGTCAAGTTATTATGAATGGATAAAAATTCTTCTTCACAAATTTCTTCACAATTTCCATCAAAAGAATCAAATGATAATGTGTCACTAGCAAGCAAAATATTTTCTTTATCACTGGTTTCTTCATAATTATTGCCACAATGGTCTAAAATAGGTTGATCACAATGTTGAATTATAGACTCATCATGCACAAAACTATTTAATTCATTTTGAATCATATCTACTTCAGAAGATGACTGGAGTGATTGCTCGTTTGAGTCAGATACGTTCAAACTATTAGATGGTTGATCTATAAAAAGTTTAGCTTGAGAAATCGCTTTGAGAAGATCTTCCATACAAGATTCAATTTTAGAGGATGATTTTTGAGATGATGATTTCAGCAAAACTTCCATATTTTCCTCTATTCTACATTTTCGTTCCTCAGACTCATGATCGTAATTTTCCTTATTTTTCTCAAATGATTGCATCTCGAGATCATGAGTGAAATTTGAAGAATGATATGATGGATCCATGTACATATTTGATGACAGATATGAAGTGGTTGGAGGTAGATTCTCATGACATACATATCTCGCTTCTAATCTTTTTAATATTTCATCTAACATGTTCAATTGAATATCTTGTTCATGATTGAATGTAGAACATGAAGATAAATAGCCCATAAAGAAAGGATCAGATGGAGGATTATCTTGATATGACTCTTGATTATATGCAAAATTAGAATTATTCATCCATTCATAATTGTAATTTTGTGTATAAGAAGCGCTCGTAGGCTTATTATATGTATTGTGAATTTGTTTATGACCTAGTCCTAGCGAACTTCCTATCCATGGACACTGATAATAATTATGGTATGGATCACGACAATGATTGCAACCAGTTTGATTTTGAAACATTTTTTTTTAATTTTTTTTTGTTTGTTTTGAAGAAGGCGGAGAGGGAAAGAGATGGAAAAGAAAAAATAAAAACAATTGAAATATGATTTTTATAATTTTTTATTATTTTTTTGTAGAATCAGGAACGATAAATACAGAAATACACAAAATTTGAGGGAGAAACGGTAAGATATTGCCGCTAAATAGCGGTATTTACCGCTATTTAGCGGCCAAATCTGGGAGGTTACCTCTCGGATTTTTGCAGTGCACTTCCACAACGCTTTCCTTCACTTTGTATATCCCGTATCTAAAGTTCCAGATCTATACACACTCAACACACACTGTTAAGCCGTAAAACGTTAGAAAAAGCAAGAAAAACACCGTCGATCCCCGGCAACGGCGCCAAAAACTTGATGTGATAAATTACTGCAAGCGCACAGTATCAGTGTAGCGCTGTACAGGTCGTCCCACAGGGATCTAGGGTGTTTTTGCGATTCTTACTCTTTCCTTAGTCTAGCGGATTAACAAAGGATTCTAAGTTGAAGTTGGATTAATCTAAATCGCCTAGGATCTAGAATCCACTAGTTTCCAACCATGTATTTACTTCTACTATCTTCTTCTTTCCTAAAAATTTGATCTTTTTAGTTTAATCTTTATTTAAAGTGCCCTAAGTGTGAGCTATCAAGTGATGTGCAAGCATAACTCATCAAATATACTACTTCTCATAAAAACAAACAAAATCTTTAGATAATTCAATGAAAAAGATAAAATCAACAACCCCAAACCCTAACTAAGCATAGGCTATCAAGAAACCTAATTCAAGTATAATCTATCAAAGTCTTAATCTTCGAGTTCTTGTATTTTAATCCTTTTAGAGAAAAATCATGTCTTTATTTATTTTTATTCAAGAAGAAAATACTAGAGAGCAATTACATGATGGATCCTAACTTCATCTACATCCTAGAGCTAAACTAATTAGCTACTCATGATTCTAGAAAGCAATTAAATCTAATCTAGAAAGCAAATAAATCTATACTAGAAAGCAGTTAAATCTATCTAAAAAGCAAATAAAGATTAGAAAACAATGGCTTACCTCTGGAGCACGGTATTGTGGCCGCCACCCCTTCAGCAAAACCCTAATTTTATTAATGGAAGACGAGTACAAACTAAATCCTAATCTACATTAACTACTGCATAAAACCTAGAATACAAGGATACGGCCAATATATAGGCTTCGGAAATCAAACCCTAATTCTAGCAGAACTCTAAAGTCACAAAATTACATCGAAGCCAGGGAAGAAAATTCAGCATGTGGGGCCCACAGTTGGCCGCTAAATGGCGGCTAAAACCGATAAATAGCGGTTTTATTTCGAGTAACTCAATTGAAATTTCTTCCACGTCCGTTTCGTGTCTTGATCATTATATTTCCTTGAGTGTATTTGACTTTGCATCTCTGTAACATCGTAATCTCGTAGTTTTTCTCACTTTAGAAACTTTTCGGACTCTGATTTTCTACTCCAACATTGATTTCTTGCCATCTCCTTGTATGAATCGAATTACCTGAAAAAGGCACTAAAAATACCCGAGTAGCATTTATTTATATACAAAAATAGATAAAGTATGAGAGGAAAAATACAATATATGATATTCATCACACCCCCACACCTATCTTTTGCTAGTCCTCGAGCAAAACCTAAATCTAAAAAGAAAAATAAAAATCCTAACTCACTTTCGCAGGAATCGCGATTGCACTTAGCACGTGCAATAAGCCTTTAAACCCCTAGGTTACCCTAGTGGACGAGTGTTGTCTCGTGAGGGTTTGCAGTGAATATACCCACAAAATTCAAGAAGAAAATAGATTAAGGAATAAAGAAAAGAAAAATAAGGATAACCGAAAATCAAGAAAAAATAGAAATTTTATACAAAGGAAAGGAAAATCTTTTTTTTTATGATATTTTCATCAATTAATCTCACTAATATACAAACTCAAGAATGCATTTAGATTATCAATTTTCAAATCGAGCGTCATATCAGATACACTTATCATTTTAATCAAAAATTTAAATCCTATTTTTCAATACCTACTAACAGATAATTCATTGGCTCCTATACGACTACATGCACGTGTGATAGTTTATTTCGGCCTTAGACTCAAACTCTAACTCATGATTCATCTCCTCTCTCATAACAAATTTTTTCCTTTTTTTTTTCTTTTTTTTTTTAAGAATATTTCGCCTTTCATGCGAATATTCACGCTTGCTTAGGCGCAACATACCCGATTACTTGGTTCATAATCTTTTCGTTTTTCTTTTTTTTTTTTTTAGAATATTTCACCTTTCATGCGAATATTTACACTTACTTAGGCGCAAAGTACCCGATTACTCAGATCATACTCTTTTTTTCACTCTTGAGGCTATTGCCTTAATACCAGGCGCACCCCATTATTTTATCACTCGTTTTTTTTTTTCTTTTTTTTTTTTTTCTTTTTTTTTCTTTTTTTTTGTTTAGAGAGAGAAAACTTACTCAATTGTTATCATCTTTGTCCTTAATCTAATAAACTATTGTGAAGTGAAAAATAGATGTATATTTGCCTCAAAACTACTGTTAGCAATATTTATTTTTTAGATTTTGATCTTTTTCATAAAATTCAAAGTGTATCATCCAATCTACTCTCCTATCCAATTTCAAATCTAAATTTGTTCCTTTATCTGTAAGTAGTTTGATCTATTGATAAAAATACATAAGTTTTTTTTAATTTATTTTTCTTTTCAGTTTTTTTTTTAATTTTTTTTCAGTTAGTTACCCTAAAAACTAACCAAAGTGTAAAATAAAGAAACCCAAAAATCTAAAAAAAAAAAAAAATCATAAAAACAAAAATAAAATCCTAAAAATCCTAACAAATAAAAATCTCCTAATCTACTCCCCCACACCTAAACTTGTGTATGCCCTCATACACAAACCAAGGGTGGTAAAATAAAAAAAGAAAACTATTATACAAATAATATACACTTATTAGAAAATTCAAACGGTTACGACCTCTTGATCGCTTTCCACTCTCATAATGTGTCCTTTTATGTTTTGATATGGATGAACTTAGCCTTTTTGTCAGTTTTGCATTTAATCTCTCCATCTTATTTTTGATTTTTCTCAATTTTTTTCTACTTTTCTTTTTTTTATTCCATAATAAAATTTTGAGGTTGGAAAGCGTACATTTACCATCGTTCGTATTCCATCCACGAGCATCTTTCATATTTGTAAGTATTTTGGTTTTATCAACGTGTGAAATAACATACTCACTTTGGTATTGTGGAATCATTAGCTCAATTTTGGAGGGCTCTTTTAAGTCATCAGGTACCATGATCTCTTCTTTTTGATGTTCCTTCCTTTCCTCAATTGTTAGGGGCTTGTCATGTAAATTTTCTTCAAACCTGTCATCAAAGTTCTCAAAAGAAAATGCCATACTAGTAGACTTATCATTAGTCAAGTTATTATGAATGGATAAAAATTCTTCTTCACAAATTTCTTCACAATTTCCATCAAAAGAATCAAATGATAATGTGTCACTAGCAAGCAAAATATTTTCTTTATCACTGGTTTCTTCATAATTATTGCCACAATGGTCTAAAATAGGTTGATCACAATGTTGAATTATAGACTCATCATGCACAAAACTATTTAATTCATTTTGAATCATATATACTTCAGAAGATGACTGGAGTGATTGCTCGTTTGAGTCAGATACGTTCAAACTATTAGATGGTTGATCTATAAAAAGTTTAGCTTGAGAAATCGCTTTGAGAAGATCTTCCATACAAGATTCAATTTTAGAGGATGATTTTTGAGATGATGATTTCAGCAAAACTTCCATATCTTCCTCTATTCTACATTTTCGTTCCTCAGACTCATGATCGTAATTTTCCTTATTTTTCTCAAATGATTGCATCTCGAGATCATGAGTGAAATTTGAAGAATGATATGATGGATCCATGTACATATTTGATGACAGATATGAAGTGGTTGGAGGTAGATTCTCATGACATACATATCTCGCTTCTAATCTTTTTAATATTTCATCTAACATGTTCAATTGAATATCTTGTTCATGATTGAATGTAGAACATGAAGATAAATAGCCCATAAAGAAAGGATCAGATGGAGGATTATCTTGATATGGCTCTTGATTATATGCAAAATTAGAATTATTCATCCATTCATAATTGTAATTTTGTGTATAAGAAGCGCTCGTAGGCTTATTATATGTATTGTGAATTTGTTTATGACCTAGTCCTAGCGAACTTCCTATCCATGGACACTGATAATAATTATGGTATGGATCACGACAATGATTGCAACCAGTTTGATTTTGAAACATTTTTTTTTAATTTTTTTTTGTTTGTTTTGAAGAAGGCGGAGAGGGAAAGAGATGGAAAAGAAAAAATAAAAACAATTGAAATATGATTTTTATAATTTTTTATTATTTTTTTTGTAGAATCAAGAACGATAAATACAGAAATACACAAAATTTGAGGGAGAAACGGAAAGATATTGCCGCTAAATAGCGGTATTTACCGCTATTTAGAGGCCAAATCTGGGAGGTTACCTCTCGGATTTTTGCAGTGCACTTCCACAACGCTTTCCTTCACTTTGTATATCCCGTATCTAAAGTTCCAGATCTATACACACTCAACACACACTGTTAAGCCGTAAAACGTTAGAAAAAGCAAGAAAAACACCGTCGATCCCCGGCAACGGCGCCAAAAACTTGATGTGATAAATTACTGCAAGCGCACAGTGTCGGTGTAGCGCTGTACAGGTCGTCCCACAGGGATCTAGGGTGTTTTTGCGATTCTTACTCTTTCCTTAGTCTAGCGGATTAACAAAGGATTCTAGGTTGAAGTTGGATTAATCTAAATCGCCTAGGATCTAGAATCCACTAGTTTCCAACCATGTATTTACTTCTACTATCTTCTTCTTTCATAAAAATTTGATCTTTTTAGTTTAATCTTTATTTAAAGTGCCCTAAGTATGAGCTATCAAGTGATGTGCAAGTATAACTCATCAAAGATACTACTTCTCATAAAAACAAACTAAATCTTTAGATAATTCAATGAAAAAGATAAAATCAACAACCCCAAACCCTAACTAAGCATAGGCTATCAAGAAACTTAATTCAAGTATAACCTATCAAAGTCTTAATCTTCGAGTTCTTGTATTTTAATCCTTTTAGAGAAAAATCATGTCTTTATTTATTTTTATTCAAGAAGAAAATACTAGAGAGCAATTACATGATGGATCCTAACTTCATCTACATCCTAGAGCTAAACTAATTAGCTACTCATGATTCTAGAAAGCAATTAAATCTAATCTAGAAAGCAAATAAATCTATACTAGAAAGCAGTTAAATCTATCTAAAAAGCAAATAAAGATTAGAAAACAATGGCTTACCTCTGGAGCACGGTATTGTTGCCGCCACCCCTTCAGCAAAACCTTAATTTTATTAATGGAAGACGAGTACAAACTAAATCCTAATCTACATTAACTACTGCATAAAACCTAGAATACAAGGATACGACCAATATATAGGCTTCGGAAATCAAACCCTAATTCTAGCAGAACTCTAAAGTCACAAAATTACATCGAAGCCAGGGAAGAAAATTCAGCATGTGGGGCCCACAGTTGGCCGCTAAATGGCGGCTAAAACCGATAAATAGCGGTTTTATTTCGAGTAACTCAATTGAAATTTCTTCCACGTCCGTTTCGTGTCTTGATCATTATATTTCAATGACTGTATTTGACTTTGCATCTCTGTAACATCGTAATCTCGTAGTTTTTCTCACTTTAGAAACTTTTCGGACTCTGATTTCCTACTCCAACATTGATTTCTTGCCATCTCCTTGTATGAATCGAATTACCTGAAAAAGGCACTAAAAATACCCGAGTAGCATTTATTTATATACAAAAATAGATAAAGTATTAGAGGAAAAATACAATATATGATATTAATCGCACCCCCACACCTATCTTTTGCTAGTCCTCGAGCAAAACCTAAATCTAAAAAGAAAAATAAAAATCCTAACTCACTTTCGCAGGAATCGCGATTGCACTTAGCACGTGCAATAAGCCTTTAAACCCCTAGGTTACCCTAGTGGACGAGTGTTGTCTCGTGAGGGTTTGCAGTGAATATACCCACAAAATTCAAGAAGAAAATAGATTAAGGAATAAAGAAAAGAAAAATAAGGATAACCGAAAATCAAGAAAAAATAGAAATTTTATACAAAGGAAAGAAAAATCTTTTTTTTTTATGATATTTTCATCAATTAATCTCACTAATATACAAACTCAAGAACGCATTTAGATTATCAATTTTCAAATCGAGCGTCATATCAGATACACTTATCATTTTAATCAAAAATTTAAATCCTATCTTTCAATACCTACTAACAGATAATTCATTGGCTCCTATACAACTACATGCACGTGTGATAGTTTATTTCGGCCTTAGACTCAAACTCTAACTCATGATTCATCTCCTCTCTCATAACAAATTTTTTCCTTTTTTTTTCTTTTTTTTTTTAAGAATATTTCACCTTTCATGTGAATATTCACGCTTGCTTAGGCGCAACATACCCGATTACTTGGTTCATAATCTTTTCGTTTTTCTTTTTCTTTTTTTTTAGAATATTTCACCTTTCATGCGAATATTTACACTTACTTAGGCGCAAAGTACCCGATTACTCAGATCATACTCTTTTTTTCACTCTTGAGGCTATTGCCTTAATACCAAGCGCACCCCATTATTTTATCACTCGCTTTTTTTTTCTTTTTTTTTTTTTCTTTTTTTTCTTTTTTTTTGTTTAGAGAGAGAAAACTTACTCAATTGTTATCATCTTTGTCCTTAATCTAATAAACTATTGTGAAGTGAAAAATAGATTTATATTTGCCTCAAAACTACTGTTAGCAATATTTATTTTTTAGATTTTGATCTTTTTCATAAAATTCAAAGTGTATCATCCAATCTACTCTCCTATCCAATTTCAAATCTAAATTTGTTCCTTTATCTGTAAGTAGTTTGATCTATTGATAAAAATACATAAGTTTTTTTTAATTTATTTTTCTTTTCAGTTTTTTTTTAATTTTTTTCAGTTAGTTACCCTAAAAACTAACCAAAGTGTAAAATAAAGAAACCCAAAAATCTAAAAAAAAAAAAAATCATAAAAACAAAAATAAAATCCTAAAAATCCTAACAAATAAAAATCTCCTAATCTACTCCCCCACACCTAAACTTGTGTATGCCCTCATACACAAACCAAGGGTGGTAAAATAAAAAAAGAAAACTATTATATAAATAATATACACTTATTAGAAAATTCAAACGGTTACGACCTCTTGATCGCTTTCCACTCTCATAATGTGTCCTTTTATGTTTTGATATGGATGAACTTAGCCTTTTTGTCAGTTTTGCATTTAATCTCTCCATCTTATTTTTGATTTTTCTCAATTTTTTTCTACTTTTCTTTTTTTTATTCAATAATAAAATTTTGAGGTTGGAAAGCGAACCTTTACCATCGTTCGTATTCCATCCACGAGCATCTTTCATATTTGTAAGTATTTTGGTTTTATCAACGTGTGAAATAACATACTCACTTTGGTATTGTGGAATCATTAGCTCAATTTTGGAGGGCTCTTTTAAGTCATCAGGTATCATGATCTCTTCTTTTTGATGTTCCTTCATTTCCTCAATTGTTAGGGGCTTGTCATGCAAATTTTCTTCAAACCTGTCATCAAAGTTCTCAAAAGAAAATGCTATACTAGTAGACTTATCATTAGTCAAGTTATTATGAATGGATAAAAATTTTTCTTCACAAATTTCTTCACAATTTTCATCAAAAGAATCAAATGATAATGTGTCACTAGCAAGCAAAATATTTTCTTTATCACTGGTTTCTTCATAATTATTGCCACAATAGTCTAAAATAGGTTGATCACAATGTTGAATTATAGACTCATCATGCACAAAACTATTTAATTCATTTTGAATCATATCTACTTCAGAAGATGACTGGAGTGATTGCTCGTTTGAGTCAGATACGTTCAAACTATTAGATGGTTGATCTATAAAAAGTTTAGCTTGAGAAATCGCTTTGAGAAGATCTTCCATACAAGATTCAATTTTAGAGGATGATTTTTGAGATGATGATTTCAGCAAAACTTCCATATCTTCCTCTATTCTACATTTTCGTTCCTCAGACTCATGATCGTAATTTTCCTTATTTTTCTCAAATGATTGCATCTCGAGATCATGAGTGAAATTTGAAGAATGATATGATGGATCAATGTACATATTTGATGACAGATATGAAGTGGTTGGAGGTAGATTCTCATGACATACATATCTCGCTTCTAATCTTTTTAATCTTTCATCTAACATGTTCAATTGAATATCTTGTTCATGATTGAATGTAGAACATGAAGATAAATAGCCCATAAAGAAAGGATCAGATGGAGGATTATCTTGATATGGCTCTTGATTATATGCAAAATTAGAATTATTCATCCATTCATAATTGTAATTTTGTGTATAAGAAGCGCTCGTAGGCTTATTATATGTATTGTGAATTTGTTTATGACCTAGTCCTAGAGAACTTCCTATCCATGGACACTAATAATAATTATGGTATGGATCACGACAATGATTGCAACCAGTTTGATTTTGAAACATTTTTTTTTAATTTTTTTTTTGTTTGTTTTGAAGAAGGCGGAGAGGGAAAGAGATGGAAAAGAAAAAATAAAAACAATTGAAATATGATTTTTATAATTTTTTATTATTTTTTTTGTAGAATCACGAACGATAAATACAGAAATACAAAAAATTTGAGGGAGAAACGGAAAGATATTGCCGCTAAATAGCGGTATTTACCGCTATTTAGCGGCCAAATCTGGAAGGTTACCTCTCGGATTTTTGTAGTGCACTTCCACAACGCTTTCCTTCACTTTGTATATCCCGTATCTAAAGTTCCAGATCTATACACACTCAACACACACTGTTAAGCCGTAAAACGTTAGAAAAAGCAAGAAAAACACCGTCGATCCCCGGCAACGGCGCCAAAAACTTGATGTGATAAATTACTGCAAGCGCACAGTATCGGTGTAGCGCTGTACAGGTCGTCCCACAGGGATCTAGGGTGTTTTTGCGATTCTTACTCTTTCCTTAGTCTAGCGGATTAACAAAGGATTCTAGGTTGAAGTTGGATTAATCTAAATCGCTTAGGATCTAGAATCCACTAGTTTCCAACCATGTATTTACTTCTACTATCTTCTTCTTTCATAAAAATTTGATCTTTTTAGTTTAATTTTTATTTAAAGTGCCCTAAGTATGAGCTATCAAGTGATGTGCAAGTATAACTCATCAAAGATACTACTTCTCATAAAAACAAACTAAATCTTTAGATAATTCAATGAAAAAGATAAAATCAACAACCCCAAACCCTAACTAAGCATAGGCTATCAAGAAATTTAATTCAAGTATAACCTATCAAAGTCTTAATTTTCGAGTTCTTGTATTTTAATCCTTTTAGAGAAAAATCATGTCTTTATTTATTTTTATTCAAGAAGAAAATACTAGAGAGCAATTACATGATGGATCCTAACTTCATCTACATCCTAGAGCTAAACTAATTAGCTACTCATGATTCTAGAAAGCAATTAAATCTAATCTAGAAAGCAAATAAATCTATACTAGAAAGCAGTTAAATCTATCTAAAAAGCAAATAAAGATTAGAAAACAATGGCTTACCTCTGGAGCACGGTATTGTGGCCGCCACCCCTTCAGCAAAACCCTAATTTTATTAATGGAAGACGAGTACAAACTAAATCCTAATCTACATTAACTACTGCATAAAACCTAGAATACAAGGATACGGCCAATATATAGGCTTCGGAAATCAAACCCTAATTCTAGCAGAACTCTAAAGTCACAAAATTACATCGAAGCCAGGGAAGAAAATTCAGCATGTGGGGCCCACAGTTGGCCGCTAAATGGCGGCTAAAACCGATAAATAGCGGTTTTATTTCGAGTAACTCAATTGAAATTTCTTCCACGTCCGTTTCTTGTCTTGATCATTATATTTCCTTGACTGTATTTGACTTTGCATCTCTGTAACATCGTAATCTCGTAGTTTTTCTCACTTTAGAAACTTTTCGGACTCTGATTTCCTACTCCAACATTGATTTCTTGCCATCTCCTTGTATGAATCGAATTACCTGAAAAAGGCACTAAAAATACCCGAGTAGCATTTATTTATATACAAAAATAGATAAAGTATGAGAGGAAAAATACAATATATGATATTCATCACACCCCCACACCTATCTTTTGCTAGTCCTCGAGCAAAACCTAAATCTAAAAAGAAAAATAAAAATCCTAACTCACTTTCGCAGGAATCGCGATTGCACTTAGCACGTGCAATAAGCCTTTAAACCCCTAGGTTACCCTAGTGGACGAGTGTTGTCTCGTGAGGGTTTGCAGTGAATATACCCACAAAATTCAAGAAGAAAATAGATTAAGGAATAAAGAAAAGAAAAATAAGGATAACCGAAAATCAAGAAAAAATAGAAATTTTATACAAAGGAAAGAAAAATCTTTTTTTTTATGATATTTTCATCAATTAATCTCACTAATATACAAACTCAAGAACGCATTTAGATTATCAATTTTCAAATCGAGCGTCATATCAGATACACTTATCATTTTAATCAAAAATTTAAATCCTATCATTCAATACCTACTAACAGATAATTCATTGGCTCCTATACGACTACATGCACGTGTGATAGTTTATTTCGGCCTTAGACTCAAACTCTAACTCATGATTCATCTCCTCTCTCATAACAAATTTTTTCCTTTTTTTTTTCTTTTTTTTTTTTAAGAATATTTCACCTTTCATGCGAATATTCACGCTTGCTTAGGCGCAACATACCCGATTACTTGGTTCATACTCTTTTCGTTTTTCTTTTTCTTTTTTTTTAGAATATTTCACCTTTCATGCGAATATTTACACTTACTTAGGCGCAAAGTACCCGATTACTCAGATCATACTCTTTTTTTCACTCTTGAGGCTATTGCCTTAATACCAGGCGCACCCCATTATTTTATCACTCGTTTTTTTTTTCTTTTTTTTTTTCTTTTTTTTTCTTTTTTTTTGTTTAGAGAGAGAAAACTTACTCAATTGTTATCATCTTTGTCCTCAATCTAATAAACTATTGTGAAGTGAAAAATAGATGTATATTTGCCTCAAAACTACTGTTAGCAATATTTATTTTTTAGATTTTGATCTTTTTCATAAAATTCAAAGTGTATCATCCAATCTACTCTCCTATCCAATTTCAAATCTAAATTTGTTCCTTTATCTGTAAGTAGTTTGATCTATTGATAAAAATACATAAGTTTTTTTTAATTTATTTTTCTTTTCAGTTTTTTTTTAATTTTTTTCAGTTAGTTACCCTAAAAACTAACCAAAGTGTAAAATAAAGAAACCCAAAAATCTAAAAAAAAAAAAATCATAAAAACAAAAATAAAATCCAAAAAATCCTAACAAATAAAAATCTCCTAATCTACTCCCCCACACCTAAACTTGTGTATGCCCTCATACACAAACCAAGGGTGGTAAAATAAAAAAAGAAAACTATTATACAAATATTATACACTTATTAGAAAATTCAAACGGTTACGACCTCTTGATCGCTTTCCACTCTCATAATGTGTCCTTTTATGTTTTGATATGGATGAACTTAGCCTTTTTGTCAGTTTTGCATTTAATCTCTCCATCTTATTTTTGATTTTTCTCAATTTTTTTCTACTTTTCTTTTTTTTATTCAATAATAAAATTTTGAGGTTGGAAAGCGTACCTTTACCATCGTTCGTATTCCATCCACGAGCATCTTTCATATTTGTAAGTATTTTGGTTTTATCAACGTGTGAAATAACATACTCACTTTGGTATTGTGGAATCATTAGCTCAATTTTGGAGGGCTCTTTTAAGTCATCAGGTACCATGATCTCTTCTTTTTGATGTTCTTTCATTTCCTCAATTGTTAGGGGCTTGTCATGCAAATTTTCTTCAAACCTGTCATCAAAGTTCTCAAAAGAAAATGCCATACTAGTAGACTTATCATTAGTCAAGTTATTATGAATGGATAAAAATTTTTCTTCACAAATTTCTTCACAATTTCCATCAAAAGAATCAAATGATAATGTGTCACTAGCAAGCAAAATATTTTCTTTATCACTGGTTTCTTCATAATTATTGCCACAATGGTCTAAAATAGGTTGATCACAATGTTGAATTATAGACTCATCATGCACAAAACTATTTAATTCATTTTGAATCATATCTACTTCAGAAGATGACTGGAGTGATTGCTCGTTTGAGTCAGATACGTTCAAACTATTAGATGGTTGATCTATAAAAAGTTTAGCTTGAGAAATCGCTTTGAGAAGATCTTCCATACAAGATTCAATTTTAGAGGATGATTTTTGAGATGATGATTTCAGCAAAACTTCCATATCTTCCTCTATTCTACATTTTCGTTCCTCAGACTCATGATCGTAATTTTCCTTATTTTTCTCAAATGATTGCATCTCGAGATCATGAGTGAAATTTGAAGAATGATATGATGGATCAATGTACATATTTGATGACAGATATGAAGTGGTTGGAGGTAGATTCTCATGACATACATATCTCGCTTCTAATCTTTTTAATCTTTCATCTAACATGTTCAATTGAATATCTTGTTCATGATTGAATGTAGAACATGAAGATAAATAGCCCATAAAGAAAGGATCAGATGGAGGATTATCTTGATATGGCTCTTGATTATATGCAAAATTAGAATTATTCATCCATTCATAATTGTAATTTTGTGTATAAGAAGCGCTCGTAGGCTTATTATATGTATTGTGAATTTGTTTATGACCTAGTCCTAGAGAACTTCCTATCCATGGACACTGATAATAATTATGGTATGGATCACGACAATGATTGCAACCAGTTTGATTTTGAAACATTTTTTTTTAATTTTTTTTTGTTTGTTTTGAAGAAGGCGGAGAGGGAAAGAGATGGAAAAGAAAAAATAAAAACAATTGAAATATGATTTTTATAATTTTTTATTATTTTTTTTGTAGAATCAAGAACGATAAATACAGAAATACAAAAAATTTGAGGGAGAAACGGAAAGATATTGCCGCTAAATAGCGGTATTTACCGCTATTTAGCGGCCACATATGGGAGGTTACCTCTCGGATTTTTGTAGTGCACTTCCACAACTCTTTCCTTCACTTTGTATATCCCGTATCTAAAGTTCCAGATCTATACACACTCAACACACACTGTTAAGCCGTAAAACGTTAGAAAAAGCAAGAAAAACACCGTCGATCCCCGGCAACGGCGCCAAAAACTTGATGTGATAAATTACTGCAAGCGCACAGTGTCGGTGTAGCGCTGTACAGGTCGTCCCACAGGGATCTAGGGTGTTTTTGCGATTCTTACTCTTTCCTTAGTCTAGCGGATTAACAAAGGATTCTCGGTTGAAGTTGGATTAATCTAAATCGCCTATGATCTAGAATCTACTAGTTTCCAACCATGTATTTACTTCTACTATCTTCTTCTTTCATAAAAATTTGATCTTTTTAGTTTAATCTTTATTTAAAGTGCCCTAAGTATGAGCTATCAAGTGATGTGCAAGTATAACTCATCAAAGATACTACTTCTCATAAAAACAAACTAAATCTTTAGATAATTCAATGAAAAAGATAAAATCAACAACCCCAAATCCTAACTAAGCATAGGCTATCAAGAAACCTAATTCAAGTATAACCTATCAAAGTCTTAATCTTCGAGTTCTTGTATTTTAATCCTTTTAGAGAAAAATCATGTCTTTATTTATTTTTATTCAAGAAGAAAATACTAGAGAGCAATTACATGATGGATCCTAACTTCATCTACATCCTAGAGCTAAACTAATTAGCTACTCATGATTCTAGAAAGCAATTAAATCTAATCTAGAAAGCAAATAAATCTATACTAGAAAGCAGTTAAATCTATCTAAAAAGCAAATAAAGATTAGAAAACAATGGCTTACCTCTGGAGCACGGTATTGTGGCCGCCACCACTTCAGCAAAACCCTAATTTTATTAATGGAAGACGAGTACAAACTAAATCCTAATCTACATTAACTACTGCATAAAACCTAGAATACAAGGATACGGCCAATATATAGGTTTCGGAAATCAAACCCTAATTCTAGCAGAACTCTAAAGTCACAAAATTACATCGAAGCCAGGGAAGACAATTCAGCATGTGGGGCCCACAGTTGGCCGCTAAATGGCGGCTAAAACCGCTAAATAGCGGTTTTATTTCGAGTAACTCAATTGAAATTTCTTCCACGTCCATTTCGTGTCTTGATAATTATATTTTCTTGACTGTATTTGACTTTGCATCTCTGTAACATCGTAATCTCGTAGTTTTTCTCACTTTAGAAACTTTTCGGACTCTGATTTCCTACTCCAACATTGATTTCTTGCCATCTCCTTGTATGAATCGAATTACCTGAAAAAGGCACTAAAAATACCCGAGTAGCATTTATTTATATACAAAAATAGATAAAGTATGAGAGGAAAAATACAATATATGATATTCATCACACCCCCACACCTATCTTTTGGTAGTCCTCGAGCAAAACCTAAATCTAAAAAGAAAACTAAAAATCCTAACTCACTTTCGCAGGAATCGCGATTGCACTTAGCACGTGCAATAAGCCTTTAAACCCCTAGGTTACCCTAGTGGACGAGTGTTGTCTCGTGAGGGTTTGCAGTGAATATACCCACAAAATTCAAGAAGAAAATAGATTAAGGAATAAAGAAAAGAAAAATAAGGATAACCGAAAATCAAGAAAAATAGAAATTTTATACAAAGGAAAGAAAAATCTTTTTTTTTTATGATATTTTCATCAATTAATCTCACTAATATACAAACTCAAGAACGCATTTAGATTATCAATTTTCAAATCGAGCGTCATATCAGATACACTTATCATTTCAATCAAAAATTTAAATCCTATCTTTCAATACCTACTAACAGATAATTCATTGGCTCCTATACAACTACATGCACGTGTGATAGTTTATTTCGGTCTTAGACTCAAACTCTAACTCATGATTCATCTCCTCTCTCATAACAAATTTTTTCCTTTTTTTTTTCTTTTTTTTTTTAAGAATATTTCACCTTTCATGCGAATATTCACGCTTGCTTAGGCGCAACATACCCGATTACTTGGTTCATACTCTTTTCGTTTTTCTATTTCTTTTTTTTTTAGAATATTTCACCTTTCATGCGAATATTTACACTTACTTAGGCGCAAAGTACCCGATTACTCAGATCATACTCTTTTTTTCACTCTTGAGGCTATTGCCTTAATACCAGGCGCACCCCATTATTTTATCACTCTCTTTTTTTTTCTTTTTTTTTTTTCTTTTTTTCTCTTTTTTTTTGTTTAGAGAGAGAAAACTTACTCAATTGTTATCATCTTTGTCCTTAATCTAATAAACTATTGTGAAGTGAAAAATAGATGTATATTTGCCTCAAAACTACAGTTAGCAATATTTATTTTTTAGATTTTGATCTTTTTCATAAAATTCAAAGTGTATCATCCAATCTACTCTCCTATCCAATTTCAAATCTAAATTTGTTCCTTTATCTGTAAGTAGTTTGATCTATTGATAAAAATACATAAGTTTTTTTTAATTTATTTTTCTTTTCAGTTTTTTTTTAATTTTTTTCAGTTAGTTACCCTAAAAACTAACCAAAGTGTAAAATAAAGAAACCCAAAAATCTAAAAAAAAAAAAATCATAAAAACAAAAATAAAATCCAAAAAATCCTAACAAATAAAAATCTCCTAATCTACTCCCCCACACCTAAACTTGTGTATGCCCTCATACACAAACCAAGGGTGGTAAAATAAAAAAAGAAAACTATTATACAAATAATATACACTTATTAGAAAATTCAAACGGTTACGACCTCTTGATCGCTTTCCACTCTCATAATGTGTCCTTTTATGTTTTGATATGGATGAACTTAGCCTTTTTGTCAGTTTTGCATTTAATCTCTCCATCTTATTTTTGATTTTTCTCAATTTTTTTCTACTTTTCTTTTTTTTATTCAATAATAAAATTTTGAGGTTGGAAAGCGTACCTTTACCATCGTTCGTATTCCATCCACGAGCATCTTTCATATTTGTAAGTATTTTGGTTTTATCAACGTGTGAAATAACATACTCACTTTGGTATTGTGGAATCATTAGCTCAATTTTGGAGGGCTCTTTTAAGTCATCAAGTACCATGATCTCTTCTTTTTGATATTTCTTCATTTCCTCAATTGTTAGGGGCTTGTCATGCAAATTTTCTTCAAACCTGTCATCAAAGTTCTCAAAAGAAAATGCCATACTAGTAGACTTATCATTAGTCAAGTTATTATGAATGGATAAAAATTCTTCTTCACAAATTTCTTCACAATTTCCATCAAAAGAATCAAATGATAATGTGTCACTAGCAAGCAAAATATTTTCTTTATCACTGGTTTCTTCATAATTATTGCCACAATGGTCTAAAATAGGTTGATCACAATGTTGAATTATAGACTCATCATGCACAAAACTATTTAATTCATTTTGAATCATATCTACTTCAGAAGATGACTGGAGTGATTGCTCGTTTGAGTCAGATACGTTCAAACTATTAGATGGTTGATCTATAAAAAGTTTAGCTTGAGAAATCGCTTTGAGAAGATCTTCCATACAAGATTCAATTTTAGAGGATGATTTTTGAGATGATGATTTCAGCAAAACTTCCATATCTTCCTCTATTCTACATTTTCGTTCCTCAGACTCATGATCGTAATTTTCCTTATTTTTCTCAAATGATTGCATCTCGAGATCATGAGTGAAATTTGAAGAATGATATGATGGATCCATGTACATATTTGATGACAGATATGAAGTGGTTGGAGGTAGATTCTCATGACATACATATCTCGCTTCTAATCTTTTTAATCTTTCATCTAACATGTTCAATTGAATATCTTGTTCATGATTGAATGTAGAACATGAAGATAAATAGCCCATAAAGAAAGGATCAGATGGAGGATTATCTTGATATGGCTCTTGATTATATGCAAAATTAGAATTATTCATCCATTCATAATTGTAATTTTGTGTATAAGAAGCGCTCGTAGGCTTATTATATGTATTGTGAATTTGTTTATGACCTAGTCCTAGAGAACTTCCTATCCATGGACACTGATAATAATTATGGTATGGATCACGACAATGATTGCAACCAGTTTGATTTTGAAACATTTTTTTTTAATTTTTTTTTGTTTGTTTTGAAGAAGGCGGAGAGGGAAAGAGATGGAAAAGAAAAAATAAAAACAATTGAAATATGATTTTTATAATTTTTTATTATTTTTTTTGTAGAATCAAGAACGATAAATACAGAAATACACAAAATTTTAGGGAGAAACGGAAAGATATTGCCGCTAAATAGCGGTATTTACCGCTATTTAGCGGCCAAATCTGGGAGCTTACCTCTCGAATTTTTGCAGTGCACTTCCACAACGCTTTCCTTTACTTTGTATATCCCGTATCTAAATTTCCAGATCTATACACACTCAACACACACTGTTAAGCCGTAAAACGTTAGAAAAAGCAAGAAAAACACCGTCGATCCCCGGCAACGGCGCCAAAAACTTGATGTGATAAATTACTGCAAGCGCACAGTGTCGGTGTAGCGCTGTACAGGTCGTCCCACAGGGATCTAGGGTGTTTTTGCGATTCTTACTCTTTCCTTAGTCTAGCGGATTAACAAAGGATTCTAGGTTGAAGTTGGATTAATCTAAATCGCCTAAGATCTAGAATCCACTAGTTTCCAACCATGTATTTACTTCTACTATCTTCTTCTTTCATAAAAATTTGATCTTTTTAGTTTAATCTTTATTTAAAGTGCCCTAAGTATGAGCTATCAAGTGATGTGCAAGTATAACTCATCAAAGATACTACTTCTCATAAAAACAAACTAAATCTTTAGATAATTCAATGAAAAAGATAAAATCAACAACCCCAAATCCTAACTAAGCATAGGCTATCAAGAAACCTAATTCAAGTATAACCTATCAAAGTCTTAATCTTCGAGTTCTTGTATTTTAATCCTTTTAGAGAAAAATCATGTCTTTATTTATTTTTATTCAAGAAGAAAATACTAGAGAGCAATTACATGATGGATCCTAACTTCATCTACATCCTAGAGCTAAACTAATTAGCTACTCATGATTCTAGAAAGCAATTAAATCTAATCTAGAAAGCAAATAAATCTATACTAGAAAGCAGTTAAATCTATCTAAAAAGCAAATAAAGATTAGAAAACAATGGCTTACCTCTGGAGCACGGTATTGTGGCCGCCACCCCTTCAGCAAAACCCTAATTTTATTAATGGAAGACGAGTACAAACTAAATCCTAATCTACATTAACTACTGCATAAAACCTAGAATACAAGGATACGGCCAATATATAGGCTTCGGAAATCAAACCCTAATTCTAGCAGAACTCTAAAGTCACAAAATTACATCGAAGCCAGGGAAGACAATTCAGCATATGGGGCCCACAGTTGGCAGCTAAATGGCGGCTAAAACCGCTAAATAGCGGTTTTATTTCGAGTAACTCAATTGAAATTTCTTCCACGTCCGTTTCGTGTCTTGATAATTATATTTTCTTGACTGTATTTGACTTTGCATCTCTGTAACATCGTAATCTCGTAGTTTTTCTCACTTTAGAAACTTTTCGGACTCTGATTTCCTACTCCAACATTGATTTCTTGCCATCTCCTTGTATGAATCGAATTACCTGAAAAAGGCACTAAAAATACCCGAGTAGCATTTATTTATATACAAAAATAGATAAAGTATGAGAGGAAAAATACAATATATGATATTCATCACACCCCCACACCTATCTTTTGCTAGTCCTCGAGCAAAACCAAAATCTAAAAAGAAAACTAAAAATCCTAACTCACTTTCGCAGGAATCGCGATTGCACTTAGCACGTGCAATAAGCCTTTAAACCCCTAGGTTACCCTAGTGGACGAGTGTTGTCTCGTGAGGGTTTGCAGTGAATATACCCACAAAATTCAAGAAGAAAATAGATTAAGGAATAAAGAAAAGAAAAATAAGGATAACCGAAAATCAAGAAAAATAGAAATTTTATACAAAGGAATGAAAAATCTTTTTTTTTATGATATTTTCATCAATTAATCTCACTAATATACAAACTCAAGAACGCATTTAGATTATCAATTTTCAAATCGAGCGTCATATCAGATACACTTATCATTTCAATCAAAAATTTAAATCCTATCTTTCAATACCTACTAACAGATAATTCATTGGCTCCTATACAACTACATGCACGTGTGATAGTTTATTTCGGCCTTAGACTCAAACTCTAACTCATGATTCATCTCCTCTCTCATAACAAATTTTTTCCTTTTTTTTTTCTTTTTTTTTTTAAGAATATTTCACCTTTCATGCGAATATTCACGCTTGCTTAGGCGCAACATACCCGATTACTTGGTTCATACTCTTTTCGTTTTTCTTTTGCTTTTTTTTTTAGAATATTTCATCTTTCATGCGAATATTTACACTTACTTAGGCGCAAAGTACCCGATTACTCAGATCATACTCTTTTTTTCACTCTTGAGGCTATTGCCTTAATACCAGGCGCACCCCATTATTTTATCACTCTCTTTTTTTTTCTTTTTTTTTTTCTTTTTTTCTCTTTTTTTTTTGTTTAGAGAGAGAAAACTTACTCAATTGTTATCATCTTTGTCCTTAATCTAATAAACTATTGTGAAGTGAAAAATAGATGTATATTTGCCTCAAAACTACTGTTAGCAATATTTATTTTTTAGATTTTGATCTTTTTCATAAAATTCAAAGTGTATCATCCAATCTACTCTCCTATCCAATTTCAAATCTAAATTTGTTCCTTTATCTGTAAGTAGTTTGATCTATTGATAAAAATACATAAGTTTTTTTTAATTTATTTTTCTTTTCAGTTTTTTTTTAATTTTTTTCAGTTAGTTACCCTAAAAACTAACCAAAGTGTAAAATAAAGAAACCCAAAAATCTAAAAAAAAAAAAATCATAAAAACAAAAATAAAATCCTAAAAATCCTAACAAATAAAAATCTCCTAATCTACTCCCCCACACCTAAACTTGTGTATGCCCTCATACACAAACCAAGGGTGGTAAAATAAAAAAAGAAAACTATTATACAAATAATATACACTTATTAGAAAATTCAAACGGTTACGACCTCTTGATCGCTTTCCACTCTCATAATGTGTCCTTTTATGTTTTGATATGGATGAACTTAGCCTTTTTGTCAGTTTTGCATTTAATCTCTCCATCTTATTTTTGATTTTTCTCAATTTTTTTCTACTTTTCTTTTTTTTATTCAATAATAAAATTTTGAGGTTGGAAAGCGTACCTTTACCATCGTTCGTATTCCATCCACGAGCATCTTTCATATTTGTAAGTATTTTTGTTTTATCAACGTGTGAAATAACATACTCACTTTGGTATTGTGGAATCATTAGCTCAATTTTGGAGGGCTCTTTTAAGTCATCAGGTACCATGATCTCTTCTTTTTGATGTTCCTTCATTTCCTCAATTGTTAGGGGCTTGTCATGCAAATTTTCTTCAAACCTGTCATCAAAGTTCTCAAAAGAAAATGCCATACTAGTAGACTTATCATTAGTCAAGTTATTATGAATGGATAAAAATTTTTCTTCACAAATTTCTTCACAATTTCCATCAAAAGAATCAAATGATAATGTGTCACTAGAAAGCAAAATATTTTCTTTATCACTGGTTTCTTCATAATTATTGCCACAATGGTCTAAAATAGGTTGATCACAATGTTGAATTATAGACTCATCATGCACAAAACTATTTAATTCATTTTGAATCATATCTACTTCAGAAGATGACTGGAGTGATTGCTCGTTTGAGTCAGATACGTTCAAACTATTAGATGGTTGATCTATAAAAAGTTTAGCTTGAGAAATCGCTTTGAGAAGATCTTCCATACAAGATTCAATTTTAGAGGATGATTTTTGAGATGATGATTTCAGCAAAACTTCCATATCTTCCTCTATTCTACATTTTCGTTCCTCAGACTCATGATCGTAATTTTCCTTATTTTTCTCAAATGATTGCATCTCGAGATCATGAGTGAAATTTGAAGAATGATATGATGGATCCATGTACATATTTGATGACAGATATGAAGTGGTTGGAGGTAGATTCTCATGACATACATATCTCGCTTCTAATCTTTTTAATCTTTCATCTAACATGTTCAATTGAATATCTTGTTCATGATTGAATGTAGAACATGAAGATAAATAGCCCATAAAGAAAGGATCAGATGGAGGATTATCTTGATATGGCTCTTGATTATATGCAAAATTAGAATTATTCATCCATTCATAATTGTAATTTTGTGTATAAAAAGCGCTCGTAGGCTTATTATATGTATTGTGAATTTGTTTATGACCTAGTCCTAGCGAACTTCCTATCCATGGACACTGATAATAATTATGGTATGGATCACGACAATGATTGCAACCAGTTTGATTTTGAAACATTTTTTTTTAATTTTTTTTTGTTTGTTTTGAAGAAGGCGGAGAGGGAAAGAGATGGAAAAGAAAAAATAAAAACAATTGAAATATGATTTTTATAATTTTTTATTATTTTTTTTGTAGAATCAAGAACGATAAATACAGAAATACACAAAATTTGAAGGAGAAAGTGAAAGATATTGCCGCTAAATAGCGGTATTTACCGCTATTTCGCGGCCAAATCTGCGAGGTTACCTCTCGAATTTTTGCAGTGCACTTCCACAACACTTTCCTTCACTTTGTATATCCCGTATCTAAAGTTCGAGATCTATACACACTCAACACACACTGTTAAGCCGTAAAACGTTAGAAAAAGCAAGAAAAACACCGTCGATCCCCGGCAACGGCGCCAAAAACTTGATGTGATAAATTACTGCAAGCGCACAGTGTCGGTGTAGCGCTGTACAGGTCGTCCCACAGGGATCTAGGGTGTTTTTGCGATTCTTACTCTTTCCTTAGTCTAGCGGATTAACAAAGGATTCTAGGTTGAAGTTGGATTAATCTAAATCGCCTAGGATCTAGAATCCACTAGTTTCCAACCATGTATTTACTTCTACTATCTTCTTCTTTCATAAAAATTTGATCTTTTTAGTTTAATCTTTATTTAAAGTGCCCTAAGTATGAGCTATCAAGTGATGTGCAAGCATAACTCATCAAAGATACTACTTCTCATAAAAACAAACTAAATCTTTAGATAATTCAATGAAAAAGATAAAATCAACAACCCCAAACGCTAACTAAGCATAGGCTATCAAGAAACCTAATTCAAGTATAACCTATCAAAGTCTTAATCTTCGAGTTCTTGTATTTTAATCCTTTTAGAGAAAAATCATGTCTTTATTTATTTTTATTCAAGAAGAAAATACTAGAGAGCAATTACATGATGGATCCTAACTTCATCTACATCCTAGAGCTAAACTAATTAGCTACTCATGATTCTAGAAAGCAATTAAATCTAATCTAGAAAGCAAATAAATCTATACTAGAAAGTAGTTAAATCTATCTAAAAAGCAAATAAAGATTAGAAAACAATGGCTTACCTCTGGAGCACGGTATTGTGGCCGCCACCCCTTCAGCAAAACCCTAATTTTATTAATGGAAGACGAGTACAAACTAAATCCTAATCTACATTAACTACTGCATAAAACGTAGAATACAAGGATACGGCCAATATATAGGCTTCGGAAATCAAACCCTAATTCTAGCAGAACTCTAAAGTCACAAAATTACATCGAAGCCAGGGAAGACAATTCAGCATGTGGGGCCCACAGTTCGCCGCTAAATGGCGGCTAAAACCGCTAAATAGCGGTTTTATTTCGAGTAACTCAATTGAAATTTCTTCCACGTCCGTTTCGTGTCTTGATAATTATATTTTCTTGACTGTATTTGACTTTGCATCTCTGTAACATCGTAATCTCGTAGTTTTTCTCACTTTAGAAATTTTTCGGACTCTGATTTCCTACTCCAACATTGATTTCTTGCCATCTCCTTGTATGAATCGAATTACCTGAAAAAGGCACTAAAAATACCCGAGTAGCATTTATTTATATACAAAAATAGATAAAGTATGAGAGGAAAAATACAATATATGATATTCATCACACCCCCACACCTATCTTTTGCTAGTCCTCGAGCAAAACCAAAATCTAAAAAGAAAACTAAAAATCCTAACTCACTTTCGCAGGAATCGCGATTGCACTTAGCACGTGCAATAAGCCTTTAAACCCCTAGGTTACCCTAGTGGACGAGTGTTGTCTCGTGAGGGTTTGCAGTGAATATACCCACAAAATTCAAGAAGAAAATAGATTAAGGAATGAAGAAAAGAAAAATAAGGATAACCGAAAATCAACAAAAATAGAAATTTTATACAAAGGAAAGAAAAATCTTTTTTTTTATGATATTTTCATCAATTAATCTCACTAATATACAAACTCAAGAACGCATTTAGATTATCAATTTTCAAATCGAGCGTCATATCAGATACACTTATCATTTCAATCAAAAATTTAAATCCTATCTTTCAATACCTACTAACAGATAATTCATTAGCTCCTATACAACTACATACACGTGTGATAGTTTATTTCGGCCTTAGACTCAAACTCTAACTCATGATTCATCTCCTCTCTCATAACAAATTTTTTCCTTTTTTTTTTCTTTTTTTTTTAAGAATATTTCACCTTTCATGCGAATATTCACGCTTGCTTAGGCGCAACATACCCGATTACTTGGTTCATACTCTTTTCGTTTTTCTTTTTCTTTTTTTTTTAGAATATTTCACCTTTCATGCGAATATTTACACTTAATTAGGCGCAAAGTACCCGATTACTCAGATCATACTCTTTTTTTCACTCTTGAGGCTATTGCCTTAATACCAGGCGCACCCCATTATTTTATCACTCTCTTTTTTTTTCTTTTTTTTTTTTCTTTTTTTCTCTTTTTTTTGTTTAGAGAGAGAAAACTTACTCAATTGTTATCATCTTTGTCCTTAATCTAATAAACTATTGTG